>CM039140.1:136104-736104 GCA_022036555.1 Microstegium vimineum | reverse complement strand
CCGGTGACGGGGTACACGACATGGTCGTCGTCCACCGCCATGGCTCCCTGGATCACCGACTGTCGTCCTCTTCCAGCACCGATCCTCGACGGTCGTTGCGGGTGCGGCTGCCTCATGCTGGAGCCACGGCTAGAGGACTCAGCATCGGCAACCGACCTGCAAAAAAGGTGAAAAAAGAAAGAAAAAATGGATCAGAATCAGTGAATCACAGAGCAGAGAGGGTTAGGGTTAGATCTAGGATTAGGATTAGGGTTAGGGTTCTGACTCTCACCTGCTCAACCGGAGCCCAACGCCGGAGGAGACGAGGGTAATCCAGAGGAAATGTGATAGCGATTAGAAAGACGACGAGCATGGCGGAGGGACCGGACCGGACGGAGGACGAACTCACATGTTCATCGACGGGACAGAGGAGGGAAGGAGGGAGTAGGGAGGAGCGAGGGGACCAGGGAACCAGAGAGGTGGTGGCGCGGTGGAGAGGTCCCGACGGCGGGGACCGGGAACCGTCGGAGTCGGAGACGAAGACGAAGGTGACCGAGAGGAGGGGATTAGGGTTTGGCGAGAGCCGAGAGCGTGCGACGTGCGGCGAGGCGAGGGATTAGGGTTTGGGGAGAGTGAGTGGGGGGGGGCTCCATTATATATGGAGGGGGGCGGGGCGCCGCGCGGTGGGCCGTGGGAAAGGCCGCGTTTAGGGTTGCCTGGGAAGGCCAGGAGGGGGAGGGCCGGGGAGCGGGCCGCCACCGGGCCTACCGTTGGGAGCGGGCCGTGCCCGTGCTGGCCCACGGGCTCGAGTGACGGCCCAGGCACGGCCTGCTCCCCCGTGCCGTGCCAGCCCGGCCCCAATGAACACCGGGCCGTGCTGGGCCAAATTTGACGTGCTTCGTGTCGGGCTAACGGGCCCGGGCTACATGCCCAACTTTAGTTCCAACCCCGCCCCATTAGCAGGCCCTAACTAGCATCGAGACGAGACCGGCCGCCAGAATGGACTGTTCTGAAAGATCCGGTTCAGTCGTTAATTTCAGTCAGCCTAGCTTGTAGAGCATCGACTTGCTGAATACTGAGTGTGTTGCCGACTACAATAATTAATCCCCACTTGATTTTGGCAAAAAAGAAAAAAAGAAAAGAAAAATCCCACTACACCAAGCCCCTACTGACCTTGGCGATTGGCATGCACGTGGGGACCAGGCATTGCTGTGATGCTGTCGCATGTCTAGGTTCAGCTACCCTCTCCTTATGCTGACGTACTTTGCATACCTAAAGCAATTGACCGTCATAACTAGGAACATTTGACAAAAGTGACCCAATTATATATATTTGTGTGTTGTGTGAAGAATGCAATTATAGAAATCGTGCCGGTCAAGTTGAAATGCCTATATGAATTTGTTGGCCTTTGCTCATCAACACCTTTGAAGCACAATATCACGCTTTTAGATATGGTGATCCATTTTCTCTTTAAATAATAGCTAAGACCAATGCATGATCCAATAAGTCTCCCTAAAAATGATCGGAAGGATGAGTTAGTTGTACTGATTTTGAAGAATAACATCATTCTGCACAATCACATTGCTATGCACATAGCTACTGCACCAACCAAAATTTTACTTCACAATTTTGACGAAAATCTTGCCAACCAGGAACCAAACAGATGATTGATGCTACTAGGTGGCTGCAACTTAAAAATAATACATACCACATTCTAAATGGACCTTGCAATATGGCAATAAAAAAGGAGGTGTTGAATGGTTTCCTCATAATTGCAAAGATAACACCTAGTGCTCCCTTTCCAACATACTTTTTAAAATTGCCTTTAGTTAGGATGACACCTTTTTGAAGATGCCAAAGGAAGATTTCGATATTCAAAAGGTAGGTTAGCTTTCAAAACAAGTTTCTTCCTAACATTCCCTCATTTTCTCATGATTTTCTATATACAAATAATACCGAGGCAAAAACATTCTTGTTCCACATCCACACCAATACATCCACCTTTTAATTTAAGGACTCCTAATAATCAAAGATACCAAATTGAGCCAATCGCCTAACTTTCCCCTAACAATGTCCATCTAAACGAAACATTAAGGGGAATTGTACTTAGCATATGTGAGATAACGTCACTTTTCCTTCTAACTATCTAATATAATGAAGGAAATTTCCTCATTAATGGATCATCTCCTAAGCAATGGTCTTCCCAAAATATAGTTTGATAACCATTTTACTTTAACTTTCCATTTCGAAGAACTAATCTTTGATATCCACTAGAAAGAAAAATGTGAATCTTCTATTGTTTGTGGTGGGGACATGTAGTGGTGTCCTCATCAGTTTGCTTACTTGTGATAAAATTCTTATTTTTAGATATTTTATCTTGAGGATATTTTGCCAAAGACCATCTCCATTTAGAAGCTTAAACATCCATTTTTCTTAGGAAACACTCATTTTGTACTTCCAGGTTTAAGATACCTCCATGCATTTCATCTTAGATGACACACTCCACCTTGCAATGCAAACCTATATATTTCTTCTTATGCCCATTGCATTGCCAAAAAAACAAGCTCTATAATAATCTAGTTTTAATGAATCCTTTAGGACTTATGAGAAAGGACATCATGAACATTGAAGGACTCTAATGATATATAAAAAATGTATATTTACTATCATTTAATAGGATATATATATAGACTATAATTAGTTAGCCAAACAAACTGATAACACAAGTGTGTAACCCAACTATACAAATTGTTATGTACATCACAAGACACTCTCATCACCTCTATTCCACTCAAGTTGCTCTTTGCCAACTCCAATGAGGATGAGCACAAGAGCCTATCACAATCACCTTAGGAGCACATCACTACCTTTAATTTGAGTGCTTCAATGGAGTATCATTGTTCCAAGCCATCTAGGTGGAGGCAACCACAAGAGTAACAAGCAAATTGCACAACCAAGACCATTCCTAGTGCCACTCAATGCAATTACTCAAAGCACAAGCACTAGAATCTCTTCAATCTCACCCAGAATGTAATCACTAGCAAGAAAATATGAAAGAGGCTTAACTCGAGCTCTGTGTGTGTATATTAGTTAGGGGATCCAAGATATGTGCCATACCTAGCCACACCCTTTATTTATATTATAACAAACCCAAACAAGAAAAGAGTCAATAGCAACTTCCAATAGCTTTTTTTGGGAGTACTAGAGACCTCATTGGGTCACTGGAATCACCCACTATAGTGCCCTCAAGTAAATGTCATGCTATTAGAACTAGATGTTATTGTGTGCTAACTCCCGATGGGTTAACTCTGGTGATCACTAGACAACATTGGGATCCTAGGAGTTCTCTACATACTCTCGGTGTGCTCTACACTAAGCTCCAGTGTTGCCCTCCGATGGACCACCAGAGTGTTCTAGTGGATTGGAGAATGTCCTGCATAGCTCAGGTAACTATGGCAAAGCTCTAGTAGTTCACTAGTCAGCTTTGGTGACCATACCACTGAGTTAGCATTTTTCAAAGGTTTTTACTTGATCTCACAACACCGCTCAATCCTAATGTGTATGCAATGCTAGATCTCACAAGTGACACTAGATAACCACATTAGCAACTAGACTTTACCCCTCTTTATAGTATGATTGTCTAACCTATAAACCCGACCATTTCCACTTCTCTAATCACCACATGGTTGGGGGGGAGGAAAATCCCTATATTATGTCTTTGCCTTGCACTTGTCATTCATCTTCTTCATTTCTAGCATCCATCACTTCCATCTCTTCACTCTGTCGAGCCTTTGCATCACATGGTCTTTGCCATCTTCTCTTACATATGAAAACATTATTCCTCAAATGTTTTCATTAATTCAATTACCAAAACCCAAACGTGTCTTTCATGCAGTCAAAACTGCTTTTTAGTCACGGTTGTTTCACCAACCTGTGCTTATGTGCCTCTATAAATCAATATTTTTAGATGAGATTATTCAACGGCTCCTAGAAATAAAGTTTTACGGTGCTTGAAAACATGAATTGTCTCTATAAATTGATTAAAAATACCGCTAGATGCTTTGGCCAGCTAGGCCCACACACCGCACGTCAATGACTTGCCTACCTAGGCTTGCCCACCGTATCGCCTACTAGGGTCCATGCTTTCCTAGTCACGTGCACGTTGCATCGTCCACTAGAGTGCACTATGGGGCATTGTCTGCCCTACTGTGCTGGTGAAATGCAGAAAGGAGTAAGGAGAGATAGAGAGGGGGAGTGAAGACATAAGGGAGAGACAGGTGGGTGGATGGGTGTGACGAGAGTGAGGTCACGGAATTAATAAGGTGGGATCCAGAATCTTCAATACTGATATTTTGACGTCCTTTGGTGCCTCTGGTTTTTTTACATATCATTTTTAGTCATGGATGGAATATTATTTGTGAACATGGCAAAGCGTTTGGTTTTGCCGGCCTCCTCTAGAAATAGAGTATCGCATCTAGAAATTAATTTTTAGAAGCGGTTCTTGACCCAGGGCACTATTTCTTTTTTATGGGTGGCTAAAGAAATAGAATCATGTCTGAAAAGAAAAGACATACCTCTAAAATTGTTTTTTAGTAGTGAGACCTACTTGATAACTAGATCTACATCATCTCATGCATAAACCAAAAGTAATACTAATACTTCAAATTAACCTAGGCTTTTTACAATGGCGCAACTCTCCATTGAATCAAGGAGATGTAGGTACCTCCATAAAATCACATATGGAGCAATAGTAATACATCCATCTAGCATCCAACCATTCATAACTAAGTTAATAATATCTAAATCCTACACGTTCCACCAAAACATCTCATTCATACTACACATTTCAGCACTAGATTATATTTGTCTAGCATCCATCTATCATCATGCATTTGTTAGGACATTCAGTTAGCATCAATTCCTCCATATATCCATCCATGAGACCATGAAGCAATAAATTCATTCATTCTACACATTTCATCGTCCATATACGACAAAATTAGCAATGATGGATATCTTATGTGCTTTTGTATGGAAAGTAGGTTTTCCAAGTGCAAGGGCTAGAGTTGGTGGTGAGGTTCACCATGCAATGAGTGGCTATCACAAGAAGATGAAGTCCCCCATGAACTTATCCAGACAAGGAACCCTCTCTCAATTCTCAGAGGATGGAATCCTAGACGATCTCAACAATAATGTGCATGGTATTGGACATTCTGAAGAGATGAGCATCACCGCCAACAATGTGGCACGTTCCTTCTCAAGTGGGTTCTCAATTGGATCATGGGAGGATTCAAATCCTATTGTGTTTTCTTCCAACCCGGCAAACAAAACAGGAATACACAACAATGACGACATCATAGCCGGTATTAGTAACTCATATGAATTACAGGTATGGTACTGGTACTTATTATCATAAAATGGATGTTTTCTTGCCATTTATAATGCTAATTAAATGTTTTTTGTTTTACATATATTTGCATGTCCTTGCTGAAAAGAATTTTCTCGAAATAAATTGGGATATATACACACTATACATGATCCTATTCCTATTAGGATATGCTCATTAAGGTTGTTTGAAATATTAGTTACAAGTCTAGAATAATCTACAAAGCAGCAATCAGCCACAAAGGAATTAATTAGTTGTGTGTGTAATGCCTGCATGATTTCATGTGTTATCATGTACAAGGTTTTCATTAACGGAAATTAAAATTTATCGGGGTCATGGATAAATAGGATACATCAAAAATATATCAGACAAAATTTAAAAAAAAACAAATTCTTTTGAAAAAAAATCGTAGAATTTGACTTGAAATTATTCACAAGCTATTAAACATCTCTTGTTCACAGATAATTAAGAATATATAAAACACTACGAGTACGGGGTCATCGCGTGGATGAATTTGGGTTGTTGTGTAGGATAAGGAAAATTTTAACTGACACCTAATTTTGTCGAACCCTACCTATAGAATGGAAATTTAAAAAAATTCGGTCAATTTCGGCTGATAAAGTTTTTTAACGGTGATTATGCATCGATATGTGGACGCAGTTTGGTGTGGCGGAGACAGCGGGTCTACTACAGATGCAGCAAGACCAAGTTCCATTCAGAGTACGAGCCAAGCGTGGATGTGCCACCCATCCAAGGAGCATCGCAGAGCGGGTAAATTCCCACATCTTCTCTTCCTGATGGGGCATGCTGTTCCCTCGTAGTAGTAACAAGTTTTCATGCTCTATCTTAATGTACATAACATATGTGTCATAATCTATAGATGATTATATTTTCTGCATCTTTGGCACTTGATTGCACCCCTTTTAATTTTTTTTGGAGATTATTGAAGACTAAATGTCGTCAGGCATGTGATCAATGATAGATGTTTGTAGGATCGAAGAACGAGGATCAGCGAGAAGCTCAGAAAGTTGCAGGCCCTTGTGCCTAACATGGACGAGGTGATGATCCATTTATACATTATCCGTGATTCCGTGTTGCAGAATATATGATCTCTTTGTTTCTATATATATATATATATATATGCAGTGCATATAAATATGGTTGCTATTTAGTCTCTCTTTTCGAACAGACAACAATATGCAGGTTTTTACAGGCATGCACACAAATTCATTCTTATCCTTTTAATTTGTTCTTTAAAATGTGGCAGCAAACTAGTACAGCGGACATGCTGGACTTAGCAGTTGATCACATAAGAGGACTCCAGAGCGAGCTGCAGGTATATGTACGTATTTATACGGTTTTTTTTCACTTATTTATGTTTATGGCCAGAAAACGGATGCTGCTTCAGTTTCCAACTTCTGCATTGTTCCATAAAAAAAAACATAAACACACACGAAGCAGTCGATCTGACGTGCACTTCCATACATGATGATTTCAGCATCACATTAGGCCCTTCAGTAATCTGGCCACGAGCTTTATCATTCGAATGAACTTAAAGAAGTGATCAGTATTCTGTACAAAATTCTTCTTTAGTTTCATCCACTGCTCTTATTACATACGTGTATACATACCAGCACACATACTGCAACTGTACTATATGCACTTGGATTGCAGGATCTCAAGAGAGACAAGGAGAAGTGCACCTGCCGCTGCAATCGTCCACCAGGGAGATAACATATATGTTAAATATGGGTTCTCGGCAACATACAGAACGGCATTATTGCACATTGTCAGAGCATGAAAAAAATGGCTGCTGTAGCATATTGGCTTCAGCAGATCGGGCGAGATATTTGGTATACATTAAATCTAATGTTTATTAGCTTCAATGTAAGCTAGCTAGCTAGAAGTAGCTGTTGTGTTCTTCATATTGAAAAACAGAAGCGTATTTTTATTTCAAGCAGGAGTAAAGAGGGAATGAAATGAAGTTTTGATATTGCAAGAGGGCTTATGCTACTCTAAGTTTTAAGGTCCTATTGCAGTTTCATAAATTTCCCTTGTACTAACTATTATAATGTCCGTGCTAACGCTACGATTTTTTTAGAAAAATATTTTAAAAAACAACCAATTATTTTGGTAAGAGTTTAACTTTTTACACAATAATTTAACGAACATTGTTGCATTTAAGAAGACATAGTTACATTCTCTCTAACTCCTTAATCATATATTGGATATCTTCAGAGATGTTGTCATAACATTCGTTTGCACGACGAACCCAGGGTTCGTTGTCCCTCGTCCGTCGGACGTCATCTATATAGTAGAAAATAAATAAGACACCCAAAGTCCTATACATATGCTCAGTTCGAAATCATACCTGCGATGTTAGTGATGTCACTTAGTGTATTGGATGTTTCTCTCGGTGTAGACATTGGGTAGGTGACGAGGCAGCAACTTTAATGTTTTCAAAGGATCGCGGCTGGTGATGTATCCAAAAATTATAACTGGAACAAAATAAAGCAGATAACAAAAAAAATGTTTATATCTGGTCCTAGTACACGGATCATACGATGCTGGCAAAATTACCCAGCCAAGCGTTTCGGTTTTAGTACCGTGCTGCTGCCGACCAGGTTGTAAACATGCATCAAGGGCATGCGAATAAAGCATAGATGCAACACATACATGGATGTATATGTACCTTGTGTGAGACTGGCAGTCGGCGGTTTGGCCTACCTGCCTGCCGGCGTGCCCTTGTGGACCACGAAGGCGACGGCGACGTCGGCTTCACGTCGAGGGCCACAGAGACGACGACGGCCTCTCGTCGAGGCCCTAACGCGCTGACGGCGGCGGCGACTTCACGTCGAGGGCCACGGAGACGACGACGGCCTCTCGTCAAGGCCCTACCGCGCTCCTCGAAAATGAGTTGGGGTGCGTTGCTGCTACTACCTCCTGTAGGAATACTCAAATAATTATGAAGAAAAATAGTTAATCTTTATTAGCATTAAAATTGTTGTCACAATACTTCTTAGTTGTGAAAATTAAATGAGTGAATGTTCAGGACAATTTAATGATACGTTGGAATCCATACGTTATTGAGGCGATCATATAGTATATGCACGGTACTACAGAATGCACTCTGACGCCGGGATTTTCCATTGAGGCCGCACTGATCTAGAGTTCACCTACAAGTTCACGGAATCATTTGAGATTTCTGATTTACAAGTTCACGGAATCGTAGCATGATCCAGAGTTCACCTACAAGTTCACCAGCACCAATTTCTGATTTACCTTAGTTGTCCGGATCGCCAGCACCGATTTCTGATTTACATTAGTTGTCCGGATCGCCGACTCCGTCTTCCCTCCGCTCTCTTAATTAAATCTTCTGACTTTTAATCAATCGTTCCCTATTCAAAGATTAATTTTTTTTTCTATCAATCAAACAAAAAGAACATCTTGAAGGAGCCTCCGGATATTATCGAGGCAGGGCGACGTGCTGACTTCAGGGAGCCGCCGTGCGTGCGGAATCTGTCGTGAGCGGGAGCCGCCGTGCGTGCGCTGTGATTTACTGCGATAGGCTTCGTCTCTCACAGATGGACGTGGCCATGCGAGGGTCACCGTGAGCATGGAAGATGCGCCGCTGCCGTGTGCCGCTGCCGTACCATTCCACCACATACCACCAGGCACAGGCAGAGAATTGAAGACGACTCAAAGAGAAGAAGAAAAAAAAAGACAGAGAAGGCGCCTACGCATGCACGAGTCGGCACGGGCCCTCGTGATGGTGAGCCGAACTGCATCCCTACCAACGCACCGCCAGAGACAGCACCGTCGCATCGCGCACAGCTACTGGAGCAGCAGCACTACGGCACACCACTACTACAGAATCGGCAATCACTGTCGGCCCATCACTGCTGGTTTTGTTTGGGCCGGCAGTGATGTCCCTTCACTGTCGGTTCTTCCTCTGACAAGCCCCAAATTATTGGGGGCAGAGGCTAAACCGACAGTGAAACACCACATCACTGCCGGTTGGTGGCTGGAACCGACAGTGATGTCTCCCTCCCTCCTCTGCCCAACAGTACAGAACAGTGTGTGAGGATCACTCTTGATCTCCATTGTTGGCTCCTCTTCACTCTTGAATCCTCATGTCTTCTTGCTCTTGGTTAGTAATAAGCATAATTCTTTAGAATTGTTGGTTTACATTGTGTCAATTTATGTTAGAGCTATGCTAGTTTTCATGATCAAGAACAGGGATGTTGCAATTTGTGTTAATTTTTTGTAGCTTTTATATCCAAAATTATTTAGAAAAATTGTAGCACTTTGTTTTTATTGGGTAATTATTGTATAATCATTGAGTAGCTAGGTTCGAAAGGTTCATCTCGAAAATTATGGATAAAAATTGTATTTAGTTATATTTATTATTTACATTTAATACTCAATACATGCATAAAAGATTTGATGGGATGTGGAATAGATTCGGTATTTCTTACTTAGATTTAATACTCCATGCATGCATTTTCCTATAACTCCACGAATGGAAGGATGACCCCTTCGTCCTTGCAAAGGATGTTTTGCAAATCTTCTATGCAAGGGATAACAATACAAATGGAAGGCGACATGTAGTATTGCAAGGCAAAAGGAAGATTGTAGGTGTCGACGGAGTGACAGACGAAGAAGAGTACAAAGGTTATGAAGAAATGACTCCTTTTGGGACGGACGTTACCCTACATGTCCTTGAAGAGGGTGACAAACCTGCTTACCTCCGGAGTGACCATGATGAGGCCATCATCGTGCATGCACCGTGAATTGTTAGAGTATCATAAACTATGTAATCCTTAATGAAATGTTGTTTTAGTAATTTGCATCGAATTTGAGATCATATGGAGTTGTAGAGATTGATGAGTTGTACCACGTTGTTGATTGATGTGTGCCATGTCAAAAGGAATTCAAAATCTATAAAGAATTAGACCTTGAGTGTATAAGCAGTAATGTATAGCTCCTCAAAACTAGCAAAAACTATGTTGGAAGATTTTCAACTTCTATTCAAATTTTTGGAGTAATTACAAATGGGGTAATTGAATTTTAAACCCTTATTCAAATTCAAAATGGAATTCCAAAACTATAAAGAATTAGACCTTGAGTGTATAAGAAATAATGTAGAGTTACTCAAAACTAGCAAAAGCTATGTTGGAAGATTTTCAACTTCTATTCAAATTTTTGGAGTAATTACAAAAAGGGTAATTGAATTTTAAACCCTTATTCAAATTCAAAATGGAATTCAAAAACTATAAAGAATTTGAATATGCTACTTCAGCAAAAGTTGTAGAGAATTAAAAATTATGCAACTTCTATGTTTGGAGTTTTTCAAGTTCTAGTAAAAAATCAGGAGTAATTTGAATTCTAAAGTAAAAGACAGATTTAAAAAAATACACACATCACTGCCGATTATAGAGGAACCGGCAGTGATGTGCCTCTATCACTGCCGGTTCTAATAACCAACCGGCAGTGATGCGCCATCATCACTGCCGGTTCAAGAACCGACAGTGATGCTCCCTCATTACTGCCCGTTCTTATTACAAACCGGCACTGATATGGCACATCACTGTCAGTTTGTAATAAGAACCGGCAGTGAGATCCACCCTATTTAATGAACTGGCGCGTATCTGAAAATTTCAGACGCGCGCCCGTTCCACACTTATCCATTATGCCCGAGCCCGAGCTAGCCACTGCACGCCGCCGCCGCCCACTGGACCTCGACGACCTCGACGCTGCGAGGAGCTCCCTCCACTCCGCCGCTCTGCTCTGCTCGACGCTGCAACTGCACGCCGCCACCGCCCGCTCTGCTCTGCTCGACGCACGCCGCCACGAGGAGATCCCTCCACTGCACGCCGCCGGATCCCCATTTTAAACCCCTTGTTCTCGTCTTTCGCCGGATCCGCATCCAACTTCGCCGGTTATCCACCAACGGGGAGGTACGGTTCGTTCCTCACCCTGCTATCTTCTTGCTGCCCGATGAGTTCGTTACCTTCACCCAACCGCGCAATGTAGTCACACATTTCTTTTTTCCTTTGTATAGAACTGAGTCGGTAGACTCCCCTGCTGCCTGCCCACACTGACAATTTCATCAGCTTCGTCGTCGTCACCTAAGGTATCCACCCTCCACGTTGGCAGCAAACGTCGCCGCCTAACCGACAAGGCAAGTACTTCAATCCGGACCACAACCTCGCAATGCATGCTTCACCTTTTCGTAATGCTCTTAGTCTGATTATGTAGTACCGATAGCGCGGCCATATTAATTTGCAATCAAATACTTGTGTTCAGATGAGTCAAGACCGTGCTGCCTGGGATGAGCGCACCCTGTCCATCCTGCTGGATCTAATTCTGACACAAAAAGACCTATGCCATTGGGGGGACAAAGGGCCAACCTCCACTGGATGGACCAATATTAAAACTGCTTTCAATCAGTCCACTAACCTTGGGTACAACAGGAAGCAACTCCAGAAGAAGCTTAGCGAGCTGAGACGGTCGTACTTCAATTGGCATGATGGTAACAAGCACACTGGGTTAGGCCGCGACCCTGCATCTGGCGAGGTCGTGGTAGATCCAAGTTGGTATGCCACAAACCACGGGGTACTAACTAATCCTTCTTAGTGTCAATCCACTACCGTCTTTGGGTTTAGGTTAACTAATTGACACCGTTCCCTTGCATTCATGACGTGCAGGAGAGTAGCCAGCCGGCTGGTCAGAAGTACAAATGCCCACCTTGCTTTGAGCAATTGTTCACCCTATTCGGGCACACACCCCGTGATAGGGGCAACCTGATCTCAGCTGGTGGCCATCAGTAAGATCCCACCCACACTCATGATAGCCCACACACACCTGAAGATCTGTCTGACAACCCTCCTGCTGACCACCGCAGTGGTGGCCAGGCGTCTAGACGTCGCACCAGAGAGCATTTTGTTTCCAGCCCACCAAGCAAGAAGAGTAGCAAGACACCTACGATGGCAGATGCAATGGTTTTTATGCAAGAATCTCTGATTGATGGCGCCACCAGAAAAGAGGCCATTGCAAGAACTAGAGCTGATAGGAAAAAGGTCCTTCAGGTTCTCAGGGAAGACGGCGTTGACGAGGCTGATCCTCTCTTCCACTAGACCCTGGCTGTCACAGCTGACTTGAACCATCGAGAAAACTATCTAGATATGTTCTCTATTGTGGGGCGAACTGAGTTCGTGAAGACGATTTGGAGGACCATTAGGAAGGACTAGTAGCGCTACGACTCGACAGCGTGGCAGTCACAAGTGTATCAGTTTTCCTTCATGAGTGTATCTGTTACTGTTTTGTTTGTTTTTCATGTACTAGTCAGTCTTGTTACCTACAATGTAATATGGTGCAAAACTATTCGTTCGATTGTGTAATAAGTCGTGTGACTGAACTACTTGTTGCTAGATATGTCACGCATGGTTTAAATTACATGTTCAGAGTTTGCTGATTGTTCTTCGTCACATCTATTAATGTTATGCATGGAACTATGGCGCATGCAGCCTTGTTGTTTATGGTTTCTGAACTAATGAACTGTCTGTTTTTCAGGCGGCCCAAGGTGATGGATGTCGAAACTGAGAAAGACGTGGACAAGCAGACAATGACGCAGGTCCTATTTGCGTTGACAGTGGTACAGGAGCTCTAGGCACAACAGCAAGGCATGGTAAACCCTGCAGCTCTAATACCTAGACTGACTGGGGCTCAATGGATGCAACTGAATTTGAATAACCCTAAAAGGTGTTTTGATAATTTGCGGATGACACCGGATGTTTTTATGAACCTGCATGACAAGTTGCTTCAGTTTGGGCTACGTGGAACAAATGAATTTTCTTCTGTAGAAGCCTTGGGTTTGTACGTGTGGACCTGCGCTCACGGGGCTGCCATTAGAGAGTGTCAGGATAGATTTGAAAGGTCTTTAGATACACTAAGTAGGAAGACAACATTTGTGGCAAAAGTCATGTTTAGGTGGGCTAAGACTGTTTTATGTCCAGTGGACCCGACATATGGAGGTGTGCATGACGAACTTGCGCCATATCAACCATGGTTTGATGGCTGCATTGGGGCAATTGATGGCACACACATAAAAGTAGAAGTCAGTCAAGCTGTCAAAAATGATTTCATTAACAGGAAAGGTCAAGCTTCGTTCAATGTCTGCGCCATTATGGACATGCATGGCCGATTCACTTATGTTGCGGCCGGGAAAGCGGGCGTTTGTCACGACATGGCAGTTTTGAGGGAGTGTTTGCAGGATCCTTGTTTCCCCCATCCTCCTCAGGGTATTGCATGCTACTAACATCTACAATCCACATGCTTATACATGTTTTGTACATATGTTGTATCACTAACATGTAATTTGGAATTGGTCATTTGTTGTAGGACGCTATTACATGGCGGACGCTGGGTACATGCAGTGGGAAGGATTCATGACCCCATATCGGAATACAAGGTACCATTTGCATGAATTCGAAGGTGTTGATGCACGCATGTTAAATAAATAAGAGAAGTTTAACTATGTGCACAGCCGCCTGCGTAATGTCATAGAGCATCGTTTTGGGGTTACCAAAGAAAGGTGGAAACTCCTGGAGGGGTTGCCTGATTATTCCAGGGAAAAGCAAGCATGTATCCTGATTTCAATTTTTACAATGGACAATTACTTGTTGGAAATTAACCATGAATTAGGTACCGTGTATCCTGTTACCGACTGGGTTCACTTCAATGCTGCCGCTGGAACAAGTGCCATAAGGGAGTTAGCTGCCACTGCTATTTGGGGTATGCGATGAAGGTCAGACGTCTGTGTATGAAGGTGTGTAACGTGCATTGTAGGTTTAGTTTTTCACGGATTGGTTGACCACCAAGTGTTGTTAGTTGATGTGTGTATGAAAGTGTTGTACGTGCATTGTAGGTTTAGTTATGCACAAATTTGGTAGAGCACGAAGTGCTGGTAGATGACATTACAATTGGCTGGAATTGGGTGCAATTAGGTGCTGCCACATGATTTATTTTGTCGCCAATTTGTGGACAGTAGTTTAATTTATAATTATGGTGTAATGGGTTCTTTGGACTTGGACTCTAATTATATGTTGTAATCTCATTTGTATGTACAATAAGTTTAAGACATATCTATGAATTTCTATAATATAAATGTTGATGGTTTCTGTAATATAATGTTAATGGTTTCTGTAATAAATATAAATTACAAAAATTAAATAACTGCCGGATCACTTAGAACCGTCCGTGATATCCTACATTCACTGTCGGTTATGCCAAACCGGCAGTGATGGCTCAAGCATCACTGCCGGTTGGTAACACGAACCGACAGTGATGCTTGAGCCATCACTGCCGGTTTGGCATAACCGGCAGTCATGGCATGAGCTCATCACTGCCGATTCGCCAGTGCCGGTTCAAAATCCGCCACTGTAGGGGGGTTTTGAACCGACGCTGATTGCCTTTTCTGTAGTAGTGCACAGGAGCCACCGTGCGTGCGCCGTGATTTACTGCGATAGGCCACAAGTGTCACCGGGAGCCGCCGTGTGCGAGCGTGACCCGGGTGATTGCACGTGGTACTGGTGAGAAAAAAAGACGAAAAATCAAGACAAATCCAGGAGTCGAACTTTGGCCGTGGCGTTGCGTGTGGTGGGAGGGTGGGAAGCGACTTCTAACTTTTTAATCTCAACCGTTGCATCTGTAGTAGACGTACTGTGAGTCGTTGATCTTGAAGGAGAGAAGTGGCTTGAAGAAGTTTTCAATTATAGTAGAGATAAGTTCTTACTGCTTGCTAGCCACTGCTAGAGCGTCATGAGCTGCCGTAAGATGTGCCATTTGGATATGATATCTTGAAGGATTTACTACCCCATCCCCCCTCTGTACTTTATATGTTACTTCAGTTCCGATCCAGTCATCTCATCAGCTAGGTTCCACTGCAAATGAAGAATACTAAGGGCATCCACAACAAGTCTATTTGAGCTAGCTATTTGAGTGATGACCGTGTATAAAATCTAACGTGGTGGAGAGAGAGGTTGAAAAAATAAATCGCTAGCGATGAACTCGTAGCCTATTTATTTGTGTGTCCCAAGAAACAACGCTATGCGGTGGGGAGAAGTCTGGCTAAGAAAGCCTACTATTATTGTTGGGGACGCCCTAACAACAGCAGTAGCTTATTATTTAAGCCCTCTACACACCACTGTACCAGTGGGTCGGCTCGAGCCCACCCATCTGAGTGTTACTATGCATAGAGCATAAGGATGGCAACGGGTCAGGTTCGGATCGGGTGGAGTCTCCTTGCACCCGAACTCGAAACCCGAAGTCAAAACCCGAACCCGAACCCGAAACCGATTCGGGTGGAAATTCATCACCAAAACTGTAACACCCTAAAATTTGAATTAGCAAATTAGGTTTGAGTTTAAATTTAAATTGCTTTAATTTGATTTTAATTCAATTTTTTGTTGTGAGCATAGAATTAAATAAATAAAACTAAAACTAATATCTCATGCTAGGGTTCAACATGTATGTGCATTACATGCCTCTTCATATTTCTTGTACTGTTTGTTTTGTTGAAACTCAAAGCTATTTCAAAACCATTTTTGAAAAACAAATTGTAAAGCAAAAAGAAAAGAAAAGAAAAGTAGAAAACCTCCTCTCTCCCTCCTATTTCTCCTTTGGCCCAGCTGACTGAAGTGGCCAAGGCCTAGCCGCACTCCCCTTCCTCCCCTCCTTCCCCTCCGGCTCGGGCCGGCCCAGCTTGCCTCGGCCTAGCTCCCCCGCTGGCCACCGCCTCTCCTTTTCTCTTTCCCCGCTGACACCGCGGCCCCACGCGTCAGCTCCTTCCTCCCCCCGGTATGGACTCCGCCGAACGGAGGAGCCGCAACCGCCGCGCGCGTTCCCCGCTCTCGGCTCCGCGTAGGACTCCGCACCCCGGCCCCTTTAAATAGCGCCCCACGCGCCGCCTCTCCCTCGCCCTCGCATCGCCTTGCAAGCCACGACAGCACCGCCGAGCAAAGCTCGCAAAAAGCGCCGCCACCGCCATTGTTGCCCTCGCGAGCTCCTTGGCCAACCACTGGACCTCGACTCGCTTCGGAGCACGGTACGGAGCCTCGCGATCCCGTCCCCTTCCTCTTCTTCACCTGGAATCGCTCTCACCGGCTCATCGTCGTGTACAGAGAGCCCGCACCCGCTCCTCCGCGTCGCCAGCCGTCCCCGCTCCGCTCCGGATCCCACGAGAAGCCCAGGTGAAGCCCTTGTAACCTGCTCTCTCTCCCGCACCCTTCCCCTTTGGAAACCATGGCCCCTAGGGCCCTAGACATGATCTCCGGCGAGCTAAAGCTCGGTCCGGCCATGTCCGCCACCGTGCTGCGCCCTGGGTTGGCCGGCAGCTCCCCCTCCCACTCTCTGCTTCTAATCCATGCCGTCCTGAGATGATCCAACGGATCGGATCGGCCGGTACCCCTTCGTCCTGGCGTTTTTGCTAAAGAACCCCTCGGTTCTTTGACTCTCAACCCACAGTCCTAAAGCGGCCCTTAGCTCTACGCTTCCCCCTCTGGAAAGCGTAATCCCTTTTCAGATCTGTTTTCAATTATAAATAAATGAAAATAGCTATTTGCAGATTTGCCATTGTTTTAAAAAGTCCATAAATTGCTCGTTTTAGCTCCAAAACGATCCGTTCAAGTTGCGTTAGTTTCGTAATTTCATAATCTATCCAATGGTATAGTTTTCATCTATGTTAAACACTTTTTAAAATAAAGTCTAGATTAATCCTTTTTAATTAATTAGTTTTGTATAGAAAATCCTATTTAATTCATATCTCCTGCGTTTTAGATTCGTTTTAGCCGTTCTAGTTGCGTTGGTTTAGTAACGATAAGATCTATCTGTTAGCAGAAGTGTTTAACATGTTTTATTCTCTGAAATAAACTAATAATTGATTAATCTATATAATCAATGGTTTTCCAATTAAAATCAATTAGGGTTTTCCACCTCGGCTTTTCATAAAACAAAACATACTTAGTTTAATCTTGTTTTTACAAAGCAAATGTAATGTGACTTAATTTAATTTGGGTATTTCGCTGAAGTATCCAATATATGCTTTTTATATAAATAAAATAAATGAAGTCTAATTCTCTTATAAAAGCTAATCTTCGGTAGACGTTTCTTTTCCTTTATAGATCCGATTAGCGTGATTCTCACGTCTGCGTGATCGTAGCAGGACGTAGACTTCTTTTAAATCTTTTTCATTGATTGGTGTATTGTTCTAAAGTAGATATATTGTATGCTTTGTATGATTGTCAGATGCTTGTGTGGTGTTTATGATCTTGTCCAATCGGTGAGAATTACGTGGAGATCAAGAAGAAGTCATCAGAAGATCGAGAATCAAGTGAAGAAAGGATCTAAGAGTTTAAGACAAGTTTAACATGGGATGCTCCTTGTTGTCCTATTCACCATAATTCATCTAGTCATGATTGCATGTGTCTCAATTGATTCCTATTATTAGATCTATCATAGCTTTGTTACCTTGTACCTTGTCGCCTTGGGATACTATTGCACATGGGTAGATTTGCTATGCTTTATGAATTATGAGAAGAATCTTGACTAATGATATATGCAACGATGAGATAAAATTGGCTTTTATAGCAACATGGAATAGGACCACACTGTAGGGCAAAAGCTGGGACTTGAATGCAACCATGAGTGCTATAATGGCTCTGGCTTTAGTTAAGTATGAAGTTTGGACTAGCATGCTTGTGGTTCGTGAAAGGCACCTTTGCCGAGCTGGTTATGGGGTATAGCTTGTGTGGGGGCCGCTACGGCTGGTACCATCGGGGTGTCCCATATACCCCTTTGCATTGGGTCCGTAGGGTCCGCTACATGCTAGAAAGAGCTTTTGAAAGACTTCATAGTGTACCCTGCCCGCTCACCTTGGTAGTGTTTTGGGATTGGCCGTCCTGGGCATATGGGCTACACGGCTTGTGGGTAAAGTGCGTAACCTCTGTAGAGTGTAAATCTGTCATGATAGCTGTGCTCACGGTCACGAGCGGCTCGGAAAACTCACAGTGTTAGATACTCATGTTGTTGAACAACTTATGATGGTAAGTTTGGAGATATGATATATGAGATTGTTTCATTAATGATCATGTGGTTACCAACTGGTTTAAGCATAACTAAAGCTAATTATGGTTAAAAGTTGACCAAGTTAAAAGCAACCGCAGTAAGACAGTGTCAGCCTTTTGAGCTTCATAACCCTGTGTTATTCTTGCTGAGTACTTTAAGTGCTCACCCTTGCCTTATCAACCATATCAGATTGCAAGAGTTAAAGGAGTTAGGCTTGTGATCAACCAGTCAGTTGTCCCTGTGAAGTCGGAGCCTTCGCCTGAAGTTCGGAGTCGTCTTTCCGCTGTTTACTGTATTGAGGTTATCCTTTGACCCTACATATTATATATTTAAGTATTGTCTTTCGATATCACCTCAATTTGTGGCTATATGTGAGATTTGACTTCCTGGGCTCACATATGGTGTATATCTGGTTTTGTTCATAAAACCGAGTGTGACAAAAACCAAACCCGCGGATACCCGAAACCCGAATGGATACCCGAAACCCGAATGAATACCCGAAACCCGCGGATATATATACACATATTCACACATATATATACACATATTCACATATTCACATATATATATATACACATATTCACTTGTATATATACACATATTCACATATTCACATATATATACACATATTCACATGTATATACACACACGGGTGAAAAACCGAACCCAAAATCGAACCCGAAAACCGTGGGTGAAAAATCATCCCTAATCCCGAACCCGCGGGACCCGAAACCCGCGGATACCCGCCCCGAACCCGACCCGCTGCCATCCTTAATGGAGCACATGCTTTCCACATATTTTTTTTGTTGCGTTGCAGTCTTTATTTATTCATATATCCGTAAACTACTAGAGAAATGTGTTTTTTTAGAGTACACAGTACAACGTAGACACTCAACACGCACGCACACTCGCCCCTACGAACACACGCACGCAAACCCTACCCCTATGAGCACCTGTCGACGGAAACGTCGCCTACCACTTAATGCGTAGCGCCGAAAAATTTGGAATAAATCCAGAATAAAGTGTCGCACCTAGGATTTGAACCCTGAGTGGGAGCCCCCCAACCAATGGCCTTTGTCATTGCGCCGTGAACCCCTTGACACTAGAGCAATGTGTTACTGTTGATACCATATATAAATTTGCAGCGAACGAGCTGGTAAAATATAGGGAGGCAAAATAAATAGCAAGGACCCTAAAGAAAAGTTGAAAATATATGAGGGAGAAAAAAAGGAATTTAACAAAATTCTTGATACTGAAGTTATAAATACTAAATATAGAGAGGCAAAAATAACATGGTATATAGGAAGCTAAAGAAAGGTTGCAGAATATAGAGAGGCAAAAAAATTAATAATAGGTCACTATAGAAAAGTTACAGAGTATATTAACAGGACAATATATTAGGGAGGAAAAGTAGGAATTTAACCAAATGCTTGATAAGACGCTAAA
Source organism: Microstegium vimineum (assembly GCA_022036555.1). Lineage (NCBI taxonomy): Eukaryota > Viridiplantae > Streptophyta > Magnoliopsida > Poales > Poaceae > Microstegium > Microstegium vimineum. Next base: position 716,168 of record CM039140.1, on the reverse strand, counting down.
GTTGCAAAATACTAAATATAGGGAAGCCAAAAAAAACATGGTATAGAATGCTAAAGAACAGTTGCAAAATATAGGGAAGCAAAAAAAAGTCAGTAAAGAAAACTTGCGAAATATATTGTGAGACAAGCTAAAGAACAGTTGAAAAATATAGCAAGGCAAAAAAAAAGGTCTTGCAAAATATATTGCGAGACAAAAAATGTTTCTCAAAGGTCAGTAAAGAAAACTTGCAAAATATATTGTGAGAAAAAAAAATTAACATGCCAAATATATTGTGATACAAAAATTTGCAAAGATCAGTAAAGAAAACTTCAAAAAAAAATTGCAAAGGTCAAAAAAAATTGCAAAGGTCAGTAAAGAAAACTTGCAAAACAAAAAATATATTATGCTGGTGTGGGGTTCGAACCCACGCGCACTACAGTGCAGAAGATCTTAAGTCTTCCCCCTTAACCACTCGGGCAAACCAGCTGAATACATCTAAAATTATTGTAATCGATGTAATATAGTAATTTTTCTATGGGAACCACTCTGCCATAGAACCAATCAAATCCCAGTATCCTATTCTTCTCGGAAGAAAATCTAAATTTAGCAGGACATCGCATGAGACTTTTTGGACTCGAACGACAATACATGGCAATGGCAGCCTCCCCAACCGTCTGACCTCCATTCGTGGCTTAACGCCGTTTTGTGCCTCTCAAACAGCATGTCAACCTGTCTGATCTTCCTGCACCTTAGCACCAATCGAATCCAAGCATCCTATTCGTCTCGCAAGGGGACCCAAATTTAGCAGGACCAGCACACGAGACTTTCGGACTCGAACGACAATGCATGGCAATTGCAGCCTCCCCATCCATCTGGCCGCCATTCGTGGTTCAACGTTGTTTTGTGCCTCTCAAACAGCATGGCAAGAGCAGGCGACGGGCACGACCATGGAAGCTGTCGTGGTCATGAAAAGATTCAAGGCTTGCTCCTTCAACGCCAGGTTTGTCTCGGGTACGATTTCATTCTCATGTTTCTTGGACCTTTATTTATCAATGCATGCATCAATCATTTTTTTTTTCTAAAATCATTGCTTCTTTTATGGAACGAATGGCACGAGATTGTGCCAGTTTCATTGATAGAGAATGGAGTTTTACACATCCCGATTAACCGGGTTTACGGAAACCTACTACTCTCATGCTATTAGAGACTCTAAATGGTTTGCCCTTGCCAAAACCCAGATGGACAATGCCTTCTTGATTTTTCCAATCAACACCATAGTGTTCATATAGCAAATGCTGCTAAATATCATTTTTGTGTCATAATGTGTTATGCTTACTCTCTAAATTCGAAAGTATTTAGTATTGCATAGATCTCATCATATCATGCGGTAGCTTATCTTTTTGTATACAGTTTCACCAATTTCTTTCTTCAGTATGTGAATAAACTACCTAAAATGTCCAAAAGCTTGCCTTTGGTTATTTCATACTGATGTTAAATGGGAAAAAATGAACAAACCATTAATTTATAGAAATATATATAATATATTATACATATATGAGGTTATGATATAATTATTAAAAAAACGGCTTCTATATGTGTGCTGTAATAAAAAAAAAGATAGGTTTAGATGATCTTGGTGAGCTGCATATGCACTTTAGTCATTTCTCATAGTAGTTGCAGTTATTTTTATGCTCCTTTTGGATACCTTCTCAGTATAGTAGCCATTGTTACATCGTTATTTTTTTTTTTTTTTGAGCTTTCAACGGGGGGATTACTCCCTACCTGACTTTATTGATTCATAGCTTTGGAAAACAGGTTACATTGAGGTTTACAAGTTACATCGTTAGTTGCTAATTGGTAGACGAGAAGTGTGCATTTACTTATTGTTCATCATTAGTATCTGGCAGTTCTATTATGCTTCTTTTAGTAGGGGTCACCAATTACCCTGTCTTCACAAACCATGGATACATTTTGCTTTCTTCTATTCCTGCTAATGCTAACTAATGGATGGTGGTCGGTTAGTTTGAGCCTTTGGGGCTAATGCTTGAACCAAGTTGAGTATAATTGCTGATTTGTTCTACTTCCTGGTTATTGTCAGTTTAGTTAATGTAATATTCGAAGCCCTTATGTATCTATTCCCTTTAATAAAAAAATAATTTGTATGTTGTATCAAGGTTTGCTCTTAGTCATAAGATACATGTTTCTTTTTTTTCAGCTTTATTTGGGCAATTCAATTTGCATTTCATATACCAGTATAACTTTGCAGTTTACAAAAGTGGCTTTTATAACCAGTTTGTATGCACAGTGACTGATTTGAGCTTTATATTCACATGGTGCCAATACAATTCCAAGTTATACGTGAACACTAGTTTTCCTGATTCAGCCACACGGCCGCACATGTCAGCACTGATCACTAATTCCTCTAGGTGGACTGATATCATATTGTAATAATTGCCCCCCCACCTTTCTCTTGCTAGATGAAATTTGGCAAATAATTAAGACAGCATGGAGAGAATTGAGGTGGACGGGGACTTCATTGCCGCTGGGAATTGGAAGGTAATCCACTTGACTTCTCATTTTATTGAATGCTAGTGATGCTACAGTGTAGGTACAATTGGAATTATCTTGTTTGTGTGACTGTTAGCCATAGGATCGTGTATTAGGACACAGATACTGTATTTTCGTTCTACTGCTCGTGTATTTAGGTTTCTTCACTTTAGAAATACAAGTGTATACTGTAAGTATATATCACCAATGTTATTGAAACTTTAAACCTACCATATTGAATGTTCTTATGGGAATATCAACAAAATGGTAAGTAGGTGAAAAATAATATGGTGGTAAGATCAGTTTCCTGCTGTTTTCTAGATTAACATTTTGATTATTCAATAATGTAAAGTATCAGGATGGTGGGGGTAGAATCAGTTGGATTATTCATTTGCTTCTTTTCGCAGCTACATGGAGCACTATGTAATGAACTTTACACAGTAGTCCGTGAAGTTTTGGATGCCATTCCTCCCTTTGAGACTACAAGGTCAGGATGCAGTCCTGGGCTCCTGGCATTGAGCTCCTTGAGGATATCTGTTGAGAAAGCCAAGAATTTACTCCAGTATTGCTCGGAGAGTAGCAAGCTTTACTTGGTAATATATTTTTCATACCAATGAATGCGTTGGATATTTCCTAGTCTGAAAAAAGTAAAGAAAAAAAGGACGAATGCATGAACTATTCCTGTACAATCATGCCACCAGTGGTATAAAACATTATATGTGCTTGGCAGAGAACAATGTGTGACGAATTTTCTTTATTTTTGAATTCAATGTGTTTTACTTAACACTGAGTTTCAGGCTGTTACAGCAGAATGCGTCCTAGCAAAATTTGAGAATTCAAGACAAGGACTTCTTGAAAGCCTTCACCAAGTGGAAGAAACAGTTCCGGAAGCAGTCGGTTCTAAGGTTGTCCATAATCTTTCAGAAACTTAGCTTTGCCAGCTAGTAGTATTTTTGTTGAACCATATATACTGAACTTCTGCAACGACTACTGATGGCTTCGATAATCCTGAGGGAATTGAAGCTTTACAGTATTCCTCGACTGTAAGGATCCAAAACGTACAGTAGTTTTAGCATATTTTCAGTTTTTTCGCCCCAAACTTTCAATGAAGAATTTACTGCTACATGCTGCAGCCATTAACTGTTTCCTGATGATTTGATTTTCATCTTCTTTTCTTGAGGAATTACTTGGATTCCTGGTCCCCTGATAACTAGTTTGTTTCCTAAATTTCAGATCACTATGATTGCACAAGAGCTGGAAAAGGCTGGTTTTGTTTTGGACCAGTCTGAAAAGCAAGTTGGTGATGAAGTGAATCAACTAATTGAGAATGAGCCAAAATCCAATGGCTTCCTTGATGAGAATGAACTTGAATTTCTCCACCAAATTGCTTTCCGGGTTGGTATTACATCATCCGTGGCAGCTCTTACCGAAAGAAGAGCACTTAGGAGGCTTCTTGAGAGAGCCCATGCAGAGGAGGACATGAAAAAGGAATCAATTGCAGCCTACCTGCTCCACCTTATCAGGAAATACTCCAACATGTTTAAGAGTGAAACAACTGATGCCACCAACTCCCTGTGCTCAAGCCCTTCCTTCTCCTCCAGATCGAATTCTGGCTTGATTGGCCTGCATCGTTCACTGTCCAGCTCAACTGACCTCCATGGAAACTGTCAGATTCCTGAGAAGCAGCTTCCAAGGACTGGCTCCTTCAATTCGAATTCGAAGCAGATTAAAGGGTTATCAGGGAGTATGCCCTTGCCACCTGAGGAGCTGAGGTGTCCAATCTCATTGCAGCTCATGTATGATCCTGTTGTCATTGCATCCGGTCAGACATATGAACGAGCTTGCATTGAGAAGTGGCTCGACAGTGGCAACACAACCTGCCCAAAAACTCGCAATGAGCTGTCCCAACTCTTGAGGACGCCTAATTACTGCATCAAGGGCCTGATAGCATCTTGGTGTGAGCAGAACGGGGTTCTTGTTCCACCTGGACCGCCAGAATCTCCCAAGCTAGAACATCTGAGGATTTCATCCCTGGAGAGCAGCACATGTTCAGCGACTGATACCGCTAACGCTGTTTCGTTCGAAGACACAGTTGCCAAGAATGACGCCAAGTCGGAGAGTGAAGTTTCCTTGGAGATGTTGTCTCGTCAGAACTCCGGAGAGGCCACATCCAAACTACGTGTAGATGAAAAAGTCTCACCGAAGAACTGCTCTACTCTTCAGTGCTCCAAGGAGGTTGAAGACTCTGTAGAGAAGGGCGCTCATCAGAACTCCAAAGACGATGTGGCTGTCAGTGACAGATGTGAACAGTGGCTCCATGTGCTGAACAAGAACGATGCCGAGAGCACGAGTGAGCGACATAGGTTGGTTGAGCAGATCAGGATCCTGTTGAAGAACGACGACGAACTTCGGGACTCTGCAGGTGCTAATGGCATTACTGAGCCACTAATCCATTTTCTGAAGATGGCTATCAGCAGAGGAGACGTGCAGTCTCAGGAGGTCGCTGCAATGGCTCTCTTCAATCTTGCTGTCAACAATGACCGGTAAATACCATACCAATGTTGCTTCGTTTGCATCCCCCTTGTAGTTGTAGCACTGTGATTGTTTTCATCATTTGTTATCGATCAGGAACAAGAGGCTGCTGCTGTCAGCTGGAGTGATCCCCCTAATCGAGCAGATGATACAGAAACGAGAAACCAGCGAGGCAGCCATCGCAATGTACCTGAACCTGTCGTGCATCCCCGAGGCGCAGGCGATCATCGGCGCGAGCATGGCCATCCCTTTCCTCATCAACGGCCTGGGCGAAAACGGCGGTCCCCGGAGCAGCGACACGTGCCGCCTGGACGCGCTGCTGACCCTTTACAACCTGTCGCTGCACGCGCCGAACGTGCCGTCCTTGATGGCGTCGGGCGTCATCGAGAGCCTCCGCGCCGTGCTGGCGCCGTCGTCGCCGTGGACGGACAAGGCGCTGGCGGTGCTGCTGAACCTGGCGCTGACACGGAGGGGCAAGGAGGAGATCGCGGCCAGCGCGGCGACGGTGGGCGCCATCGTGCTCGTGGTGGACAACGGCGAGCCGGGGGAGAAGGAGAAGGCCGTGTCGTGCCTGTACGCGATCTGCAGCGGCGGCGACGAGGGGAGCAGCCAGACGGTGCTCCAGGAGGGCGTCATCCCGGCGCTGGTTTCCGTGACGGCTAACGGCACCGCCAGGGCCCGCGACAAGGCGCAGCGGCTGCTCAGGCTGTTCCGGGAGCAGCGGCAGCGGGAGATGGAGCTGGAGGAGACGCAGCCAAGGGTGGAGCTGCACGAGGTGGCCAGCCAGGCCCAGGCCGCCGCGCTGCAGCAGCGGGAGGAGGAGGAGGAGGAGGGGGAGGAGGAGGAGGAAGAGGAAGAGATGGTGCTGGCCGTGACGCCGGCCGCCTCGGCCAGTAAGCCGAGCGGCGGCGGCGGCAAGAAGCCGCGGCTGCGCAGGTCTGGGTCCAGGAGGTTCACCAAGGCGTTCACGTGCCTGCTCAAGAAGTGGAGCCTGCGCTGAGCTGACAAGGATCGTATGACAGTCCGCAGGTGTGTAAGTGTAACTGAGCTGTACGTGCTCAAACTGTAGCGCCGTGATGATCCGTGATTAATGGTTGCTATGAGCAAACGTCGCAAAACGAGTAATTCCGTTCAAATTAGGTATGAGCATTGGAGTGAGTATATCATATATAGGACGAATAAATCACCAAATGCTATCGTCTCGGTGACAACCACGCGTACAACGAATATATATACTCACTCCGTCCTTGAAAAACCTAAGTTAATTTTTTTAAACTTTAACTAAATTTTTAGAAAAAAAATATTAAAAATAATGATATCAAACTAGTATCATTAGATTTGTTATAGAACATATTTTCATATGGTGTTAATTTTAAGTTATAAATATTATTACTCCCTCTATCCTAAATTGTAAGTCATTCCAAGAATCTTGGAGAGTCAAAGTTTATAAAGTTTAACCAAATTTATATAATATGATAATAATATATTTAATATCAACTAAGTATCATTAGATTTTTTATTAGTTATATTTTCATACTATACCTATTGTTAACACTGGATTTTGGTATGCTCAGAAAGATGACAGGTAGGCCAGTGCAGAACTCAGAGCATTCGGCAAGCGTCTGTGCGGTTGGCCAGTTTTCAGAGAAGTCGGCAAATGTCTGTGCGGTCGGCTAATCGCCAAAGGTTCGGCTAAATGATCATGCGGTCGGTTATTCTCGGGAAGAGCGGTTTTCCGTTAAAGAAGCAACGAAAACGGCAAGCAAAGGGCCGATCAGGCAACGAAGACCACGACGATTTAGGCAATGAAGACTCCGGAGGAAATTAAAGTCAAAGATATCATGTTTTTCCTTTAATATTTTGTAACTGTGTCCTTTTAGAACTCATATCACGACCAGGGTATAAATATGAACCCTTAGCCATTATAAAAATGGTTCACAACCAATACAATACAACCGGCCTCGTGCCAATTTCGAGTCCTTTGTCGTGTCGTCGAGTTCTTCGAGAGGAATCATCGATCCGTCGACCTCCGTAAGTCCCGGTAACCTTGTTATCATGTCTAGTATCATGCGGTGAATTTAGATGTTGATGCAAGTAGTCTTGTTTGTTTTCAATGATCGTGCGGCGGATCCTTGCTTGACAATCAAGAAATCTTCGCTTATGTTTTGTGTATGAGTAGATACCGTGCGGCAGGTGCTTGCTCAATATGCCTAGCAAAAGCAAGATAGTTACTGGTTCTATTAGATTCGGTAAGATCTAGTAGATTCATTAAGTTACTACATGTTGCATGTTTATATATATTTTATATATTTGTAACATTCTTTTGCCCAATCTAAACTGATACGGTTCGGCTTCATCTTTATCATAGAATTATCTATGTTTCTTGTAATTGTTTATATCCATAAGTAGATTTTATATTCATGATAGCCGAATTAGTTTAATCTAGATTGTTACGTGTTGCGGGTTCATGCATGTCAACTACGTTTGAGCTTTTATAAAGTTAGGTGTCGTGCGGCGGATACAAGCTTTAGATTAGTTCGATCGTGTTTGCTTACGTGTTCCTTCATCATGGACCCTAATTCGGTTGGATAGCCGAATTGGTTATGCTTTAATTCATAATTAATGATGATCCATTCATACGTACATGCATGTTCGACAATCAACTCTTTACGTACTCTTTGTTTGTTTTAGCCGAATGATCTATAAAACTTGTTGGCAGATAGCTTCTATAGCTATATGTCATCGTAAGTGGCTTCAGGGTCGTATATATAGAACTGTCTGGTCTCACCCGGCATGTTCCAGTTTTATATCTAATAATTTTCATCCCTTGTTAGTTTCAGGTCAAACTGATTGGCACGTTTCCGGACTCCGAAACACCCGGACACTCGATTGAAGCTACGCTTTTCGGCTTGCTGTGTGTTAGGCACAATGCGTCACATTTTGTGTCAACACACTTTTTGGCACGCTCGGTGGGACTCTACATCTCAAGATGGTTGAAATTGATAATAGTCAGGTTCTGGACATGACTATGGATGAGTTGTCGGAAGACCTGAGGAATATTGTCCAGCAAGCATGTGATGATTTTCAACGTAAATGCTTGATGTCTTTTTCAAAGAACAAAAGCAATAAGGTTTTTCAGAAACAGTCACTCCCAAGAACTCTCCTTCATCATCAAACTGATTACACTGAAGAAGAAGATGCTCGGAAGATGACTGAGATGGTTTACAAAGCAATGAGCAAGACTATGAGGAATCACCATACAGCTTTCCTGAATACCTTTCGCTCGATCATGGTCAGTACCTTCGGCCCATCCGTTGATAAATGCTTTGAGGAAACCATTGGTCCAATGCAAGGGCCGACATTGTTCAATATGCCGAAACGCCAGGAAAAAATTGCTGAAGATGGCGAGACGTCTAGCATGAATCAAGGTGGGATGGCTCCTCACCAGAAACAACAACACCCCATGACTTATGGCCAACTCACATTCGGTGCAACGGGGAACGTCCCACAATCGGCTTTCAAGGTGTCTCCAGCTGCGAACAGGTTGCAAAAAAATATGTATGGTGACGGATATCAAGAATTTGCCAATTACAATGCTATTGACTCTTTCCCGAATCCAGGGTATAAGAACTCTGCAGGTTTGGCTTTTGAAGGGCAGACACTTGGAGCTCCAAACTCGAATATTGACCTTATCATGAATAGGATGACAGATATGATGCAAAATCAGTTTGGCCTAAAGCCAAAGAGCCAGTCGTATGCATACAAGTCCCCTTATCCAGAGTGGTATAACCAAGTTGCACTCCCTCCGAGAGTAAAACCTCCCACAGACCTGACCAAGTTTTCTGGTCAGGATGATACTAGCACCATAGAACATATCAGCCGATACTTAATGCAGCTTGGAGAGGCATCCGCTGATGAAGATTGGAGGATTCGGTATTTCCCGTTGTCTCTGACAGGGCCGACTTCACGTGGTTCACGTCTCTGCCGGCTAATTCCATTGGTACTTGGGCAGAATTGGAGCAGAAATTTCATTCATATTTCTTTACAGGCACTAATGAAAGTGCATGTTTGGTTTTGGTAATTGAGTGACAACTTAGGTGGACTAATATGTGTTTAATGTGAGACACACAGGTGATTTAGTCCTTAGGTACACAAGTGTGAGCAACCAATAAAGTCATAGAGAGATGGCTTGTGCATATTGATGGTGCTCAACTTGATGATGAAGGAGCTCATTTCATATGAAACATGACATGGAGTCATGTGACAAGGTGGAGAAGGTCAAGGCATGACTTAGTTTGATGGACCGGTTGCAAGTGTGAAGGGCAAGTTGGAGGCTTGAAGCATTTGACCGCGTGGCGGGAGGCTTGAGCAAGACTTGGCACTGATGGACGAAAGGCAACGGTGAAGGGCAAGTGAAGTCAAGATCGATGAACCAATATGTCACGTGATGATATAAAGTGGATCATATTATTTGTGATAGGTTGGTGCATGGTTTGCATCAACATTGGAGAAGGAGATGAAAAGGAATGCACAAGGCAAAGGTATAACTTAGAGCATTTCATTTCACCGGTCATAGTTGTTTAGAGAAGTGTTTGACCGGGTTGAGTTATAGGAAAAGCCGTACTATCAAGAGAGATGCATAGTAGACTAGCTTGATGAGGATAAGAGTGCTCATGTCATAAGTCTTTATGCGTTCGAGAGATACCTTGCACTCACGGGCACTTAGAAGATGTGTTTCTACCAGGGTGCAAAGGCTTAGCTGGGTGCTGAAGTTGTGCTGAAAAATGAACTACCGGTAGTACCGGTAAGTCATTTCCCCGCCCAGATCTAGTGTGCTGAAAAATGAACTACCGGTAGTACCGGTAGGCAAAATTCCTGAGCGTCTCAAGTTGCGAGATTTTGAACTAGCGGTAGTACCGGTTCCTCACTGGTAGTACCGATGGTGACCGGTAGTACCGGTTGGCTAACTTTGTGCAACGGTTGGCAACGGTCGGAAATCTTGAACCAGTAGTACCGGTGGGACACCACCGGTAGTACCGGTAGTGCATCTGGAGCTGCGGGAATAAATAGGCCACCCCTTCCCGTGGGGCGGCCACCACCCCCATTATTCCACTCCTACACCTGAGAAAAAGGGTCCCAAGTGTCTCTCTCTCCCCCTATGCTCCTTTGCTTCAATCCATGGTGGATTTGTGAGAGAGAAGTGAGATTTGAGTGTGGAGAGGATCGATCTACGACTTGAGCATTCGATTTCCTCTTCTTGCCGGTTTGCTTTGCATTTGTTACTCTTGGATTCTTGGAATCCTAGCCGGCTAGTTGTTCTTCGTGGTTGCCCGTGTTGATTCATTTGTGAGGGCACCCCGAATCGTTTGTATTACCCCTTCAATCCTTAGTGGAAACCTCGGGCTAACCTTTGTGGTTGCTTGAGGGAGGCAAGGAGGTGGAAGAGACTCTGACCTTTGTGGTCACCTCAACAACGAGGAGTAGGAACTCCTTTGTGGGGGCCGAACCTCGGTATAAATCTTGAGTCTCGCGTGCTTGATGTTGTGGAGATAGCTTCGACTATCCTTTGTTCTTGTGTTCTTCGTGTTCTTCCTCTCTCCTCAAAGTTCATAGGTTGGGAAGGCCCGATCTACAAATTGGAGAGGAACCAATCCAAGCAAAGCTCAACATCATCACCCTCTACCTCAAGGAGTGTGGGGAAAAGCTCGGATCCGGATTCAAAGCTCATCTTCCTTGGATCTCGGAGCTACAGCGTGCCACCGGTAGTACCGGTCTGACTTCACCGGTAGTACCGGTCAGCCACCGGTAGTACCGGTCCTACTGCCGATAGTACTTTTGAGTGGTTTGCACTCTCTATTTACTATCTTATACTTATTATTTCATACTTGTGCTAGTGTTTAGTGGTTGCTTTAGTAACTAGTATAGCTTGTGTATCTTGCTAGTTACCTTCTTGCTTGTGTAGCATAGAAGTAGCTCTTGAGGGATTAATTGGCTTGTGTAGCCTTGTTAGTCACATTTCTTAGCTTGTGTAGCTAAGCTTTTGAGCTCTCTAGTTTGGCTTGTGTAGCCTTGCTATTGAGAATTACTAGTGACCTTAGGCTTTGTGCGCTTTGCCTTCACTAGCATGTGTAGGAGCTCCCAGTTTGCTTAGAGTACTAGTTGCTTAGGTTTGTGTGACCTTGCAACCTAGACTTGTTAGGTGAGCTTTCTAGCCCGACACCTTAGTAAGCTTTCTTTTCATAATTTGCTAGGTGCTAGTGCTTTAAGTAGAGGGGTGTTGCTTTGGCTAGACCGATAGTTTTAATTCCGCATTTATTTCGGTTAGCCTTTGCGATAAGTTTTTAGATACACCTATTCACCCCCCCCTTCTAGGCCAATTAGGTCCTTTCAACTAATGAGAAAAACTAGTTGACCTTATGAGCTTGAAGCAGAGAGCCAATGAAACACCCCAGGAGTATCTCCGCAGGTTCAGGGAGACTAAAAACTTCTGCTATTCCTTAAACCTGCCAGATGACCAGTTGTCAGGGATGGCAATAGCGGGCATGTAACCGAATGTCAGGGAGAAGCTGTTCGACATGGACTTTGATGACTTTGGTCAGCTGTCACAGTGATTAGCCATGATAAGCAATCAGGCTCAAGGGTTCAGAAGAGACAACCATTTTTAGAAGGGTGATGTGGCTAATGAGATGTAACAAAGTTTCCTGGAGGAAGCAACAGAGTACGATGATGAAGATGAAATAGCCGCAGTCGAATTGGTCTGGGGGAAAGAACCAACTCAGGTCAGTCAACGCTGGTTGAGGCAGCAGAAGGGTACGTACGACTTTGATGTCTCCAAGTCAGACAAGTTATTTGAGATGTTGCTCAAAGAAGGGCGTATCAAGTTGCCGGAAGGACACCCCATGCTGCGCCCTGAAGGGGTGAGAGATAAAAAGTTTTACGGTTACCACAATACCAATTCTCATTCCATCAATGATTGTTGAGTATTCAGAATGCAGATTCAGAAAGCTATTCAAGAAGGGCATTTGAAATTTGATGGTAAGATGAAAATTGATGCTAATACTTTTGCATAAAACACAATGTCCTTCTCCATGAACATGGTTGCTATAGAAAGCTCTAAAGACAAGGGTAAGGTGAAAGTGTTAACCTCAGACAGAGCTAAGAAAACTAGTGCTGTTGACCCTGATCGGCAAATTACAAATGAAGAATTTCGGCAACAGGCTCGGTTCCAGAACGGCTGAACCGAGAGAGGGGAACCTTCTAAGCCCAGAGTCACGACACGGATTCTTTTGAACAAATGGCGACGGGAGTAAGAACGGTATCGGAAGCGAAGGTATTACGAGGAACAAGAGTTCATGGAGGAACATCAAAGGTATGAGGAAGAGATGTACCAGAGGGAGCAAGAGTACATGAGAGAGCAGGAACAGTCTCATTGGGGATGCTCATTCTTTAAACATTGTTGGAATGAAGGCTTGAAGATGCCTACTAAAGATAATTGCCCTGAATGCAGTGACCAATATTCAGAGTACAGGCAGTCTCGGGCCAACCGCCGTCTAGTCCATGAAAGGCTTAGAGCACGTTTTACTGAGGACGATCGGTGTATAAAAATGGATAGCTCTGGAAATCGGCGAAGCAAGAGATTTACCGATCAAGGGTGGATCCATTATGAAGAAGGCGATGAGGAAGAAGAGCTCCGTGAGTACGTGTGGTAGGAAGGACAATGGTGTCCACCAGGGCTGAGAAAGAGCCAGAAAAGAAGGGTACAACGCTTGAGGAACAAAGAGTTGGCACAGACAGTTGCCGAAAAGAAACAAGTGTGGTGTCCTAAGGAAAAGCCTGACAAGCAAGACCAGTCGGCTGATGCGTATATGGCTTTCTTTACTCCATCAGAGTTCTTAGCTCTAGAAAACCAGGATATCCAAGAATAAGTGTACTCAGATTTCGATGAGAGTGAGTATCATGATCTAATGGCCCAACTTATCCTAACCGAACGGGCAGTTTTCGATAAGCCGGGCAAACATCGACATTTGAAGCCACCTTATGTGAAGGGATACGTCAATGGCAAACCTCTGACCAAGATGTTTGTTGATGGAGGAGTTGTCATCAATATTATGCCTTATACCACCTTTAGGAAGCTCAGGATGACCAATGAGGAACTGCTAAAAACTGACATGGTACTCAGGGATTTTGCTGACAATCCTTCTGACACCCGAGGAGCTGTGCACGTTGAGTTGATGATTGGATCAAAAACCTTGATTACTACTTTTTTTTGTCATCGATGGCAAGGGGGCATACAGTCTGCTCTTAGGGAGAGATTGAATTCATGTTAACTGCTGCATACCTTCAACCATGCATCAGGTTCTTATTCAGTGGATTGGAGATGATGTTAAAGTTGTTCATGATGATGATTCGGTAAGTGTTGCTGCTGCAGAACCTACTTACTGGGAATATGATGGCGTCGATTGTTTCTCTAGAAGAGTATGGGAAGAAGGTCCTGTGAATGTCTTCAACAAGGATCAACAGCCGATCCAAGCAGTCGGCTCTCAAAGCAATTTTTAATGGAGAACCCGATCGATGGCAACAAAGGAAAGTTGGGACATGGCTTTATATCGGCCGATAAGCTAGAGGAAATAAATGTTGGTGATGATATCAAACCAAGGCCGATGTATATCAGTGCAAATTTAGACCCAGAGTATAGATTGAAATTGATAAACCTTCTGAAAGAGTTCAAGGATTGTTTTGCTTGGGATTACACAGAGATGCCCGGACTGGATCGTTCTATTGTTGAGCATCGATTGCCGATCAAGCCTGGGTATCGTCCTTATAAACAACCTCCTCGGAAAATTTTCAAAGAGGAGGTACTGACCGAGGTGAAAAAGGAAGTTAAAAGATTATTAGAAGCAAATTTCATTCGGCCATGTAGATATGCAGAGTGGATTTCGAGCATAGTTCCGGTATACAAAAAGAATGAAAAAATGAGGTCTGCATTGACTTTAGGGATCTCAATAAAGCTACGCCAATGGACGATTACCCAATGCCGGTTGCTGATTTGCTTGTCGATGCAGCAGCTGGTTATGAAGTCATCAGCTTTATGGATGGTAATGCTGGCTATAACCAAATATTTATGGCAATAGAAGATATTTCAAAAACGGTTTCAGATGTCCTGGTCATATTGGATTATTTGAGTGGGTCGTCATGACTTTTGGTTTAAAGAATGCTGGTGCAACTTATCAGAGAGCCATGAACTATATTTTTTACGAGTTGATCGGCAAAATTGTGGAGATCTATATTGATGATGTGGTGATTAAGTCTGGAAATCACGGTGGACACTTAGCCGATTTAAAGAGGACTTTGGAGTGCACTAGGAAGCATGGTTTGAAGATGAACCCGAACAAGTGTGCCTTTGGGGTCTCGGCTAGTGAATTTTTGGTATTTCTAGTCCATAAAGGAGGGATCGAAGTCGGTAAGAAAAGCATGGAAGCAATAGACAAGGTTGTGCCTCCAACTAATCTCACAGAGTTGCAGTCATTGCTCGGCAAGATTAATTTTATGAGAAGATTCATATCTAATTTATCAGAAAAAGTTTTGCCTTTTTCTCCACTGTTAAAGCTTAAAAAGGATCAAGAATTTGTATGGGGTGACGTACAACAAAAGGCTTTTGATAAGATCAAAGAATACATGAAGGCGCCGCCTGTGTTGGTACCTCCACAGCTTGACAAGCCTTTTAGGTTGTACGTGGCGGTCGACAGCCTGACAATAGGGTCGGCCCTCATGCAAGAGTTTGAGGGAAAGGAAAGAGTGATAGCTTACCTTAGCCGAAAGCTGTTAGATCCAGAGACAAGGTATTCGGCTATGGAGAAACTCTGCCTGTGTGTGTATTACTTATGCACCAAACTTCGGCACTACTTGTTGAATGCCGAATGTGTGGTAGTTTCTGAATTTGATGTAATAAAACATATGTTATCAAAGCCAATTTAAACGGAAGAATTGGTAGATGGATTTTGGTTTTATTAGAATTTGAGTTAAAGTACGAATCGGCAAAAGCAGTAAAGGGTCAAATTATTGCTGATTTTGTTACCCAACACTGTGATCCTTCTGCTAACATGATAGATATTGCACCTTCGACTTTTTTTTGATGGTTCGTCTTGTAGCAAAGGTGGTGGTGCTGGTATTCTCTTGATTTCTCCACGAGGAGTGATTTTTAAGTATGCTATCCCTATTGAATTTCGTGTTACTAACAATCAAGCAGAGTATGAAGCACTACTTAGAGGACTTCGGCTTCTTGCTGAAATAAAGGTCGTCGCTGTTGAGATCTTCAGGGATTCTGAGTTGGTAATTAACCAACTGATCGGCCAATATGAGTGCAAGAATGACGTGTTAAGGGAATATTATGAAGAATGCCGAGAGCTTTTGAAGAATTTCCAGGTGGCAACCTTGCATCATATCCCTAGGGGGCATAATGAAGAAGCAAATAGGCTAGCTCAGGCTGCCTCGGGATACCGAGAGGATCAAGAGATTAGCGCTTTGGATGAGAATCGGGTAATTGATGACCGGAGAAACGAAGATACCGATTACTTAAAGAATCCATCGTAGAAAGTTTCCCGAAAGCTCAGATACAAAGCTCTCAAGTTTGTGCTCCTTGATGATCAGTTGTACTATAAATCTATAGATGGGGTACTCCTCAAGTGTTTGAGTAAAGGAGAGGCCAGAGAGCTGATGTATGAAGTACATGAGGGTGTGTGTGTTGCACATCAATCGGCTTACCGAATGAAGTGGATAATTAGAAGGACTGGTTAATTTTGGCCGACCATGCTTGAAGATTGCTTTGAATATTACAAGGGGTGTCAAGATTGTCAGAGATTTGGCAACATTCAGAGAGCTCCAGCATCGGCTTTGAACCCAATTATCAAGCCTTGGTCATTTAGAGGATGGGGCATGGATTTAATTGGTCAGATTAATCCTCCTTCTAGCAAAGGACATAAGTTTGTGCTGTTAGCTACTGATTATTTTACAAAGTGGGTTGAAGCTATTCCTTTGAAGAAGGTTACATCAGAAAACATGATCAATTTTGTTAAGGAGCATATAATTCACAGGTTTGGAATTCCTCAGACTATAACGACAGATCAGGGAACTCAATTCACTTCATCTAAGTTTTGTGATTTTGCCGAAGACATGGGAATCAAATTATATAATTCTTCTCCTTATTATGCACAAGCTAATGGCCAAGCTGAGGCATCAAATAAAATCATGATTAAAATTATTCAAAAGAAGATTGATGAAAAAACGAAGAAGTGGCATTCGGTTCTTAATGATGCTTTATGGGCTTATCGAATGGCTTTTCATGGGTCTACTCGGGCGTCTCCCTACGAGTTGGTTTATGGGCATCATGCTGTGTTACCATGGGAGCTGCAATTGGGTTCAAGACGAGTTACATTGCAAAATGATTTGAGGAAAGAAGATTATAAAGACCTGATGATGGATGAATTGGAAGATTTACATTTGGTTCGTCTCAAAGCATTAGAAAGTATTGAGAAAAATAAATTGCGTATTGCCAAATATTATAATAGAAAAGTCAGAGAGAAGCAATTTGCAGAGGGAGATTTAGTTTGGAAAATTGTACTGCCGATTGGAACAAAAGATAAAGCCTTCGGCAAGTGGTCTCCAAATTGGGAAGGACCTTTTCGGATAGTAAAGTGTGCACCTGATAATGCGTATATTTTGAAAATTTTGCTGGGAGAAAAGTTTACTAGAGCTATTAATGGAAGATTTCTTAAGAAATTTTATCCCAGTGTTGAGGTTGGTGCATAAGTAAATTTAGGGAGTTCTGTGTGCGAAATAGCCGATGTATGAGCGTCGCCTTTAGCCGAAAAAATACTCTAAGAATTTAGAGGATAGCCGACACGGTATGTGTCGCCTTTAGAGCAAAAAAAATTAATACAGTCAAAGCAGTGACATACATATTCAGGTGACATTCCTCAGATTCATCGTTCTCAGGAAAAATTCATGAAAGAAGAGACAAGTGGAAGTCATAGATAATATTTCACAAGACAGGTTTTTACATGATTCCTAGGTACAAACTACTCATCAAACAGTTTGTTGAGGACAGACTGAGCATTGGTGGCTTGGGTGAGGGCAGTTGCATGATCCTCATAGCTCTCCAGGAGGTCGTGATTCCTAGGTACAAACTACTCATCAAACAGTTTGTTGAGGACAGACTGAGCATTGGTGGCTTGGGTGAGGGCAGTTGCATGATCCTCATAGCTCTCCAGGAGGTCGTCAATGTCCTCAACATCTTCCGTAGGCCTGCCACCACGAAATCCAACTGGCATGACGAAGAAGTCTTCGTTACTCTGGGTGGACATTGCCACCAACCCCAGGGCTACGTCGTGGTGCACACCTTGGATGACGGCCTGATCTATATGATCGTCTGCATCATCAAGGCGTGCCTCGGTAGTCTCTCCCCGGGCGTTCACCTTGTCAGCGATCTTGTTCGCCGTAATCTTCAGGCGTTCGACCTCTGCAGAAAGCGCTGAAAAGATGGAACACCAATCGGATGAACGAATGAATCAGGGGAATGGTAAGAGATCAATTGAGAATTGCCGAATACGTGGAGGCGAATGAAACTTACCTCTAGGATTTCATCCTGGGTCGCCATTGGAGAGTTGGAGTAGACCCAATAACCAGTTAGGACTTAGATTTTCTGGGCGGCGACTACGATGTTGAACAGTGTTGACCTAGAAGAAAAAGGGGAAGTTTGTAGTCAATTTCAGGATAAAATGACTTTTATCCCAAAATTGAGGGGGCATGTGTTAACACTGGATTTTGGTATGCTCAGAAAGATGACAGGTGGGCCAGTGCAGAACACAGAGCATTCGGCAAGTGTCTGTGCGGTTGGCCAGTTTTCAGAGAAGTCGGCAAATGTCCATGCGGTCGGCTAATCGTCAAAGGTTCGGCTAAATGATCATGCAGTCGGTTATTCTAAGGAAGAGCGGTTTTCCGTTAAAGAAGCGACGAAAACGGCAAGCAAAGGGCCGATCAGGCAACGAAGACCGCGACGATTTAGGCAATGAAGACTCCGGAGGAAATTAAAGTCAAAGATATCATGTTTTTCCTTTAATATTTTGTAACCGTGTCCTTTTAGGACTCATGTCACGACCAGGGTATAAATATGAACCCTTAGCCATTGTAAAAACGGTTCACAAGCAATACAATACAACCGGCTCCGTGCCAATTTCGAGTCCTTTGTCGTGTCGTCGAGTTCTTCGAGAGGAATCATCGATCCATCGACCTCCGTAAGTCCCGGCAACCTTGTTATCATATCTAGTATCATGCGGTGGATTTAGATGTTGATGCAAGTAGTCTTGTTTGTTTTTAATGATCGTGCGGCGGATCCTTGGTTGACAATCAAGAAATCTTCGCTTATGTTTTGTGTATGAGTAGATATCGTGTGGTAGGTGCTTGCTCAATATGCCTAGCAAAAGCAAGATAGTTACTGGCTCTATTAGATTCAGTAAGATCTAGTAGATTCATTAAGTTACTACATGTTGCATGTTTATATATATTTTATATATTTGTAATATTCTTTTGCCCAATCTAAACTGTTACGGTTCGGCTTCATCTTTATCATAAAATTATCTATGTTTCTTGTAATTGTTTATATCCATAAGTAGATTTTATATCCATGATAGCCGAATTAGTTTCATCTAGATTGTTACGTGTTGCGGGTTCGTGCATGTCAACTACGTTTGAGCTTTTATAAAGTTAGGTGTCGTGCGGCGGATACAAGCTTTAGATTAGTTCGATCGTGTTTGCTTACGTGTTCCTTCATCATGGACCCTAATTCGGTTGGATAGCCGAATTGGTTATGCTTTAATTCATAATTAATGATGATTCATTCATACGTACATGCATGTTCGGCAATTAACTTTTTACGTACTCATTGTTTGTTTTAGCCGAATGGTCTATAAAACTTGTTGGCAGATAGCTTCTATAGCTATATGTCGTCGTAAGTGGCTTCAGGGCCGTATATATGGAACTGTCTGGTCTCACCCGGCATGTTCCAGTTTTATATCTAATAATTTTCATCCCTTGTTAGTTTCAGGTCAAACTGACTGGCACGTTTCCGGACTCCGAAACACCAGGGCACCCGATTGAAGCTACGCTTTCCGGCTTGCTGTGTGTTAGGCACAGTACGTCACATTTTGTGTCAACACCTATTTGATGTCATAATTTTTTATGTTTTTCTATATAATTTTTTGTCAAACTTAAAATGCTTTGACTTTCCAAGATTCTTGAAATGACTTACAATTTGGAATGGTGGGAGTATATTTTGTCTACAAAGTTAGTCAACGTTAAAAAACTTGACTAATATGGATTATAGGAATTGATTTTTTTCAGGAACATAGGGAGTAGATACCAATGTTTTAGTTCTTTTTATAGTAAAAAGAAAAGTTTCGTTACATATGAAATTCGATAGCTTCACCCATGGATAACTACTAAAGAGTTTGAACGGATGTATGGCTCGTGTAATGTTCAAGTTCATGACAAAGTTGTTGTTTTTTTTTTTTTTTTTTTTTTTTTTTTTTTTTTTTTTTTTTTTGCTGCATACACTGTCCAAATACAAATAGATCCCAACTAGTAGAGTCCAATTGGAGAGCATATTTCCAGTTGTGGTTCTCTGATCCCATAGAGCTAATGTGGTTCTCTGATCGGAAAGAATATGAAACAGATAGATAGATATCTCTCTGAACTTTGCTAACTCAGACTGAGAGTGCAGTGGCCGTGGTTTGGTTTCCATGTGCGTGAAGCGTTAGGAACGAAGTGCAGTGCGTCTACGCCTGCAGTCACAGCCGAGATGTACTTGTGTCTTGTGGTGCAGTGGTAGGAGGTCGACAAGGGGCGTCTTGAACTAGCTTGGCCATCAAACTTCTAACCATTTTGCAAACCAAACTCGCTAATCTGCAGTAAGCACAGCATTTGAAAGATTTGCCCTTTCAATCCACCTCCGCCCTCCGCCGCCCTGCAACTCCAGTTTGAACTGCCGCCGTGGGGAATCTAACAGCGGGTCCCACCTTGTAACAAACTGACCAACCGACTTATCAGCAGTTCAGCATCCTCCCTACAAATACCCGTGCCGCCTCGCCAATTTGGCCAGCCTTTCACTTTCCAACGAGCACAACACAATCCAAAGAACAACGTGCGAGAGCGAGACAGAAAGCCAGAGCAAGAGCAAGAGAGAGCAGAGCGATCGAGAGGAGAAGACGAAAGATTTAGGGCCTCAGTCCGTCCTCAGGGGAGCGAAGGAAGGACCGATGGCAGCCGACCCCAGCGATTGGGTGGACATCGCCGGTGGTGTCGTGTTCGCCTTCTTCTTCACCGTCGCCGGCGTGGCCGCGTGCGGCATGCTCATTTCCCAGTGCACCAACGAGTTCAAGGAATGGTGGCGATCGCGACGGATGCGCCTCTTCAGGCTCGGCGGCGCCACCACCCTGAGGCGGACGCTGAACGATCCCTGCGCCATATGCCAAGACAGTATGGAGGTCGGCGAGAAGGTCCGCACGCTCTCCTGCAACCACGTGTTCCACTGCGGCGGCACCGTCAAGTGCGAGCGCGGCATCGACCATTGGCTTCTCGACGGGGGGGAGGCGATGGCCTGGAAGTCCTGCCCATTCTGCGGCGAGGTTCCCCGTCGCGTGCTGCCGTGGAAGCGGCCACCGCCATCGTCGCCAGCGCCTTCACCTTCACCATCGGCGTCGACTTCGATGCTGGATTTGGAGGAGCCGCTCCTGCCTCCGGCGCCTGACGAGACGACACTACCGGAGAAGGCGTCGTCATCAGCACCGGCGCCACCGCTAGCGCAGTCGCCGCTGGATTTGGAGGAGGGGTTGCCGCTTCCGGAGGACGACGAGATACTGCAAGACGCGTCGTCATCGCAGTAGACACGCGTGATCGAGCTTGCATGGGACGGCGTTGACGCCTCTTATTGGGCGGTCTGGAACTGGATCAGTTCTTCAAGGATTCTTTTGTCATTTCTTTTTCTGCATTCTTGGAACTGATAGAGAGGGTAGTTCGTCTTTTTGATGGTCTGGATCAGCTCTTGAAGTACTCCTTCGATGTTTCCATTTTTGCTTTCTTGGATCTGATCGAAGTTAGCTGCGTTCCTGTTCTTTTGTTCATAGCTGCGTCCACGGTCCAGCTGTAACGAATCAAATGTCTGAATGCCCAGAAACTATGGTTTGTTATTTCTTGGATAAGTTGTAAGGTTCTGAGTTCTGACGGAAGCTATTAGATCTTTGGTTCATTGCTCTGGTACTGTGTTCTATTCCTTGGTACCTCAATGTTTTTTTTAAAAAGTAATTGGTACCTCAATGTGAATGTGATTTCAGTATAAACTGATGGCAGCATTGTTTGCTAATTTCTTGCAATAGTGCTTGACATCCGTTTCTTCCTCATCTAGAGATCTACTAATCCTTTTCTCGAGAGCCAAAAAACTGTAGGTTTGGTTTCTGAACATATGGCTAATAGTTCTGAATATCTATTGTGACCTGCTTGTTTGCTTTACATCGTTTTTCTTGCATTCTAGCTACTACTGGTATTATACCTATTATGAATGTTTGATAACTAAAGATCATTATACTGCATAACCCTCTAGTCTTCAGTTTTTTGGCTGTATGCAACGCACCACCGCCTGACAGATTTGAGACATTAGTTGAATTTCAGGAGGATGTAAGCAGGTTTTGGCTTAAATCGAATTCTCCTTGTGATATCTTGAGTGTGATGCCATGTTTGTGCCTGCATATTGTTCCTAATTCCTGTTGCCATTTTTTTTCAGTTTCTTGAGTGGGAATAGTAGCAGCAGAATGCTTTACTGAAAAGCTTAGTTCTGTCAGACTTGAGTTACTTAACAGCTCTCTGTGCTTGCCTATTTGTTCTTCCATAATTTTTTGTCAGTTGATGAAGTTTCTCATATACTGTTAGTATCAGACATAATCAGTTCAATGGAAAATATGGAGTGCATTCTTGGCAACACCTTTCTAATTATCACTAGTGATGTTTCTTGGTTCAGTGAGGCCTTATTTCAGTATAAGAGCGACAATGCAATTCAGGGTTTATACTATGACAATATTTTTTTTCTCGCCCCAAATGATAACAAGAGTGTTGCTCAGTCTGTTCTAGTATAGAGAAGAACGTTTGTTCTCACCCTCAAATGATAACTGGGTGATACTCTTTTTATGTCCTGGAACAGAGGGCGCTAGACTCCTCGGTCCACATGCATCGCTCAACTTTATGTGCATCATTTTCTAAAGAGTTAAATGCATCATATGTTCATTAATTTTAGCCTTTGTGTTTTTTTAGATCTACCTCTTATGTTCCTAAATAAAAATATTTCTATAGTTATTTTAAGTCAAATTTTTTAACATTGACCGAATCTATAAAAAAACATTAGGTTTACCATAGAATATATCAAATTAGTATCACATGGTGCTCATTTTATGTCATAGATGTTCTTTTTCTATAAAGATAGTAAAAATTAAAAAAGTTTGACTGCCACGTATTCTAGAGATTGATTTATTATGGACGAAGTATGGACTTTAGAAGTGCAATTTTGATCCTCATTCACCAAGTGTCCATACCCCATCATTTGACGTTTATATCTGACATGGCACATAAAACCAGAAGGTATGGCCACCGCTCTGCACTCATCTCGGGCCCCCTCATCTTCTCATCATGCTCATCATTGGCCACCAGTCCCACCTCATCCGTCGTTGTTGCCATGGGCCGTAGATCCCAAGGTCGAGGCTATATCGCTTGCCGCCGCTCAACTATCTTCTATCTCTCTTTCTCTTTGCTCTCTCTGTCGTTGGGGAAGAAGCGACCGGAGACGCCCACCTGTGAAGCATCATCTACACCCACCACTCTATGCCATGGAAGGGCCTCGCTAGGCATGGCCGCTTCGCACCACTGCATGAATCATGAATCATTCGTGTACTAGGCCGGTCAGGGCGCAAAATGGTGAGCATGTAGACCGGTGGGTGACATGAACATGTCGGGCTGGCAGGTTACAAAACAGTCACCCGTCAGGCATGCATGGCGCAGAAGTAATGCTAGCAAACCCACGCGGACAACACATGTAGTCACTTCTATATTGGTGGGGAGGTAGAATGGAAGTCGATGAGCCTCCTGCCTCCTGTACTTCTTCCCGGTGTGCAGCCTCCTTTAGTCTTCTCTTCTTATTCTCGACGAGCGGCCTCCCTCAGCCTTCTCTTCTTCTAGCCAGCGAGCGCCCTCCCTCTCTCCTCTCCTCCCTCTCGACCTTCCCTCGTGAAAATGTTGGCGGTGCAACTCATAGTGAGCTAAGGCCTCCTTTTCTTGGCTCGCGACGGCGGCGTGGGTTCGCCAGCGGCACGAGATCGTGGCACTACTCCGCGGGATTTAGCGGCGGTGCATCTCCTCCGAAAGCTGAATGTTTGGGTGCCTCGAGGCTGATATGCACCCCTTATCATCTACCGTGTTTTTTGCTTTAAGATTCATGTGCAACCGTGTTGAAGAAGTCATCGTCGAAGTGGGACGACTGCGATCGCCCCTGGGCCAGGGAGGGATGGTTGCGATCAGGGGGGTACATATCAGCCTCGAGACACACACTTCGCATTGTTCTCCGAAAGATCCAGGCGGTGGCACCTCCTTCGAGAGATTCGGGTAGCGATGGCGAAGATGTGCGCGGCTAGACGCAGGCTGGGCTGCGTAGTGGCTCACTTGCCCGGAGCGGTGAGATATACGCGTGTGATCGGAGCCGAGTGATATGCACGCGTATGGAGCCGAGGGAGATGCGCGGTTGACGGAGATCCACGCGCGATCGGGGATGTGCGGTGGCCTTCCATGCACTGTCGAGCACAGCTGCTCGCACGGGCCGGTGGCACGCCACGGCGGCACAGGGGTCGGGTTGCTTGGCCGAAGCTGACGGAGATGGCTAGAGCATGGTGGTCGGAGTTGAGGGAGATGATCGGAGTGTGGTGGAGGTGCACCAATATGTGGGGCCCAAGGCTCGTATAAGCTTGTCTTAGCTAAAACGTAAAGGTTGAACATCTCCAGCAATGCAGTGTGGCTCTCTTTTCTAGCTTCCACAAGCTCGCCTTAGAGGCGACCCAAGAAACCAAAAAGTCTGAAGCTTCATTATGGAAGTTTGGCTAGGCACTAAGCCAGACAACCGAACACACCCTATATGACTAGAATTAGAGCTAAACGAGAAAATGAAAGAAGAAATGAGTGGCTAATTAGGTTTTGCACAACCCTCCAACAAGTTGTATGTTAATTGTACATACTACATTGGATCTAAATATCAAACAAAGATGTCTGGACCTTTGAGGAGCAAAGGCAACTTAAAACCATAGCGGTGCTCAACATCCATAGCCATATACAAATATATCTAATTTCAACTAATTTATGTGGTAATAATAGACTACTTATATTAGTAGTAAATATATATTTTTGCTTGGTGCCTGTGCACTACTCAAACATAGTGTGGCGTCGCTTTTGGACCTTTGGTGAACTAGTTAAAAGGTTTAGACACCTAAAACTGTATTTTAAATATTTGTAGACCCAAATGACATATACACAACTTAATAGACCTACAATACATTTAACTCATGTCTAAATCTCACATCCATTTTTTTATTTCACTAAAGCGTGAGTAGGGATGCACTCCTCCTGTTTTTCGTTAAAAAATAAATCTCACATCTATTCTTTTTTGAAACAGAATCTATCGCCATTCTTTTTTTTGCCTTTAGAGATTGTATAAAATAGTTTGGAGCATTGCCCTTTGGTATCTTTTCTCCCCCGTCCCTGTTCTCCTTAGGCAAGTTGTGTGTGTCCCGACTGTCCCCCCAGCCTCGTCACGTTTCCTTCACTGGTGCGTTCATAGCAGGGTTTTCCTTACCGACCGGCCATCGGGAACCGTCCACGGGCGGTTTGGCGGTTACCGACGGTAACCGCCCAAAACGGCCCCAAACCGAACGGTTTGCATTTTGAATTCAAACGGCGTAGTTCAAACGGTTTGGGACTGGTAACCGGTCGGTTAGGGCCGGTTACCGTCCGGTTTGGGCGGTTACCGACGGTTACCGCCCCAAACCAAATTTTAAATTTGAAAAAAAAATCGAAAATGCTGAAAAAATTCCTAAAAATAGTTCATGATTTATAGAGTCGAATGGTGTACAATTTTTTCAAATTGGAGTTCGTTTGCTATTTATTTTGACATGTACAAGTTTAAAAAAAAAAAGAAAAAAGATCTTTTCAAACTTGTACGCGTCAAAATAAATAGCAAACGAACTCCAATTTGAAAAAAATTTGCACCATTCGACTCTATAAATCATGAACTATTTTTAGGAATTTTTTCAGCATTTTCGATTTTTTTTTTCAAATTTGAAATTTGAATTCAAACCGGTACCGAAACCGAACCGGTCCCGGGCGGTTTGCCGGTAACCGATCGGTAACCACGGTTACCGTTCGGTTTCGGAAACCCTAGTTCATAGTACTCCATGCACATTGCCAAGCCCCTCGGCCCTCGTTGTAGGGAATCTGCCAGCATTCTATCTCCAGCCATCCTCGGCCCTCTTCATTTCCATGCCCCTCGTCCCTCCCTACTCTTCTAGTTCAACTGCCGCCTTCGGGAGTCGAGCCGTGGGTCCCACCTTGTAACAAACTGATCAAGCCAACCGACTTTTATCAGAAGTTCCAGCATCCTTCCTCCTCCCCTACAAATAGCCGGCACCCCATTTGACCAGCCTTCCAAACGAGCACAACACAATCCAAGAACGACGTGCGAGAGCAAGAGAGAGCGATCGAGAGGAGAAGAGGAAAGATTCAGGGGTGGGCGAAGGACCGATGGCACCCGACCTCAGCTATTGGATGGACATCGCCGTCCAAGTCGTGCCCGTCTTCATCTTTTCGATCGTCGGCCTGTTGGTGTTCTGCTTCTTCTTTGACATGGTCCTGGCATGGTGGAGATCGCCACGGATGCGCCTCTTCACGCTCGGCGGCGTCAGCACCCTGAGGGAGAAGCTGAACGACCCCTGCACCCTGTGCGGAGAGAGCATGGAGGCCGGCGAGAAGGTCCGCACGCTCTCCTGCGACCACGCGTTACACTGCGGCGGCAGCGTCAAGTGCGAGAAGGACATCGACCAAGTGCTTACTGGGCAGTGGCCGTGGATGTCCTGCCCGATCTGCAACGAGGTTCTCCATCGCGTGCTGCCGTGG
Source organism: Microstegium vimineum (assembly GCA_022036555.1). Classification (NCBI taxonomy): domain Eukaryota; kingdom Viridiplantae; phylum Streptophyta; class Magnoliopsida; order Poales; family Poaceae; genus Microstegium; species Microstegium vimineum. The sequence goes on along the minus strand of CM039140.1, from coordinate 689,864 downwards.
AAGCGGCCACCGCCATCGTTGTTGCCAGCGCCGTCTTCGTCTGCACCGGCGTCGACGTCAACGCCGGATTTGGAGGAGGGACTGCTGCCTCCGGCGCACGACGAGACACTACAGGAGGCGTCGTCATCAGCACCGGCGCCGCCGACGTCGACGCCGGGTTGGGAGGAGGGACTGCTGCATCCGGCGCACGGCGGGACACTACCGAGGTCGTCATCGCAGCGTCCTGTGGGGCGTTTTGGATCAGTTCTTGGAGAGGTTCTTCAAGGATTCTTTCGTCGTTTCTGTCTCTGCATTCTTGGAACTAATCGAGGGTAGTCTTCTGGTGCGTCTTGTCTGATGGTCTGGATTAGTTCTTGAAAGATTCCTTCGTTGTTTCTGGCATTCGCTTTCTTGAAACTGATCGAGCTTAGCTGCGTTCCTGCTCTTTTGTTCAGATTTGTGTTCAGCTGTGACGAACAGAATTTCTTAATGCCAAGAAACGATGATTTGTTAATTCTTGGATCAGTTACAATGTTCTGAATGAAGAAAATAGATCCTTCATTGCTTAGTGCCTCAATGTGAAAATGATTCTTAGTATCTGTTCGCAGCATTGTTTGCTAATTTCCCACGATTGTGTTTGACATCAGTTGCTTCATCTGATGAACGTTTTCTTGAGTAAAAAACATGTAGCTGTAGGTAGATGGTGAAGTTTGTCAAGACTCAAGACCCGAAAAGTTTGTCTACTGCAAAACCTGCATGCTAGATTTTAGCAATTTACCTAGGTCCGGTTAATGGCAAGTGCAATAGTTGATTTGGGTTCCTCCATAGATGAAAGCTTTGATTCATGCTTATAGTCTGAACTCTGAAATTGCTTATGATCTGAACTCTGAACCGTATTCAAGATGGACGTATTATGAATGAATGTATACAGACATTTTGATTGGCCATTTGAAAAAAAATATTACGCTATATATATATATATATATATATATATATATATATATATATATGGTTTTTGCTTCTTGTTTTGTTTTTAATTTTTAACTGTTTTTTAGAGTGAATATAGTTGTAATTTCAAGCAGTCCCTTTTGTGAATTAAGATTTGATTTGAGCTAGTAGAGCCTTTTAAAAAAAATTCATAAATCATACCTTGAAGATCTCTTGTCTATACACGTCTTACTGCAACTTGCACATTGCAAATTAGTGTTAAGTTGTAATGTTTGTTGCAAATTGACTGCATTCCAGTTTTTTTAATTATCAAGCGCTACTAGCAAATGCAAATGAGTGCAGCTGGATTTGTAACTATTGTTGGAATTTAACTGTATTCCATTAGTGCTTCAAGTGCTGGCCATTTTTTATCTGTGTAGTCAATCTTATAGTTTTACATGAATGATGACACATGAAAAGATGGTTGATCTGAGTGAGGAGGCTTTTGAATTATCACCGAGACATCTTTTTTGTTCTTTTCATATAGTTTTGTCTTTCTGGGCAACATGTGGCTTGTTCATATAGCCCTCAAGTGCTGCATTCCATAATTTATTTCAATTCGTGAATTTATCTTTCATGTAGGACGAAAACTTGGAGTTGACAATTAATGATAAATTGTGTTGTGGCTCAATAGTGTGATTATGCATCATAGACATGCTCTTGCTGTTCAGGACTGTGGCTAATCAGGCTATTGTACTTCTTAAGAGAGATTTTTTGTTGCAAATCTGACACTGCTAGATGCCATTTTGTCTTTCCCATCATAGAGCAGGAAGGCAATTTTTTTAAAAAAACAGGGGCCTCCAGAATATTTACACATTAATGGCACACTTCTAAGTACAGCAATGAGAAGGAATAAGCCACTTTTATGCACAAACAAAAAAAAGATGACCCAAGAAGAAACCATCAGGAGTTAAGTTCGTAGCACATCCATTATTGGACAACAATTAGATAATGGACTAGGCCACATCACAGCATGCCCATAGAGAACCAAGCAAATTGGGTAGTGACAACTTGTGCTAGAATTACCACTACAAACAGAGTTTCTAATTGCCAAACAAATTTCTCATGATCTGGACTTTTTTTTTTTGCGAAAACTCGTGATCTGGACTTTTTTTTTTGCGAAAAGTCAGGACCTGGACTTTGATAGTGCACATGTACAGAGTTTCTACCTGCAACTATTTCAGCAATATATGATGGTACAAGATTGTCGCATCTTGTCAGACAATTACAATACACAGATTACAAAGTTGTATCATACAATTATGAAAACAAGTTATCATCAGGAATTTTGCATCCTACAGAGAAACTGCTTGCAGCAAGGTGTTAAGATCTCTCCACTTCAGTGCATGGGCAAGTAGCTGGGCATCTGTCTGAATGTTCAAGATGCCAATTCTCAGGTGCATGCAACTGAACTGAGCAGGCAGCGCCCACATCCACATACATGCCTTCACCCTCCCTAGCAACGATGAAAGTAATAATGGCCCTGAAGATTATGCCTCAGTCCTCCTGTCTCTTGCCCCCCACTTCGTAAGCACCATCATTATTTGCAATACTGCAAATAAACACAATACAATGATCAATTATTTTTCTCTCACAGTGATCAATTTCTTAAGTACAGAACTAACAAAAGCTTTGCGAGACACAATAGTCACAATGTAATAAAATATACTGTTTTGTTCTCCTCTTTAGTTTCAACAAATTAAGAAAGACCCCTGAGTCCAAGCACAGTTGAAGGACGAGGCAACAAGTTGCGCATTTCTTATTTCACAAAGGCAATCCATGCTTGATAACTAGTTTAAAGAAGAGCTAATGAAAAGGCATGATCATGACACATGTTTCTTTTTTTTATTGACAGTGCTTATGCATGCATTATTTTTCATTACATGGGGCTCATGACTCAAGATTCTTATTTCAAGAAACGATTTTACAGGCTATTTTCCTTGTGAATGCTTCATTACTACTTACTATAATAACTTTGTTAATAAGTGGTGAATTCACAATAATCCAAGCTTGTTAAGTCATGCTCTACAAATCCAAGATCCTCGAATTTCTCATTAGTCAACAAAATACGGACCACTAGCAAGTAAAACAGGCACCAGAGAGTTAAGGACCCTTGTTGCAACCTGCATTTCTGCACCCCAGTGAGGTAGTCAACGATTCAGCCATCGACCTCTGGCTTCGCCTGTTAGCCAGCGACCGGGAACGGGCACCTCTCCCTTGACTGCTGCATATGATCCACACCCGCACACCTTGATGAGGCTCCAGCAGGCTGATGCTGATGCAGCTGCTCGACCATGCCGGACTGCTGCAGATGACCGGACGGACTCGACCCGCGCTCCGCCGCCCTGTCCCCGCCTAGCTCGAGGGCGTTCAGCCGCTCGCACCGAACCGCAACGAGAAGGGGGTGAGGGAGGACTGAGGAGAGGGAGGCGGCGAGCAGGTTGGCAGAGCCGGTGCCACTCGGCCATGCGTGGCAGCGTGGGAGGTCAACACGCTCACGGAGTTCGAGGCGATTGCGGCAGAAGTTGGATGGGAAAATCGGCAGGCGGCCTGCGGGAGCCGAACCGACACGCGTTGAATCTTCGGCTGCCACCGCACAAGTCAAGGCTACCTATCACCTGATCAGCTGATCTGTTGCATCAGCGCATACTCCCACCGTCTCTGTCCCTGAGTTCCGTCCGGTAAGTTTAATTAGATTTATAAAAAAAAATTGGGAGAAACTATTTTCCAGATGCTTGAAAATTCACTTTTGTTAAGACGATAGATCTCAACCGTTGGATGAGGATCCAACAGCCTCAGCCCTTTCTTCTTCCTCATGCGTGTAGCCTCAACTCCTTCTTCCTCCCGCATGCGCCCCTGCCGCTGCCCACCGCCCCCGCGCGAGCGCGATAGGGTCTCGCCGGAGCTCACGCGAGACCCTACCGCGCTCGCAGCGGCCTCCCCCCTCTCCTCCCCTTCCCGCCGTCGCCTTCTCCGACCACGACGCCCCTGCCCCGACCTTGCCCGCGCCGGCCGCCTCCACCACCGCCAGGGCCCCTATACCGCCCCGCCACCGTCCCCACTGCCTGACCTACCTGCCTCCTCCGGTCGGCCGGACCTTCTACACCCCACCGGAAATCGGAGAAGGGGAGAGCACGTGTGAGGGCGTCGCATGAACGATTTCACCCTTCAGATGACTGAAATGTACGAAATGTGAAAAAATATAGATAAAATAGCTATTTTCGTCTTGAACTACTGCACGAGCCTCAATTTGATCCTTGAACTTTCAATTTATCCACTTTAGTACTTAAACAATGGATTTGCGGGTCGATCTCGTCCACCCCTCTTCAAATCGCACCACGTGGCTAGGAGTACAGGCGAAATGTCCATGTTACCCCTCGTTCTCTCTTTGTACAAGAGAATGAGCTATAGCCAGCCCCAATAAAAAATCTCAATCCATCAAAGGAAAAAGATATGAGAAGGACTCTCTTGCACATGTATAACAAAACGATACGAGAGGGAGAAAAACGCCGTGAGCTTGGTCGGTTGCTAAAGGAGAGAACGAGGGGCAGTATGGATATTTCTCCTGTATTAATGGCCATGTGGCCTGTACAAATCCATTGTTTAAGGATTAAGGTGGACAAATTAAAAGTTTAAGGACCAAATTGAGCCTCAGACAATAGTTTAGGGACGAAAATGGCTTGAAGAGTCATGCGTTACCTATATTACTTAACGTTTAGGACAGTGACATTGTCTTCAAAGCGTAACTTTGATTGCTTATTTTTTGTAAAATATTTATCAAAATATAATATATGTATATTTTTATAAAAGTATTTTCAAGACAAATCTATTGATATGATTTTTATTTTTTCTAAACTCAACGACTTAAAAGTTATTCATGATTTATATTCTCAATGTTTAACTCAAACCTTTTACGAAGGGAGTACTCCTATTTATTCATTGAATCGCTCTTCCTGTACATCATAAATTCTTTTTCTCCCGCGATTTTTTTCTCTGTTGTGGTGACACTCACCTGGTGGGCCTTCTTTTTTCAAGTTTAGCAAGTTGGAATAACAAATTGTTGGAGAGAGATCTTTTTTTTCACTTGCCAAATAAATTTACAACTTGTTAAACCATAAGATATAGCAAGTCAATTTTTCCAAGTTGTTGGAGATGCTCTTAGATCTAGCTGAATAAAGGGCTGTAATTATTGCTTGCAAAAAAAAGGGGGCTGTAATTACTCCTAAGCACTAGTACAGAACTTCTCAGATAACTGGAAATTATCATTATCTAAAAAAACTAGAAATTATTACCTTTTTATTTTTAATAGTCTACTCATAGGCTGCTTGGCTGTATACGACAATGCAATTCAGATTTTTGTGCTCCTCAGACTGCAGTTAGCCAATCACTAATTTTCACTCTCTGGCCATGGCATTGACTTTGCCAAGTCAATCCCTGCTGACACTAACCTACTCCCTCCGTACCCTTTATATGTGTCGTCCGGAAAGCGTGTTTATGAGGGAAACACGGTTTTCTAGAGACAGACATTAAGGGACAGAGGGAGTATGGTGTTTGGTGCCTCGTTCGTTGCATTCAGAACCATACGGCATTAGGTCTCAGGAGCACCCCGATTACTCACAGCATTCCCTTTTGTCCCCTCACCCTGTTTGCGCTTCTGCTGTAGCGGACGTCGTCGGGGATCGAAACCTGAGGTCTGCGCTGCGTTCAGGGTCGTCCATGCACATTGTCTTGCCATTACTAATGGCTTCACCCATGCCATTCCCAAACCCCCTCGGCCCATCCTGCTCTTCCAGAGTTCCGGTTCCAATTGTCTCCTTTGGGAATCGAGCCGTGGGTCCCACCTTGTAACGAACTGATCAAGCCAACCGATTTTTCAGAAGTTCCAGCATCCTTCCTCCCTACAAATAGCCGCCACCCCATTTGGCCAGCCTTCCAAATGAGCACAACACAATCCAAGAACGACGTGCGAGAGCGAGAGAGAAAGCCAGAGCAAGAGCAAGAGCAAGAGAGTAGAGCGATCGAGAGGAGAAAACAAAAGATTCAGGGGGGCGAAAGATCTCTTGGCAAGGAAAACAATTTCGGCGAAATTTCGCCGGAAAACATGAAATTTCGTTCTTTTCGGTGGGTCCCAATATTTTCCCCATGCCGGTCAAAAATTTCAGCTGAATTTAGCCTCCCCGCCCAAAACACGCACCAAAAGGCAGAGAGAGCCGATTCCCGCCATCCAACCCACAATATACCCCCGACAACCCTCCCAAACCCTAAATCCACTCATTTTCCCCCAAATCGACCGACAGCTGCTTCCAGAGCGCTGCCGCCCTCACACCTACACCAAGCTTGACCTGCACCGCGCGGGCGCGCCACCTGCTCTCCGTGCCCATGCCGACGCGTCACCGGCTCTCCACGACCGCGCCGGCGCTGCTCTCTCTGCCCGTGATACAGTGGTGACGGGGCTCCGTTCTCGGTCGGTTGGAGGAGCTGCCGATAGCGCATCATCTCGGGTCGCTGCCACAAGCAAGCAGGTGCAGGCCACCACTACCGCCACTGCGAGTCTGCTACCTCCGCCAACAGCTCTGCTACTCTCGTGAGCACTACTCTTGTGCTTAGTGCTACACTGCTACTCTGTTTTAGTGCTATCTAGTCTGATACTCTGATTTAGTGGCACTCTAATTTCAGTCTTATTTAGTGCTACATTGACCCGATGTGTGACTGCAACTCTGCAAGTGGAATGATTATTAGAAGCTTCTGATTTTGTTAGATCTGAATGTCATTGATTTTTTTAGGCTGTGGTCTTTGACATAAAAAAACATAGTCACCATAAATATTATTACGATTACTGGAAAGTTTAATAATTGAAATTTGTTGACTATACTATCTACCTAAAAGTCATGGAGTATTTGTTATAATCTGGTATAAATAAATGTGTATTGTCATCGAGTTTTAGTATAAATGTTTCAGCTTGAGGTGCATGAAATAGATAAAAGCTTCAAATCATTTGATCTGTATGTTTACTGTGTTCTATAGATAAAAGTATCAATGATTCCTGTTATTGAATAATAAACTAATACAATAATGCTAAGTTCTCACATGGAATGATTAATTAGAAAATTGTCTTTTGTTGTCAGTCTTTAGGCTCAAAACATCTTCACACCGTCATGCTGAGGATGGATGAACCAGATGGCAATGCCATTGGTCGGCAAGACAGAATGGCTGCAACGGAGCTCCAACATGGAAACAAGAGGAAGGGAAAGGTACTTGATGGCGGACGCGACAGCTACTCCGGTGGAGCCAATGATATTGTGAGGAGTAAAACAGGTGAGCTTGCATATGAATTTGCAGTGGCAGTGCACTGCAATGGTTTTGCACGACATTTGATTAATTTCTAGTGGTTTTACATTATCCAGCACATAATTTTGTATTGTAATGAGATTTATCTCTGTGTTGTGTGAAATTTGTAATGAGATTTGTCTCTGTGTTGTGTGAAATTGTGCATTATTGTATATATATTGTCATCCTTGCTACATGTGTTTTATACATCCTAATTTACTTTGTGCACAACCCACACTTGTTTAGTGAGATCCTGCATAATTTGGATGGTAATATGAGCTTTGTCTATGTGTTTTGTGCACCATTGTATATATCTTTCCATCCTTGCAGCATGTGTTTTACACCATATCCTAATTTATTTTGTGTCAGCCCACACTTTTTAGTGAGGTTCTAAATAGTTAATACTCAGTTTGCTTAAATTTCAGTTCAGTATAAGTTTAATCCTATTTTGGTGTCAATTTAATTTATTTTCTTTCGTTTGAACTTTAGGGACTGAGGTGTGTTTACGAGGACCAATTACAGATGCTTGGAGCCATGGAGATAAGTGGAAAATCAATGGTTTCAGTTGTTCTTATTGTTCGGTTAAAAGGGATAGCGGAGGGGTCACTCGTCTGAGGAATCATCTAGCTGGAGTGGCAGTGGATGTGGTGTCATGCGGAAATGTGCCAAAGTTTGTGAGGAATATAATGTTGGCAGAGAGTGCAAGAGGGAAAAAGAATAGGATGGATGCTAAGGAACATCGACTCTTTGTCGAAAAAGCAATTATGGAGGAAGCTTATGGAGATGCTAGGAGGTATAACATTCCTCGTGATGAAGATGGGCAGCTTGAATGGGCATTAAAGGAATCAATGAGGGATACAGGGAGGTCTGGTGTTAGTTATTCACCATTGTGTAGGGCAAGCAGCAGCAGCCCACCCGTACGTGGTGAAAGATGCAATAGTAACACTCCACCTTTAGGGAGAGCTAGTGGCTCGGGGAATCAGACTACAATTAGTAGGTTCTACCGGAGTCTAAGTGATTCTCATGCTCCATTTGATTTAGACTTAGCACGCAGCAAGGCACCATCGCAGCCTAGGGTGGATATTATGCTTCAGGGGGATTTAAAAATTAGACTTGGGAAAATCTGGTCAAAGTGGTTCCAAGCCAATGATATTGCTAGAAGGAAAGCTGATTGCCCATATTTTGCATCAGCCATTAAATTAACCCAACAACTTGGAGAAGGAGTGACTATTCCTTCGGGAAGAGAGATAGATGGCCCTTTGTTGGATTTGAACTATGAAGACTTGCTAGCTCGGATGGAAGAGCATAAGGAAACTTGGGCTCGATATGGAGTGACTCTGATGTGTGATTCATGGACAGGGCCATACAAGATGTGCATAATCAATTTCATGATATTTTGCAACGGTCGTATGTTTTTCCATAGTTCTGTTGATGCAACTGGTCACTCTCAAAATGTTGTATTTATATATGAGCATATTAGAAAGGTAGTTGAAGATAATGTTGGGGCAAAGAATGTTGTCCAGATTGTGACTGATAATGGTTCCAACTACAAGGCAGCTTGCAAGAAACTTTTAGCTGAACATCCACATATCACTTGGCAGCCATGTGCAGCAATGTGTAGCACATACTATCAACTTGATGTTGAAAGAAATATCATCTTTTGCTGAGGTTGATGAAGTAGTGTGAAGTGCACAACGAATGTGTAAATTCTTCCACAGTCATAATAGGTAACTCTCCTATTTTACATGCAAAGTAAGGGCTGATTATAGCTCCTAGCTGTTGAACATGCATTTCAACATTTTTTCCATGTACAAGTGCAGCTTACATCTCTTATTTTTCTAGGCTTCATGCTACAATGAGAGATAAGATAGGTGGAGAATTGACTCGATGGAACGCCACAAGATTTGGCATAGTTTTCTTATTCCTGCAGAGTTTTTGGGACAGAAAAGATAAATTCCAAGCATGGATGGTGTCCAGTGAGTGGGCAAATAGTGAATGGAAAGATGATCCAGACTATGATTTCACATATGATTGCTTGACAAGTAGGGTGTGGTGGAAAGATGTGGAGTTGGTGTTGAAAGCTGTCACACCATTGTATTGTGTGCTTCGATTTGCTAATCAACAGAAGAATGGGACAATATCTGGATTCATTCCAAGGATGTTAAAAGCTCAGAGAGAAATATTTGCTAAATTGAAGCATGATAAAAAAGCTACAAAGAATCTCCTAAATAGGATCAATGAAGTAATAAATTGGAGAACCCAATATCTTCTCAATGAAACTCTCATGCTTGCAGGTACAAAATTAACCATGCTTACTGCTGATTATTTTACCTGAAAATATATCAATATCTTACAATATTATTAGTTGTTGCATTCTATTTTAGTTGTTGGAGTTTTCTAACTAATACTTCTTTACTTATTCTCATTCCTAGCTGCTGCACTTGATCCTGAAGCATTGTATAATAACTCAAAAATTGCACAACATCATTCTGCTATACTAGCTGTAGTTGTTGCACTCAAAAAGTTAGCAAGCTCACCAGAGGAGGCATCAAGAGCTATTGACTAGTTTACAAACATATTCAATCAAAAGAAAATGTTATTTGAATCATTAGAGGCTCGGAGCTCAGCACTTCGTGGTCAAATGAGTCCAGGTAATATACCTTCTTGGCCATACCAGTTTGTATATTTGTTTTTGTAAAGTAAATGCTAAATTCAATCAATTAACTACAGCTGATTGGTGGAGTTCATATGGGGATCAGTGCAAAGATTTATAGAAACTTGCAGTGCGCATTGTTTCACAATGCAATTCATCAAGTGGGTGTGAGCGAAACTGGAGTACTTTTGCTCTAGTTCATACTAAACTGAGAAATAAGTTGAGTTATGACAAGCTTATGAAATTGGTCTATGTTCATTATAATTTGAAGCTGTACATCCAATAATTTGAAGTTGATTTCCAAAGCCTTAAAGAGAAGGAGACTGATCCATATAGCTTGATGATGGATGTTGCTTTTTTTTATGAAGCCAACCCCATCATGGACTGGTGCCACTCTAGGTCTGAGTCTACACTGGTACTAGATGAATATGATTTTGATACTGATGATTGGACTATGCCTGGATGTTTTCTTATTGATGAGCTACAGATGGACATATCACAAGTGGCTGCATTCAAGAGGAAACTCTGTTTTGGTCAAAAAGGCAATAAGAAGAAGAAGGTGCGACATGAAGATGAACTTGAAGATCTATTTGAAGATGGCTCTGATTCTGATTCTCCACATGGTAGCCCTATATATGTTGAGTCACAGGACAGCAGCTCTGCTAGTTCTGATAATGAAGGTGTTTGTGAGCTTTTTAATCAAATAAACTATATCACTTGTTATTTCTTGAATAACATGTATTTTTGTTGAAAATTTGTTTTGCTTCCTAGGTGATGATGATGTGGAGGGAGACAAAGATGATGGTGATACAGCATGTGTAACCAAAGGAGATGGTGAGTTTTAGTTTGCTTTAGCTATTTTGGTTATTTTTAATATTCAGATTCCTTTATGTAAATTACGATTTTGTAGGTGAAGATGCTAGTGGTAGTAGAGTTCGTGCTAGTTCAAAAATTATGATTGACAAATCAGTTCATATCCGTCCAAGGTCAACTAGGAAGAAGAAACCAACGCTCAAGAGTGTTAAAAATCTCTAAAAGGTTAGACGAAGAATCTCTCTATTGACTTGGTTATGTATTATTAGCTTTCAACTTGGTTCGCATAGTAACTTAATTAAATGCATAGACCTTACATGTGAAATTGTTTACTTACACTTTTGTAGTATATGGATGCTTTAATGGTCAATGGTGATGCAAACCAAGCCCCAAGAGAGAAGATATGGAGCTGTGTGCAAGTTCCTACATTTTGCATACATTTTGGGATGTATTTAAACATGTAATATTAGGGGACTTCATTAATTTGCAATGTCATGGACAGTCATATTCAGACTTTTGAAGTCTAGATTTAGGTGTAATATTTGGGACTGTTAAGACTACTATTTGGGACTGTCAAACTACTATTTAGAACTGTTAGACTACTAATATTTAGGACTTTGCAGTATATATGATGCACCGTGTTATGGATATCTCAATTGTGTGTTATAACTTGTGATATATTGTTGTTTATTATATGCAAATGTGATGTGCAAGGATTAGAGATAGTTTTGGTTGTACTTATGTCAAATTATTTTAAAAAATTTGAATTTGTTTAAATTTAGTCTGAAATTTTCGAAATATCCGAAATATCGCATTTGTCGGCAAGTGTCGTTTTTTTTTCTGCCGATAAAAAAAACCTTGGCTCTTGGATGGACTTCGCCAATGACGCCGTGACCGCCGCCTTCTTAGCCGTCGTCGCCGGGGTCGTCTGCTTCGTCTTCATTTACGGGTGCTTCCTCATGGTCAAGGCATGTTGGCAATCGCCATGGATACGCATCCCCAGGCTCGGCGGCGTCACCATCCTGACGCGGGACCTGGACTACCCCTGCCTCCTGTGCCAAGACAGCATGGAGGCCGGCGAGAAGGTCCGCACGCTCTCCTGCGACCACGTGTTCCACTGCGGCCGCAGCGTCAAGTGCGAGAAGGGCATCGACTATTGGCTTCGCACTGCGCCGAAGAGGCGAAGATGTCCTGCCCGTTCTGCCTCCAGGATCCCCAACCCGTGCCCAAGGGGAAGCAGCCACCACCATCGTCGCCAGCGCTGTCTTCATCAGCATCGGTGTCGACGTCGACGCCGGAATTGGTGGAGCCGCTGCTGCGTCCGACGCACGACGAGACACTACCGGACGCGTCGTCATCAGCACCGGCGCCGCCGCTCGCACTGTCGCCGCCGACGTCGATGCCGGATTTGGAGGAGGGGTTGCCTCTTCCGGCGGACGACGAGATACTACCAGACCCGTCGTCGTCTTAGTAGACACACGGGATCGAGCTTGAATGGGACGGTGTTGACGCCTCCTTTGGGGCGGTCTGGAACTGGATCAGTTCTTGGAGAGGTTCTTCAAGGATTCTTTCGTCATTTCTTTTTCTGCATTCTTGGAACTGATCAAGAGCTCTTGAAGTACTCCTTCGTAGTTTCCGTTTTTGCTTTCTTGGAACTGATCGAAGTTAGCTGCGTTACTGTTCTTTTGTTCAGAGCTGCGTCCACCTGTAACAAACCAAATGTCTGAATGCCAAGAAACTATGGTTTGGTATTTTCTTGGATCTATAATGTTCTAATGGAAGCTATTGGATCTTTGGTTCATTGCTTTGGTAACCTGTTCTATTCCTTGGTACCTCGATGTGAATTTGATTTCAGTATAACCTGTTGGCAGCATTGTTTGCTAATTTCTTGCAATAGTGCTTGACATCAGTTGCTTCATCATCTTGACATGTACTAATCCTTTTCTCGAGAACCAAACAACTGTAGGTTTGGTTTCTAAACATATGGTTAATAGTTCTGAATATCTTGTGACCTTCTTGTTTGCTTTACATCGTTTTCCTTGCATTCTAGCTACTGCTCATCGCCTCGTAGCCACCGTGGTTCCCGCTTTAACAATTTTATTAGTTGGTCCATCCGACATTATTGTACCTGATGCCTCCTAATTTATGCATGAATTTTGATTTCATATAGATGTAGATTGTTGTCATGCATCACCGTGTTTACTTTGTTCTGCTTGCTGCAGATAGTTGATGAGTTTGATTGGGAAATGGATGATTATGAGGTTTGTTGTTGAAATGTGTTTTGTTCTGTTCAATATGCCAGAGTTGCAACCCATGACAGTGCATTTGTTGAATGGCTTCAATTATTGTCTTGCAATGCAGGATTTTGCAGATCAGAAAGTTCAAGAAGGTATGCCAGAGGATGAGAAAGAAAAATTCAAGGTACTGCATTTATTTTGTGCTTAGTCTGTGGCTAATCTAATCTTAGAATTGGTTACAATTGTGTCTTACAGTTTTGCTGCCACATTATTTGATTTAGGATTTCCTGAAGGAGAAGGTTAGAGAAAGGAAGAGAGAGCTCAAGCAGGCTAAAGAAGCTAGGAAGAAAGCGATTGATGATATGGATCCTAAGGTGAAAGAGGCATTTGAGAATATAAAATTTTACAAGTTTTATCCTGTGAAAACCCCTGACACGCCTGACGTGAACAATGTAAAGGTATGCAGCCATTTAACCCCAGACACGCCTGTTCAGCATTCCTCAGTTAAAGCATTTGAATAGATCTAACCTTGTACCTATTGTTTTCTGCAGGCTAGGTACATCAACAGATACTACAGGAATGCTCATTATCTGATGTAATGTGTTTCGGAGGAGCACTAGGAGGAGTTGTTGTTCCCGTCGCACTAGTTCGACGAAACACTACCGGAGTAGGCGTCTCCATCGCAGTAGACACGCGTGATCGAGCTTGGATGCAATGGGACGGTGTTGACGCGTGGGGATGGGGCGTTCTGGATCAGTTTTTGGAGAGGTTCTTCAAGGATTCTTTCGTTGTTTCTATCTCTGCATTTTTGGAATTGGAACTGATCGAGGGTAGCCCGGTGGTGCGTGTTGTCTGATGGTCTGGATTAGTTCTTGAAAGATTCTTCTGTGTTTCTTTCATTCGCTTTCTTGGAACTGATCGAACTTAGCTGCGTTCATGTTCTTCTGTTCAGATTTGTGTTCAACTATGACCAACTGAATTTCTTGACGCCAAGAAACGATGATTTGTTAGTTCTTGGATCAGTTACACTGTTCTGACTGAAGCAAATAGATCCATTGTTCATTTCTCTGGTACTCTCTTCAATTGCTTAGTGTCTCAATGTGAAAATGATTTTTAGTGTAAACTGTTCACAGCATTGTTTGCTAATGTCTTTCAGTGGTGCTTGAAATCAGCTGAATCATCTGTTAGACATTTTGTTGACTGACAAAAATCTGTAGGTACGGTGTCTGAAAATATGATTAATAATTCTGAAAATCTGTGACCTTATTTTCTTGTTCTTATTTCATTTCTGTTTGCTTTATATCGTTTTTCCTGCATTCCAGCTACAGTGTTTGCTTTTCTGAAGAGTATTGTATTGTATTGTTTAATCTGTATATAGGTTCGTTTTTCTGATAACTGACCTGTTTAATCATCTACTCTTCAGCTCCTTGGATGTATGCAACACATGATCGAGTGATGTTGTGTTTCCCAGTCGATTTCAGATATTAGTCAAATTTTAGGTGGATGTGAGCTCTGCTTGCGTTCAACTCTGGATCAACTCTTTGTTCCTGTTCTTTTGTTCAGATTTGTGTTCACCTAGGACGAACTGAATTTCTTGATGCCAAGAAACGATGATTTGTTAGTTCTTGGATCAGTTACACTGTTCTGACTGAAGCAAATAGATCCATTGTTCATTTCTCTGGTACTCTATTCAATTGCTTAGTGCCTCAATGTGAAAATGATTTTTAGTGTAAACTGTTCACAGCATTGTTCGGCATTGTCTTGAGGTAGTGCTTGAAATGTGTACTGTTTGCTTAGACATTGTTGACTGACAAAAATCTGTGGGTCTGGTTTCTGAAAATATGACTAGTAATCCTGAAAATTTGTGTCCAGCCTGTTCGCTTGGCTTATGAGCCGGCTTATCAGCCACCGAAACAGTGTTTTTGTCTCACAGAAAAACAGCCAAAACAGCATCAGCCGCGGCTTATCAGTTAAAAAACGGCCAAGCGAACAAGCCGTCACAGCTACTGGCTACTTCTTCTAGAGCACTACTGGTGCTGGCCATCTCGGCCAGGAAGAAGCAGCTTGGCGTTCAGCACCGCACCCGACTGATGGGTGTGTTTGATTGTTTTTTAGATGCCCTATATCTGATTGTTGCTGGAAACTCCAAAGGTAGATGTGTATATAGGAGGAGAAACACGGTCCATTTATATAGACCATTCCGGTTGCCAGGTCTATTAGTGTTACATGTGGTGTCACAAAACTAAAAAAAAAAACTATTACTGTACTATAATTGTTTGAGATTGTATCCAGTTAAAAAAATGTTACCATCAACTTCAGGAGTATATGTGTCATTTCACACTTAGAAATGAGAATCTACGGACAATCATCCGGATTGCTAAACTTCTAGATACTTGACCACAGATTCTTCAGGCTACGACAGCTTAAATGAAAATGGACCGCAGATTCTTCAGACTTTCAGATTAAAAGCAAGCCTTTCTAGTTTGGTTGCTTGTTCGGTTTCCTGGCCAGGCTTTTTAGTAAAAATATTAATAATAAAAAAACTCCGAGAGAAGTGGCCGTTTCCAAAGAACTGGCTTGTGCTAGCTGTTCGAGGGGGGAAAAAAATCCGCTCACCTCTCGCAGGAAGCTGTCAGCACTCACAATCACACTCCGGCGCTCTCACCGCCGCGTGTGCTCTGATAGGCACGGTGAGCAGCTTGTGGGTTTCCACGGCGGCAGCATTGGGGATGACAGCCATCGACGGCGAGGACTACTCGCGGCTTGCATATGAAGCCACGAACAGGCTTTATACTTCACTTCTTACCAACAACATGACACCAGTTCCGTGACCGACCGTGCATTCATTAGGAGGGAAATAAACACCATTGCTATTGTTTCCGAGTATATGAGAAAACTAGATATAGGAAAGATCTTTTGCTACTAACCACATGAACAAATAACGTGCTGAAAAAATATGCAGAAATTCAGGATGGGTGAAGCTGCTACATTAGGGCATGTTCGTTTGGCAGGATTATGCACTGCTGACTGATTTCTTGTGAGAGAAAAACATTGTTCTAGCTGGATTTAAGCCGGCTGAAAAGCCAAGCGAACAGACTGTTAGTTTCCGAGTGAACATGTCAGACTGATCCTGAACTTTTTTTTTAGATAATGGAAGAAAAACATCCTGAACCTGTGGACCAACATATTCCATGATGGCGACTTTCTTCAGAAATACAGTACTAGTTGAAAAGCAAGTCTCTAACACATGTATATATCTTGATAAGCCCACATTGGTAGCTGTTGTTACATGCATGAAGGGAATACTTTCCTGCAGTTATATCATCTCATCTCATCGTGTGCTTGTGACACTGGCATCCCTATATATGCATGTATGTTTTTTTTTTGAAAGAACTGGAGGGGCCACAGCCCCTGCAGGAATATATTCAGAAGAAACAGCAAAGTTCAGGATCCGTACAGATTGCAGATTATATGCATGTATGTAGTGAGCCTGAGAAGGTTTTCTAGTAGTATACAGTACAAAGTGCAAAATCATTAGTTATAACAGAGTTGTATGACTGGTTAGTTGACGCTCAGCGCTGAAGTATTTCTCCCTAACCCCATATGACGTCATGAGAGAATCCAGTTACTTGTAGTCCAGCGTTCCCTTCCGCCCCCTCGCCCTGCCAGCTGGCGCCCGGTGTACGGACGGCGTCGGGATCGAGACCTGGGGCCCACATGGTAACCAACTGACTCTAACAAACTAATCAGCCAACTGCCCAACGCCCACCTTCGTCTACAAATACCCACGAGACGGCAATGCAATGCCACCTTCCAAACACGCGCACAATCCAAGAGCGGCCGCGAGCGAACGAGAAGGAAGCCAGAGCACGAGAGAGCGCGAGGAGGAGGAGAGGCAAGAAGAAGGCGCAACTGCGCAAGGAAGGGGAAGAGGAGCGAAGGACCGATGGCCTTCAACCTCATCTATTGGCTGGTGACCGTCCCCGTCCGCGTCGTGCTCGGCGCCATCCTTGCCGCCGTCACCCTGGTCGCGATCATCGTCGTCGCCTTCATCGTCTTCGTGTGCGTCACCAATCTCCGCGCGTGGTGGCGGTCGCCGCGGATGCGCCTCTTCAAGCTCGGCGGCGTCACCACCCTGCGGCTGACGCTGGACGACCCCTGCCCCTTGTGCCGCGACAGTATGGAGGCCGGCGAGAAGGTCCGCACGCTCTCCTACGGCCACGTGTTCCACTGCGGTAGCACCGACAAGTGCCTCGGCCTCGACTCATGGCTTCTCAGTGGAGATCCCATGTCCTTTCGGTACTGCCCAGCCTGCCGCAAGGTTCCCGTTCCACGCTGACGTACTGCAGGAGGAGCGGTGCGATGTCCTGTACCGCCCGACCTAGGATCCACTTCCCGGTCCAGAAGGAGGTGGAACTGCCGTTCCCTATGGCGGTGTATGTGGAAGCGCGGAAGAAATCCCGAACCTCCTGCTGTACGTGCACCGACAGACCGGCCCAAGCCCTCTCGGTGTCTGAATGCTGCATCCATATCCACCGAGATTGTAATGCAATGGTGGCGAGCCGGAGGTTGGTGATGCCAAGGCCCCCGAGGTCATAGGGCCGACATACCGTTGGCCAAGTGACCATGCATTTCCCTCGGATGGAGCCCTCCTTGCCCGTCCAAAGAAATCTCCTGCATATGTTATTTATCTCTTCTATCGCCCATGATGGCAGCCCGTCCGCTATGATGGTGTAGATAGGTACCGCATACAACACAAATTTGATCCAAATGAGGTGGCCACTCTTGGCCATGAGCGGCCCGTGGCACGCGGGCAACCTCCTTGCCACGGCATCCACTGTGGCCTGGATCCGCGCCTTGGGGACCTTCTTTGTGCTAAGCGCAAGGCCGGGGTAAGCTATTGGAAATTCAGATGCTTGGCACCCGACGATCTCCGTGAGCTCCTCCATGTTGTTGTTCAGCATGTGGATCGACGTGATGGAGCATTTGGCGAGCTTGGTCTTCAGGCCGGAGGCCTCTCCAAATATCCGCAGGATCTCCCGAATGGCTCTGGCGTCAGACGCGTCTGGGTGCATGAAGATAATTACATCGTCGGCGTACAGACTGCAGTGGTATCTGATCGGTGGTTGCTGCATACACTGTTCAAATCCGAATAGACCTTGTCCAAAGCGAGTACTTGAGTACGTCCAATTGGACTCCTATTGTGGTTCTCTTATCTGAATTCTGAAAGCACATTTCCAGTTTCTTGTTAACGGCCGCAGCGTGCTAAGGATGTCTTGTGCGACACGCAACTACTCACAGCATTCCCCTCGCCGTGCGTGTGCTTCTTCCAGTTCCAGCAGCGTGCCAGCATCCGGTGCTGGGATCAAGGCATGGGGCCCACAATGTAACTAACCGACTAAGCCAATCCCCCTTTCTTTTCTCCTACAAATACCCACCGCAGTCCGCAGGCAATGCCATTGCCACCTTCGGCTTCCAAACGCGAACAATCCTAGAGCAACGCGAGCGAACAACTAAGAAATCCAGGGCACAAGAGAGAGCGAGAGGGAGGAGAGGCAAGAGCAAGACGTAAGGAAGGGGAAGAGGAGCGAAGGCGCCATGGCCGACGACGGCCGTAACGTCGGGCTGGCCATCGGCACCGTGTTCGGCGGCGTCTCCGTTGCCCTCTTGGCCGGCGTGAGCTACTGGACCGCCGTGAATGCCTACCGCGAGGGCCGGTTCTCGAGAGGATGGTGGCGGGTGCGCGTCTGGACGCTCGGCGGGGTCACCACGCTGCAGCAGACGCTGGACTACAACTGCGCCATGTGCGGCCACAGCCTGGACCAGCGGGAGGAGGTCCGCACGCTCTCCTGCGGCCACGTCTTCCACCTCCGCAAGGGTCCCAACAAGTGCTCGAGCAAGATCGACGACTGGCTCCGCGAGAACCGCATGCGCTGCCCGTCCTGCTGCAAGCCCGTCGAACCCGTGTTGCCGTGGAAGGCGCCACCGACATCGGCGCCACCGCCCGCGCCCGAGCCACTGCCAGCGCCAGCGGAGTCGTCGTCGACTTTGGATTTGGAGGCTCAAGAGCCGCGGCGGGAGCAGGGGCCACCGCGGCGGCGCGCTACAGTTTAGGTCGCCGTCGCAGTAAAGACGCATGATCGAGCTTGGATGTGACGGTGTTGGAGCGTCTTCTGGGCCCCGTCTGGATCAGTTCTTCGAGAGGTTCTTCAAGGGTTCTTTCGTCGTTTCTGTTTCTGCGTCCTTATTATAACTGATCAAAGGGTATTGCATCTCGTCTGATGGTCTGGATCGGTTGTAGTCTAGATGGAATCCTTCGTTATTTGTCTTGTGCTTTCCTGGAACTGGTCAAGCTTAGCTTGTTCCTTCTTTAGTTCTGATCTATGTTCACGTACTGGTGATGAACTAAGCATCATATCTGAAAGTTGCTATGCAACTACGATCTGTTAGTTCTTGCCTCGGTTCCATTGATCTGATGAAAGCTAATAGATTCTCGTTATTGATTTGGCAGTTTGTACCATTTCCTTGTGCCCCATTATGAAAATTGGTATGGCTGGATGGGCATCCCAGTTCGCCACAGTGGTTGCTAATTTCTTGCAACAGTGCATGTCATCATTTGCTTACTCTGTTCAAATACTTTCTTGACTGACTAAAACCTTTAGATTTTGCTGTTGCAAATATGATTAGATGGTCTGAAAATCTTGTGAACTATGATTTGCTTGCTGTGACTGCTTCACATCATTTTTCTTGCATTCCATTTCAGTGACGAGTACAACTACTGCTTGTACCATACTGTATTACTGTTACTCATTTGTGATAACTGAAGATAATTACACCGCTATGACTCTTTTGCTGTTGAGTTTCAACTAGATGTGAGATCTGTTGTGTGCTTAACTCTCAGATCTCACTTGCCATGTGTGCGAATATTGATTATGTCATGTCTGTCCTTGCATATTTTTTCCCAATTCCCTGTAAGTCGTTTATGTTTTTTGTTTCCAATTCCATGTGTGGTACTAAGTAGCATCACATGCTACTGAAAAGCTCTTCTGTCTTGCTTGTATAAGTTTCGTTGCTTAACAACTCAATATGCCACTTATTTGTTTTCCATTAACTTTCCATCAATCCTGAATTTTGTCATCAGTGACTAGTGTAAGTGTCATTGGGGATGTTTTCTTGCTTGCTTGAGCCAGTCCTTCCATGCAGTGTTTGCAACTTTTTAAGCAGGGTTCATAGGTTTGATTCCCAGAGTTTGAACCCTGTTTAGCTTCTGTGTCCACTGTCCAGAGTGTGTGTCAAATCAAATGGTTTCAGAATTTCAGAGTTTGTAAGACTGATGAATTACTATCACTGCATAAGTTGTGATAGGTAGAGGTCACAGGGACTCCACGAGGTCATTCTCAAACTATGATGTTAACTGCGATGCTTGTTGCAGCGCTACTTGTGTTTGGTTTTTCTTGCGCTGCATCTACATTCAGTCTGATAGGTGATAGCAATCAGTCTTCAGAGTTGCCCTGTCTCTTGACTACATGGCTTGGAGCGTTCGGCGGCCTGCGTTCAGTTTGTCAGTCTTGCAATTGGACACGCTTATGCTTTGTTCTGTTATCGTGGTAAAAAATCCAAGCAACTCAGATCCATTCAGTGACTTATGTCACCATTTGCTTACTCTGTTCAATTACTTTCTTGAGTGGATAAAACGTTTAGATTTTGCCGTTGAAAATATGATTAGATGGTCTGAAAACCTTGAGAACTATGCTTTGCTTGCTATGACTGCTTCACATCATTTTTTCTTGCATTCCATTTCACTGATGAGTACAACTACTGCTTGTATCATACTGTACTAGTGTAATTAATTTGTGATATATGAAGATAATTATACTGCTAAATCTTGCTGTTGAGTTTCTATTGGACATGAGATCTGCTGTAAGTGTAGCTCTGAGATCTCATTGTGCCATGCCTGTCCCTGCATTGTCTCCAAATCCCTGTTGCCATTATGTTTTTCCCCACTAGCTTCCATGTGGGTACAGTACTAAGTAGCATCACAATTTCCTATTGGAAAGCTTTTCTGTTATGCATGTATAAGTTGTGTTACTTACAGCTATATGCCACCTACTAGTTTTCTGTCAATCCCGACCTTTTATTTATACATCCGGAATTTAAGTATTCAAAGTTCAAACGGGGTTAATAGGTTTGATTGCCAGAGTTGGAACCCTGTTTAGCTTCAGTGTCCATAGTGTGTGCCAAATGGTTTCAGACTTTCAGAGTTCGTGAGGCTGGCTGAATCACTATCGCTGCATAATTATGTTGTGAACTCGTGATAGGTAGAGTAGAGGTCACAAGCACCCCCACCCCACGAGGTCATTTCTCCAGCGCTGATGTTAACTATGATGCTTGCTGCTTGTGTTTGGTGTCCCTTGTGCTGCATCTAGAACATTCAGTCTGATAGCGGTCAGTCTTCAGAGTTGCTGATACTATCGCTGACTTGCAGCGTTCGCCGGCCTGCGTTCAGACTTCAGAGTAGTTCATGCACACGTCATGCCCGTTTAGTTTCCTCACCACAGTACCACACTAATGCAGTACGTACGAGTGAGTCAAGGTCTCATAGATTTTGCAAGACAAACCCTTTCATCATTGAACGAATTCAATTTTGAAGCAGCCAAGTAGAGGAGAATAGGAACCCACAAGAAGGGTGCTCCATTTTTATTTTTATTTTTTGAGTCAAGGTCTCATAGATTTTTTTTGCTGTCGTCGGGAAACGAGACGCCTGGCGCGTGGCATAGGCACAGGCAACCACCCCTTTCGTCTACAAAAGCATCCGCCCCGCGCCCCCGCCACGGCCCTGCCTTCTTTCAAACAAACGCAATCCACGAGCGACGCGAGAGAACAAAGAGAGCCAGAGCCGACAGCTAAGAGAGATCGAGAAACGGAGAAAGAGTCAGGCGCCACCATGGCGGGCGACATCAGAGTCGGCCATGGCCATGGCCATCGTCGTCGTGGCCGTGGGCGGCGTCTCCGGCCATGCTGCTCATCGTCGGCGCGAGCTTCTGGGCCATGGAGCCTGGAGGCCTACCACGGCGGCCGGGGCCGGCTAGCGCGAGGCTGGCGGTGGCTCCGGGTCAGGGCGCTCGGCGGCGTGACGACCCTGCGGCGGCCGCTGAGCTACAACTGTGCCATGTGCCAGTACAGCTTGAACGCCCACGATCGAGGAGGTGCGCACCCTCTCCTGCAACCACGTACGTGTTCCACTGCCGCGAGAGCGACAGGTGCAGGAACGCCGGCATCGACAGGTGGCTCGTACAGGAGAGCACGGTCTGCCCCATCTGCTGCAAGACCCCCTTCCCCGTGCTGCCTTGGAAGGCGCGGCCGCCGTCGGAGCCACCGCGGGCGTCGTCGTCGTCGGGGTTGGAGGAGCCGGTACCGTCATCCGGGTTGGCGGATCCGTTACTGATGCAGTCATCGCAGTAGACATACGTACATGATCAGGCTTCGATCGATACAATGGCCAGCATCTCCCCAGACATGTTGGATAAGTTCTTGAATCTCGAGAGAGGTTCTTTCAATGATACCCTCCCATCGTTATTCTGTTTCTGCATTCTTCGAAACTGACCGAATCCTGTGTTCGTGTGAATATATGCATATGCCACCATGTCGTCCTTGCTGTCCATGTGGTTTTGTGTATTTTACGCACATTCCCTGCATTGGTGCATACGCAGACCCTTGTACTGCTAAGCACATTCCCCCATCATTAATCGCTACTGATTTTAATGCATGATGCTCGATCGTTGCCTCCGCTGATGACTTGTCCTTTCTGACGCTTTTTATGCTCTGTTGTTTCTGTCCGTGTGTTGCTCGTGCACACAAGCACATTGCACTGTTGTATCTTGTTTATTCTCTAGTACTCCGTAATTTATGTCTCGACGATATCTCGAGAAGCTCATGTGAAGAAATCTTAGCCGTCTAGGGCCTGTTTGGATCGAAAGAATGCTAAACAAAAGAATAGAAATAAATACTGAAATTAGATGTGCAGTTTTTACCAAACCTGAGGAAAGGAAAAACATAAAAACTATATAGAAACTAGTGTTTGGATTGAAGGATTTGTAACGGAGTAGAGGAACTCATGAGACACTGACACAAGGGTATACTAGATGGTATAATTCAAGTGGAGACCTCTAGTTTATCGTCTTTGACACACACATGGCAGCAATAAAGTGCGTGCATCTGTCTCGGTCTTCGGGAAGGGAAAAAACCAATAGCTTTGGATGGATGTTTCATTTCATGTATTCTGTACAGAAAGCCATTCTCTGAGGAAAGAAATTTATCATTCCCGTGTTCCAAACACCAAAATACAAAACTTTTTCATATGATTAGATTCCTCCATAATTCCCTTGGCATCCCTTAAATCCAAACAGGCCCTAAACTAGAGCAGGAATTTGTGCCGCGTGCCATTTTCTAGGCTGCTCACGTCATTGATGTGTGCTATATGGCATGGCGGCTCTACCGTGCCTAAGATCCTGTGGCCTTAAGCTAGACACTTTGAGTTAATAGTGAGGCCCTATTTGGAATAGAGTATTTCCACAGAAAAAGTAGAAAAAAAAAGTATAGGAAAGTTTTAGAGGAAAGATGTTTGGAACAAAAGATTTGTTAATTACTTTCTTGTGGAATGCTAGCATGTGCACGTGATTTCAACGAAAAATAAAGAATTCAATCCTAGCTCTTGGTTTTCTTTCCATCATGAAGCCCAAGAAAATCGATGGCCTAGATGGCTACTCCCTCCGTCTCGTAAAAAATGCAACTTGAGGATCAAGCATGGAGACAAATACATATATGAAATGACAAAAATACTCCTACTGATAATATGCCTTTTGCATTGTCTCATTGAAAAAAACAATCTGAAAAAAATAGAAAAGTAGACGAATACAACCCGGCTTTCAGAGAGTTCTCGCCGTCACCTCTTAGTAAGGAAAGATGGACCAAGTCATTGAGCGATAAATTATTAGACAAACACAACTCGGCTTCCAGAGAGTAGTTTATTTGTGTTACTTACCACACCTTGTGGCCACGAGTACGATAGCTTTTTTTAATGACAACTGCTAGAAATATCACCATGCTTGCATGTCCAGCCTGAAAACTGATATAACTGATTTTAGCTACGATTAAATTTTGTGTGGGATTTTTTTTTAACTCTATGATCGTTTTTTTATGGGACGAAAGGAGTAGATTTGTTGCTTGGACCGGAGACAGCTTTGTCACAGGGAAAGGCCCGAAGTTCATTTAAGTTGTGAGCTCATACTTTGTGAATATTGCCGCGAGTTTACGCAGCCATACCAGCCGTTCGAAACAACCTTCGAGACCCACCGAAGACGCACCATTTTGACCTCTCAAAGCATTGCGACTTCACTTGACACTAGAAAACAAGGCGTGGCTTTGCCACGCCATCGCTGGAGCAACCAGTTGCAAGTCCTTTGTTGTGGCTTAGAGATCAATCTGGATTTGATGTTTTGGAATAGTGTCTTTCTTTGATCAGCTGGGGCATGGGGTGCCCAAAGGCTCAACTTAGATGATCTTGAAACATTGGTTCTTCATCTTCAGATACTTTCCAACATATATAATGTACTCCCTCTATTCCAAATTATAAATAATTCTAAGAATCTTAGAGAGTCGATTGAAATTATAAAAAGAACCATCAAATAGGTATGCCATGAAAATATAATTAATGAAAAATCTAATGATATTTAGTTGGTATTATAAATGTTATTATCTTATCATATAAATTTGGTCAAATTTAAGATGTTTTGCTTTCCAAAATTCTTGAAATGACTTATAATTTGATACCTCCTTATATTGAGATGTGGTCTAGGTCTTGCATAATGATGCTAAACTGCAGAAATGGAACTTTAGGATTTTAGGTTATTGCATGGCAAATTTTAGAAACACTTGTTCAGCTAGAGTTACAGATACATAATAACCAAAATTTTAGAATCGCATATTCAAACTGCAGGAAGCCACATTTAGTTTACGTTGTGATTAACAAGCATAAGGGTTTTGACCTGCAGAACATGTACTATACTGAAACTAATATTATAGGAAAAGAATATTTGGCGTCAGTAAAAGTTTAATGGAGAACATAACAGCATGCTCTTTGGTAATCCATATGATACACATATGTGCAATAATTTCATTTCGGCCAAAGTAGGCTCTAGCTGGCGTCCCCTGGGATGGTTGCTAAGGGATGAAAATATAATAAATACAGTATGAAGGCATTTTTTTTTCTTTATTTTCCTGGGCATGTATCCTTTTGCTTAATTAGTTTGCTTCCTTTTCTTCACAAATGTATAACAACATACTCTGAATTGATTTAGATGGTATAATAATTTATGATGCATATTTTGGTAGCCAAGAGGTTTATTAGTAAAAGTAGTTTTTGGTTAGCCATGACTTGCCTTTTTGCTGAACGGTAGATTATGATGTCAATAGCACACTCAATGGACATTAGGAACCTGCACAACCATTTACAGACTAGAAAAACACAGGGCGCGGCGTTGCCGCGCCATCTCTGTGATGGCGAGTGCTCATTTAATCTTGCACGATACTGGCTTGTATGAAAATGCTAGATATGTATGTTTATATCCTCAATAGTGCTAGATATGTATGTTTATATCCTCAATAGTGCTTAATGCTATATATTTATGTTCGTATCCTCAGTAGTTCTTGACATGTTATCTGAATTTGTGGTGTATATTCATTTGGAACTATCCGATGATATACAACACCAGTAATTCTAGTTTGTAGTATAAAATTGAAGTAATAATAGAGCAGGCTAAAATTAAAAATGTGAGTAATTTATAGAAGTGTTTGAAATTATCTAACAATAAGAGAATAAAAAATGTATTAAGCGTTGTTTATCAATAATGAGAAAAAAACGCAGAAATCTTCTTCATTTTAAGATTTGTAAGTTGTTTATTTACCGACAATGGGCTTGCAATATGGTTTGTCTATTTGATGGATAATTTGTAATTATTTGGTGATATGATATATAAAAAAGGTCTTAAGCAAAAGTAGTACTTGTAATTATTTAGAAAGCGAAAATAAAAAAGAATAAATTCTCAATACCTGCATATTTTAATTAGCAAGCGTGCAAAAAGGCCTTGGCACAAATATCAGAACTGATTTAGTTTAGAATTGAGGCTGAGTTATTATTCAATGCGTAATGTATGAATATTTAGGGATTACATCGTACTGAAATTCAGCAGCAATTCCCAAATTCACATAGTTGGATTGTCCGAAGGCTACAAAGATTAACAAATGTTTATCCTCATTCATTTGCACTAAGTAAAATCTAATTTGATATACATTGAGAAACTGAAATGGGCTGAGGTCTGATATGTGTAACAGCATTAATTTAAATCATTCATATGATCAGCACATGGGTAGCAATCTGTGAACAGCAATCTGCCAGTGTCCATCTTGTGAAGAAAGGAGTGGAAACATACATGCTCCTCAAAAGAAAGAAAGAAAACAAAGAACCCAATATGATAATGAACACACATGATCTGCTAGCGATAGAACAGAACTGAAGAATACTTTATGATGAAGATTTACCTTGAAGTATATGGCACTTGCAATGAAAGGATATGAAGTTGAGTTGGGCATAGGTCTTTGATATGTTCCCAAAACAGCTCTCAAAGCATGAAATTGGTGCAAAGAAGGTAATGAAATCAGCTGAGCAAGGAATAGTTTGTGGCTTTTGTGAACAGAGGATATCAAAATTTAAATTGATGATACAGAAGTGACACCGTGGAGTTTAATATTACTTCCCTAATATCTTCCCACCAGAAGGATGACATGTAATTTAAGGTTAAATTAAATGTGCCCATGATGAGATTATCATATATATATATATATATATATATATATATATATATATATAGAGGTGCTTAGAATAGTATTCAGACTTAGAAAAACTCATGCAAGAATAAGACCTACTAATACATGGGCAACATTTCATATCTTTTTTTAAAAAATATAAGCATATATGTGCACAACCTTTCCTTATAAATCAATGTCTCTTAAACCAGCTATATTATTTTTCATATGAAAATTACTTCACGTATTATCAGATCGTGCAAGCAAAACAATTAAATGGTGAAATGCATATAAGGCTATGAGTTGTAGTTCTATAGACTACCGCTAATATTTCTAGATAGCCTTTTTCTTTGTCTTCCTCATGTATTTGTCCTCTAGGCTTGAAAACTACATGTGTTTATGAATGAAAATAATAAAATCTTGCAGTTGGGACATGAGTAGTAGTCCACATTGTGCAGACAAAACAAAGTTTCAGGAAATCCAAATATTTCATGGGTTCTGGAAGTTTGTAAAGTGAGGAGATCCAGATATGAGAGGCATACCTTAACAAAATTTTGCATGGGTGGCATGACATTTGATCGAGCACCTTGTAGGCATAACATATACTATCATAGGAGGAGCTAGTACAGACGTGCTTAACATAGGTTGACCGGTCGTGGCTCGCAGTGGCGTTGCGCCGCCGTTGGCCGCCGAGGCCACAGACCATCCGCTCGCGGAGTCGCTGGCCGCCATGGCAGGGACGTCTGCTCGTCTGGCCAGCAACGCCTTGTGCATCGCAAGCTAGCTAAGGATCTTGTCTGGTGATCTGGTCAATCACTCCTAGACCATGGCCTGAGTCCCCGAGCTAGAACGGCAAGAGGCGGCGCCTAGCCTGCATCTTGCGGTCTAGACTGCGGACCGGTTCTCTACGGCACTGCCCGCGCGCGTGCCCTGGTGTTGCTGTCGCGGTCATCATGGCAGCCCGTGCAGGTCCATGTAGGTGCCGACGAGGTAGTAGAGGATGGCATCGTCGCCGCCGTTCGATCTGCTGCCCTTGGCCGGGGTCGTGATATCGCTCTTGACCGGCGTCGGCGTGGAGAGCGGCGAGCTAAGCTTAGTGAAGTCGAAGAGGATGTCACTTTGTGAGTGGCGGTGGCCGGCTCTTCTAGGCGGCAAGCCAAGCGACGGCGGCGGTTCGAAGGTGGAGGACGGTGGAGAGCGCGGCATCGCGATCGTGGCATAGACCAGCGTACCGCAGAGAGAGTGAGCGCGGTGGTGGTCCCTGGCAGCGTTGGGCGCGGGGATCTGCCGGAGGCCGTTGGAGGCGTGCCGGCAGCCGGAGCGACGGCGAGAGGTTCTCGATGCTTCTCTACCGGCAAGACAGGCGACCTCGGGAACATTCGTAACTTTACGGGTCGACGCCGAACCAACCCGCAATCGAACGGACCGAATCACCTGATCGCTCGCGTTATCGGGCTAATGGGCGACATGGCCCTATCCACCGCCCGCGGTTTTCCCTACAGATTCGTTATTAGAAGATGTGCTAGTGTAGGATACATAGTGAGTTTTTTTTAAAATACATTATACCTTTATTCCGCAAACAAAATCAAGCAGTATAGTTGTGGAGCTTACTATTTTATGGCCACTTGATAAACAGAAGGTGAGGTCTGGGTAAAAGACTCTATGTCTAGAGAGACTTACTCCCTCCGTCCCTAAGTATCTGTCTTTCTCGCTTCCTGATAAATAGCTTAGATTAATTTTATATAAAAAATATTAATATTTATGATGCATAATTGATATCATTGGATAGATCTTTAGATCTAGTTTTTTAATAAATTTATTTGAAGATATAAATATTGTTCGTATTTTATACCAATCTAGTTAAAGTTGTAGCACGAAAACTCAAAACGACAGATAATAAGGGACGGATGGAGTACGCCCTAACCCTTCTTAGTTTGCAAGGATGCTGGGTCAAAATCCAAGATTTCCATATGCTCGTTAAAGCTAGTACTATATATACAGTACTGATGAACAGAGCATCTGATGAGTGTATGGAAAAGCTAGTCCTGGACTCTTGGTGAACATAGGAATCCTTTAGCCAAATGATAAGTTTGAGATAAGTGACTTCATGAGCTTGGCACATATTCCTAAGGATACAGAGTAACATCTTCTAAAGATCATGCATATCAGCATATGCATATCCTATGTTTATTGGCTATATGTTGGTTATGTGGTATATTTTGATTTAGAAAGGCTATGCATCTAATCTGTTTCACTCCAACATTTAGGAATGTTAAAGCTTTGTATCCCTATATAGGTATTACTGGATCAGACACAAAACAACTCGGTAATGATCTCATTGATTAGGTGCTTTTCTATTTCAGTGATCGTCCCTAATATCTCTTTGCTGATTGCCACGGTGTGCCATTACCTGAATACAAATAGCCTTGAGCAAGTTAGCCATCACGACATTACCTGAATCAAGCTTCTTGGTCGACACGGATGCCTGCAGCGATGTGAGAGTGTTGCAGGGGGTATCGACGTCGTTGCTCTTAAGGTGGACGCAAGTGGGCAACTCGGGGCTGCGACGATGGGAAACTCAACGCTACGTCGATCCCAGAGGAGGAGGGGAGGGAGCAGCGTTGACAGTAACCATCGAGGCATCGAACGAGGCTGATGATGGCCGCAGTCTGCTCCGGCGCTGGTGTCCGATTCCCCGCTTGACCGCACCCGGCTCGCTGGGTCATACGCGTGACGCGATGCCTCGCAGGGAGCCCCGCAAGAGCCGGTGGCCGGTGCCCCGCCGCCCTCTCCCCTCGAGCGAACATGGTTATAAAGGTTTTGGGTCAGAGAACCGGATTGGACGGCTAGATGGTAGTTGACATGTGAATCGCACGGCCAGGAAAAATGCAGCGACGTGGCCTAATCTCTTGCTCGAGCTTGGCCCTGATTTCGTCTTATAGAGATAGAGATGTCCTGAGAGACTGCGAATCATTCCACGTGACCTTGCGACCACTCGGACTATTGTGGCCGTTCATTTCCTTGCAGCACGAATCTTGAAGCGTCTCCTCTCTCTCCTCCTCTCCCGGCTCAAGTCCACCCTTGGACCCCCTCCATCTCTTTCCCACCTCCAGGCTCCAGCGACCCCGATCCGCGCACAAGGCAACAAGCAAATCCCCATCCAATTCCAGACCCCAACTCAAATGCTCGCTCGGACTGCCACCGCCTCCTCCACTTCGTCCCACTCCCATCCTTATCGTCCCATCTCCTCGCGCCCCCGTCTACTTCCGGTCCTCGCGATGGCGGGCTCCGACGACCCCCGCGCAGCGCCCGCCAGGTCGGTCGCCGTCGTCGGCGCCGGGGTCAGGTGAGCGAGCGCTCTTTCACTCTCCGTGCCTCTGGCGTGAGGGTTCTGGTGCGTGTTTGTTCCTTCGAGGCGTTTGATGAAATGGTGGTGGGGTGGGGTGCTCTGTGCCTTTGTGCAGCGGGCTTGCGGCGGCCTACAGGCTCAGGAAGAGCGGCCTGAACGTGACGGTGTTTGATGCGGCCGACAGGGCGGGAGGAAAGATACGGACCAATTCCGAGGCGGGTTTGTCTGGGATGAAGGAGCTAACACCATGGTGAGGGCATTTCAGTTCTGCCTACAGTTTGACGGCTTCGATTGTGCCATTCTGCACTTTGATTGTGCCATTAGTCAGTAGTCAGTAAGATGACCCAATGGAACAGCCTGCTAACTTTTTGCATTAGCAGCTAGTGCTCATGGCGACGTCGTCCTGAAAACATGCATTACGGTGGTGATAATGGATCTCTCCTTGTTTTGTGTGTAGATTGGTTTAAGGCCAGCAGTAATGGCGGAGCTGGCAAAATCCACGCTTAGGGCCAGTATCTTATATCTACGTGCCTAAGCAATCTATAATAGACCCACATACCGATAGTTCACAAAAGCAACAGATAAAATGCATAATCTAGAAGATATCTCAATTCAACGCATGTTTGTGCAAAAAATATGATAAAATATGACTGTACAAAATAAATATCTAATTATAGACCATTATTTGATTCATTCATGCCTATGATATCCTGTACATTGGCAAGTGAACTTGAACCTATACATGAAAGTTTGAGCATTTAAAACTAGTTGGGAATGCAATATAAAACTGCAATTTATTAGTGAACAAAACTGGATAACCGGGAACATAACATACTGGAGAATAAAATGGAATATTGGTCCTTTTGATTGTGCAATTCTTGTAGAAGTCTATAAATTGCAGTATAAATAAGTCATGAATTCAATTTGTTCAACTGAAAATTAGAAATAGAGAGGATTTGACCTGAAATGTAGAGTTTGTCTGATTAGGGAAATCGGGAGGAAACGAGGAATGTAAATCAGGAGGAAATGAGGAATGAAGCACTGACCTGCTTCATTACTTGTTTGGCTCTCGCCTGTGGCACTGCGCACCGGCAGTACAGCACCGGGACACCACCTCTCTGCATCTCCTGCACTGCTGGACCAGGCGACCAGCACCACAGGACCCACTCACTTGCAGCCTCGCTGGGATTCAGTGGAGCTGGCATCTAGATCTGATCTATAGTAACCATGACCAGGTTAGGCTGCACTATTAAAGGCCCAACCATGCCGCCGCTAGGGTTAGCTGTCACCTGGCTAGTGGGGAGAGACTGAGGGAGGGAGTGCGAGAGCCAAACAAGAAAGCAGAGGCTAGAGGGCAGCAAACTATTTTTGGACGCAAAGCCGTCAGGCCGGTACCTGGCCGAACCATGAGCCGGTCTATCTGTTTCAGTTAGCACGTGACTTGGCTCGGCCTTTAACTGATGGACTTCTACTGCTATGCTAGACCACATCTCAGACCAATTTATAGGAAACCTGATTAGGCCTAGAATTTATGAGGGTATACGAGAGGTTTTGGGCACATGGCCAACATATTGGTTGATCAGGTTACTTAATTTTTGCCTGCAGACAGAAGGTGAACTGGAGGTCAGTAGACTGATTGATGATCTCGGTCTACAAGACAAACAGCAGTATGTATGTGCAAATGTTGCCCATGAAGCATCCCTGTGTTTTAATGATGTCTCTGATCTATTTTCATTTCATTTAGCTGATGATTCAATATCTGTTTCAGCCTAACTCCCAACACAAGCGTTACATTGTCAAAGACGGAGCACCAGCAATGGTAAAAGGGCTTTGATGTAATCATGTATATGTCTCTCTTTTCTTCCTGTATTCTGCCTCACCTATGAATTTCCTGTCTTTTGGTCTCACAAGATTCCTTCGGATCCCATTTCGCTAATGAAAAGCAGTGTTCTTTCTACAAAATCAAAGGTATGTTCGGCCATTGAGTACAAACTGTTGACTAACAAAATATCATAACATGCTAGTATCAATGCCTACCACCATTAATTGAAGTAGTTACTTTAAGTTAACTACTAGATAAATTCTTATATTCCTTTGTTTTTTCTTCAAGCTGTGCATTTATGATTTGTGGTGTATGTCATTTTGTTTTAACTGAATTACGTTTTATCTTTGGCTCTTTGCAGATTGCGTTATTTTTTGAACCATTTCTCTACAAGAAAGCTAACACAAGAAACTCGGGAAAAGTGTGTGATGAACATTTGAGTGAGAGGTGAACCTTCATACTTTTCGTGCCTTCTATTGATATGAATTATGAATTTTAAAATTGCAATCATATATCAATATATCATACTAGTGTTATTTTCTTTAAGTAAGTCTTGAGCTATACCTTATACCTATTGTTTCCTCAGTATCCTCAAATTCTGAATATCAGTATATTATGGTATCACATATATTATACACCATTGCAGTGTTTTCTTGTGAGTGTGGAGATAATAGAATTATCTTGTTTGAAAACATTTGCAGTGTTGCGAGCTTTTTTGAACGCCACTTTGGAAGAGAAGTGAGTTATTGACTTATCGTTTCTGGAAGGAACTATGGATAATCAAGTGACTGAAAGTTAACAGCTTCAGTCAACTTCAGAATGAGCCATGGCTAAGAACATCTAAATTTCTTACAGGTTGTTGACTATCTTATTGATCCATTTGTAGCTGGAACAAGTGCAGGAGATCCTGAGTCACTATCTGTGAGTTACTATGCTCTTTCCCATTTTTTGTATTTATGGATTTTAGATATGCATATTGCTTCATATTTTCACAGTAAATTGTTTATATGACTAGGACATGTTTGGATTCACATGGCTAGTTACTAGTTGGGCTAAAAATTAGCCCAAATTAGCTGTATTTGGCTAACAACTAGTTGAAGACTTGTCTAAAAAATTAGCCCACCTGTTTGGATGCACTAGAGCTAATTTGGGCTAATTTTTAGCTTGCTAGTTATTAGCCCTTGGATCCAAACAGGCCCTAATTATGCATAATAGTACATGTGCCTGATTGTGTTTTTAGCGCAAAAATCGTCAGCCTGTATGATCAGTCTGCTCTTATACTTCTATGTTGGTTTGAGTAATTGTTTGTTTTGTGCAGATTTGTCATGCGTTCCCAGCATTGTGGAATTTGGAAAGAAAGTAAGTTGCATGCCAATTGTCTTGCTCATTGCTTTAGTTTGTTTTTATTACCTTTTTCATTATAGTTGTACTGTTCATATTCTTCCTTTTGCTGTCTCGTTTCGTTCCGTGCATTCTTATGTTACACCAGCATACTGTTGTACACTATTATCATATCAGTTTGAAACTGTTGAGATTTTCAAGTCAGCATTTTATTATATTACCATCAATCTTGGTTTCTCATGTCTTTCTCGATGTAGCTACTTTTACCTTTTGATTTTCTGTTAAAAGTTCCATGAATTGGGCACTGGCAGATGAGCACTTGTTGATGTTGCATTGCTGCTTCCTGTTTTCATCATACCCGTCTTCCTTTTCTTTTTATTATCTTTTCTGATAACCTAGTGCTATTTTTTCTTGAAATTTAGATTTCAGCACTTTGTTGTCACAAATATGGTTAGACCATATTTTTTGTTCAATTATGTTCATTTATAATCTTTTGTCTAACCATGTTGCTTCATGCTCCTGTGCTCCCAGGTATGGTTCAGTTATTGTTGGTGCCATCTTGTCTAAGTTAACAGCTAAAGGTGATCCAGTAAAGACAAGACATGATTCATCAGGGAAAAGAAGGAATAGGCGCATCTCGTTTTCATTTCATGGTGGAATGCAGGTATTCCTCCATTTTTTTCAATTAGATTCCCTTGATTGAAATCCTTTTATTTTTTTTACTATTACTATCAAAGATTTTGATTGGGAGCCCTTGAAATTTTCATCAGCTCTAATAATTTTGTTGGTGCCATTTAAAAATGGTGAGTTCAGATTTCGTACCATGCAAATTCTTTGTTTGTTCAACTGACGGGCATCACTTCACAATGAGCATCACTTCTTTAACAAGTCTCTCAAGTCACAACCCAGAACTGCTGGTAGTGTGTGGTTAATGTTTACATCCATATCCAGCTCAAGTGACCCTGTTACATCCTACCATACTCATTGTTTGTAGAGTTGATACATGTTTATTAGCTTGCGAATATATATGTGTTTTGAGAAAATAAATTGAAGTGAAAATATGTCTTTAAGCAAATGATAAGTTTTAGACATTGCAGATAGTTTGCATGGAAGCAATGATGAGTCCTGAATATACTCATCTTTCATGAGAAATACAAACAAATCTAGATTTTGATACTTACCTTGGCCCCTTATCCCTTACCCACTCTATGGAATGCATGTTTTGTAGCAGTACAATGTACATACTGTCTGGCATTTATGTTGTTGAAGTTTTTATGTGTTTTATTTTTCTGGTTGAGTAAGTTTAAAATTTCTTTGTTATTTCAGTCACTAATAAATGCACTTCACAATGAAGTTGGAGATGATAATGTGAAGCTTGGTACAGAAGTGTTGTCATTGGCATGTACATTTGATGGGGTCCCTGCACCAGGCGGGTGGTCAATTTCTGTTGATTCGAAGGATGCTAGCGGCAAGGACCTTGCTAAAAACCAAACCTTTGATGCTGTCATAATGACAGTAAGAACTGCTAACCTGCATCTGTCTTTTTTATTTTTGTTCTCTGGTCAATGATCTGGCAAATTGGTTGCCATTGATATGTAGAATTTACCAGTTTGGTAATTTTGTTTGCAGTCAGGCTTTTATAAACGTCAATCATAGTTGGGAACAATAATATTTGCCTTTTTTAATTTTTCCTCTAGGCTCCATTGTCAAATGTCCAGAGGATGAAGTTCACAAAAGGTGGAGCTCCCTTTGTTCTAGACTTTCTTCCTAAGGTCAGGTTAGGATCAACCTTTTAGGTTAAGAAACACGGCAATTGACATTGTTCTTGCAAGATATTATATACAATTTTACAATCATGAGATGTCACTGCTTTCACTATCCACATTTCATTTTTAGTCTTTTTCAAATTCTGCAGGTGGATTATCTACCACTCTCTCTCATGGTGACCGCTTTTAAGAAGGAAGATGTTAAGAAACCTCTGGAAGGATTTGGGGTCTTAATACCCTACAAGGAACAGCAAAAACATGGTCTGAAAACCCTTGGTAGGTTAGCTCAGCCTTTTTGGGCTTTTTCAGTTTGCAATTCTTGTTATTTGAGCCATGAATTAAATGGCATCTAACAGCTTGAACTCGTACTTCGCACATTGGTTTGCTTGAGTATTTTGTTCCTCATCTTTATCGTGTAGGGACTCTTTTCTCCTCAATGATGTTCCCAGATCGTGCTCCTGATGACCAATATTTATATACAACATTTGTTGGGGGTAGCCACAATAGAGATCTTGCTGGAGCTCCAACGTATAAATCTTATTTTGATGATTTATGTTTCCTCATTTTTAAACTAGATCGTTCTGATAGTGTACTTATACAGGTCTATTCTGAAACAACTTGTGACCTCTGACCTTAAAAAACTCTTGGGCGTAGAGGGCAACCAACTTTTGTCAAGTAAGTAGCAAACCTACAGCTTCTAATTGTAGGTATTACTCATTTGCTATATGTTGTTTTCCTATCTTGTACTGGTATTGTTCTGTCATCTTTTAGGAAGACTAAGGTGTGTGCAAATCTTTTGACCACATGGTAATGATTTTTCTGTTTTTATTTTTGGGTGGTACTCAGGCATATATACTGGGGAAATGCTTTTCCTTTGTATGGCCATGATTACAATTCTGTATTGGAAGCTATAGAAAAGATGGAGACAAATCTTCCAGGGTTCTTCTACGCAGGTAAGCCACTAAATGCACTCTTGTTTGAATCAAATGTTAGATATATGAACTATGCACCTTGTTAACTGCCTTACTGATTACCACAACATTTGTGAAACATCTAGTCAATCAGCTATGATTTTATGATTTCTCATGAGAACTTGCTTTACTTTTCTTCAGAAATGAGTTCTCTTACAAAACAAAACATATAATTAATAATTTTATATAGTTAGTGTACCATAGTAGTAACCCCAAATTATAGGTTGAAGAGTTTAATTGGACTTTATTATCTTGTAGGAAATAACAAGGATGGGCTTGCTGTTGGTAGTGTTATAGCTTCAGGAAGCAAGGCTGCTGACCTTGCAATCTCATATCTTGAATCTCACACCAAGCATAATAATTCACATTGAAAGCATCTGACCTATCCTCTAGCAGTTGCCGGCAAATTTCCTCAGTTCATGTACAATAGAAACCGTTGTGTTCCAGTCTCAGAACATCTTCGCTTCTTCAGGTATTAACCCTTCATTAACCAATAAACATCGACCAGAAATGTAGTCACATGTGTAAGTGGGAAAATGAGGTTAAAAACTATTCTGGTGTCCGACATGCTCTTTTTCCCTCACAAGTGGCCCATGACACTTGCAGTTGGAAATAGATTTGAATTTGTTGAATTGTTTGAGAATACACGTGTGACATGTAATGTTTTGCCTATTGTGATTTTGGTAGTAGAGTCTTTTGCCAGATTACAGTTTACGCCTTTACTGTGCCCAAGAAGTCAAGGGCCCAATATATAAGGGAACGTATGCTATACAAACTAAAAAGTTGTGCAAACTATGTAAACTCTAATCTAGATCACTTGACTCTAATCCAATGGTTAGAGGTAAAGGTGGGTTATATTAGCACTTAACCCCTCACTTATCCCATCTAATTTAAGATTTTGCAAATCAC
Source organism: Microstegium vimineum (assembly GCA_022036555.1). Lineage (NCBI taxonomy): Eukaryota > Viridiplantae > Streptophyta > Magnoliopsida > Poales > Poaceae > Microstegium > Microstegium vimineum. The sequence continues at coordinate 652,850 of CM039140.1, read as the reverse complement.
TCCAGCCTCAAGATGGCAACGGGTACATACCCGACGGGTACTGGTCACCCATATCTGTACCCGTCAGGTCAAAATCTATTTCATCGGGTTACCCGCGAAAGCAGACGGGTAAGGAATTCATACCCGTACCCGACGGGTAATTCTTACCCGAGGGGTATTCCATATCCGATAATACACCTGAGTTCACATACAAATTATAACAAATCTAGCAAGTTAAATATAACAACTTCCAGCAAATTAAACATAACAACTTCTAGCAAATTAATAGAAGCACACTAGGCCACTAGCACACTAGCCGCTCAGCACTTAGAAGTGTTTGGGCCAAATTTCATGGGCTATATGGGATACAATCACTTAGGCAGGTTACTCAATTTTGCGGGTATTTCTTATCCACGGGTATGCGGGTATGGGTACTGCTATTCCACACCCGTATCCTCCATACCCGATGGGGAAAGGATTTCGCCCAGTAACGTACCCGTGGGTAGAAAACTCCTTCCGCACCCGCCTCCTTAGCAGGTAAAACCTGTCGGGTTCTCGGGTTTCAGGTACCCGTTGCCCTCTTGACTCCGGGTTTCAGGTACCCGTTGCCCTCTTGACTCCAGCCCCACGCCTTTACAGTTGCCTTTCGTATCCTTGCAATCCCCGGCCGTACGACGGCGCCGCGTCAAGGCCCGGCCGCCTGCCGGTTGGCTGATCTGGTGTTCACATAAGTACGTGTGTCGCGGACGATCCGGCCAGCGTCAAGGCCCGGCCGGTTGGTTGATCTGGTGTTCACATACGTACACGTACGTACTGTCGCGGACGATCCGGCCAGCGTCAAGGCCCGGCCGGTTGGTTGATCTGGTGTTCACATACGTACACGTACGTACTGTCGTGGACGATTCGGTGAGCTGATCGATCGATCAATATATACCGACAAAGACAAGCAGCTATTGGGGATCGCCGTCGCCGTCGCCGCGTGCTTCGCTGAGGCCAGGCCGCTGCCGTCCGTGGAGGCCTCCGGCGATCCTTGACACGGCGCTTTCGTGCAGCCAACCGGCCGGGCCTTGACACCAGATCGCTGCCGTACGTATGTGAACACCAGATCAGCCAACCGGCCGGGCCTTGACACGGCGCCGCCGTACGGCCGGGGATTGCGAGGTTGTGGAAGACAACTGTACAGGCGTAGGGCTGGGGTCATTTGCAAAATCTTAGATTAGATGGGATGACTCGGGGGTTTAAGTGCTAATATAACCTACTTTTATTTCTAACCATCGTATTAGAGTTTAGTGGTCTAGATTAGAGTTTGTATAGTTTGTACAGTTTCTTGGTTTGTATAGCATCGAAAGAATCCATTCCTAAAGCAAAATTTTGTCCCCAAAAGAATCAATCTCTGGAGTGAATGACTCCTCAAAATACCAGGTGCATTAAATGACAACCATTTTATCTCCCTCTTTCTTTCCGATTTGAGTACTGGACCACGTAGTTTAGAGCTCTGTACAGTACAAAACCATTTAATATTCTTGGAATACTACAAACGCCACCTCTTAATTATATTGGAATACACACTGGCTCTCGGCAAGTGCAGCAATATTATGTTCAGCCAGCGGCAACATAGTCATGTTTACTAATCTGTCCTAAAGTTACTAGGAATTGATTTTTTCGTGGTGGACGGAGGGAGTAATATTTATTGCTCCCATGGGCCATTCAGCACCAAAAGAAACAATAACCATTCGATACTTCAATGATTCTATCAGACTCTACAGTTATCTTCTTGTGCCATTGTGGGTAGTATTGTGTAGTAAAAACATAAAACACTTGTGATCTCCAACAACCATTGTCACTTCTATCAGACTCTACAGTAGCAAGTGGTGTCTGCTCAATCATCAGCAGACCAGGCAGGCAGCCTACTGGTGAATTTGCCAGCTCTGTCTAGTCCTTAGCTGATAGCTCTCCACTTGTAGAGTGACTGACTGATGACATACGCCATTGACCAAAGGTCGATTCCTCGATCTCGATGGATCACAGTTCACAGGTCAGCTTGCGGACGAACTGAAAAGTCTGGTGAGAATCCAGGCAAAAGATACGCTTGTACGACATGCGTGCTCCGCTGCTGTGTGCATTATCATGATGTTCCTCCCCTTTCATCTTTGGCCCCTCTTTTTAACGTCTAGAGCACTCCATAATAACCACCATGGGCTGCAGCCCACAAGTGGATTACATGATGCTTGAAGCTTGGGTTTGGTTCATACAAGCACTATTTCTCCATCATTAGTTTTGTTCAGTTTGGGAAAAGGTGTCTTCATCTCAAAGTGCACTCCGCTTCAGTCAGGACGGGAAACATCAAAGCATGAATGCAATGCAAGGCATGGCTATGAGGCAGTGCAGCTGCAAAACATCTAGCTAGCTGCTTGGAACTATACTTGGTTTGGCTCCGTGTGAGCTGAGGAAAACAATGAAAGACGCATTTGCTTGGCCTTGGGAGCTTTAAGGCACAAGCAAACATGAGTAGGGCACTCCTTGTCCTTGGGAGAGCCTTTATGTCGTTCGTTGCCCTTTTCTTTTTTGGCACATCCTTCCTAGTACTGACCTTGTTTAGTTCCCAAATTCCTCCTAAATTGCACTATGCAAAAAGAAGATTCTCCATCACATCAAAATGCCGGTACATACATGGAGTATTAAATGTAGATGAAATCAAAAATTAATTGCACAGTTTTGTTGTACATTGCGAGACGAATCTTTTGAGCCTAGTTTGAGAATTTTTGACAATATTTTATAAATAAAAATAAAACGCTACAGTGTTCTGGGCACTGTACCAAAGCGGTACAGTGCCCAGAACCGCCGATTCGGCGAGGGAACTAAACACGGCCACTATTGTATGAGCATTTGAGCATGCATGGCGGCCACTGACCTTAAAGGAGCTAGTACTATAAGAAAGCTAAAGTACTAGTAAAATGGATTCTTGACAGCCTTATCCATGAAGCCGGCCGGCTTCTGGTTTACATTTTGGTTTTCCCAGATTTTTTTTAGCAACGGTAGATGTCTAGTTTGGCATGATAGTAAGCTATACATTTGGCAGCTATCACTGAATGCATGATAACAACAACGAAAATAGTGAAGAAGATAAACATGTGTTTTCCTCCTAATTGCCCGCCGTACCCAGTCAATGCAACCAGCCAGCAATGCCGTCCACAGCCTGGATTCTGTCTAAGGTGCCAAATGGTTAGCTCGAGCCGTGATTGCGATACTAACATTATCGTAAGCAAAAGCAGGGAGCATCATAAAAGGACTAAAACTAATCTTACCTACGAAGCCTAGATCACTTAATTGACCGTTTGATCCGTTCAATGCCCGGCCATGGACCAAGATCGAGCCGCGCCTAGGCCAAAACACTAGAGCCAAGAACCAAGAGGGTCTCGACAGGAGTTGAGCTCCGTAGGTTACCATTTTCAAAGCAAAATGGCCAACAGGAGAAGACAAACGACGCCGTGCAGGTGCGAAGTGACCATGATTGGCTCGGTGAAATGTGTCACCGGCCTAGACATGTTGTTGGTGGATATCCTCAGCCCCTTGTGGCACATGGCTACAACTACAAGAAAAAAAATATATACTACCTGCTTGGCCCCTCAATAACTACAGCACCATATAGCTAGCTAAATAAATAATATATGAAAGAAAAAAAAACAGCACGTACAAAGCGATGCTCTCTATGAGCTACGATGCCGGCCATAAAAGGATAAGGCCATCTAACTGTTTATGGCAAGCAATCAGCTGCGTGCTCGAGGATTATAAACAGCTAATGGTACGCGTCCGCGAGCCATATTTTGTTGGTACGTGCATGGTCTCGTAGCCATTTGGACCGGAGGGCCTGAGCATTCCAGTACAGACGTCACTGTTCCTGCACTTGTCTATGCGCCCGAGAAGGTGTTGCAAATGTACCACCCCCTTGGTTCCATCATCTATCATCCCTCCATGTGTGTGCGCCCCTGGCCCCGGCCCCGGCCCCGGCCCCGGCCCCCGTGCGTCCTCCACGCTATGCAGTAGTACGTGGATGGGCTGTGTCGAGGTGTCACGGAGCATGCATGTGTAAAAAGGCCACTAGTACGTACTAGACACTACTGGTACTGCATGCATGAAGTACACATGGTAATATGCCCTTGCTGGCTTGCTGTACAGTACAGGACTACAGGCAGATATTAAGATATATGAATCTGAAAAATGCAAGCGATGTACGTAGTTTCCAATACTGGCTACAGCGCCGCTAGAAGAGACGAACGGGGGTGTTATATATATATATATATATACATACAATAATATATAAAGAGCAGGAGGTACAGAATCTTGGCAGCTTAAATGGTGGATCCCAGACACGGCGTGGGCTACACCACACGATCGAGCAGAGCAATACGCCAATACGATACGACCCCGGCCAGAAATTGTAACTATTCAGCCAACACAGGGCGCCGGCCGGCGTCGGTCGTTTCCTAGAAGATTCGCAGCGTATCAACCTGCCCGTCCGATCGATGCTCACGTACTGTATGCTCGTGCAAGCGATCCATATACAGCTGTGCACTACAGATTATGCGGCAATATCTAAAGATCGATATACCAGCTCGAAGCTGTACGTGCTTCTCTCTAGCCTTGCAGTTTGGCCTGCGCTGAACTGAACTGCTGCGCGTGCATCATGCACGCCACTTGAGCCTACCATTAGTCCGGCCATGAGCTAGGGCATTAGGCCGGCAGGTAGATTTAGTACTAGCTAGTTAATTAACATCCGATCTGATGTTCAATTGTGGAGTACAGTATATATATATATATATATATATATATATATATATATATATATATATATATATATATATATAGAGTGGATGATTGCCCGATGCACACAAGTGCAAGTGTAATCGATAATCGATTCCGGCCATTAGCATCGAGAGTTGACTGGTGCTGGTCTCTGCGAGAAGCTGTGACTGACGTAGCCAAACGCGCGCGCGCAGAGAGACATGCAGTCATGTTCATGCGTCCGCCGTGGCAGACATCAGTTTTAATTTTTCACCTTTCAGCTTTCACTGACCACCGTACGTGGCCGGTGCTGCCGATCGATGGAAATCGAGCTCTCCTTTAATCCGTCCCTCCTCTCTTCCGTCTCACGTCACGTACACAAACCACGAAACAAAATATAAAGGGAGAAACGCATGCAGCGGCATGCATGAATTGCCTAGACGAGCGACTTTCTTTCTCCCTTTTCTCCTTTCCTCTTTCCAATCCTGTTTGCCCTGGCGGTCAGGATCGGATGGATGGATGGATATGGACATGGACGGGATCAAAATTTGTGCATGCCAAAAGAGAAATACTCCTACTGTATGACAGAGAGAAAGAGAGAGAGCCCGGCGCTGCAAGAACTTTGCTCAGCGCGGCAGCCGGGCACGGCGCCAGTGTTTGTCCCCTAGCACGTACGTACGTACCGGCGGCAGCAAGTTGTGTTCGCACAGTCATCAGCTGCCCGTTTGTGACGAGAATGAGATCGATGAGGACCAGACGTACGCATGCACCTACGCGCTGCGCCTGGAATTTTTACAGAGTGTATATTACTCCTATTCCGTGTCACGTACTCACGTGCGTAGAGGAATGAACGAAACAACCAGCGCTGGCTGCTGGGCTGCTGGCACGTACTTCTGCTGCGCATCGGCACCGGCGTATCTTTTGTTGCCGATCGATCGCGCTCCCGTTCTGGACACCGGGTCTCTAGCCCATGGACCACCCGATGGGACGATCGATGCACATGCAGCACGTATACCGCAGAAGGGAACGAACGAAGGGTTCACGCGCTTCCATTCCATGGAATGGATGGAACGGATCGAAGTAACGCGCCCATGTCCCCCCGCCTGATGCGGGGCGTGCTGCATGAGCGCAGGCATACGCTCCATACGAACTCGGCAATAATAAGCTGACTCGGCGGAAGCAACAGTGGTCCCCTTTTATTTCTCTCTGTGTACATCCATCGACGATATATACGGAGTACGCATGCTTTGCTCGAGCTGAAATTAATCGTAGGGGCAGTAAAAATGAGGCGAAGCAAAATGGAGCTCGCCGCCAGCTCGGCCACTAGCTGTGGCTGGATCGTCAGCAGCATCTGTGACAGCTTTACCCCCCTCCACAACACAGGCAGCGCCCGCGCCGGTCGCGGCTTTCTCGGGGGCAACGACGCACACCGCGTCCCCACATGTAATTAATATATAATCAAATCCGCGACCAGCACCGTTCGTCACGTCCCACGCAGTGCGGCAGGCGCTTTCCCAGGGACCCCCTCAAACCAAACCAAACCCAACCCAACCCAACCCAGCCCGTGCCGGCAGCAGGCCGGCGGCTAATAACGCTGCAACGCACACGCACCCTTCTCGGCTCGATCGGCGGCTGCCGGCTGAGCTACGTACCGAGCCCGAGCGGAGCCGATCGATCAGCCGCGAGAGGGCGACATATGGTAGGCTAAAGGCTGCAACCGGAGAGGCTAGGAAAGTACTGTAGGCAATGCACTCCTTTCTGTATGTTTTTTTATGCTTTCCGTTGTGCCATCTTGCCTCCGTATTTCCAAACATGCCTGCCCGTTCTTCCTGCTACGTTGATTTATTTGTTGTGACCGCGCGCGCCCCGCCGATGGCTGCGACGCGACGAGACGAGACGCGATGCTAGTGCAACGCAGCAATAGTGGCCGACCTCCGCTGCCGCTAGTAGGTATAGCAGCGTTACCAGTCTACTAGCACTGTACCACGGTCGCTGCTGCCCGCGGGGACGTCGTGAAAACAAACAAAACACCCGACGCATATGCATGTCCAATGAACGTAACGTACCGTACGGTTGGGATGATCTTGGCCTAGCTAGCTGAGGAGGACGCGACCACACACGGCGTGGTAGAGTGTGGTCGGGTAGTAGTACGTGCCTGCTCGATCAGCTCGCATTAAATTCTCGATCGATCCCGGCAGAGCACTGTACTACTCTCCGCACCAATCAGCTCGATCACACGTACGTTCGTTGGCAAATTAACGGCGGCTAGCTAGTACGTACAGTAGCACGCACGGCGGCACGGGGCACGGCCACGGCATGTGTCGATCGCGCGCGCGCGTTCACGTACCAATAATCGTCCTAGCTGGCCACCGAATCTTACATGCACGGGGAGGGAACTTTACCAATTACCAGCAATGTTTCCAAAACTATAATAGAACGAGAAGCAAGGTAGGAGTAATATATATATATATATATAGAATGCAGAAACACGAACAGTGATTCTTTTTGAAAAGAATACGACAATTGTTCTCTGAATGTGTTTCTAGAACCATAAACGTGAACTATGCAACTATTATAAGGTTTTAAGCTGGTTTCTCTTATATAAACTAATTTAATACTGTGAGATGCACACTAATTAAATACAGAGCTCCAGTCTCATTTGTGTGTGTGTGTGTGTGTGTTTTATAAAAAAATGGCGCACGTTTCTCGTTCCGGCGGCTCGCAATCATGGACGAGCTGTGGTTGGGCAGCCTAGCTGCAAATGGTGACCGATCGACGGATCACGGATGCATCATGTACGTAGCTAGTATGCAGATTGCTAGCTAGCCTCTGGGTGCTCCTGATCTGATCGTCGCATGTTTGGCTCGGAACAAGCCAGACGCACAGCCCGATCCTTACAGTGGCGACAAGTCCTGGCGAAGTGGCGACTCGCGCGCGCAGAGACTTGTCACAAGAGCAGTAGCGTTGGATCGATCGGTAACGAGGGCAACAGTAGTCGGTCACGTGCAATACTACTATTGTACGTATACTGTAGCTCATGCATATCTTAAAAACCAGTGCTATTGAATTGTACCGTACCTATACCGCTATATATAGTAGCAGCGTAGAGTTGCTGTAGTGGTATCTGCTATGGATAAGACTACGACTTCATCTAAATGTGTATGTATGGCGCACCACCGTAAATGTTTGAAAAATCATAGATATATATACTTTGTTGCAAAAGGTTACATTCAAAATCGTTAGAGACTATATTATTCCATACAAAAGATTCAAATTTGTCGTCTGGATATGCACTCGAATATTACCCTTTTAAAAGAATTAATTTGTAATAATGTCTTTGAATCTCTTTTTTTAAAAACAAAGTATACACATGGATGTGCCAAGTTACATAATTTTTTAATACCCTTTTCAAAGTACATTTTAGGTGGATTCTCAACCTTTTTTAAGTTTTAAAAATGTCTAATTATTACATTTTTAAAAAAAAACCTATCTACTGCTATTTCTGCGGGTCACCATCTTTAATTTGGACACTTTTGGATCTCTTTCTTTAAACTTTTAAGCTCTAAAGCTCTAATGTGAGGTTGACTTAAGTTTAAAGGTAGTTTTAGGCTATCTGTTTAAAAATTTTAGCTCTAAAGTTTAGAAGTCTAAGGTTTAAAGGTTCAGATGAAGGATTTTTTAAGACGACCCAAGTGAAGGGATTTGAGGTCTCTCAATATCCTAAACCTTGCGGTAGACGATGCTGTTTTTTTATCCAAAAAAAAAAACCACCTCCTCAACAGAGAAAGATCTAGCCGAGCCAAGCTTCATGGGCATGCCCCGGACCCCATCTGGCCATTCCAGCTGAGCCGGGAGCCAAGCTGGACTAGCGGGAGGAGCGCCCGAGCGCGCTGTGTATTCAACTTTTTTTTTTTTTTGAGAATTTGTATTCAACTATTCATGACCACTCACGTACACTATGAGCAGCTGGGCCCACAGCCCACGCCATCCGTACATCACGCACCCACTTACAGGCGGGCCCCACTACCTGAACCATTTTCACCGGCACGGTGACTTCACCACCCGTCTCCCCCTTCCTCGTCTCGCCACCCGCGTCTCCACCTATATATCGGCCCCTGCCGGCGCGCCCCGGCCTTTCAAGTTTGCCCACACACCAAGGGAGGAAAAGGAACACACACCGAGGAGGTCGCGGCAGCAGGGCAGAGTACACCCCCGCGTTTCGGGAATGGCAGTGCTGCTGCGCCCGACGGCGATCGCCGGCGGCCGGCAGGTGTGGCCGGTGGCGGAGGACGAGGAGGGGGCGCGCGAGGCGGAGGCGGCGTCGCAGCGTCTGGTGGAGGCGGTGGCGCGCGGCGACGCGAGGGAGGCCGGCGAGCTGCTCGCGGCGGGGCGCGCGGACGTGAACTACGCCGGGGTGGTGTGGCTCAGGGCGCGGCGCGTCGCGGAGGCGGAGCCACGGGAGGGCGCCGCCGCCGAGGCGCGGGCCGTGCACGAGGAGATCCGCGCCGACGTCTCGCCGCTCTTCCTCGCCGCCGGCAACGGGGACGTCGCGCTCGTCCGCGCCCTGCTCGTGAGTGATCAATCACGCCCCTGTTGCCCCGCATTCCCTCCCTGTTCTGTTTTTTCGCGTCCGAATTTACTGACTATCCGCATCACGATTCACAGCTTCACGCTTGTTTGTTTTTTTTTCCATTTTTTACGTTTTAGGGCCTTGCGCTTTGGGGCCTACACAATTAATCGTTCACAGAGTAATCCGATCCCATATTTGGCTCCATCACCCGTGCAGCACGGGTTGGATGCCGTTGATGCATCTTCCATGGGTCTCCGCAGCCGCATGATCTATAGATGATGTTAGCACCGTCAACTGCCTTCCGAAATTTCCGTGCCGTGCGTATAGCTGTGTGGTAGAATTTTTTTCCTCCAACACGTGGACAGCGCTAATCCGGTGTTGCACGGGTGACGGCGTGAAGCACGTCTGCATACAATTTTTTTCCAGCGCCGTAGCCTCTTCTCTTCCCTGAAAATTTTGGGCGGTTTTGGTGCCAATTTGTTTTGAAATTTGCCGACCACTGAAGAGCTCGTGGTTCATTGCAGCGTTGTAGGCTAGCCTTTTGCCCGTTATATTGCCTTCCTTTACCGGGTTGGTGAAAAGCGATACGCACGGCATTTTCGAATGGTTTTAGCGGGCGCTGCCACTATTTTTTTTTTGTATAGTGACTGCCACAAAATCCTACATCTTCGCCTTCAAGTTTCCGTTTGCTAGATAAAAAAAGGCTGATATGTAGTATATCCACACTGTTGATCCAAGTACGAGCCACCAACTCGGCTCGTTCTTTACGCCAATCATAGCTCTACGTACTGTGTAAATGCACGCGCAAGGCAAATCCCATTTTTGTAGTGCCTACCACATCAATACAAGTTGGAACCAAGAGATTTTACCGGACCCACTTCAAATCTTTTGCCCTTTGTATAGCTCGGAGATATGAGTACGGATGTGTAAGGCAGATAAATGCAAAGCAGAATACATGATACCTGTACTCTACTTCCCTCTCGATTGCTTGGTCCTTTGCATACTAGTACGGAGTAGTAATATACTAGTGCTAGTAGTATGTTAGAACTCACCTTTTGTTGCCCACTGAAGATAAGAGATGGATTATGAATCTTAATAAAAGGGTCTCTCATTATGATACACGTCCTGCAAATGGCTGGGACCAAATTATGCGGTTCATTACTAGCCTAAAATCATTTGGAACCTTTAATAACTGTGATTAATCAGTTCAGTTCCAGTGGCACGGGACTACCACATGTAGGCCTACACGGTCCTACCAATTCTCATGGCTGCCCTGCAATGGGACCATTCTCCACTTTTGCTGCAGATCTTTATTGGGTTACGGACATGTTCGTTCTCTTCCATAGCCAAGTAGTAGTACGGAGTAGTAGTAGAAATCGTCAATCGGGGCATGCAAAGCAGCCTCCACGCTGGGGAAGCGGAAGCTTCCTGGGAACACTTCGATATCCTTGGTATACGTGTAGGCATTGGCCGTGGTGCTGTACTCGGTTTATGTACTGATATGGTATTGTACCGGCCTGCCTACCAGGTACCAATGTAGTCACAGTATACACCAAGTTCTTAATTCTACTGTCAGTTATAAAGAAGGAGCAGTAGCACGAACAGTGAACACGCGGGGTCCAACCGTCCAAGGAAAAATTTATCCCCGCCGTCGTCTACAGTTTCCACCGTGCTGTCCCGTCAAGCAACTGGGCACGCATGGAGATCCATAACTGTAAACTGCAGGCGTGTAAACTATTCTTCCTAAGGGCGCGTTTAGATCCAAAAATTTTGGCTTTTGACTTTTTAGCTACTGTAGCACTTTCGTTGTTATTTGATAAAAATTGTCCAATTATAAACTAATTAGGTTCGAAAGTTTCGTCTCGCAATTTCTCGATCAACTGTGTAATTAGTTTTTTTTTCCGTCTACATTTAGTACTCCATATATGTGCCGTAAGATTCGATATGACAGGAAATCTTGAAAATTTTTGGTTTTTAGGTTCCATCTAAATGGGGCCTAAATCTTGGGCAGTAGTAGTATTTTAGTGGGAGGATTGGGAGACAGTAGTAGATGGGTTTGACCTGACTACCTGAGTCCGTCGGAACGCGAGCCCTGTGTTTGTTAACTTGCCAACTCTAACATACTGCCTCCGTCCCAAATTAATTGTTGTTTTGGGTTTTCATGTCACAACTTTGACTAGATTTATATCAAATACGTGTAACATTTATGTCTTTAAATAAATTTATTAAAAAATAGATCAAAAGATTTATTTAATAATATCAATTATGTATCATAATTATTAATAATTTTTTATATAAAATTAATTCAAGTTTTTTATCGGAAAGTGAGAAAAACAGATATTTTCAGATCGGAGGGAGTAGTAAGTTGGAGTAGAAAGCAAACCCGGCCAGTGTTTCTTATATTTGTTAACTTAGTGCAACCAAGTACAACAGCTCAACACTTTGGTTGAGACCAATATATTCCCCTCGTGAGCGCGGTCGGGTGTGGGATCACCGGTCACGTGCCCCCCGCCCGGTCTCCGCTGTCCGCTCTCTGTCTAGCTCCAGCCTCCGGCCACGTTCCACGACTCATTCGTGTGCGTGTGCCGCGTCATCTTGAGCTCTGGTACGGGATCCTATGGTACTTCGCCATCTGCGCCTCACGGCCTCAGGCCCTAATCAACATTAGGTTTTAACCGCGATTTACTAGAGGATTAACGAATATAAGACTCGTTCAATCGCCCTCCGTGTCGTGCAAGGATCAAGATCACTGTGTCAGCGGAACGTGGTTGAGGCCCTGAAGGTCTGGTGGCCTTTGGGGGCGAGATGGGGCCTCTGTCCTTTCGGGCCGTGCCGTGTCGTGGCACGGGCGTCCGGCGCGCGGTCCGGCTGCCGGCGTCATGGGCGGCGCACCATTGAATGGGAGTGGATGCCGCTGCTGCCGCGGCATGCGCCCGGCATCGGCCACGTACTTTCGCTGCTCGGCACGGCGACTGTGTGCCGTCGTCTCCTCTGATACCTCTGCCGAAAGTCTAATGAATGCCTCTGTGCCAGTGGCAGGCGCTCGCCCCATGGCCGGCCGTGTGCGTGTGCCCGGGCCCTTGTCTCGGAACACGTTGAAGCATCTCCTGTATTCTTTGGAGCTCTTGCTCGTCCGGATAGCATGGAGTAAAGTGCAGCGCCGTGTGGCTGTCCATCCTTCTCCGTCCTCTTCGATCGGCCGGACAATCATGGCCCTGAAACTCGCATGCTGCGTGGCCAGGTAGTGGATGAAACCATTCCTCAGTCTGAAATCGCTCGTCTGTCATGACGAATCACAACACTTGGTCAGTTTACAGTCCAGTCCATGCGCCGTCGGGCCAGCATTAGACCTACCCGTGCGTGTTCCGAGCCGGATCACTCACCACCCGTGGGCAGTGGCAAAATAGTACCTGGTCGAGTAAAATCTCATCTCATCCATGTATGCCAGGAAGCTCACATGACCTGCATCTGAAGCCAGATGCTAGTGCGCCCTGCCGCCCCAATGCGTCCAAGCCGAACCAGCTGTGAGCTGTCTGTATTTCATCGCGCCATGAAATGAAGCCATGTCCATCCACGACTCCATGTCCACCTCCCGGCCCCCAGTCTGCAGGTAGTAGGACCGGTCGACGAATCCTTCTCCTCGGCTATCTGCTGTATTAAAGACGGCAGCGCATGTGTCACAGAAGCCCGCAGCCCGGCCCAGCGCCGCGCGCGGCACCGCAGTTGCCCAGTGCAATGTATTGGGCGTGGTACGGAGGGCGCTCGTCCGTATCCTGCCGTGTCGTCTTCCCTGCCCTGTAGCCATCTGCCCCTCGTCTCTGCCACCGGCCGGGTAGCGGCCCCGGCCAGCTGTATCCCTTCTCGATCGGCTGCTCTGCGTTCCTCCTGTGCTGCTCTGCGACTGCCAGTAACGCACGCACGCACCTGTCTCCCATGCACAGCCGCGGGCACTCCCTCCTGCCTGCGGCCCAGGCCTCAGTTCGTGTTTCATGGGCGTGGCCTCCGTGGACTGTGGCGTGCCCCAGCGGAATATTGACGATGACACGAGGACGGACGCTGCCTGACGACTGTGAAGAACATCACCCTCGTTGAACAGTGTGCGTGTTTTTATCGGTGTTTACTGTATGTTGCTCGTGCTAGATCTTGGTGAGATGTGAGTGCCTGGCTGTTAACCAGGAGCATCCATCCATCCCTAGGACAGTAGGACCTGCTTGTGATTAGATGTCTGATGGGTTTGGATCGCGACACCGATGCAGCAACTCTTGTCGCCCGATTCTGCTAATCGTACGGCGTACTACGTTGCAAAGTGGAGAGGCATCGTTTGCTTGTGTGGTGGCAATTCATTTCCTGTGCAAGTGCAAGTGCACAAGGCAACTGCGAAGCCGACGGAGGGTGGCAGTGGGCCAGTGGCACAAGATGTTTTCCAGCGGTTCCGGCAATCCTGAAAGATAGAGAGGACCCGAGGTAGTAGCACGTACTGTGCGCGGCGAGGCGGTGCCACTGCCACCACCACGCATCAGGATTTCATGAGTAGCGTAGTAACCATGGATAGCAATCACCCTGCAGAATTTTGACCAGATTCCCTCCTTCCAGGAGGCGGCCCCCTCCTGTCTCTTGCGTAAATGAATTCCAGCCATGGAGCGACCACTGCTCCGGTTGTTTTTCCAGTGACCTGACGCGGCCACTCCATTTGGTGGCCCGCACAGCACCGACCTGTCCGAGTGACCGGAAATAGTAGTAGTAGTAACAGTGACATTTGTTACCCGTACAGCTGTTGTGCAGGTCCCGATGCTCATTTTGTCACGCCCTGTTCGATGCTACTATTGCTTCTTATCTTCCGTGTCTATATAGTAGGTCAAGGAGAAGGAATACTGCTACTGGAAAAAAAAAACAAAAACCAGAAGCAATCAGTGTAGGTGGAATGTGCATAAGAGGAAAAAAAATGTAATGTGGCATCATTAAGTTGATATCATTGATCTCAAAATTGTTTCACGAGCATCGGTTACAGTTTTAGGGTCCTGTTCTTTTGCATTTTACTGACAATCTGACATTGTGTTCCATTGGATGCTTGAACTTGCTCAAGAAAACCATCTGTCACGCACGTTATCTGATGGTTCACGGTTCTCACTTGGCGTGACTCGCGTGCAGGCAAAGGGAGCGGACGTGAACGGCAAGGTGTTCCGGGGCTACCCGACGACTGCAGCGGCACGGGAGGGGTGCGCGGAGGTGGCGGAGCTACTGGTGCGTGCGGGCGCGTCGCAGCCGGCCTGCGAGGAGGCCGTCGTGGAGGCTGCGCTCCAGGGCCAGGCCGCCCTCGCGGCCATCTTCATGGGCTCGGATCTCGTCCGCCCCCGCGTTGCAGTCCACGCGCTCGTGTCCGCCGCGGCGCGCGGCTTCGTCGACGTCGTCGACACGCTCATCAAGGTACTGGACCTTCGGCCCTTCCTTACTTGGTGCAGTGCTCTCTATCTACGTGGTTGCGATCGCATCCAGTTTCAGAATCAGAACGGTAGAAAAATCGCTAGTGTCGCATACCATACTGTAATATTGTTGCATTCCACATGTAAGGCCCACTATGTATGTTGTGGGCCCAAAACGTTGGGTTTCCATATGGGCTTTTCCATCATGAAACGTCGCAAGCGGAATGGTAGGGAAAGGACAGTGAACAGAGCTGATGAGCTGAGGCGGTCGTTTAGTCCCACCTCGTTAGTCTAGCTGGGCCTTAACCTATTTATAAGAGTGTGAGCTGCAGTGGCATCGTGTTCGTAGAAAGGAGAGACGGTTGGCATCTCCCCTGACAGGGACGGGAACAGTCTTTCGGACTTTCCTCTAGCACATTGTGGTTAAGGCTACCCGCTTCGGCGGATCTTACCCAATTTTTTTTTTAATTATTTGTACTTTTTTCACATACAAAACTTAGCAATTATCAGTTTGTTACAATATGTGAATCAAACTCACTCACAAACTTTAGCAATCAGTATCAGTTTGTTACAATATATGAATGAAACTCGAAAATTTTATTATTATTTTTATGCTTAGAAAGTTACTTTAGCAACAATATCAGTTACAATATGTGAATGAAACTTTAGCTATTAGTATACTTTTTTTTTTACTTTACTCTACCAGTATCAGTTTGTTATAATATGTAACTGGATTTCAATTTCAAGATGGCTGTTTCAATTTCGATCTCGAGCCCTGAATTCTTCTGATTCCCACAAACGCAGTGTGGAGCTGATCCAAACGCGACCGCCCGGGTGCTCCTGCGCTCGCTGAAGCCATCCCTGCATGCCAACGTCGACTGCACGGCGCTTTTCGCCGCAATCGTGAGCCGTCAAGTCGCCGTGGCCCGCCATCTACTTCAGGTGCGCATCATCTGTGAACAGCAGCCGCAAGATACACCCATGTCCAGGAGGAGTGGCGATTGACACCATCTACCAACTCATGTTCAGGCCGGCGTGAAGAGGGATACCAAGGTGAGGCTGGGAGCATGGTCCTGGGACGCGTCCACCGGCGAGGAGCTGCGCGTCGGCGCCGGACTCGCCGAGCCTTACGACGCGGTATGGTGCGCCGTGGAGTACTACGAGTCCACGGGCTCCGTCCTGCGCATGCTGCTCCGTAACGGGTACACATCGACCGCCGCGCACCTCGGCCGGACGCTCCTCCACCACGCCATCCTCTGTGGCAGCGCTGGTGCTGTCCAGACCTTGCTGGCGTCCGGTGCAGACTCGGAAGCTCCCGTGAAGACGTCCAGGAGCAGCAGGTCCCGGCCGGTTCACCTGGCCGCGCGCCTCGGCCAGCCGGAGATCCTGCGGATGCTGGTTGACAGAGGCTGCGACGTGGACGCGAGAGCGGAGGCCTGCGACACCGCTGCCGTCCTCTGCTCGCGCCACAAACGCGAGGACTGCCTCGGAGTTCTCCTCTCCGCCGGCGCAGATGTCGCGCTGCTGAACTCGGCTGGCGACTCCCCGGCCTCCGTTGCGTCCTCCGGAGGATGGAACACCGGCTTCGAACGGGCTGTCATCGGCGCGATTCGGTCCGGGACCATCCCACGCTCGAGCGACCGGAACGTGTTCTCCCCGCTGATGTTCGGCGCGTCGTGCGGCGACGGGACCGCGATGGAAGTGCTGCTCGCCCAGTCAGACGTGGACGTGGACGAGCAAGACTTGGACGGGTGCTCGCCCATAATGGCTGCCGCCAAGATGGGCAACGTGGAGGCCTTCCGCGCCCTCGTATTCGCCGGTGCCAACGTGAAGCTGAGCAACAAACGCGGCGAGACGGCCATTGCGCTGGCGCAGCAGAGCAAGAAGAGGGACCTCTTCGAGCAGGTCATGCTCGAGTTCGCGCTGGAGAAGGGCATGCCTGGAGGCTTCTACGCGCTCCACTGTGCCTCCCGGCGCGGTGACGCCGCAGCGGTGAGGCACCTCGCCACCACGGGCTGCTGCGACGTGAATATCCCCGACGGCGACGGCTACACCCCGCTGATGCTCGCGGCCAGGGAAGGCCACGCGGGCGTGTGCGAGCTCCTCATCTCCTACGGCGCTCGCTGCGACCTCCGGACGCCGCGCGGCGAGACGGCGCTGTCCCTGGCGCGAGCAGCGCTGGCCACGGCGGGGTTCAACAAGGCCGAGGACGTGATCATGGACGAGGTGGGCCGGCAGGCGGTCCTCCGGGGCGCGCACGTCAGGAAGCACACCAAAGGCGGGCGCGGGAGGCCGCATGGCAAGTCGCTGCGCATGGTCGCCGCGGCGGGCGTGCTCCGCTGGGGCGGGTCCAGCCGGCGCAACGTGATCTGCCGGGAGGCCGAGGTCGGTGGCAGCTCGTCGTTCCAGCGGCACAGGCAGAGGAAGGGCGACGCGTATGAGCCGGGGCTGTTCCGCGTGGTGACTGCGACAGGGAAGGAGGTGCACTTCGTGTGCCAGGGCGGCGAGGAGGCCGCGAAGCTGTGGGTGAGGGGTATCAGGGCCGTGACCAGGGCGGCGTTTGGCAAGAGAAGCAAGGAGTGAGTGCTCTCTGTCACCGTTAGGCTCTGTTAGGTTGCACCGAGCGCGTGCTTGTAAAGAGTTGTAGCGGGCGTAGAGGGGCTGTGTGGTTTGTGTGGTGTGGTGTGCAGCTGCGCGGGTCTTCAGCTCGAAGGCTTTGGCTGCTGGGTTTGGCTTGCCATGATGGCCCAAATTTTTAGGATTTAGCTCTTTTCTTAAACTATTTTCACAATTGGACCCCTGGACAAACTATTTACGTTTTTGGACCCTGGGGGTCGGCGCCATGCCCCACGGCGCCGAGGTAACACAGGTCGACGCCACAGGCCACGACGCCGAGCTTTTGGACCCGATGCTGTGCTGGAACTGACGTGGTAGAAGGCTCGGCGCCGTAGAGCACGGTGCCGAGCTATTAGCTTACGTATCTGGACCTTAGAACTAGAACAAGTACTATTATTTCTATTAAAAGACAAAATTGCTGTTGTAGCTCATTCGGTTCAAGCACTATGCTTTGGACTTGAGGTCCTTGGTTCAAAGTAGAGAAACTACATAGTTTTTGCTACCTTTCTTTTATGATTTGTTTTTGCTACACAATGTTTCAAACATCAAATAAAAAAATAAATCATTTAAACCTATTGTTTTAAATAATTCTTATTTGGAAATTAAATAAAAAATGTAGTTCTTTTTGCTACCTTTCTTTTATGATTTGTTTTTGCTACACAATGTTTCAAACATCAAATAAAAAAATAAATCATTTAAACCTATTGTTTTAAATAATTCTTATTTGGAAATTAAATAAAAAATGCAGTTCTCTAGTTCGAACCAAGGATCTCATGTCCAAAGCATAGTGCCTAAATGTAGAATCATGGACCCTTGTGTTTAGGCGATTAACGACAATACTAGATCACTATGACTAACGTGTGTTTTGCAGAGACAAAGTCATATATGTTACGTCATGAGTGATGGTTTTTGAATGGGCTTAATGGATATTCATGCCCCCAAAATGGAAATCGTTTCGGTTGCAAAGGATGGAGATACTCGACGAAGACTAGGCTAGTTCTTAGTGCCATAAGGTTGAGAAGGGCACTAAGTATAGCTAGGGCTTTTGTTTTTTTCTTCTTTTGACCGTACTATAAAGGGGGGTATGAGGTTAGTAGCTTGACCTAGGAGAGTTTAGGAAAGTAGGTATATGCACACTTGTCACAACTAGTCCTAAAGACCTTGCTTTCAGCCCTTGATAAACCCTAGAAGTGGTAGGAGCAAAATCCCTTGAGAAACCTTAGCGAAAACGGTTGATAGAGAGGGAGAAAGAGGCTCCAGACCACTCTGCTAAGTAGGCACCGGACCAAGGAGAGTAGTCCGGTGGTCCCTGACTTAGGCAGATTCTCAGCTCGAGGAGCTCCGGACCACCTGTCTGGAAAGCACCGGACCATAGGAGAGTGGTCCGGTGACTTGGTTCAGAGAGTCAGAAGGCTCCGGACTAGTTCGACGTGTGTTCCGATGGCTAGTCCGACGCCTCAAGACAGGAAGTTTGGTCTATGCAGAGAGCTCCCTGACTCCGGACCAGAGCATCGGACCAGGGCACCGGACCAAGGAGAGTGGTCCGGTGGTGTGTAAAAGAGAGATAGGTTTTCACTCAGAGAGCACCAAGGCTCCGGACCAGAGCGTCGGACCAGTGCGTCGGACCAAGCAGAGTAGTCCGATGGTGCTTGAGTTTGAAACGTGAGTGAGCTCCGGACCAGTGTGCATGGTCCGGTGGTGTGAGCTCCGGACTAGTCCGGTGGCTACGCAGAGAAAAGAAAAAGTAAAAAACGGCTAGTTTTGGAGGTGGGGACTATTTATAGTTGCCCCTTTGGTCCTTAGAGGACTTCTTAGCCATTATTTCAGCTGGTGACACCTTGAGAAATCTTTTGGAGAGCCAAGGGTCTAGTGAGGGAGAGATTAGAGAGAGTTCATCTTGTTCTTCCCTCCTAGAGTGATTAGGAGTGACTTGTGTGCATCCATCCACCTTCCTAGCCTTGAGTGGGTCAAGTGAAGGTCTTGTGCTTGTTACTCTTGGTGTTCGACAGCACCTAGACGGTTTGGTGGTGTTCGGAGGAAGTGACCGTCGGAAGATTGTTGGCGGCGCTTCTCCAAGCTCTTGTGATCGATTGTGGGCGATTCACCGAGCCGGTAGTGGCGAAGAATCAGCCCGTAGAGAGCACTCTACCCTTGCGCGGGTAGAGGGGGAGCGATACCTTGCGAGGTGCTCCAACGAGGACTAGGGGGGTGTGTCGACACCTCGATACCTCGGGAAAAAATCGCTGCGTCCATGAGATTCTCTTTTCCCTAGCTCTTTACATTTCCGTCTTGTTTTTACTTTTCCTACTAGAATTGTTTAGGTTGTCTTTAATTCCTATGAACTGCTACCGCTTTCTAGTTAGGACACACGGACGGTAGGCACTAGGGGGTGATTGGCATTTGATAGGTTTTTATATTTGCTTTAGAAATTTAAAACAAGCCCAATTCACCCCCCCCCCTTCTTGGGCATCTTGATCCTTTCAATTGGTATCAAAGCCAGGTTGCTCTAAATTAGGCTTCAGCGCCTAGAGCAAGATGTCCCATGGGGATGGACCGCCACCCATGTTCGATGGGGATGACTTTCCTTATTGGAGAGTGCGGATGGAGGCCTACCTTGAGGCCGTGGATGTCGACGTTCACAAAGCCGCCACCCAAGGTGGATCGGTGTTCGCCGAGGACCCATACTTTGAGAAGAACAATGCCAAGACAAAGAATATTCTTTTCCATGGCATTTGCAAGGATGTGTTCAACCGTGTGCGGAATTGCAAAACCGCGCATGAGATTTGGACAAACATTTGTGCTCTACACGAGGGCACTAAATGTGAAAGAGAAGAGCGCTATCACCTTATCATTGCTAAGTTAAATGCTTTCACCATGCTATCTCATGAAAATGCTAATGAAATGTACTCTCGCTTGAATGTGCTTGTAGAGGAGTTGAATGGTCTTGGACTCTCTCAAATGACACCGGCCGATGTGGTGCGCAAGATACTTTGTGTCCTTCCAATAGACAAGTATAGCCACATCGTCACGGTTCTTCATCAAGGCGATCTCTCCGCAACTACACCAACGCAAGTGTTGGGCAAGATCAATGCTAATGAGATGTACATGAAGATCAATGATGGAACTTCATCATCCTCCAAGAAGAAGGAGAAGGAAGAAAAGAAGGACTTGGCTCTCAAGGCATCTTCCAAGGAGAAGTGCAAGATTCAATATGTTGTTGAGAGCACAAGTGATGATGATGATGAAGACAACATCGCTCTCATGGTGAAGAAGACCGCCAAGATGTTGAAGAGGCTAAACAAGAATAGAGTCAAGTTTGACTCAAAGAAGAAGAAATTCTTCACAAGCTCTTCAAGGAAGTCAATCTCCCAAATGAAGTGCTACAATTGCGGCACTCTTGGTCATCTAGCCCATGCATGTCCCGAAGAGAAGAAAGACAAGTTCAAGAACAACAAGTTCAAGAACTTCAAGAAGAACAAGGGCGGCAATGATGACTCAAGTGATGACAACAAGAAGCAAGACAAGCCATACAAGAAGAAGAACTTCAACTTCCACAAGAAGAAGAATGATGGCAAGGCTTACATTGCCGGTGATTGGCTCACCGACATTGATGATTCAAGCGACTCCTCCGATGATGAGAGTGAAGAAGAGAAGGTGGCCGCTTTGGTGATTGGTTCTTCGATTCCACCGCCACCTCCTCCTTCATCGTCGGGCTCATCCTCTACACACCTATGCCTTATGGCTAAAGATGACAAGAAGGTACAAAAAGAGGATGATGGTGATGACCTCTCTAGTGATGATAGTGATGATGAAGAAGCACCTTCCTATGATGAACTAATTAAAATTTGCAACAAATATGCTAGCATCATAAGGAAGTACAAGAGTAAAAATAACAAACTTCTTGAAATCAAGGAAAACTTGCATGATAAGCTTGATAACTTGTCTAGTGCTAATGATGATTTGAAGCTTGAGATTAATTCTCTCACATCTAGCACTAGGGAGCTCAAAGCCTCTCTTAAGCAAGCCAATGAGAAACATGATAAGCTTGAGAGGTCATCCCAAGAGCTTCTCACAAGGTTTAACTTGCTAAAAGATGACTACAATCAAGTGAAAAGTGATCATGACACACTAGTGGTAGCAAATGAATTACTTACTCAAGATCTTACACATATTGCTACTAACCCGTGTGCTAAGTGTGCAAGTGCTACCTCTTGTGATATCGAGCTTGATGATGTGGCTCTTGAGCAAAGTGCAAAGTGAAAGGGCAAGAGAATTGTAGAAGCCGACAAGTATGATGATTATGTGAAGATGAGTGAATAGAACTCAAAGCTCAAGGAAGAGCTAATCAACCTCAAGGCAAACAAGCCCTTCACCATCAAGCCGGCTCTAGAAGAAGACAAAGATACCATCACCTTGATCAACTCTCTTCGAGAAGAAATTGCCAAGCTCAAGAATGACAAGACCAAGCTTACAAGTGGCCTTGAAAAGTTCACCAAGGGCCACAACCTCCAAAGTGAGCTTCTAATGAGCACCGTCATGAAGAGTGACAAGACCGGTATTGGGTACAAGGAGAACCAAGTGATGAAGGCCAAGGTCAAGATTGAAGCCAAGAACTACTACAAGAACAAGTACAATGGCTACAATCAAGAGAAGCCAAAGCCGAAACCTAAGAGGTGCTTTGGATGTGGACAAATTGGTCATCTATCATTTCAATGCAAGACTCCACTTCTCAAGACCTTGCCCAAGCACACTAGGCCATTTGCTCATGATGCTCACTATGTCATCAACAAAGATTCCAAGGGTAGACCACTTGTGGTGTTTCTTGGACCACCAATGAAGAACAAGCCTAGAGTTCTTTGGGTTGCTAAGGAGTTGGTTGACAAGGCAATGGGGCCCCGCACTAAGGGGGTTCCCAAATAACAAGCTTAACTCCAAGTTGCTTGTGTGTAGGTGAACTACAAGACCGGTGGGAGCCATTGGGTAATTGATAGTGGTTGCACTCAACACATGACCGGCGACCCCCGGATGTTCACCACACTGATGAGGATTGTGCAAATCAAGACAAGATTACTTTTGGGTATAATTCAAAGGGCAAAGTTCAAGGCTTAGGAAAAGTGGTTGTCTCCCAAGATCAATCAATCTCAAATGTCTTGCTAGTACAATCATTGAGCTTCAACTTGCTATCGGTTGGTCAACTTTGTGATCTCGGGTTTCATTGTCTCTTCACACCAAATGAGGTGATTGTGACCAAGATTGAAGATTCATCAATGATATTCAAAGGGTTCCAGCACAACAACCTCTACTTAGTGGACTTCATTTCAAATGAAGCAAACTTGCAAGCTTGTCTATTCTCCAAGAATTCTTTGGGTTGGCTATGGCATAGAAGATTAGCTCATGTGGGCATGTCAACCTTGAAGAAGCTAGTCAAGAAGGAAATGGTTAGAGGAATCAAGGATGTGGTGTTTGAGAAGGAAAAACTTTGTAGTGCATGTCAAGCCGGCAAGCAAGTAGCAAAACACTCATCCAACCAAGGCTTTCATGTCAACATCAAGAGTCCTAGAGTTGCTACACATGGACTTATTCGGCCCTACCACCTATGCTAGTCTTGGAGGAAATCTCTATTGCTTAGTGGTAGTGGATGACTACTCTCGGTACACTTGGGTGTTCTTTCTTCAAGAAAAGGGAGAGACACAAGGCATCTTCAAGAAATTTGCTACAAGAGCCCAAAATGAATTTGATGTGAAGATCAAGAAGATTAGAAGTGACAATGGCACCGAGTTTGTGAACACAAAGATTGAAGATTATTGTGATGAAGTTAGGATCAAGCATGAGGTGTCCGTCACATATACTCCACAACAAATGGTGTCGTAGAGAGGAAGAACCAGACACTCATAACTCTAGCAAGGTCTATGCTTGATGAGTACAACACTCCCGAGAAATTTTCGGCGGAGGCAATCAACACCGCTTGCTATGTGGCAAACCGTCTCTTCGTCCAAAGACTATTAAAGAATACCCCTATGAGCTTGTCAAGGGGAAGAAGCCGGATATTTCATTCTTTCGGGTGTTTGGTTGCAAGGTGTACATCTACAAAAAGCGCCAACACTTGGGTAAATTCCAACGACGGTGTGACATTGGTTTCCTTGTTGGTTATTCACTTAAATCCAAGGCATACCGTGTATTTAACAAAGCCACCGGCTTAGTTGAAGAAACGTATGACTTGGAATTTGATGAAACTAATGGCTCCCAAGGAGCGCTTGAGGATATTGATGTAGGTGATGAACCCTTGAGGGAGGCAATGAAGAATATGCCAATTGGTGCTATCAATCCGCAAGAGGTGGAAGAAGTTGAAGATGAAGCAAATCAAGATCCTTCTCCACCTCACACGCCTCAAGTTGATGAAGGAGATCAAGTGAGAGAAGCTCAAGAAGACACTCACATTCCTCAAGATCAAGCCGAGGCCGAAGCAAGCAATGTTGAAGCACCACATCCTCCTCCTCAAGAGACAAATAGAAAATCAACATCCATCCTTCAAGCTCACCCCATGATCAAATCATAGGGAGTCCATCAAAAGGAGTAATGACTCGCTCTAGACTTGCATCTTATGTTGAACATCACTCGTTTGTTTCCTTTGTTGAGCCTACTAGTGTAGAAGAAGCACTTGCGGATCCGGATTGGGTGAATGTCATGCATGAAGAACTCAACAACTTCACCCGGAACCAAGTGTGGACACTTGAAGAGAAGCCAAAGGATGCAAGAATCATTGGCACCAAGTGGGTGTTTAGGAACAAGCAAGATGATCAAGGCGTGGTTGTGAGGAACAAAGCAAGATTGGTGGCAAAGGGGTTCTCTCAAGTAGAAGGACTCGATTTTGGAGAGACCTTTGCTCCGGTTGCAAGACTTGAAGCCATCCGTATCCTTTTGGCGTATGCTTCACATCACAAAATGAAACTCTTTCAAATGGATGTGAAGAGCGCCTTCTTAAATGGTTTCATTAATGAACTTGTCTATGTCTCACAACCTCCCGGGTTTGAAGACCCAAACTTGCCTAATCATGTGTATAGGTTGTCCAAGGCACTCTACGGTTTGAAGCAAGCTCCAAGAGCTTGGTATGAGAGGCTAAGGGACTTCCTAATCAAGAAGGGCTTCAAGATCGGGATCGTCGACACTACACTATTCACCAAGAAGCTTAATGGAGAGATCTTTGTTTGCCAAGTATATGTCGATGATATTATATTTGGGTCAACAAACCAAGACCATTGCAAGGAGTTTGGTGACTTGATGTCCAAGGAGTTCGAGATGTCAATGATTGGCGAGCTAACCTTCTTCCTCGGCTTTCAAATGAAGCAAATGAGAGAAGGACCTTCATCTCTCAAGAAAAGTACACTTATGATCTACTTAAGAAGTTCAAGATGGAGGATTGCAAGCCAATAAAGACCCCAATGCCTACTAATGGGCATCTCGATCTTGATGAGGGAGGTAAACCGATTGACCAAACTCTTTATCGTTCTATGATCGGTAGTTTACTTTACCTCACCGCATCTAGGCCGGATATCATGTTTAGTGTGTGTATGTGTGCTAGGTTTCAAGCAAACCCTAAGGAGTCGCATCTTTGTGCGGTTAAAAGAATCCTTAGGTACTTAAGGCACACCCCTAGCATGGGTCTTTGGTATCCCGAAGGAGCTCCCTTCCAACTAGTTGGCTATTCCGATTCGGATTATGCCGGGTGCAAGGTTGATAGGAAGAGTACCTCCGGCGGGTGCCACATGCTAGGAAGATCACTTGTTTCTTGATCCTCAAAGAAGCAAAACAGTGTGGCATTGTCAACCGCCGAGGCGGAATACATTGCCATGGGAGCAAGTTGTGCACAAATCTTATACATGACCCAAACACTCTTTGATTACGGCGTGTTTTTAAAAGAAGTTCCCCTTTTGTGTGATAATGAAAGCGCCGTAAAGCTTGCTAACAACCCGGTTCAACACTCTCGCACCAAGCACATTGATATTCGCCATCACTTTCTTAGAGATCATGTGGCTAGGAAAGACATCACACTAGTTGGAGTTAAGAGCGAAGATAAATTGGCGGATATCTTCACTAAACCACTCGATGAAACAACCTTTTGTAGGTTGAGAAGCGAGTTGAATGTGCTTGATCACTCTAACTTCACTAAAAGATGAGCTTGTGTGAATCATGCATTCATATGTATTATAACTTGTCTAATTTGGTAATGCACATAGGCTTGGCTAACGCGGTTAAGATAACCGCCCTCAAAGCGTGTGACAAAGCTTAACGCGGTTTAAAACTTGCAAGCAACCTAGATTCAAATTCTGTTTTGCATTGCATATGCATAGGTGTTGCTTCTTCGTTTCTTTTCGGTTAAGTTTGTTGGTCATCATTAGGTTCAACACTTAGGGGGGAGCAATTCAACGCTCTAGCTTCAGCTAATACCCCTCTAGTGCCCCTAAGGTGACCCTTGGAGCTTTATTGAACTATTTTCTTATGAAAACTAATACTAGCCTATGGCAAACTACTTCTAAAATTGAGGGTTTGAGAGATGGTTCCTATGTTAAGTCCAACAAATGTTCCTCTGTGCTCTTTTGTGTTGGTACTTGGCTAAGAGAAAAGATTGAAGAGAAAAATAGGAAAATTCAGAGCAATATTAAGCACCGGACCACCCTCCGGACCACTCTGCATTGGTCCGACGCAGTGGTCCGACGCCCTGTTCCTCACTGCATAAATCATCTCCAGCCAAAGAATCCGTCGGACCAGTGTCTGACGCTGCACCGGACCAATGTCAAGTTGTCCGGTGCCTCTGTCATTCTGATCTGTTCACCGTCGGACCAGTCCGGTGCTCCATTGGACTAGTCCTGTGAGTCGTCCGGCGCACCTGTCCGGTGGTCGGTTGCTCACTGGATTCCTTTCTCTGGTACCGTCGGACCACCCGTCGGACCAGCCACCGGACCAAGCGGAGTGGTCCGACGCTTTGATTTTTTGCGGATAACCCCCCCCCCCCCCCCCCCCCGTGTGCGCGTCTGTTTCTCCACTTCTTTCGCTCAGCCGTCCGTACGCCGCAGCTCTGCCCTAGCCTCGCCGCCGCGCCATTGCCGCCGGAGATCCTGCTCCACTGAGCTCCGCCACCTCTGCCCCACTGCTCTGCCCTCTCTTCCACCGCAGCGCCGCCTTGCTCCGCCGCCCTGTGCCTCCACCACTTCTCTGCCTCCGCGCCGCCGTCCTCCACCTCGCCGCTGGCAAGCAGCTCCAAGCTCCACTCTCCTCCCTGCCGAGCTGAGCCAGCTAGGGTTTTCCCCCCTCCAGTTCCATTGCCACTGCAAGTCAAGGGCTAGGGTTGCCCTAACCTAGGGTTTGGGGTGTCGCCATTCGTCCTCGACCGAAGTCGGGTTACGACACGTTCGTCCTCGAACGAATCCATTTCGTCATCGTCTTCGACATATTCGTCCGCGACCAGTTCCGTTTCGTCGTCGTCGACTCCGCCTCTTGGATTCTAGGGTATGGTTTCGATTTTCGATTTCGCGTTTTGACGAGTCGTTAATTGAATTGTGCCCTAGGTTTACTCCTTGAAAATCCATATTCAATCCAAACCACTAAATTCAATTGCCAATTGTAATTCGCAGCTGGTAAACCTCGTTCGGAGAGTGCTTTGGTTCTTGAGATTGATCTGAATAGTTACGCTCTCTTACCTCAGGTATATTGTCAGCATTTCATTCTATCACTCATCTAGATGCTTGCTTCTATACGGTTTCTTATCTCTAGATGTTATATATGCTTATGTATACCCTGTCTATTCTATCCAGCAGCAGTCAGTGGCAGTTAAACTCGGGGCAAAGCTCGCGAGTAAGGATTGAGGCAAAGCCTCAAGAGGTTCAGTCCAGTGGCTTGGAGGCCCCTCTGACAGTTGTGCTTGTGGTTTGATTAGTGGACAATGTTTCTTGTGACAGAAATCAGTGGTTCTTGAGGCAGTATTCTAGTGATCTGTCAGTGGTTGCTTGTCAGTGGGCAGTGATTCTGTGATTGTTTGAGTATGACTCGCAGCACTCATGCTCAAGCAGTTGGGTCTGGTGGTGATGCTCCTCCTCCTCCACGTCCTTCCAGAGACAAGGGCAAGAAGCCAGTGGTTGAGAAAGCGAAGAAGAAGAAGCACAAGCTCACAGAGGCTGAGAAGGCCGAGGCAGTGGCCGATGCAGCGGACCACGCAAAGCGAGGTGGTCGCCGAGGTACCGTGAGACTCGGCACCCCTCCGCAGGATCTTCCCACTTCTCCTCCAGCTGGGTCACATACTGAGGACACTCCACAGGAGCCAGAGCTTGTCACAGAGGCTCTTGGGACACCGTTGGCACCTACTTCCTGGGGGCGCTCCACCCGCTCCCAGTCTGCTCAGTCACCGCAGTCAGCGGCTCCCACAGCAGCTTCAGCTTCAGTTCACCTTGACCTGAGGAACCTTACAACGAAGCAAGTGAAGAAGCTCAGGTTCGTCGCTTTAGAGAAGTGGTGTCCAGATCAGAGAGACCCCAGAGCTTCACCTAGTTGGCATACACCTCTCATGGAGGATTTCTATCGAGCAACTCAGTTTACCAGTATTCAGATTTGACCACACAGGGTTTGCTCCTTAGAGAGCATTGTTGAGCTAGCAGGTGAGGAGATCCGTCCGTTCCTGACTTACCAGCCGGGACTCGCCGATTTGTTCGAGCGTTCCGATAACTATATCAAGCGATGGGTCAGAGAGTTCTATGCATCAGTTTGGGTAGATCCGGAGCACAAGTTTGTGCAGTACACCTTCCGAGGCGAGAGGTACAGGCTGTACTTGACCAGACTCAGAGAGATCTTTCGCTTCCGTCAGGAGGGAGGTGAGCTCGACTTGCACTATGAGTGTTACCGAGGAGCTTCAGTGCCTCGCAGAGCTCGAGAAGGCCGTACTTTGTCAGTTCAGGAGGTGGCTCCTCTGTTCAAGCCACCTTTCTCAGAGGGCTCCAGGCGCACTCCAGCTGAGCTCAGGCCTACCGTTCATAGATTGAACGAGGTGCTCCGTCGTACTCTGCTACCTCGCACAGGGTACAAGGAAGGATTGACCAACATGCAGCAGCTTCTCCTTCAGGCCCTTGTATCTCAGACACCCTTTGATATTGCAGACTTTCTAGTGTCAGAGATAGAGGATGTGATAGCAGATGGCATGAGGGCCCGACGGCAGTTTCCCTATGCTCACTGGATCTCGTCGATTATTGCTATTGAGCTAGAGGGAGCACACCCTGGACTTTGTGCTCTTTTGGATCAGTCGCCTTCTTCTTTCCCAGAGTACAGAGTCTTGGGGTCGTTCGATAGCCGGTTTGGAAACCGGGTCCTCCGTCTTGTCAGAGAGAGGACAGCACCAGCTGACAGGGCAGATGTTGATGCTCAGGATGAGGCCATTCGGAGTGTTGAGCAGCAGGAGCTCCATGGTCTAGATACAGGAGCGGATGTCACTCCAGAGGATACATCAGACAGCTCAGATGCAGACTTCCAGCCGGTTCCACAGATGCCCCCACGGGCGCACGACACTGAGGCTGGCGGTTCTGCCTCTGCCACAGAGACGATGATGCTCAAGATCCTTGACAGAATGAATGAGCAGCAGAGCTCTCTAGTCACTGCAGTCACTCAGATACAGCAGCGTCAGGACGAGATGCAGCGACAGTCAGAGGAGCGCCACTTCGAGATGCAGCGACAGATGCTTGCTATGCAGCTAGAGTCTCAGCGCCTTCAGTTACAGTCCCAGCAGCTGCAGCAGCAGAACATGGCATTCATGGCTCACGTGATGAAGTGGACTGGCGCTCCTCCTCTAGAGTTCCCTGCAGCTCCTCAGATTCAGATGATGAGCACTTCACAGCCCTCTCAGTGAGTTGGGCAGCTTGGAGGGCCTCAGTTCTCAGTAGGACCCTCAGTTGGCCCTCAGTGGCCCCTGTCAGCTCAGCCGGTCAGACAGTCACTCCCACCCCAGCCATACAGTCCAGTGGACTTCAGGGTGCTGGATTGACCACCCCGTTCCAGTCACCGGCGACTCAGGTGACTCAGTGGTTGGACACATTTGGACCTACTCAGCAGTTCACCCGCTTACTACAGGTTTCACTCCTCTTACCGCTACCCTGGGTGCTACTGCTAGAGATCTGTCAGCCTCTTTCAGTGATATCACAGGTCAGCCGTCCCCCACTGGTCCTCAGATTGCAGCAGAGGTCGAGGCCGAGCTTGTAGCACCGACAGCTGATCAGCACCGCTCCTCAGTAGCTTCCTCAGAGGCTACCCATGACAGTCGGGCTCCAGCCGTATCTACCCCTCCGACAGCTGTAGTCGCTACCGATGCTACGGTTGTCTCCTCCACTCCAGTCCAGCCTCAGCCGTCTCCGGTTCTTCAGACTCCAGACGAGTCAGTGCATGAGGCACCACCGGTCACAGCAGCTCCAGAGGCTCCAGCAGAGACACCAGCACCAGTTATCGCTCCCACTGCTTCCCCAGCTACTGCTCTAGAGTCTTCGACCGCAGCAGACCTGTCAGCTTCCGACCCCCAGACCGCTTCACTACCAGCTACGAACACTCAGGGGGAGGATTCGGATGATGAGACATATCTGGCAGCTTTCAGGGTCCTCGACCGCTCCACGGCTGCTTCCACTCCACCTCCAGACACTTAGTTTAGGTGTTTCGACGCCAAAGGGGGAGAGGGAGAGTCGAGTAGATGGGCTAGCTTTAGGGGGAGCTAGTAGGACTCGTTCTTTTGTTGTGTATAAACTCTATTGCATCATGCATCACGTTTACCGTCTTATTGCATTGTATGATATGTGTGATGGTTGAGACTTGATGGTTGTGTGACATATGTGGACATCCCTTTATATATATATCATGTCACTTGGTTATGCTATTGCTTCCGCGCTAGTCTCTGATCTTTTGGCTATAGCATATCCTTTTTGAAATCAAGTACTTTATTCATTTCATATCTATTGTGCTTGTCATGGCTTGAATGGTTAGGCATGTACTTGTCTTTCTTATTACTAACCCATGCCTATCTCATGTCAAGTCATGCTTTCTCTTATCAAAATTCACTCATTTTTCTCTACTCGAGCTTATATTGTCGTCAATCACCTAAAAGGGGGAGATTGTAGAATCATGGACCCTTGTGTTTAGGCGATTAACGACAATACTAGATCACTATGACTAACGTGTGTTTTGCAGAGACAAAGTCATATATGTTAGGTCATGAGTGATGGTTTTTGAATGGGCTTAATGGATATTCATGCCCCAAGATGGAAATCGTTTCGGTTGCAAAGGATGGAGATACTCGACGAAGACTAGGCTAGTTCTTAGTGCCATAAGGTTGAGAAGGGCAGTAAGTATAGCTAGGGCTTTTGTTTTTTTCTTCTTTTGACCGTACTATAAAGGGGGTTATGAGGTTAGTAGCTTGACCTAGGAGAGTTTAGGAAAGTGGGTATATGCACACTTGTCACAACTAGTCCTAGAGACCTTGCTTTCAGCCCTTGATAAACCCTAGAAGTGGCAGGAGCAAAATCCCTTGAGAAACCTTAGCGAAAACGGTTGATAGAGAGGGAGAAAGAGGCTCCAGACCACTCTGCTAAGTAGGCACCGGACCAAGGAGAGTAGTCCGGTGGTCCCTGACTTAGGCAGATTCTCAGCTCGAGGAGCTCCGGACCACCTGTCTGGAAAGCACCGGACCATAGGAGAGTGGTCCGGTGACTTGGTTCAGAGAGTCAGAAGGCTCCGGACTAGTCCGACGGTGTGTCCGACGGCTAGTCCGACGCCTCAAGACAGGAAGTTTGGTCTATGCAGAGAGCTCCCTGGCTCCGGACCAGAGCGTCGGACCAGGGCACCGGACCAAGGAGAGTGGTCCGGTGGTGTGTAAAAGAGAGATAGGTTTTCACTCAGAGAGCACCGAGGCTCCGGACCAGAGCGTCGGACCAGTGCGTCGGACCAAGCAGAGTAGTCCGACGGTGCTTGAGTTTGAAACGTGAGTGAGCTCCGGACCAGTGTGCATGGTCCGGTGGTGTGAGCTCCGGACTAGTCCGGTGGCTACGCAGAGAAAAGAAAAAGTAAAAAACGGCTAGTTTTGGAGGTGGGGACTATTTATAGTTGCCCCCTTGGTCCTTAGAGGACTTCTTGGCCATTATTTCAGCTGGTGACACCTTGAGAAATCTTTTGGAGAGCCAAGGGTCTAGTGAGGGAGAGATTAGAGAGAGTTCATCTTGTTCTTCCCTCCTAGAGTGATTAGGAGTGACTTGTGTGCATCCATCCACCTTCCTAGCCTTGAGTGGGTCAAGTGAAGGTCTTGTGCTTGTTACTCTTGGTGTTCGACAACACCTAGACGGTTTGGTGGTGTTCGGAGGAAGTGACCGTCGGAAGATTGTTGGCGGCGCTTCTCCAAGCTCTTGTGATCGGTTGTGGGCGATTCACCGAGTCGGAGTGGCGAAGAATCAGCCCGTAGAGAGCACTCTACCCTTGCGCGGGTAGAGGGGGAGCGATACCTTGCGAGGTGCTCCAACGAGGACTAGGGGGGTGTGTCGACACCTCGATACCTCGGGAAAAAATCGCTGCGTCCATGAGATTCTCTTTTCCCTAGCTCTTTACATTTCCGTCTTGTTTTTACTTTTCCTACTAGAATTGCTTAGGTTGTCTTTAATTCCTATGAACTGCTACGGCTTTCTAGTTAGGACACACGGACGGTAGGCACTAGGGGGTGATTGGCATTTGATAGGTTTTTATATTTGCTTTAGAAATTTAAAACAAGCCCAATTCACCCCCCCTCTTGGGCATCTTGATCCTTTCACTAAACCGGATGAGGTACAACAACAAGTTTGTTTATTAATAGAAATAATAGTACTTGTTCTATTTCAAAGGCCCAGATACGTAAGCTAATAGCTCGGCGCCGTGACCTGTGGCGCTGTGCTCTACGGCGCCGAGCCTTATGCCACGTCAGTTCCAGCGCAGCATCGGGTTCAAAAGCTCGGCGCCGTGGCCTGTGGCGTCGACCTGTGTTACCTCGGCGCCGTGGGGCATGGCGCCGACCCCCAGGGTTCAAAAACATGAATAGTTTCTCCAGGGGTCCAATTGTGAAAATAGTTTAAGAAAATGGCTAAATCCTATAAATTTGGACCATGATGGTTTTTGGTTCAGGGCCATGGGGTTGTGTTGTGTGTATATAGCCTGGGTCTGGTTGTTGTCTCGGCTAAGTTGCTTTAGCTAACTGGCTTGTGCTGCGTTTCTGTCTGAACTATCAGTCTCCTTTGCTATACTTCGCCATTTGAGTTAGCGGACCACTGTAGCACTACGCATTTCTTCGTTGCGGTCGCAAAACATGGTATGGTATGGAATAAATTAATAATTCTAGTTCAATTAAGATACACATGGTTTATGTGACTAAAAATGACGACATTGCTACTTTTTAACAATGATAATGAATTATGGTCTTATAAATTATTTTTGTCACATAAACCATGTGTATCTTAATTGTCACATAAACCATGTGTATCACTTGAGCATGGTTGTTGTGGTTCACTTGAGCATGGTCTTTTCTATATCCGGCCTGTTCGTTTGGCAGGATTATACACTGTTCTGACAGGATTATGCACTGATAGCTGATTTTTTGTGAGAGAAAAACACTGTTCTGGCTGGATTTAAGCCGGCTGAAAAGCCAAGCGAACAGGCTAATCATTTTCCTCTTCCTTGATTTTTGCGCTAATGTAGTCCATCGTCATCAGCCTGTTCATTTGGCTGAGCTGGCAGAAAGGTAGCAGGTGCTGTTTTCGGCTGTCTTATTGTGAGATAAAAACACTGTATCATGACTGATAAGCTGGACTGATAAGCTAAGCGAACAGGACGCATGTTGCAGAGACAACAAGTGCTCATTCACTCTGTAATCGCAAAGGAAAAGAAAACAAGGGTCACGGTGGATGTTTTCATTCATGTGAAATCGGCATCTAGCTACAGGAATCCAAAGGAAAGGAAAGTGAATTTCCTCTGATCCAAACACCCAATCAACTTCATTTCCTCCGTTTTCTCCTTCCTACGATTTTCCTTTGCATTTCCTACAATCCAAACAAGACCTAAATGTCTAATTATACCCACTATTCATGATATATACACTTAAATTTATATGTAATTATCATATGCCGCCATTGGAACTTAGAGCCCGTTATCCGCAATTAGCTACCACAACACCAACCCACTATAGGCCATTCTGCATCACTCATTTCGCGTGTAAAAGAGAAACACTTCCTGGGATAGCTCAAAAAACAGCGAGTTCTTTGGACTTTGGCACCACTTGCAACCTCTTTGTTAAATAGAAAAAGGAAATAAGAAGCAACTTATGTATAAGTAGAAGCTGAGAATAATTAGTGCCAACCACGTATATCAAACTGAACTTAAGTTTCTTCGTTCTGCAAGTTTTAATCATACACCGCACGACTGAAATTATATCACCACCAGCTAACCTGTCCTGGTCATCTCACTGTTCTTAGCTGCTATCAGTATAGTTAGAATGGGACAATAAAATTTATATCCTCCAATCAGCTGCCAAATTGCAGCTGCTCAACATTGTTGGAATGTAAACAAAACACAACTAGTAAATGAAACATAACTCATCGACACAGATCGCTTCAGCTTCCGCTGATTTCCTTCTCCTTAGCCTTGCACATATCATCTGCCGACTTTATGAACTTCTTGGTCAATTCTTCAACCTGGCGGAAACTTAACAGGTTAAATATTCATTGCAGGCAACATACTTATTTTTCGCACTGTTTCATATACTCACCTCCTTCTCAATCCTCTTTACATCATCCTTAGGCATACTAGATGCTGATTTCTTTATCGTATCAAGTGCCTGAACAAATATGGCAAAGTTTATTATGCTACATAATGCCAGTAGTAGCATAGAGCACTGGAGTTGATGATAACTGAAATCCAGTAATACTCAAAAGTCTAGGCTCCAAGCAAGTTTAGTTTAGTGGAAGATTTTGAACATAATAAATTTAGCTTTGAAAGCCAGATACTAGACTGAGTGAGATGGCAAAAATATTTAAGCACACCAGTGAACATTACCCACAATAGGAAGGCTCATCAGTAAACATAGACCAATCTATTAGTCTTCATTTCTGATAATGAAATGGAAGATTGAATGAGCTCAACCACAACTTAGTTTTCTTACTCATAATATCACTAAATGATCAGAGAATAACTTGTCAAACTTGCTGCAAGTGTAAACTGCCCCCGATGCATAATAAATTCTAGAAAATAAACATACTCAAGCATCACCTACTCGCCAAACGTATTTCTCCAAAATTCCAAGTGTCAAACTAATGTTTAGTTTAAAACTTGAATCAACTTAAACTGAGGAATAAGGCATATGATTGTCCACATAGCTACTGCCATCACCAGAATAGATTAATTAAAAGAAGAAAAAGAGCAAGCATGTGTTACCTTTTGGCGTGCTCTTCTAATACTTTGTTTAAAATCCTCTGCTGATTTAGTAACAACCTTGCACAGTGCCTATACTCAGGCACCGAAAAGAATCTGTTAGTTGTTTCCATACAAATGAATTAGTATTAAGTCTGCAAATCTTACCTGTATATTCTCCTTCGTCAACCTAGGCATGCATAATAAAACAAAATTAGCAGAAGGAAGCAAATTTAAGAGTGTAGTTACTGAGTTATGTTTATGTAGACTAAGTTATTCCAGCTGCCTCTCCATAAATATTAAATGTAGTGAATCTCAAGTTTGTAGACCGTGCAATTAACTCTTTGAATCAGTAATAATATTTTAAAAGCTGTCAAGTAAAAATCATTTCGCCTTTGGAAGCTGGTGCCTGAAAATTTTTTGTCTAGAAAGTAGAGACCACTGTTAAAGGTAAAACATAACAATACATACATACCAACTATTGAAATACGAGATAAACAATAACCATCAACATCAAAGGAAACACTTACGGAGGGATAGCTGCAATAAGCCTATTCCCATCAGGTGTTGGATTAATGCCCAATGGTGATGAGATAATAGCGTGCTCAATAGGCTTCATGGACTGTAGAGAAACAGATTAGAAATGAGTCGAAGGGAGCCTAAAAGCAGAAGCCCAAGTACAATTCACATTGTTATGCTATTTAAGTCCAAGGCAACAGGTAACAAACACATTAAATGGCATTTGGTGTTGAGGCCTATAACAGAAACTTGTGATGAAAACAACACCAAACATATCTTGTGTGTATCATGTATTAGATTTTCAGGAAATTTGATTTAATCCTCCGGAAAACAAATTATTGCAAGTCTACCAGCCTCAGCTAGTAAAATTTAAGGAAAGAGATGCTTCTTACAGTAGGATCATAAGGCATCACTGATAGGGTATGTGCATCCAGGACAGAAACAACAGCAATGCGATTCAATGCAACTTTAACACCTGCATTCTCCACCATGATATGGTCAAGCATGCCTGCAGAACAGATATATTTGTATCATTAGCCGGAGAAACTGCATTGATCAACAAAAGGAAAATAAGAAAATTATAGCAAAGGCAAAGGCAGCAATATAAGGTTACCAGGAGTAGCTCTTCCAGTACGTAGTTTGCTCAGCTCTCGTGACAGTGCGATTACTGCAGCATCCATTTGTGCAGTGGCAGCTGATTTGACAGTTGGCCCAATGTCAGGAACAGCTTGAACAGTGTCACCTCGATCATCCTCTACACAGCCACAAACAAAGAAAATGTGATTGGTCCATGTCCATCAAAGGCAATGCTTCTATAACCATCCTTCTTCGACAGTCATAAGACCCTGATGTATCCATTTACTTGTATCAAATCAGGGACCTAATAAGTACTAGTAACACACAACACACTACAGGAACTGAGCTGCCATTTCACAACATCTAATCATCCACGGAGGGGCGGGTGCACGAGCACAACTTACTCGATTTCTTCCCCTTCGCGAAGCCTCTTCGGTTCTCGAAGACGAAGAGCCGCGCTGGAGCGAATTCCCCAGCGCCAGAAAGGGATCCCCCAGCTGGGAGGCGGTGCACGGTGGTGGAAGCAGAGGAGGCGGCCGCGGCGCGGAAGGAGCGGGCGGCAAGAGCCGCGCCTCGGCGAAGGAGGAGAGCCATAAGGGCAGGGGTTTGGGGTTCCCCTGAGGTTGGTCTATAGAAGGCTCAGGTGGTCAGGTTTCCTATCAGCTACGCCGACTAGCGGCAACGACGGCGGCGGCGGCGGCGGCGACCGCGAGGGGAAACAGAACAAACAGGGGGGTTTGCAAACTTGCCCCGTTTTCCGTGGGCTTCTACCCGTTTGGGGCCGAAACGAGAATGGACGCTTTGTTTTTCTATATAAGTTGGGCTGTGTGATCGCTGTCTCCCGCAATGGGCTTTAACAGCCCAAAATTTTAAGGGCCCATTTATTTGGCCATTTGATTCTTTAAAGAAAAAAGTTCACGTTAAACTCTCTCTTAACTTAAAGTCTGTTTTTGTTTCTGAATTCTAAAATCGGGTAACCTACGACACTGATTTTTTTAGATTATAAATCTATAACTAAGTTATAAAAATCCATGTGCCAGCGTATAGTTGTTGCGGAGAGTTTGGATGACCGTCGAGCGTGTACAAGGACCGGTGAGTTTTGAGAAACCATGCTGAATTTGCCGTCCGTGCTCATTTGAGAGGATCGGAGTTTTTCTTTTTCTTTTTTATTTTTTTGGGAGATATTTAATAGGATTGGACTTTGGAGGTTGATCCCGTAACTGCAGGCCCGCCGCCAACCAATTTGAGAAACACACACTGCTCAGTGCTCACCAACAACGGAACAGGGAAAGAAAACGCGCAAATCTAAAAAGCCGTATCTTGGAAGCTACTACTATGCAGAGACGGCCGCAGTGACGCCAACGAAAATCTAGCCGATCGCACGGCACAACGACCTCGATCGCCCTCTACTCATTTTTAGCGGAGAATTTGATCAGAGGCCGCAACGGCGACCTGCTGTGCCATGAGCGAGCCCATGACCGCGCACCACCCGCAGTCACCATCGCGCTGGCATGCGCCCTCTGTGCCTGCCCAGGCTCAGCTCAGCCCGCATCGGAGGGAGAAGCAGTTTTCGCAGCGCGCGGTCACCGCCCGCTCCGGGCCGAGATCTCCTCTCCTCCGCGCACCCGTGCCGTACGTGACATGTCGTGCCGCGGTGGCCAAGCGCATGCATCCCGTGGCACGTACGGTCTCAGCGCGTCTCAAGTCAGAGCAGGGCATCGAGCTACAGTAGTTCCAAGGCACAGTACGCTAGCGACACGTCAGCCATGTCGCTGCCTGCCTGTGCTCATCGTCAGCCACGCTGCAGCGCACAGGATGAGACGAGCAAACGACGTGAGGCGCCGGGCGTCGTGGGTGCAGCGGTGCGCGCGGACCGCGGACGCGGTCCAACTCCAAACACGTACACGGTCCCGGTCCCGTCCCCGTCCGGAGGCCGGAGCTGCTCCGCTCCCCCCGTCGCTGGGCCCCTGGACCGAGAAAAATTCGCGCCGAGATGTCACGGCCACGACCTTGCTTCACATCGCTGCTGGCCCGCCCGCCCGGCCGGTTTCCCGGTCTCGTCTCGGAACTTTGTCTTACCCCGTCGCTACCTCTGAGCTGCTGCTTTCTCCCCCTCTCTCTCTCGACCCTCTCTTGCAGCGCTGCCGTCCTGTCCACAGGACGCGTCGAGAAAACTTGAGCGGAAACCATCAGCGGATTTCCGTTCCGCGCGAGATACATAAGCCGACAGCCACCGGTCGTTGCGTCTTGCTCATCAGAATTCAGAAGGCTAGCTCGGAGCTAAGCTCTGCAACCACCGAGCAGTCCCGGCTCCGGCTCAGCGATAAGAGAGAGTCAGAGCCACAGCAGTCTCAGCTCTCCGGCTCGTGCGTGCTGTGTGCTCCGTGCACCGGCGGCGATGGGGTGGTGGGAGAACGCCAAGAGCGTGTTCGGCGACGGCGGGGACGGCGGCAACGTCGGCTGCTTCCCGAGGATCGGGAGGAAGCAGGCCAAGAACTCGTACACTTTCCCGGCGGACCCTGGGAGCGGTACGTACGTTTTCTGGTCTCGTTTCGCTTTTGTTTTGGGGGCCGACCCGACACGGCCGCGTCTCCGTGTGTTCAGTACAGTTTTCGACTCAGAAACCCTTGGGGCGGCAAACGCTTTGACGATAATCCAAGCACTCTCCATGGCCTCACACGGCCAGCCAGAAGTTACTGACGCGCGGAAAAATTTTGTGGGTGCTTGCTTGATTGCTCCAGAGAAACGGAGAGGGACGGGCGGCCCCGTCCCAGAGGAGGTGATAACGGTGGAGGTACCGGAGGTGCCGCTGCGGGAGCTGAACGAGATCACCGCGTGCTTCTCCGGCGAGAAGCTGATCGGGGAGGGGTCCTACGCCAAGGTCTACCAGGCCGCGCTGCGGAGCGGCAGGCTCGCCGTCGTCAAGCGGCTCGAGAAGCCATCCAAGCACGCGTCCAACGTCGTCTTCCTCAGGCAGCTGGGCGTGGCGTCCAGGCTGCAGCACGACAACTTCGTCCGCCTGCTCGGCTACACCATCAGCGGTCACCTCCGCGTGCTCGTCTACGAGTTCGCCACCATGGGCACCCTCCACGACGTCCTTCACGGTGGGTAACATAACAATTGAGAGAGATTGTTGGTTCACTCGAGTCCACGCTGACGATAACCGACCGACCACGCAGGGGACAGGGAGGTGCTGGGGCTGCCGCCGCCGAAGCAGGGCAGCGCCGGCAGGCCGGTGCTGAGCTGGATTCACCGCGTGCACATCGCGCTGGACGCGGCGAGGGGGCTGGAGTACCTGCACGAGATGGTGCAGCCGCCGGTGACGCACAAGGACGTGCGCTCCACCAACGTGCTGCTGTTCGAAGGGTTCAGGGCCAAGATCGCCGACTACAACATGTTCAGCCAGGCCGCCGACATGGCGAGGCTCAACCGCTCCACGCACACGCTCGGCTCCTTCGGCTACCAGGCGCCCGAGTACGTTGCCTTCCTTCAATTATTGCTGTGTGGCTGCGCAGCAGCAGCTGATGATTTCTGACGGATTGCTCATGGTTTGGGGTTGTTCATTCATTCAGGTACGCCATGACGGGCCAGATGACGGACAAGAGCGACGTGTACAGCTTCGGCATCGTTCTCCTGGAGCTCCTGACCGGTAGGAAGCCGCTGGACCGGACGCTGCCGCAGGGCCAGCGAAGCCTGGTGAACTGGGTAAGAATTATCAAAGTCGCCCCCGTCTACACAGTAGCAAAATAAGGGTCAGTCAGAATTTGTTAGTAGTAAGTACTTGTAGGTCACCCACCCCTGACCCTGAGACCATTATTGGTTACGGGTTTCTGAAGGTAGTAACCAAAATGCTAGACCACATCAATCAATCAAACGGTGAATGAAAACAAACGTGAAACCAAATTGGAATAATTGCAGCCTGTTAGTCTTTCATACTCCTAATTATCAACCATTCCCTCCGCATTCTCTTACCTAACGAGCTGAGAATCGAAAGAGGTACTTTCCTAGACATAAGCGGAAAATTTAGGTGACATTCAGTCACATTGATCAAAATGTGTTTTGTTTGTTCAGCTTCAAGAAGACCTGAAAGAAAGTTCTAGCCCCCAGATTAAAAATTGATGGACCTTTGCCCTCCCAAGTGCTATAAGCAATAATGTTGTAAATGAAGGCAGTTAAGTAGGCAATAGCTACGATGTGTCTTCGGTACAGTGCTTTTCAAAACGTATGGTTCTGTTTGCTAGAGTTTATCAGTTAGACTCGGTCATAATTTTCCAGTCATAGATCAACAGAAATGTATGACCGGTTTCAGTAACGATCGAAGAGTCTATCTCAACCGTTCTTGTTTGTTTAGGGATTCAAAAAAAAAAGACTTCAATAAAATCTTTTTTAAAAGAACGAGCCCCACTATTGGTTGCCTCACCTATTGGAATCTACCTGCTCCCCATGGATGTCAGAATTTTTGCACAGATCTCGAGGAAATCAATTGATATGTGCGGTTAGATAAACTCTACGGCCGCTATGAGAACTGAAATTTTTGGGAAGCCTACGACACTGGGTACGCCCTTTCTTATTATTATTTTTATCCCACAACAAATCAGCCGCAGCCAGAATGAGACCCCGCATATTCTAGTTCAACACGAGAACAGCAGCAGGAGCAGAAACGCAGAATCAGTCTTTTCCTCGAAAAACGATGCTGCTACACATAGGACTATTCTGTTACGTATCTGTTATTAATAATTGTCACCAAATCGCAAAAACGTCTGACGATTTCCTCGTCATGTCGTGTATCAGGCAACTCCGATGCTGACGGAAGACAGGGTTCAGGAATGCATCGATCCGAAGCTTGGTGATCAGTATCCTCCTGCCGGAGCTCTCAAGGTCTCACTCTCGATCCATATAACATAACTTCTACACTCGAAAACTTTTCTTCTGCTAGTAGTAGGGCTTGCGAGCCCTTGGCATGGCGCCAGAACACTAACCCTGTCGACCTGGTTGTCACCTACAGCTCGGGAGAATCGCGGTGCAGTGCCTGCAGTACGAACCCAACTTCCGGCCGTCCATGGGCACCATAGCCCGCGTGATCAACTACGCCGTCTTGCGAGACCAGCAGGGCGTCGTCTGATCTGATGCATTCCAAGTTTTGCCACTGTAGTTGTGAATATCATGCATGTCTTGCTGTCCTATGTTATGTAAGTTGGCCATGTGCCCATGTTTAAGCAGCGGTTATATCTGTAGGCAGTCTGTGGATACTATGCAAGCTTGGAAGCAGCACAGAACGTTCACGGTTACGGCCATGCATGAAACAATGGGCCAGTTTGTAAGAACAATATATTTTTTGTGAGAATATGCAGAGGTACAGACAAAAAAAATTGCTCAAGGATGAGCTGGTCACTAAATCAGCTGTTTTTTCTCCGACCTGCACGAGAAATCTTAATTATAGAGCCCGGGACTGTCTTGCCCGCCGCACACTATCATTTTGCCCCGAAAAAGAGGGGAAAGAATTATGGTACATTAGTACAGTATACATTATAAGTTGTGTATAAGGCCCTACTGCCATATATTGGCCCCAGATGTGGGGGTATAAACCAAGAAAACAGAGGAACAGGGCAGCCTGAATTCTGCATATAAAGATATTTCTTTTGCTTATACAGTTGACAAGAGCATTTGTTCTACTCTCGGCAAAAAGAATCTCTTCTATACCTACCTGCAGAACCAAATAAAACAGACTTCATAAAATATCCTTATGAATGACAGAATGAGATGTTCCTATGTAAGTTTAAAGTGCACTGCTAAAAATACTTTGAACATTTAGATGAACTGTTGTACCGTTATACCAGCAAAGTAGGTTTATATTTTTCAGTGCCAACAAATTATCATTTAGATGCAGGCCGCCAATGTCTCCCCATACAAACAAAACATTATAAGCACGAAATGTACCTCGAATCTAATCTCAAATTGGCAGCAGTGGTTTTCTCTCATCATTTGCGCTAAGATGCCTTGCCTGAAACCAGTGCCAGCATAGACATTAGAGACCACCTCCAAAAAAGTTGTCAGCTCTTAATTTATTCAGTCAAAAAATGAGTCGCTTACATCGTCAGCGGCACCAGCAGTCATATTTACAAAAGTAGACTCAGAGGCCCTGTGAAACAGAAATTGTCTTATTAGGCTAGATGTTGGGCAATTTAGTGGATTTATGCTGTGCTCCTTTACCATATTGAATTTATTTGGTACCATCTGAAATAGCCATGAGAACCAGTAAATCGTGTATGAAAATAACATTTTTCTCAGCCTCTTTACCTATGATTTTGTGTATCTCCCAGCTCAACTGTTCCAGCTGGCTTTTCATCCTTGACTTTTGCCAGTGGAGAGAAAAACTGAAGAGAAATAGCATTCATATAAGTTTAGTTGATGGGAAAACAATCTATAGAATAAGAAGAAACAGTTACCTGGTGCATTGAAATAAATACTATTGAGATGCCTAAGAGAAAGTTAACGGTCAAGGGTTGTCCCAAAAATGCAGCCGAAGCTAGACCAGTGAAAATTGTGGCAACAGTTGACGAGTACTTCTTCAAAATAGTGTCTGCAGTATTATTCCAGTCAATTATTCAAAAAAAGTACTATTCCAGTCAATCATTCAGAACTATGAGGGTAAGAGGCATAGTGGATGAAAAGACAGAAGCACCAGTATCATAAAAGTGAGATTCATGAGCATATCTTCCGTTACCTGCATACTTGAAGAAGAAAGAAGAGAGAATGCCTTGAGCAGCATTGTTACAAATGAGAAACATTGTTGCCCTCGAATGCCCTCGAAAGATATCAAAACTCTCTGGGCCTGTGAACAAACATGACATAGTACATCATACTTCATACCTTATACTGCAATAAACAAGTCACAGCCCACAAACAAAACATAAAAAGATGATTCTCAGCATTTGTGCATTACAAATTGCTACACAACAAACTCGTCAAAACATAAAGCTCTAAGAAAGACACCCTGTCGTAACCTCCAAAAGCACCAGTGCACCACTAATAATCCAACCTGGGTACTGCTGCTTACTATGGGAGGAACCTATTTTACCATTGGCTGCCCATATAGTCTATGAAATAACATTGGTAATGTGCCTAAGCAAATTGTGGCACCAGTGCCCATATTTTACCGCTGCTTAATGCCTTATCAGTAGAAAAAGAAATATATTTTCACATAAGATACTGTACCTTGAAATAAGACAGTCCCTAAGATGCCAAGGAAGTTGAAAATTGCACCATAACCATATAAGAACAGATTCTGCAAATTATGTAAATACTTAGTGAAATAAAGAGAGCATGGTCAAGAAATTAAGACAAGTGGTCAAGAAACTGAGGAAACAACATTGTAGAGAAATGGTGTTTAATTTCCATATCACATAAAGGTAAAAAAATAGGAAAGGCAGCTGGTTTATTTAAAAGAGAAATCACCTGAAGGTAGATGCTTGTATCAAACTGGCTTTTTAGAGCGTACTCATTGTAGACAGAGGCAAATGATGGGACAGAAACCTAAAAATTTACATGATTGTGTATACATGAGGTTCTGCATCCCCCAATTCTCCAGATTTATGAAGATAAATAAATTAAACCAATCTGTACAAACTTACAAAAATTAGCGTATATGCGTATGCAATAGTGGTGACTGGAAGACCAAAAGCATTGGTTCCCTCAGGTATAGAGCGTAGTTGATTGACACTGATTCCAATAAGCAAGAGGGCAAGGGCTTCCCACTGATAGTCATACGACAAAACAGGGAGGATTAAACATTTGCCAAGATACTTTTCTTTATTAAAAAAGTACAGAGGTCAGAGGCCATGAAAAAACTGAAGAAAAAAGAATCTACCATACTAGTCATAAGTGTTCCACTTAAAACACATAAATGAGACAAATGTTTTTTGTTGTGTACAAACAGCCAAAATAAGATAATGATGTTAATATGTTATCATCAAGCTATCAATATAATATGTTTCCTCATTCAGAAAATGCAATGATAATCCAATGATGACATCAGTCTTACCTGAATTATAGAGAATTTTCTTCTCATGATAATTTTTAGGAGAACAGCAATGAAAAGCACCTGGATTGGACGTCAAAAGTAGCAATATTAGCAACCTTGTTTTTTTCATGCAAAGAAGTTGGATGTGTGCATTCACTAACAGTATGCACAGATGCACATGTACTCATAAATGGTACAAGAACAAAACACATCAAGATGGAAGTACACTAGCAAGTACCTTCAGGTTGCTTAGCATCTTCACAGTTGAGGGGTTGAAGTATAACTGCATTGGAAGTACAAAACAACATCATACAGCAAGACCAAAAGCTAGTCAAGACAATACTACATGAATGCCCATGGATTAATATGTAACAGGATATGTTAGATTTGATATTATAAAGATGGATGAACCTTGAAAACTAGTCAACTAAAATGTTTCATTCATCTGTTAACATGCCTTTATCTTTATCCTTCATTGACAG
Organism: Microstegium vimineum; assembly: GCA_022036555.1. NCBI lineage: Eukaryota > Viridiplantae > Streptophyta > Magnoliopsida > Poales > Poaceae > Microstegium > Microstegium vimineum. Next base: position 608,450 of record CM039140.1, on the reverse strand, counting down.
GAAGAAAGAGCAAAGCCACAGGTAGAGCCATGAAAAAATATCTTCAAGAGATAAATCAGTATGCTACAATAAGGTGATACTAGTACCGTTCATGTAATTCGCCAGGAATTCTTTTACATAAAGTGCATATTTTAACAGAAATAATAACTTATAGAAGTATAGCACTTTAGGTTCTGAATGTATATCATGCAAAAGTGTTTGCACCACGAAACACAGGGGTACATACAGGTAAATGTTATCTCAGCCTGTTCAATGAACTTTACCTGCATGATAAACTTTAGGTAGTTGTTGATGGCATATAGGAGAGCCGGAACAGCTAAGAGTACATTATTACGAGCTGCCTACACAACAGAACGTGCTCAGGTGCCATGGTTCAAAAGGGGAAAGAAGAAATATAAAACACAGTTCCTGAGTTCCACAGATTTAAAAAAAAAAGATTTAAATAATACAAAGCTGAAACGAGGCAGTAGGACACAGAGTAACCAAAACAATGAGCAGTACTTTGCTAAAGGAAATGCAAATGAATAGAAGCAAAAAAAAGCCATGCTTGTCTAAAATGAGAACCAGAAGTCAAGTATCGTATATGAGCACAGGTAAATGTGTTGTCTTTTAAACAAGATAAAATCACCTGTACAAAGGTAGAAAGTGACAGAAGCGGCTTCTCCCCCACCTTTTGTTTTCTAGACTGCAAAATAGAATAGTAATAAAGTTAGGGGAAACACTTCCACACAACGACAGCTACATGGAAGTCATCAAAATTAATCAATTGATGTGCCACTGGTCTACTGAAAATAATTGTGTACAACAACTTCCCAGCTCCCCAAACCAAATGAAAAAGATTGATATTTCACAGCAGGACTGTACACACCCAACATGAATAAAAGCACATACTCTTGAGGAAAGCATGAATGAACACAAACTAACCTCGATTATTAGCATTACAATGGCAAAAAAAACTTTTGCAACCTCTGTCAAAAAGTTGACACTGATAGGACTGAACTGAAACTTCCCATCAACCTTCGACATGAACACTAGGATAGGCTGCAAAACAAAGGCAACTGTTAGCAAAGTTGTGACAATACTCATATTACAATGTGGTGCATGATTAACTAGATTAAATATGCATGGGGTGCTAGAGAATTACTATCAACTTTCAAAACAACCTTACTCAGATCTACTAATAAATATCAAGCACAGTCAAACAAGTAGAATTATCTATACTCATTCCCTGGTTTAGATTTACCAAGGACCTACATGGGATTTGCTATATTCAAACAAGCATATCATATGGGTATGAACGGTAATGCATGACGTTATTGCTAGGATTAATGCTGTCAAACTGCCTGTACAAGGATTTCATTGATTGGGCACTAAGTCATAAATAGCTAGGGAGAATGAACCACCTGGAGGCCAACCAAGATGCAGTCCCCAGACACGAGAAGGACATGAAGTGCACGGTACTTGGATGATATCTTGCTGCGGTGCTTGTCGTACGCCCTTGACACACTCCTGGGGCTCGGAACTGCCACCTTGGAGTGACAAACGCTGCATTCCAGCACGCCATTCCTTTGCATCTCCTCCAACCGACAAGGATCAACAGCCCAGACTATAGGTGTGAGCTCTGAACAGTCCCCGTCAACACCTGTAGACAAAACATTATAGCAAACAGAGTAATAACTAGCACCTCCCTCTAAATTTCTCAGAGCGTTTTTGCTATCAAAACGCACGAATTTCATCAAAACGTATCATTACCCTGAACGCTGAAAACACGAACGGCAATATAAGCAGCCGTCAGCAACTAGCTACCCACACCAGATCAACAAAAACCAGCAGCGCCAGTAACTCAGCATAAATGGACTAAAAACCTGGGACACAGCTAATTTCACGATCATATGCCGCCTCCGCGTCCTATAACTGATTGCCGCCCAATCAGCAGTCACGAAAAATAACTCCGAAAATCGCAGAAACAATCCGAGCAGCGAAGAGATCTGAGAGCGCGCTGGCGCGAGAGGCGAGACTGTACCGGAGACTCACGAGAAGATGCGGAAACGTGGTGGCGAGATCTCGCGGCGACGTGGATCTAGCCCCGCCTTCCTAGTCACCGGCTCACCGCGCGCGCGCGCGGGGAATCCCGCTCGGCGGGTCCGGTTCAGGCTTCCGCCACCGGCACGCTTCCGCTCGCGCGCCGCGTGTGCTGAACAGCGGGGAAAGTCGCCGCGGAGATCTCGGGTGGAGGCGGGAGGAGGTGGGGGTCGCGAGCGCGGTGGCGGTGGCGCTGGCGCAGGAGGGGAGGGGGAGGTGTCAAGGTGTGCGTGGCCGTGGGAGAGGACAGAGGAGGAGCGGAAGTAGGCGGGTGCTTCTCTCGCGTTTATGTTTTTTCCTCGTGGTCTGGCGCTTTTGTGCTCGAGGAAAATGCTTGGAAGACCCTGCGCTTTACACGTTTTTTATTATGCTTTTCCACTTCTCCGGAGCTATTGGCCAGAAAATTTTTGTACTCTTTCTTGAGATGTCTGCTAGTATTAAGATCGTTTGAACCATCTAGCTAAATATAGCTGTTTCCTAACCTAATTAGATTTATTAGCATCTAATAGTTACTACTTCCTTTGTTCCAAATTATTTGGGACAGACGACCTAGTTAGATAATAGTAACTCATAATTAAGCTCTATTTATGCCATGTTTAGATTCTGAAAAGAGGTGAAAAAAAAATTTTAAAAAAATTTGCACCCAAAATGCAAAACACAAAAACTTTTTGCATACCTGTTTAGATATAGTAAAATATCTTACAAAATGTGGGGGAAAGAGAGGTCTTGCACGCGCAACGATGTAAAATATTTTGGTTTTTGGTGTGTTGGGTACCAAATGCAAAATATTTTGAGAGGGCTACTTTTTGCAAATTTTAATACCCTTGTTTAGTTCTATTTTGCAAAAAAATAGTCCAAAATGCAAAAAGATTTTGCAAAATGGAGGAACTAAACAGGACCTTAGTTCCCCATGAAATTCAAAATATTTTGATTTTTGGCTTTTTATTTTACAAAAATAGAACTAAACACCACCCAAAATATTTGGCAAAATATGATTCATTCCCTATTTTAGATTTTGGACTCAAGAAACCAAAATAAGGGAATCTTTGCATTGGTTGGTGTGTCATCCTTACACAGCCTATTCGCTTGGTTGTTTTTGGCTGATAAGCCACGACTGATGTTGTTTTGCCTGTTTTTCTGTGAGATAAAAACACTGTTTCGGTGGCTAATAAGCCAAGCGAACAGGGCGATCCTCATCATTGGAATCTAAAATAAGCCAAATTTTGATTGGAACTAAACAGTCCACTGAAACATTTTGCATTCTGGATTTTGAAATCCAAAATAATTGGGATTTTGAATTTTGGATTTTTGTTGGAACTATTCGGTTCCACCATCTGATAGGTTGTTAGGATTGTCTAGAATACATGATTGTTTCATCTAAACAGACATAGGCAGAAATGAGTATTGAACGACAAAAAGGTCTTCATGTCAGGGGTGTTCACTTGAGCGTTGAGCAACAATGGCAGCAGCTTCTTAAGTTGATTAAGAGAGACATATTTGTTGGCAAATTAGATGACTATTATAAGTTACCAAATATAGCGTTGTATTGCTAGATGCCTTTAGATGTTGTAATGATCATTTTACCACTGTCATTAACAAAATGCCTCCATGTAAAGATGGTAAAGGGTATAACCATTGGCTCGTTGCACTTCGTATCACTAGATACCTTTAGGTAGTGTTTGGTTTTGCAGATGGAATAGTTTCAGGTGACATACCTCATTTGGCTTGATGTCTGGTTCAGATTTAGACATATTATGATAATAGTACTAGGGAATATATCCTCTCATCAGGGCTAAAACTTGCCTTAAGAAAACTTGAGAACTGAAGATTTAAAGATTGAAGGAGTAATCTGAGAAACTTCTCTATCTGTTTTTTTTTTTTGCACTTTTGTGGGTTTCCATCTGGCCCCTTTGTTGGGTTTGGCTATAGCGTATTACTACTAGCCTGGTAGTGTGTTAGGTTTGGTTCTCGGCAGGTTTTATACCTTTACAACTCTAGTTCGTTTGTCATACGTTGTAAGATGGCATCCTCTAGCGATCTATTTTTTGTCTTAATTTTGTAATGTAATGTTTCAATCTCTTTTATAAAAGTTGGGTTTTCCTCTATAAAAAAATGAGATCATCCTAGGTGGAACGAGCATCGTACGCGTGTATGAGGAACGTGAGGGAGAAGAGTGCGGGCTATGATGATGTCGGTGTTGAGGAAGAAGGGGGTGTTAGTGGAGGAGGGAAGGAAGAAAAGTGTCCTATGACCGAGCTCATCTATAGAGGAGGGTAGGTAAAGGAGCGTGTTGTAGTTGTGTGGGCGAACTCCGCTTTGTATCCACCTGTGAGCTTCGGGCTCGGCCTTGCCGCGGACACAGGGCACATGCATGGAGGTGCAAGAGCAAGACAGTGGGCGTGGAGGTGAGGGAGGAGGGCAAAGTTGGCGATGGAGATCGAGTGATACTTTATCTTTGCATTTGTAGTAAAATGAAGCGGGAGATGAAGAATAAAGGAAATTAAAAGAAATGAGATTGACAAGTAGCCGCACAAAGTCATGTACTGTATTTTTTTATCATACAAGTCACAAGTCAAGTATTTGATCCCACCTTTGACGTCTACAAACTAAATAAAAAAATAGGATAGTTTTGTCCTTTTCTCAACCAGATATAAGACGAGACAATTTCGCCTCTAAATCCTAAATGTCTCCTAGCCAAAAATAATATCACTGAAAAAAATAGCGTACTATAGCGAAATAGCGCCGCTATAGCGTCAAAATAGCGCCGAATAGCGTTAAAATAACGTTTTTTGTCAAGCTCCCGCTAAATTTTATAGCCCGCGATTTTTTTCATGGAATAATATTAATTAAAAGTTTGAATGATTGTTTTATCATTGTTATTATTGAAATTACTCTATATAGAGGTGATAAAGGGCATAACAATTGCAGAATAGTAAAACAAATTAGATTTGCTATAGCATCGTCAGCAACTAACATAACAAAACAAGCACTACGTTTGAAAAATATATAAATGCGAAAACGGGTACAAGTAAATATAAGATACGCAAGGGAGCGAGGAGCAAAATAGGATGCCTAGCCAGTTCTTGACGTCTTCATGGTCTCTGGCAGTTGGTGACCTGTCTCTTTTTGGCCGTCGCGTTCAGAAGCAGTTTTGCAGCTCGTGCAAGCTACTGGCGCTTCCTTTTGCGATATGTCCTTTTTGAGCACGTTGGCGGGGTTCCATTTGAAGTGCCATTTGCATGTTAGGTCCAGGTCCAAACTCCAAACACACCGGGAGCATTAATGCATAAGAATATTCTTAAGTATCCAACCTATATATGTTTTTTCTTCTTTTTCTAAAAGAAAAAGGGAGCTAAAAGCCTATATATGACGCTAACAACCGTTACAGCAGCATTACCTTTTGCTCAATGCTCATCCGATCCGCTTTGATGCGTTATTTTGCAATTTTTGTTTTTTATATTACTAATTAATGGCGAAACACTCATTTTGATACCTTAATTAGAGGCTCAGTTTTATCCCCGAACATTCAAAATGACTATTTTAATTCTCAAAATTATAAATCATAAAATTAAACCTATTTATTAATTTACGGACAAACCTATTCACATTCCTAAATAAAAGAAAGCATTGCAAAAGATGACACTTTGAAGGGTGTTGAATCGGACTAGCAGCCATTATCGGAGGTTTGTGAGTTTCTGATGCTTCAAAAAAAAAAAACAGAAAGATAGAGATGAGTATGAATAAGAAAGACGAAACAAAGTTGCAATTTGGAAAACACGAATAGCATCATACCATTGCCTACTCGATTACCAAAATGAGGGGAAGGATGGTTAGGCATCGCTTGCGGAGAAGCATTAGAGAACATAGTAAGCACATTTGAAAAGATGTTTGTTTGGAATATAGAAATTTTATATAAGTTACACAGAATTTTTGTAGGAATTAATTATTTTTTAAAAAAAACATAGAAATAATAAAAAAATTTACGTTCTAAACAGGGTCTAAATAGTATTTGTGTGGCCTAAATAGTATTCTGTGTTCGACCCAATCACCCAAACGAGACCATCGAGCGGCCCGCAACCGCGAAGTCTGGAGACTGGAGACTGGAGTCTGGACTTTGGAGCCTGGACCGGACTCTGGAAGGAGCCCGTGGCGCCCACAGCAGCAGCTTCCCAAAACAAAAAGTAAAAACTGTGGGGGGGAGGAAAAGCAACCCAATCCTAGGTCACGCCGCCCATCCACACGGCACCGAAATTCCCGGCCCTTCTCGCCTCCCGCAGCCGACGACGGCGACCACCGCGGCGGCGGCGGTCGGAGAAGAGTAGCCGCCGTGCAGGCGCATTACCCGTCCTCATCCAACCAGGCCCAGCGGAAGGGGAGGATAAGGCGAAGGCGGGGGTAAGCCAATCCACCCTCCTCGCCGCCTGATCGTGCGCCGTCGTCACCGCCGATGCTGCGGCGCCGGCCGCCATGGCGTCGGCGCTGCTCTCATACCTGCAGGCCTTGTGGCCGTTCTCTGCCCTCCTGAGGGAGGAGGACGACCTACGCACGTCAGCGCGGCTGGTCGGCTCGCTCTCTGTGCCGGAGGAGACGAAGCAGTTCGTGCTCGCGCTCCGGGAGCCCGGCGGGTCGCCGCAGGACCGGCACCGGGACGGCGCCGGCGTGATCTACATCCTCGCCGCGCAGAACCTGTCGGAGCAGTCCGCCTCGGACGCCGAGTGCCTGATCAGGGAGGTGCGACCGAGGGCCGTGGTCACCCAGGTCGCGCGCCCGGCCCTCGAAGACGTCCGGATCGAGGAGGATTGCCTGGCCGGCAATGGAGGCGGGGGCTTGCCAGTACCGGCGTCGCCGTTTCAGGTGATCAAGCGGTGCGTCACGGAGAAGAGGAGCAAGGATCAGTACGTGAAGGCTGCCGCGTGCCAGGTCCTGCAGGAGATTTTTGGGGTCGGGTTCTATGGCCATCTGCTTGCTGCCAAGAGAGCTGCTGAGGAGACGGGTTCGTGTTTTCTATTGCTTGAGTCCCCCTATGAGAGGAATTGTGGCGGGGGTGGATCTGGCATCCGGAATAGTGCTGCAGATGATAATTCAGCTCAGCCATTGCAGGCTAGTTGCTCGCTAGCTCCCAGCACCATGGGTGATGACTCAGGGTTGCAATTGCAGGCTAACTGCTTGATCCCAGGAGTGCCATGAGCTCCCATGGTAGGAATATATGCCTTATGGATGATAATGGAGGACAACTCTTGAAGTCACTGGCACCAACTCTTAATTTCTTGATGTCCCAAGCGGCCCCTTCCAGTGCTGCCACTGAGTGCGAGCCATCTGAATGCAAGCCGACTGACAGATACGAGGCTCCACCATTTGCTCAGTCTGTCTACCCTTTACTTGCTGATCTTTATCATATATTTGTTGATATTCCATCCATTGGTAAGGCTATGGCATCTGCCCAGAAGTTGCTTACTCAAGTTCATGAGGGGGAGCCAATCAGCAGTGATATGTTATCTGATGTGTATGTATTTAGAATTGCAATAGAGGCCCTCAGGATGGGTTTAAACAGTGCAGCAAGGTCCCATATTGATAACAGAGACAAACATGGTCCAAAAGACCTGGATTTTTCAGAACTCCAGTCCGATGAGAAGTGCCACATTCTTCTTGTGCAAGCTCTCAGGAGCCAACTAAGAGAGTTTGGTTCTGTGGTGGCTATAGTTGACGCGAGCTGTTTAGCTGGAATAAGAAGACATTGGAACACTCCTGTTCCTTCAGAGATTACTCAATTAGCTAGCAGATGCTTCAATCACTATGGTGCTGAAAATGATGATAACATTGAAGTACCTTCAGCAGACTGCACTGATAAAAAAAGTTGGATATCTGAGAAACCTGTGGTTGCTGTTGGTGCAGGAGGTACAGCACTCTTGGGCTTTTCATCATTGTCAAAATCTCTTCAGGCTTCCGCCTTCCTTAAGCTCGCTCCTTACAAAAGTCCAGTGGTTCTAAAGTATGGATTAATGCAGCTACAAAGACATGCTGCTGTTGTATTAAGCAAGATGCTCCCTCACGGGGTTGTTACTGCTGGCTCAAAGGCTTCTGCTTTGCAGTTCACGGCTTCAGCAGAGAAGATCCGAGCGGTGGCGCACACTGTAATATCATCAGCTCAGAGAACAAGCTTATTGGCTATGCGAACTTCATTCTATGAAATAATGCAGAAGAGGCATAGGCAGCCTTTCAGAATAACTCCTTGGGCGACATTTGGCTGCAGCATGGTTGCATGTGCTGGCCTGGTGATCCATGGAGATGGGATCGAGTGTGCAGCCGAGGCAGCACCTTCTGTTCCCATGATCACTTCTCTGGGCCGTGGCCTTGAGAGCTTACGTCTCACATCCCAGGAGGTGAGACAAACAAAGGGCCAAAATGTGAAAGAAGCTTTGCGAGCATTGATGAACAGCTTAAAGAAATCAGCAAAATAAAGGGCCAACACTTTACAACTGGAGCTGTTTGGATTTTTGTCTTGTAATTTGGGGGCAAGATAAAAAATATCATGAGCTGTGAAGTGAACTTTTCTGTTTGCCAAGATAGTGAAACTATGTGATAGTGCTTGTGGGCGTGGCTAGCTTGAGGTTAGGGAGCACTTGAGTGAGATAAGTGTGTTTTTTTATTGACTCTGTACATACTTACAAGATATAATGTTCTTATTGGTATGAAAATAATTCAATAAGATTTCAATGACCTATGGCAAATATGAGTGAAATATTTACAACTTTGCCTGAGGCGCTCAGTACCCTGCTGGCATTGTCATAATATCTTTTACTTCATATCAATGTACATACCAATAAGTTGTACATGGACAGAATTACATTGTTCAGTATTCTTTTTAGGTCATGTTTGCAACTAACTACTTTGTTCTTATTATCATTTTCTTACTTTGTTTATGCTTGTATATTGGACATATATGCATTTCGTTTGAACTTTGAAGTAAAAAAAGGTTCTAACTTGAGAATTTAGAGTAATTCTTGGCATCCTTGTGATATGTGCATGACTGATGTTACACATGAAGATATCTCATGATTACACAACAGTGAAAAAAACAAAACCATCCTTTGTGTTTCCTTATTTGTTACACACAAAAAAATGGTCGATGCTGCCTATGCAAATGGAAGGCGGGCTCTTCCTTCAGACAGTTGCTGCTTTGAGGGTAAGAAAATCTGAAATTTGATTTGTGTACAAATCTGGCTGTATCGAGTTATCGGGGCTCTGAAGCGTCTGCAGGGAAGTCACACCTGCAAGAGACAGCCAAGCTCAATACTTATGCTGGTGTTGAACCAGCAGTGCCTGTATCAGAGTTAGAACCAAGGAATTGATGAAACCTGAGAGAACAAGCAGTGTCTTGCAGCCTCCGTTTTGACCAAACAGGATATCGGTATCCAACCGGTCACCCACCATGCATATCTGGGATGTTGTGATTCCGAACCTGTCATGGAGGTGAAAAATGTAAGAATCTGAAAACTTGCAGTGAGCAGTATAATTTATTACACTTAAAATAATCACACATCCTTCGATCAACATTTCTAATACTGAACATGTTTAGACTTTACTAAGTCTCTTACTTGTTTGCCAGGTAGTCCATCATGAAAGTGGATGGCTTCCCAACTACGAGCGGTTCTTGTTTAGTTGAACCAAGAATTGCACCGACCATTGATCCACCACCTGATGCAAGGCCAAATGTTCCATAACTGAGCAACTGGTACGTTTCTTCTAGCATATAGAAAGAATACAAATAGCTTACATACCTGCCCATTCTTGGGCATCAGTAAGATGAGTAACGGCATCCCTGTTTGTTGCGATGAAAAGGCACCCTGGATTCTCACGGATGCATAGTGTCCCATACCTAAAAATGTATTGGCAGCAAGCTTACCGGCCTTGTAGAATAATTAGTATCAAATCTATATCTATGAACATGATTAAAGAGGGATAACACAGTAACATGTAGGTTGCAGCAATGTGAAGCCAAGACTTACTGAACTTTGTAGTAGTTGAAGTAGCGATCAAATCCGACCACAACTGCTCCCACCTGTAACAAACCCAAATACCGTGTCATTGGGTTTTCTTCGCACTGTATGCCACACGCCAGAACATGAAGAAGGATCATACATACATCTTCGTCATGCTCCATGTAGAAACCAGGCTTAAGCTCTATCTTTTTGTCTCCGTCTGTCTACACGACATGAAATCTAAGTTGTGTGAGTAAGTTTATATTCAGACTTCACACAGTCGAATTAGTAAATACTGATTGATATCCATGGATATGTTGGCTCACTAACATTGTAACGTGCCGGTGAAACTCCTCTTCTGTACAACTGATATTAATTTGTAATGAGTTTCAGAGAAGTTGTTACTTACAGGTCCACCGAGATACTGAAACCCAGCCAACTCTAGCTCCTTCTGAATCCCTTCCTCTCCGATAACATACACCTGAAAACAAATTGTTAAACTTTGTGCATATTTCGTACATATTTTGAACGGTGATAAGTGCCTTCTTGTTCTTGGGGAAATCGATGGACTGCAGGTACGCAGCGGCCGCAAAAGACGAAGCGAAGATCTCTTCCTGCACAGCAATCCGGTCTCATCGGTTAGCAGAAGAAACTGAGATGAACAGAAGCAGTTCATGTTCATCACAAGTGCCGAAGAACCTGACCTCATCGATGCTCAGTCCCAGCGTCTCGAACTTCTTGCCATACTGCTTCCTCGACTTGGTGGAGTTGTTGGTCACGAACACCAGCCTCTTGCCCTGAAAAGGCGTACCAGCAGCAGCTTCAGTACGTGAATCATCAGGAAGTGACAGACTGACGAGAGCATTGCTGTTTGGGACGGACCTTTGACCGGAGCAAGTCAAGAGTCTCCGGCACGCCGTCGATCAGTTTGTCGCCCTTCCAGATCACACCTGCGCGGCACACGCAGAGAAGAAGACGCGCCGATTTAAGCAGGAAGCACGGCACGGCACACACCCACTACACAAGAAGTCAGCGGTGATCGGCGTGGTATCTGACCGTCACAGTCGAAGATGAAGGTCTCGACGGAGTCGATGAGCGCGTCGGCGTCCTCGAGCTTGGCTGCCGCCGGGGCTGCCACCGCCGCTGCCATCACGGACCGCCTCGCTGCGCGGTTCGCCGACGGTGCGGAGACCAGCCCGCCGCGCCGCTGGCTCTTCCCCGAGAACTGGAAGGGCGCCGGCGCCGGCGACGAGGATGGTGGGGAGAGGAGGTGGTGGTGGTGGAGGGGAGGATGAGGAAGGTCGGGGACGCGCGAAGCTGGAGCTGGAGCATCGCCGCGGCCGCTCGAGGCGCTCTGTTTTTATTATCGGGTGGCGTTTGGTTGGCGTTTGTGTGATGTGCCTGTGCGTTATGATCTGGGCGCTGGAACCGCAACGCGCCAGCGATTCCTCCTGTCTTCTTTCGATTGGTCTCCGGGCCTGTGTGATTTGTGGCTGGGAGAGCAGGGGAGGGATTGGGGTCTGGGCTCGTGCTGTGGCTGCTGTTCGAGCTAGGACTGGGAGGCAACGAAAGGTATGTGATGTGAGGCCCCTGGAGAAAGAGAGAGGAGAAAAAAGCGGAAAACTGGAGAAGTGAAATTCTGCAATGAAGTTTTGATCAGTTTGCTAAAAAAACATTAGTAGGAAACAAGTTTAAACAGTTCCAAACATCTAGCGGCTACTTTTTTTCTCTCGTTATGGCCTTTTAAGTGTTTTTTTTTTTCTCGTTATGGCCTTTTAAGGCTTCCGGCGCGAGACATCATTGGCCCGTCTACGGTGGTGGGCTGTTGGTGTGTCAATTCGGTGGGCCATGAGAATCATGGCTCTAGCGGCTAGTTTTTTTTCTCGTTATGGCCTTTTAAGGCTTCCGGTGCGAGACATCACTAGGCCCATCTACGGTGGTGGGCTGTTGGGCTGTTGGTGTGTCAATTCGGTGGGTGGTGAGAATCATGGCTCGCTCTAGAAGAAGTGAAGAACCGTTCCTTTTCCGCCTGGACTATATATGGTCACAGTTCAGGTTTACACGTTGAATCCTAAAACCATTTAAGTTCCCAATCTACCCCTACGTTTTTTTCTCAAAATTTAATAATTTTTAGGTATTTTTTATTTGAAAACCTTATTAAAGTTTTTATTGTGATTTTTAATTACAAAATGACAAAACTAAAAATCACTTTTAACTGAGTCTAGGAGGTTAATCAGATGATTTTGAGAGTTGATATATGATGTTTTGGATTGGAGTTCGAGGAAGGAACTGAATACAAACAATGAGACAAAAATAACTTTTTACTCGAGATCATGGCTCAGAAGTCACAGAACTGCCAAAATCCCCGTCCTTTGTTTTTAAAATAGGAGCTGTGGGATGCGACTATGAGAGTCCTGTATGTAGGCGCGGAGAGTGCAAAGACCCGGTCACGGTGAACCATAACACCATGCATTTGGGTAACTGATGAGGCAATATACTCAGGATGTCAATTCAGCTCTCAGTCACAGATTTGGCACATGGATCTTCACCGAGAAATCACCAGTTGCCCATTACAGATTGTAGCGATTGCCATTACTGAAGACCATTTCAAAAAGGCAACTTTCCGGGAAGTATCACAAGCTGAAATCCAAACAATACGATCTGGCATCACCGCGTCAGCGGTGCAGCATGTTACAAAGATACTGGCACAAGAGAGGCGTTTTGCAATCTGACTAATGCATGGAATGGTGAACCAGAGGATAGGATACTTCTACAATCTGAACCAAACAAAAGAACGTACCAAGTTTAAGGTGAACCTTGATCAACTGATGCCTCATCAGCGACGCGTGGATCCTGCTGGTAGACATACTTCTTCGCCCAGTACAGATAGTTCAAGAAGGCAAGCAATCCGACACCGGTCACAACCCAGTACAACAGGTCAAGTCGGCTGTTGTTCAAGCTTGTACCCTCGAGCCACCCTCCCTGGTGCCCCCCTCTCGTGGCCCTGTTCACCAGAACAATGCTGTGGCGATGGATTTCATGCCCCGTGGCGCCTCGCTGTTGAAAAACTCAAGGAGACCCGGGAACGATGTAACGTCTGACACGCCCAGCAGGAAGAACTGAGGCGCGAGCCAGAACAGGGACATCTGAGTTGCAGAATCCTTTCTCTTTCTCTCAATAAGTGCTGCGATGACTGATGCAAGTATCATGGAGACAAAGCCTAAACTGATCCGCTGCAGATGAGTGATGCCACTGGCATAGCCAGTGCGCTTGCGCAAGAATGGCACAATGAACCGGTCATAGATTGCGAACATTACCGTCTGGAATGTGATAGGGATGATGAAGAGTGACGCCGGGGAGATATGGATCTTGCCAAGCCTTGTGTTTGTCATGCTACCTTGCTGCACAGTGAATGTCAAGATGATAGGATTCGATACATATCCGATCATGGAGCTGACAAACAAGGGAAGCATTCGAAGCACAATCTTCGTCTCTTCCACCTTCGCCACACTGCAACATGACCAGGCTCCATCTTTCCCACAGTTAATGCAAGCTTTGTCGAGAAATCTGAGAACATGAACGAAATAGTTTATAATTGGCAATACTACTAAAAGGGGAGGGCAATGCCCTCAAATCTCTTTGCCTGGAAATACTACATGAATGGCATGTACTTCTCTGAATCTTACTTCAGGTTATTTTTTTGGGAGAATACTTCAATAGTGCCTGCCCCAGTACTAATTTCCTGTGCTTCTTCCAGCTTCTCGGGAAGCTTGAGCCTCCTGTTTCTGAATGCAACTACAAGAACCTGGAGCAGAAATGCTGTAGCTAATTAATAAGCACAAACTGCAAGCTAATTGAGATGACACTGTGAGATTTTATTTTTTATAAACCAGGAATGAGCACAACCTGCATTATTCGAGTTAGAGGGCTTCCTTCAGGTACTTGGTTGTGGTAGAAAGGGAGACCAGCAGCAACCACAATCAACCCAAGCAGAACTACGATGGCACACAAGCCAAATCCAATGTCCCACCCCTTGTAGGTCTCGAGCCACACAATGAGAATTAATCCTACTAAACCACCCAAGGAGATCCCAAAGGTGAACCAGTTAAAGAAACTGGACTGTTGGCGTAACTCAGTGGGATCTTCATGGTCAAATTGATCTGCTCCAAGGGATGGCATGCATGCGCGCACACAACCTTCACCAAATGCAATGATAAGGATGCATATAATAGGGTAGCATTCCAACCATGAACCTCTTTACAGACAGTTAGCTCATCTTCAATATCACAAGATGGTGGATGGAGTGATGGAAGGTAGGCTTGCAGTGCAAGCAATCCAAAGCCCTAAGAAGTGCATGCTTAGTGGATTACAAATGCTGTACATAATCTTTAAGAAAGAGTGCAAAAAGCAACTGTCAGATCGTGCACATTTGCTTAAGAACTTATCCAACATTATAAACGAAACCTGTTTTTGACTTAAAGGGACAATGATTTAATGCATTTTTGAAGCTAACAAAGATTATATATATAGAAAACTTTACAGCAGAAATCAGTATATATGGCCCAGGTGTAGCTACTGCCATGTGTGTATCACAATATTTAGGGTATATATGGCCCGACAAAGTGACCACATGGGTTATATGTATCTTAAGTGTGCAAATATACATAGAGTATGTGGTTATATTTACTTTTATATACTAGTATGATGGTCGGGATCCTTTGAGTAATGCATATCATCGCATTAAGAAAAAAACTATTCAGTTACATCCCTCAATTCATTGTTACATTACATGCCACAAAGGAAACCTGAAACATTATACTAGGCACATACAGGTAAGCAAATTATCAGGAGCATATTAAATTTTAATGTAGGCTTTTAAATGTTACTTAAAAAGGAGATGTTAAAACTAGCCCTTTACACCCAAACAAAATGCAAAAAAGCCTTTTCTTTCACATCTCAGTAGGTGGATAATTGAACTTCACAGTCAATATTATGCCAGGGGTAAGGTATTCTTATCATGGACTGAGCTGTTAAAACACACAGCAGGCTCTATGTCTGAGTTTTATGTTTCAGCTGTTTATCCAATCTATTTTAGTATTTGAGGGCCATCACTGTGAACAAACATCAGTTTGATTTACGTGTATACTTAACTATATATGAGCATCAGAAAGTACTTCAGCAATTGGAGGTACTTAAATTGTAAACACACATGTTTATGGTAAAATCACATCCCAATAAGGATAGTTACACATTTATACTAAAACAAAAACAAATTCATTAAAAAAAATATAAGTAACTTTGGTAGTCAACCCTTAGCACTAATGGCTGTGTTTTTTTCATCCACTTCTCTAATTGACAGAACTATGTCCTCAGTCCTCACAAAAGAAGATGAAACTATGAAAAATAGTCTATTCTGTACTATTGGTAGGTACGCATGTATTGACTGCAATGGAACGTGTAAATATCCTGCAGCATGTAGATTGCATAGATCAAGAGCAAAATTACCAGAAACTCCAATGGACCAAAGAGAAGTATAGTCCTAGAACGACTGATGTATGAGTCAGACAGAAAGGCCCCTATCAAAGCAAACCCACTTGTGGCACCGACAAAATTAGTTACTGTAGTTGCAGAACTTGACACGCCCATATGCATTGTCCCATGGAGATAGGTAACCAAATTCAGAAAAATGGGGACATTCACCATGCTTGTTACAACCGCTAGGACTGTAAGGGAATATGGAGCAGAAGTTCAAAAATTAATACACATTTCATCAGTGAAAATTGTGTTCAAAATGACTACACACATAAATCAGGAAATATATGAGTACATCCACTTACAGTATATAAACATTGCTGCTCGAACACCTCCATGTACCTCTCTATGTATGGGGTTTCCTCTCCAGTCCGCAAAGCCTCTAATTGCCATGGTACTTCTGAAAAGATTCTTCTCTACTGCCTGCCCACTGCATCCCTCACAAACAAGATGGGTATAAATACAGTTAGACATACAAATTTTAAGGGGTGATACCACCAATTTGATAAATCATAGTTTGCTGCCTATTTTATGCCATCTCTATCACAAAGCCCACTAGTACCAACTACAGTTGACTTATAATGTCCCTATCTTCTGCTGATTTCAATAATGAAATTGGACACTACAAGTCTACTACAAGTATTGAAAAGCACTACAGGAAAAGAAATCAGGGACATGTATGCTTAGTTGGTTACAGAGGTTCACAAGTATGAAGCCATTCCAAGTGCAATAATTATAACTAAGATGTAAATCGATTCATTCTATTTGAACAATAGAATTTTCAAAATCTAAGTTCCTCTTAAAATTTACAGCTTAACTTATGAACAGGAAAGAGTTAGCCTGCAAGTGACATGATAAATTCTATCTGAATAAATAGCATAAAAGAACTTACTGCTTCGAGTCTATTCATTAATTAGCTTCCTTGTGGTATTGCTGACATCTATTCCAATGGAATAGTACTCAACTACTCATTATGGGAATATGTCTGGTAGCGGCATGAGGGATGTGAAAGTTAGGTGGAGATGCTTAAGGTTTTGTTAATTTTATTCTATTTGCTATCTATACAGCAAGGTGCAATCATCCTTTGCTATTTTCACAACTCACAAGACCTCAGGGCCACTGATATGGGAGAGTAAGCAGGATGATGCTCTTACAGGTAACACCTAACACCTACTCCGTAGCCAATATAACCAGCAGATTCAACCATGAACCAAATGTTATCCAAGTCGATCAGACTGAAGTGGACTTGGCTTCATTACAGCGACTGCTGGCACCATCACCCCTGATATGTTTAGAATAGTTGGTGACCTTCTCGCAACTGCGAAAGTGGTACAGCGAAGTGGTCACTGCTGACTAAAATGCCTACACTAAGACCTCCTTGCTTGCATTTTCCACACAACCAAGTTAGATTTTTCTGTGCATTAAGGTGCCAAGGGGTGACAGGGATTTCTAAAGAACACCATTGTCTCCTTGACAGGGATTTCTAAAGAATACCATTGTCTCCTTGACCATTGTTTATACTTTGGGAGCGGAGCTTGCTGTTTTCAGTCGGAGGATGGACCAGTAATAAGGGATGGTTAAGTGCATGACTAATGCAGAGTCGGGAATAGTTTTTTTTTCCTAAAAAAACAAGCAACATGTTCTCATTTCCCAGTGTTTCCCAACCTACAGAAAACATGATACTTCCAGTGATACAAGGAATTACACAGTATAGGCATCTAATCATCCACCTATGTGCAGAACTTATGTAGTTCTAGGTTCTAACAGTACCGATTCAGACTCATAACTATGTACAATCGTCAGCAATCATTGCATGCATTTTTTGGAGGAAAAAGTCGAATGAAAACTGTTATAAATATTGAGGAATGCAGTACACGATGGGCACTCTGCATACTTCTATTCTCGGCGCAGTCAAGCAGGGGAGGAAAAGGATGGGCCGGAGCAGATCTCTGGCTGGAGCCGCCCGCTGCCGTTCGCGGTGAAGAAAGCAAAGCGGTTCCCGGCGTACAAGAAGTTGGCGAACACGGCCTTCGCTGGAACCCATCCTGTACAGGGCCGCGCTCATGCCACCATAGTAGTAGGAGCGCGAGATGGAGGCGCACCAGCGTAGCGGCGGGGGAAGCTCTAGTTGAAGGCGGCTGCATAGCGCTCATGCGTGCATGAAGTTCAAGGCGGCTATATCGAGTGCGCGGCGGCAACTTGAGCGAGGTTGGCGGAGGACGGAGGCGTCGAGCGAAGCGGCCTCGCCGTCGGCGGCAAGTCGCTGCAAACCAGTCCCCGGGTTCTTGCAAATCAATCCCCGTACTTCTGCAAACCAGTCCCTGTTTAGTGTTTACTGTTTTGGGTCACATCTTGATCTAGTGTTTTGCACATAAGCCCCCTGTTTTAAATCCATACTATTTTATTGATCGTACTCCCTCTTGCACTGAAAAAATAAATTCCTAACAACTTGACAGATTAACAAATAAGAGAAAAGACCATGTTACCCCTAATTAAACGGTTAAACCTTAATACCTCTATGATTTTGAAGAATATAGATTCCTATAATTCATGTCAGTCATTTTTTTAAAATTTTAACTAACTTTATAAAAAAATTAACAATATCTACAACATAAAATAAACATCATGTGAAAATATATTTTATAGTAACTCTAATAATACTAATTTGATATCATAAATTTTAATGTTTTTTCTATAAATTCGGTCAATTTTAAAAAGTTTAGCTTAAAACAACTCTAAAAAATATATTCTTTCAGGGACACAGGAAGTAGTCCATTTAGAGAACCCAATAGCATGAGAAGGGTTGATTAAGGCATTGTTTGGATCTCATGGCAAAACTTTAGTTCTTCACTTTTAACCCTTTTATTTTGACACAGGGATCCAAACATGAGGGTTAAAGTGAGCAAATGACTAAAATCAGGGCTAAAGTTCCTCGGGGAGGGCGCTGGACACCCATACCCTCCCTTGTGCTCGTGTACACTGCTCTGACCGTGTTGAGCTACTCTCAGTCGCGTACACTGACCGCCCTTGCCTGCGCGCACCATGCTTCCCCACCCCGCGCCCTGCTGCCCTGCTCCTGAAAGTGCAATCAAGCTCTAAGTGGATTTTGGTGATATGACAACGCAATTAGAGAACTAATGAGACTTTACAAGTATAACAAGCAGGTTAAACTTAAGGAGGTTGATGAACAGGTTGGCGGACCCCTCCAATTACAAAAGTGCATGACAACAAGTTCAAAGGAGTTTAAATTCTTTTATACTTTGAAATTGAGTTAGGTATGCCCTACTATTAAGAGAGATTCAATACGCATGTCAACAAGTGAACCAAATGCAACATCTATCTATATACTTCACACCTCCACATACAAAGTGGGCAAATTAGCCAGCTTATTGAAGATCATTCCTTTGTCATTCTGCCCAGGCCGGCAGTGTAGGGCTCTTTGGCCGGTAGTGCTGGGCAGGCCGGCGGCACTGCCGCGACTTGTTCTGCCCGTTGGTAGTGAGGGGTACTTAAACACCTCCTCACTTCCCCCTAACGGCTAGTTCTGTCATTCCAATTCTCAGACTTCGCTAAAACAGAGCAGAGAAGCTCTTTTTTGCTCTCCCTTCTCCCTTGGTGCTCATCCACTCTCCTCCATTGATTTCCAATCATTCTTTGAGAGATTGAGCCTCCAAACTTTGAGAAGAAGCTTCTCCCTCGGATCTTCACTCCAACAAGCATTTGGTTTGCGTGGTGGCCGATGGTTTGAGTTCTTTACTCTTGAAGCTTTGCTCCTAGCCGGCTAGAGGTTGCCCTTGAGCTTGCCTCCTTCGTGTGGCAGCCTAGGGAAGTTTGTATCACCCAACTATTGCTAATACACTTCTCTCATCTTAAGGGTTCATTCCCTTGACTTGAGACCGAGGAAAGAGCTAGCCTTGTGTGGCGAGCTTGAGCCTTGTGTGACACACCTCAACAACGTGAACGTAGGCAAGCCTTGGTGGCGAGCTGAACCACGGGTCAAATCTTGTGTCCCCTTGTGTTTATCTCTATATTTTGATATATCTTGTTTGCAAGGTGATTTCTAGCGTTTGGACCCGATCTACTTGGTGCGTGTGTTGCTACCACTTTCAGGTGGTGCTAGAGGTTCCCTTCACCTCTAGGAAGGTTTCTATTCAAGCACAATTTCCATTCAAGCTTTACATTTTGAATTGTGTTGAAATCTGTTCAAGTGACCAGCACTGCTGCTCTTAGCCCAGCAGTGCCGGCCACCCCGGCAGTGCCGGCCCTGAGCCCGGCAGTGCCGGCCTGTGACTGACAACAAGTGTCGAGTTGAATTTTAGACAGGCCTATTCACCCCCTCTAGGCCAATCAGGTCCTTTCAAATGGTATCAGAGCGAGGTTACCTCAAGAAACACTTAACCGTGTGAGGTAATGGCCGAAGAGGAAAATGTCATAATGGTTGATCCTAAGAAGGTGGATTTGCATGAGACCTTAAGCAGCGATGAGAGTGCCAACACCAACAAGTACCAGACCACTGCTGGTATATCCGCTGGAGAGATAGCAAGAAGAAAAGAAACTAGAAAACTGAGAAGAGAAGGCAAAAAGTTGCAAAAAGAAGAAAAAGCAATCAATGAGGCCAAAAGCCTGAAGCTCGCCGAGAAGCTTCATAGAAGAGAAGTTAGAGCTCTCAAGAAGGAGCTCAAGGCCAAGGAGGAGGAGCTAAAGAAAAGTAAGGAGCAAGCCTCTCATGTGGAGATTGATTCAAGTAGCTCCGATGGTGATGATGATGTATCATACCAAGCCTCCAAGATTGCAAAGAAGGATGAGAAGAAGAAGAAGGATGATGACAGCAAGAAATACTCTGCCATATCCTTTGATTATTCATCTATCTCTAAACATGAGCATAAACCTTTATTTCATGTTCCCGCCGGCAAGTTGCCTCATTTCGATGGAACCAACTTTGTCAAGTGGAAACACTTGATGAAATCTTATCTTGTAGGTCTTCACCCCGGTGCTTGGGAGATTGTTCACAAAGAATGTGAGCCTCCGGTTGATCCTACAAGCCCCACCACTACCGAGCTCTGTTGCATACAACTTAATGGACAAGCAACTAGTGTATTGCTAAGTGCATTGGATGGTAATGAGTACAACAAGGTCATGGGCTTGGAGGTTGCCAAGGAGATATGGTACACCTTGCACCTTGCACATGAAGGTGTGAGCAAAGTGAGGCAGTCCAAGATTGATTTGTTGATGGCCAAGATCAACCGGTTCGTGATAAATGAAGGTGAAGGGCCACAAGAAATGTTTGATAGATTGATGACTATGGTTGGGAAGATTAGAGGACTTGGTGGTAAAGAGGTCAATGATCACAAGGTTGTCAAGATAATGCTTGAAGCCTACTCTCCAAGAAATGAGACCGTTGTGACATTGATTAGAGACAAGAAGAGATTTGAGTACTTCACCCCAAGTGATGTGCTTGGAAGGATTATCACCTTTGATCTACAAAGAGAAGAAGCCTAAGAGAGGAAGAAGCTTGGAGAGATGCAAGAAAGGTTGGAGGGCATGAATATCAAGGATGTGGCTCTCAAAGCAAACAAGAGCACAAGAAAATCAGCCCCTAGTTGTTCCAAAAACAGCAAACAAGCATCTTCAAGCAAGGCTCAAGAAACCAAGGCCATCAAGCATCAACCTGAAGCTCCAACATTAAGTGATGGTGAAAGTGAAGGTGAACAAGAGGAGAACATAGATGACATGGCTCTATTCATAAGAAGATTCAACAAGGACCTAAAGAAGAATGGATACACGCTCATGAAGAGGAAGTTCCCAATCAAGAAATCAAGAACTTGCTTTAGGTGTGGTAGCACCGAACACTTCATTGACGATTTCCTAAATAAAGAGAAAGACAACAAATTTGGCAAAGGCAAGAGAGAAGACAAGGGTGACTACAAGAAAGGGAAGAAATATGTGGGTGAAGCTCACATTGGATATGGTTGGGATGAATCAACCGATAGTGAAGATGAAGAGATGGCCACCATTGCTATTCACAAGCCATCCACTTCAACAAGGCTCTTCAACAACATGTCCGATGATGATGAAAGCTTCCCTCACACTTGTCTTATGGAAAAGGGTGAGAAGGTAAAATCAAAACCCAAAGCCATAACTCCTCCCCCGAAGACATCTCTAGTAATGATTCTAGTGATTACTCTAGTGATGATGAATCTAGTGATGAAGAGATAAATGAAATAACTAAGAAAATGGATCCTAAGACCAAACTATTCATTGCCAACATATTGGATGAATTAGAGGCAACAAAGGTCGAGCTAGCATCTAGAGAGAAAACTCTTATTAAACAAGAGGATCTTTACATTGCTAGTGAGGAAGCCCTTGAATTAGAAAGGAGTGAGGTGAGCTCTTTGACCAAAGCTTTGGCCAAGGAAAGAGAAGCTCATGCTCTCACTAAGAAGGAGTGTGGTGACCTCAAGCAAAAGTATTATGGCTTAGTTGAAAAGCATCAAGAGCTTGATGCACAATACTCTCTTCTTTGGGAGGGCAACTCACATCTTTCTAAATCAAATGATGCCTCTTCTCCATCCACTAGTCAAGGTTGTGGAAAATGCTATAATATTGATATGAATGCCTATTCCACTAACCTTGCCAACATGGAGGCTATGAAGAAAGAAATAGCAAGACTCAACAATGTCATCTCAGTTTCAAAGAAGAATGACAAAGACAAAGTTGAGCCAAAGAAGATCCAATACAAGGATGGAAGGCATCCATTAATCAAAGATGGGCTTGGTCACACTCAAGGAGGCAAAACCAATGGTAGAAAAATGGTCAAAGGCATTGAGTGTGTCAAGTTTGAGAAGAAGGGAAACATTGGTGCAGATAAGCCTGCACAGACAGCAGCTCTGCTGGACCACAGGCCGGCAGTGCCGGACCTGAGGCCGGCAGTGTCGCGCCCCAAGAAAGGGAAGGCTACCAATGCTTCACCTGATCAAGCTAAAGCCCAAGTCCATGCCAAGAAGATGCCCCAGCAAAAGCAGGTTTCTCAGAAACCCAAGGACTCAATCTGGGTGGTCAAAAATAAATTTGCATATCAACCCAAGACAAGGTCACCTCAAGGAAGTCTGTCCTCAAGCTACATGTTGAAATGCAATGACCGTGGTAAAGTCATTGCAGAATTTGTGGGTGATGAGAAACATGATAAAAGAAGCATGAACATTTGGGTTCCCAAAATTATTGTGACTAACATGCAAGGCCCCAAGATTGATTGGGGACCTAAATCTAGGAACTAAATTGTTTTGTAGGCATACTCCTCCGGTGGATCAAGTTGATGCTTGATAGCGGATGTACAAATCATATGACCGGAGAAAGGAGTATGTTCTCATCATATTCCCCAACTTCAAATGCAAGTGAGAATATCATCTTTGGTGACAACTCCAAAAGGGAAGTGATTGGACTTGGTAAAGTTGCTATTACTCTTGATCATTCCATCTCAAATGTATTACATGTGAATTCGTTGAGTTACAATTTGTTGTCCGTTTCTCAATTATGTGAGATGGGCTTCAATTGTCTCTTTACGGATAAGGGTGTGGACGTCTTTAAGAGGGAGGATTCCTCTATTGTCTTTACGGGTCGTTTGAAAGGCAAGCTTTACCTAGTTGATTTCAACAAAAGTAAGGCTAAGCTTGAGACTTGTTTAGTGGAAAAATCTAGCATGGGTTGACTATGGCATCGTCGACTAGCTCATGTTGGGTGAGGAACTTGGCCAAACTCCTAAAAGATGAACACATTCTTGGACTAACCAATGTTCATTTTGAGAAGGATAGAATTTGTAGCGCTTGCCAAGCCGGAAAGCAAGTAGGTGCACCTCACCCACCAAAGAGCATTGTCTCCACCAAGCAACCATTAGAGCTAATTCACATGGATATCTTTGGACCGGTGGCCTACATAAGCATTGGCGGTAACAAACATGGTTTAGTTATTGTTGATGACTTTACTCGTTTCACTTGAGTGTTTTTCATGTATGATAAGGCACAAGTGCAAGATAAGGTGAAAACCTTCATTAGAAGAGCACAAAGAGAATTCGGTTTCCAAATCAAGAAAGTTTATAGTGACAATGGAACCGAATTCAAGAACACTCAAGTGGGGGAGTTTCTTGATGATGAGGGCATCAAGCATGAGTTTTCAGTTCCATACACCCCTCAACAAAATGGTGTAGTAGAGCAGAAGAACCGAACACTCATTGACATGGCAAGGACAATGCTAGATGAGTACAAGACTTCGAATATCTTTTGGGCCGAAGCCGTCAACACCGCTTGTCATGCCATCAACCGGCTCTATCTACACAAAATCTTGAAGAAAACTCCATATGAACTCCTAACCGGTAACAAATCAAAGGTGTCTTACTTTAGAGTTTTTGGGTGTAAGTGTTTCATACTTAATAAAAAACCCAAAACCTCTAAGTTTACACCTAAAGTTGATGAAGGTTTTCTTCTTAGTTATGGATCAAATGAGCATGCCTATCGTGTATTCAACAAGACCTTAGGGAAAATTGAAATCGTGATAGACGTGACATTTGATGAATCTAATGGCTCTCAAGTAGAGCAAATTGATCAAGTGATTGTAGGTAATGAGGAACCACCATGTGAAGCAATCAAGAATATGGCTATTGGTGATATTAGGCTACAAGAAACTCAGGCCATAGATGTGGAACCTCAAGGAGAAGAAGATACTACTCCAAGACTTGATGAAGAAGGGCCTGCAGTGGTCCCTGGTCAGGGCTCTGCCCCTGTGGCCGGCACTGCCGGGCCAGAGGCCGGCACTGCCGGACCAGGCAGACAGGCAGCAACTAACCTTTCTCCTGCTACTCCAAGGAACCTACAATCAATATTTGAAGAGCATGAGTATGATGACCAAGCTAACCAACAAGAAGTCATAGAACACCCAAGATTAAGGTAAATAATTCAAAAGGATCATCCCGTCGACAATATACTTAGGAGTCTCCGAAGAGGGGTAACCACTCGTTCACATTTGGTAAATTTTTGTCAATTTTACTCTTTTGTCTCCTCTTTGGAACCCCTCAAGGTTGAGCAAGCTCTATATGATCCGGATTGGGTGATGGCTATGCAAGAAGAGCTAAATAGCTTTGAAAGTTACAAGGTTTGGTCACTTGTGGAAAAACAAAATACCAATGTGATTGAAACCAAATGGGTCTTCCGCAACAAGCAAGATGAGCAAGGCGTGGTGACAAGGAACAAGGCAAGATTGGTGGCTCAAGGTTTCACTCAAGTGGAGGGCCTAGACTTTGAAGAGACATATGCATCGGTAGTTAGGCTTGAAGCAATTCGAATGCTTTTGGCCTATGCTGCCCATCATGACTTCAAGCTTGAACAAATGGATGTCAAGAGTGCATTTCTCAACATCCCTATCCAAGAGTTGGTGTATGTTGAGCAGCCACCAGGTTTTGAAGATCCAAAGTTCCCTCATCATGTCTTCAAGCTCCATAAGGCGCTCTATGGGCTTAAGCAAGCACCAAGAGCATGGTATGAATACCTTAAGGAATTCTTGATCAAACAAGGCTTTGAAATAGGCAAAGCGAATCCTACTCTCTTCACTCATAAAGTCAATAATGATATCTTTGTGTGCCAAATATATGTCGATGACATAATATTTGGTAGTACTAACCAATCCTATTGTGATGAGTTTAGTAGGATCATGACTAAAAGATTCGAGATGTCTATGATGGGTGAGCTAAAGTTCTTCCTCGGTTTTCAAATCAAGCAACTCAAGAAAGGGACTTTCTTATGCCAAACCAAGTACACCTATGATATGTTAAGAAAGTTTGACATGGCAAATGCTAAACCAATCAAGACTCCCATGCCAACTAATGGACATCTTGATCTTGATGAAGGAGGGAAATCCGTGGACATTAAGGTATATCGTTCCATGATCGGCTCTCTCCTTTACTTATGTGCATCTAGGCCAGACATAATGCTTAGTGTGTGCATGTGTGCTAGATTTCAAGCTAACCCGAAAGAGTGCCACTTAGTGGCCGTTAAGAGAATCTTGAGATATCTAGTTTTCACTTCTAACCTTAGCTTATGGTATCCTAAGGGCTCTAAGTTCGATCTACTTGGGTATTCGGATTCCGATTACGCCGGTTGCAAGGTAGACCGAAAAAGCACTTCGGGGACGTGTCAATTCCTTGGACGGTCCCTAGTGTCTTGGAGTTCTAAAAAGAAAAATTGTGTAGCCCTTTCCACCACGGAGGCCGAGTATGTTGCAGCCGACGCTTGTTGTGCTCAACTACTTTGGATGAGGCAAACCTTAAAAGATTTCTGATGTCAATTCACCAAGGTGCCTCTCTTGTGTGATAACGAGAGTGCCATCAAACTTGCAAATAACTCGGTTAGTCACTCTAGAACCAAACACATAGACATCCGTCATCACTTCTTGAGAGACCATGAATTAAAAGGAGATATTGCAATTCGCCATGTGAGCACCGAAAAGCAACTAGTTGATATCTTCACTAAGCCTCTAGATGAGACAAGGTTTTGTGCTTTGCGTAGTGAGCTGAATATACTTGACTCTCGTAACGTGGTTTGAACTATAGCACACATTTGGTTGTTCACCTAGCGACTTAGGCAAAACTTTGAAAGTTTCAATTATGCGTTTCAAAACCAATTTCGAAAGAAACTTGAATGTGTTGGTCATTGTATGATTGATGATTTGCTTACTGACCAGCACATGGCAAGGGGTATGTGTCCACAATTGCATAAATATAGAGTATAGTAGTGGCATAGTGCCTCACTGCCTGGCCAGGCCAGCAGTGCCGGCCCCAGGCCAGCAGTGCCGGGGTGTCCGGCAGTGCCGAGCTAAGGCCGGCAGTGCCGGGACTTAAAGGACCCGAGCCTGTCGGGCCCAAGTCCTAGCCCTCGGGCTTTGCTTTATCTTCTCACCCCAACCCGAGGGGACTCCATCCCAGGTCATACCCTTCCAACAGAACACTTTTCCCTCTCCTCTCTCAACCCTAAGGAGACCTAGGGAGCCCGGAGGTCCCTCTCTTCCCCCCCGGCAGTGCTGCCCCTTTGGAGGTGCTGCCATTGGAGGAGGTGTGGAGGATCTTCCTCCTTGCGTCAAGCTTCATTCAAGCCCGACCTTCTTCGTCTCCTTCCCTCTATTTCAAAGGTAATAATATGAAACCCTAGGTTGGTTCGATCTATGCAATGCACGATTTTTGAGATGAGATTTAGGTTGTTAGTAGTTGCATTATATATGGTGATGTACCTCCAGTAGTTAGATTTGATCAAAACCTAGTTTCAATGGAGGATTGATGGAGCATGCCATGGTGCTGTCTGCACCAGGCCGGCAGCGCCGGGCCCCTGGTGACAGCACCTGTGCAGTTGCTCCTACAATCGTCTATTGACCCTAGATTTTGGTTCAATCTCTCCACTAGAGTTTCTTGTCACTGTCTAAGTGCAACAACTTAACCTTTTTCTCCTTTTAAATGCATAGATGGACGACGGTGGATCGAGTCGTGGAAGAGGAAAGAGGTCAAGGAACAAGGCTCGTACTCCCTTGGCTGATGATGGGTTAAATCCCAGGCAGAGGATAGCTCAAGAGGAGGCTTTGCAAAGGGCAGGGAGAACAATCAGAGATGATGTGTGTCCTAGGACACCTCTAGACTTGGGTCTTTTCAATGATTTTCACCTTGTGGAGCCTCCTGAGGAGGTGCTAGTCAGAGACCCTCAGGACACTCCTGGCACAGTCAGAGTAAACTATAAAAATCAGTGGAGGACAGTCCAGGAGCAGAGGGCCTTCAATCCCTATGATGTGCCAAAGGACATGAGTGTGGATTATAGGTTTTGGAATATTTTCCATTCTGACTATTACACCACAGTCCTTCTTCAAGCTGATAAACCCAAGATCATAAAGATGAAATATGTTGATTGGGAGCACTTGGAGCTCAAGAGAGATCCTGTGTTTAACAGAGTCATTGACCAATGCAGGCAGCTTGGCATGTATCACTGGATGGGTTTCCAGAATGGCTGGAACACTGAGATCATCTACAAATTCTACTCCACTTACTATCTTGACAGGGAGAACTTGGTGATGCATTGGTTGACAGAGGGCCTGCATTACAGAATTGACTATGTGACATTTGCTCGCCTTCTGGGCTTTGGAGAGGATGACAGGGCATGCTTCAACTTAACTGATGAAAGAGGCCTGGACAATGATGAAATTGCTTCTCTCTACATTGAGCCTCATAAGGCAGATGGTCTGGTGAAGGGTTTGAGGAGCAAGTACTATATCTTAAACAACCTCTTCAGGACCACACTCTATCCCAAGATGGGATCTGCCTCCAACCTCTATGCTAAATCAAAGAATGTGCTTAGGAGGATGAGAGGTGGAGCACCACCATTTTCAGGGGCTCGTTTTCTTTGAGATGAGATTTGCATTGCATCAGAGGATGCTAGGAAGGGGATGCCCTATGCCCCTTATCTGATATTCATTATTGAGATGGTGAGTGGACGGATCTATAACAAAGACATAGTTCATGAGCCTTTCAGAGCAAAGAAGGCCATTCACTCATCTGCAGTTCAGGAGGTGAACACTCCTCCCAGAGAGAGCACCAGAGCAGCAGCCCCAGACTACCCTGAGTCTTCCAGCAGAGCAGCTAGCAGAGGCAGGAAGAAGGGTAAGCTTGGCAGGTTATTAAAGAAGATCTTTGTTGGCATCTGCTATGCCAATGATCATGCTTACCAGACTAGGCTGGAGATCAGGCAACTCAGACAGGAGCAGGGCCTCAGTCAGATTCCTCCTCCTACACCACCACCACAACTCAGTGAGGAGTCTACTTATGTTGGTGATGATTCTGATGATGAGGATGATGATGAGGAGGAAGAGATCCAGCAGCCCCAGACTAGGAGGTTGAGCAAGAGGGCCTCAGCTCCTGGTATTCACTTCTCTTCAGCTCCAGATGATGATGATGAGGACGATGAAGATGAAGATGATAATAATAAGGACGACATGGATGAGGATGACTAGCTTGTATTCTCTTCTTCTTTGTTCTTTTCTCTTTTTGGTGACTTGTTGCCAAAGGGGAGAATTACTAAGTGAAGGGGGTACAACAAATCTTCAACGGTCATGAAGGAGCAGAGGAGGAGCAGCTGCTAGTTATCTTAGTTTTTCAGTTTTTAGTTTGAGAGATGAGAGAGCAACATGCAAAACTACTTTATTGTAATATTGTCACTTAAGTACTTTATTTGTGTCATTTGCGGACATGTACTCTCTCATATATATCATGCTTGTCTTAGTGTGCATTTAGGTTTTATTTATATCTCGTTGTGTGGCCGTGCTTGAGCTTCCGCAGGGTTACTGGTTGTAGCTAGGCCGGCAGTGCCGGACTGCTCAACAGCAGCCCTCTGATTTTTGTTGAGACAGGTTCATATGCATCACGTATATTCTTGTGACACCTTTTCAGCACCCCACAGCAGCCATGGATGTAGGGGGAGCCCTATTTCACTCCAATGTGTGAATTTTGGTTTTTTATGCCAAATTTGGAAATTCAAATTCTCATTCACACATTTAGGGGGAGCTACTACACTCATGACTTGCATTGTCTCAGATTATACTTCACTTTTGTAAGCTCTAAGTGTGTTGTCATCAATCACCAAAAAGGGGAGATTGAAAGTGCAATCAAGCCCTAAGTGTGTTTTGGTGATATGACAACGCAATTAGAGAACTAATGAGACTTTACAAATATAACAAGCAGGTTAAACTTAAGGAGGTTGATGAACAGGTTGGCCAACCCCTCCAATTATAAAAGTGCATGACAACAAGTTCAAAGGAGTTTAAATTCTTTTATACTTTGAAATTGAGTTAGGTATGTCGTACTATTAAGAGGGATTCAACAAGCATGCCAACAAGTGAACCAAATGCAACATCTATCTATATACTTCACACCTTCACATACAAAGTGGGCAAATCAGCCAACTTATTGAAGATCATTCCTTTGCCATTCTGCCCAGGCTGGCAGTGCAGGGCTCTTTGGCCGACTTGTTCTGCCCGTTGGCAGTGAGGGGTACTTAAACACCTCCTCACTTCCCCCTAATGGCTAGTTCTGCCATTCCAATTCTTAGAATTCGCAAAAACAGAACAGAGAAGCTCTTTCTTGCTCTCCCTTCTCCCTTGGTGCTCATCCACTCTCCTCCATTGATTTCCAATCATTCTTTGAGAGATTGAACCTCCAAACTTTGAGAAGAAGCTTCTTCCTCGGATCTTCACTCCAACAAGCATTTGGTTTGCGTGGTGGCCGGTGGTTTGAGTTCTTTACTCTTGGAGCTTTGCTCCTAGTCGGCTAGAGGTTGCCCTTGAGCTTGCCTCCTTCGTGTGGAAGCCTAGGGAAGTTTGTATCACCCAACTATTGCTAATACACTTCTCTCATCTTAAGGGTTCATTCCCTTGACTTGAGACCGAGGAAAGAGCTAGCCTTGTATGGTGCACCTCAACAACGTGGACGTAGGCAAGCCTTGGTGGCGAGCTGAACCACGGGTCAAATCTTGTGTCCCCTTGTGTTTATCTCTATATTTTGATATATCTTGTTTGCAAGGTGATTTCTAGGGTTTGGACTCGATCTACTTGGTGGGTGTGTTGCTACCACTTTCAGGTGGTGCTAGAGGTTCCCTTCACCTCTAGGAAGGTTTCTATTCAAGCACAATTTCCATTCAAGCTTTACATTTTGAATTGTGTTGAAATATGTTCAGGTGACCAGCACTGCTGCTCTTAGCCCAGCAGTGCCGGCCACCCCGGCAGTGCCGGCCCTGAGCCCGGCAGTGCCGGCCTGTGACTGACAGCAAGTGTCGAGTTGAATTTTAGACAGACCTATTCACCCCCCCTCTAGGCCAATCAGGTTCTTTCAGCTCCGGAGGAGGAGGAGGCGAAGGAGAAGGAAATCTCGTCGGGAGGGCGACTCGGACGCTGTGGGGCGCGAGCACGACCCTCGCAGGGACACGGTCGCAAGGTGGTCAGAGATTTCGCCGAGAGGGCGAGCTCGGCCGCCGCGCGTCATCGGGAGGGAGTGCTGGGAGCATATGAGGAGCATAAACCCACTGGGGTGCAGCCCGCTTGGGGAGGTGCTTGCGGCGCTACTGCCTGATGTCAAACGTCTCTGCTCGGTTGTGCACAAGCATGGTTGGAGTGGGAGAGGAGCAAATCCGTCATTGTACGACGAATAGCCCATGGATCAAAGAACTCAGCGGGACTAAAGTTTAAGGGCTAAAATTTAGCTGCTAAACTTTAGTTCATGTACTAGTGATCTTAAGGCCAGTCTCAATGCAATGTTTCACCGCGCATTTTTCTAGTTGTATGAAACTTAATATGAAATGAGTCTCTCTCTCTCTTTTAATGAATAGTTTCATTGTATAGTTTTATGTGGTTATCAATGTCTCTCTCTTTCTTTTTCTCTCTCATCTCCACCATACTTGCTTTACATGCATCCCATGAAACTTAGAAAGACTCTTAGTGGGGATTTCACACGGTTTCCAACGTTTGGAAACAACGTTGTATAGTTTCATCACCATGAAACTTTTCCCTTCTCTCCTCATCATTTCATGTAAAAAATGCAAATTTCTTGATGTGACACCCCATTTAATGTGCATGAAACCCTCCATGAAACCCCGTTGAGACTGGCCTAACAACACCTAAAGCAGCATGGAGAGAGTTGGTTAAAAGAACCATTTGCCATCATTGCGCCTCAGGGATTGTAGAATGTGGGGGCAATAGAGAAATATTATAGAGGCTGTAGAAGAGGAGAGATGCTTGTATCATAATGTGAGATTGTGAGAGGCTTGTAAATGTCTGGTTGTGAGATTAATGCTCCGATTGTCATTAATCTAAAGATTACTCTCTCCGTCTCAGGATATAAGACATGCATGTATTTTAAAATTCAAAATTTCATTATCTTTGACTAATAATTAGTTAATAATATAAAAAAATTATAATACAATAGTGATAACATTAGATTTATCTTTCCAAATACTATCTAACCATACTTTTGTTGTTACCATAAATTATATATAATAATATAAATTAACGGTTAAAGTATAATTTTATAAAGACCACACCAAGTTAAATCGCGCCTTATATCTTAAGACAGAGGGAGGGAGTATAAGAGAGGAGGCTGTAGAATCCATTAGGGGAGGAGGAGAGAGGCTGTGTTAAATGCGACAAAGATTATGAGAAAGATTAATGCGGGTCGGTGGACCGTTCACCTCCAGAAATCAATTATTTTGGCGACAAATTATTATGCTAGAAATTGATTTTTTTTTCATGAAAGAGAGAGTATAACCGTGATCCAAAATTGAAAATTTATTGAATAAAAAATTTGAAAATCTATTCAAATCTGTACATATATATATATTCATATCAACCCTAGACTGGGCTGTAATTTCCAAAAATTTTACAGACCTATCCTATATGATGACCTCAGCAGCAGCATACTGTGAGAGGTGTATTAGCTTGTGGGCCGACGAACGCTGGAGCGGGAGCGCATGATCATCGCTTGTGTTGTCGGCCGTCTCTGCCCCATCCATATGCTGAAAAATTCATTCATGCTGAACCATATGCTATTAGTATTACAACAATATATTCAAGCTGACACTTTAGCTCTTACCAATTTGGCAATTTGACATATTTCTGTCTCTGAAGCTTACATTGTCACAAAGAAACACCCAGTTACACTGGCACAAACAAGAACATCTCATTTGATAAGGAGCATTTCACAAATGTGAGCTACTGCTAATGCTAAGTATAACAAATGATGTCCACCATGACCACCAATGATCTGCATACAATCAGGCATCTGAATACCACAACACACAACAGGTTCTAATCCATGTCATGGTAAACCAGACCACACTTATCCTGCATTTGCTGAACTGGAGGACGATCCGAGCGAGATATTTCAACATTCAACGTAGATCCTGATGGACCGGTGGCTCGTCAGTGGGTGGCTCGTCAGTGACGACGATGCGTGGATTGTGCCGATATACATACCTCTTGGCCCAGACGAGGTAGTTCAAGAAGGCAAGCAGTCCGATAACAGCCACAGCCCAGTAGAACAGATCAAGACGGCTGCTGTTCAGGCTTGTAGCTTCGAGCCACCCTGCCTGGTTCCCATGCCTCGTGGCCCTGTTTACTATCTGCACCAGGAAAGTGGCCAGCAATGAGGAGAGCCCTAGGACACACCAGAACAAAGCTGCCGCGATCGACTTCATGCCTCGTGGCGCCTCACTGTTGAAGAACTCGAGGAGCCCAGGAAACGATGTCACGTCTGACACTCCCAGCAAGAAGAACTGAGGCGTGAGCCAAAATAGGGACATCTGCACTGCATCTTCCTTCCTTTTCCTCTCAACGACTGCTGCGATGACCGACGCAAGTATGATGGACGCAAAGCCTATGCCGACGCGCTGCAGATGAGTAATGCCACTAACATAGCCTGTGCGCTTGCGTAAGAATGGCACCAGGAATTGGTCATAGATTGGAAGCATCACCATCTGGAATATGGTGGGGATTATGAACAGTGTAGCCGGGGAAACATGGATCTTGCCCAGCCTTGTGTTTGTCATGCCACCTTGCTGCACGGTGAATGTGAAGAGGACAGGGTTTGATACGTATCCGATGATGGAGCTGATAAACAGAGGAAGCACACGGAGTACAATCTTCGTCTCCTCCACCTTCGTCCTGCTGCAAAGTGACCAGGCTCCATCTTTCCCACGGTTGATGCAGGCTTTGTCAAGGATTCTGTCAAGATGCATGGAATACATAGTTTGTAATGGGCAAGACTAGAAACAATGCAATGCTCTCTACTCTATATAAATAGGCCTGCAGTGAAAAATGCAAGTGTTTCTCTGAATCTTACTTCAAGCTATTTGTTTCAGGGAGTACTTCAATAGAGCCTGGCTCAGCACTGCTTTCTTGTGCTTCTTCCAGTTTCTCCGGAAGCTCAAGGCTCCTGTTTCTGAATGCGACCACAAGAACCTGGAGAGGCAAGATTGTAGCGAAATAATAGTCACAACACACTTCTCGATAGCTGAGATAAGATTTATGGTTACACTAGGAAGGAGCGCAACCTGCAGTATTCGGGTTACAGGGCTTCCTTCAGGTATTTGGTTGCGGTAGAAAGGGAGACCAACAGCAACCACAAGCAGCCCAAGCAGAATTAGGATGGCACACAAACCAAATCCAATGTCCCACCCTACATCATTCTGAAGCCACACTACTAAAATCAGCCCTATAAAACCTCCAAAGGAGATCCCAAAGGTGAACCAATTAAAGAAGCTAGATTGCTGGCGCGACTCAGCGGGATTTTCATGGTCGAACTGGTCTGCTCCGAGGGATGGCATGCAAGCACGCATACAACCATCACCAAGTGCACTGATATACAAGGCGGCAAACAGCAGGGTGGAATTCAAGCCATGAACTTCTTTGCAGTTACTTGGTTCTGCTTCAATATTGCAAGGAGGTGGATGTAGTGAAGGAAGGTAGGCTTGCAGTGCAAGCAGTCCGTAGCCCTGCACAAGTGAGTGTTTTGTCATGACAAAAAAATACCGTGCATAAAGGTTAGAAAGGGTGTCAGCATGTGCACATTTACTTAAGGATTGATCCAAAATTATGACTTAAATCTGTCTAAATTCAGGAGCCTGCCCTTGTAATGCCTTTCAGAAATACTCTGGAATATCAGTAAAATTCTATGAGGATGTTAAATCCATAAATTGTCAGTGCAGGACTTAGCTAAGGGTGAAAAAGGAGAAACCTTTACTTTACACCTAAATATAAATCCATTTCTTTCGATATTTCAATTGAGTGAACTTTGCAGCAAGATTAGCAGAGAAGTCATACTACACGAATTGAAATGTAGAAAAACAAGGCATGTAAGTCAGTTTTACGTATGATCTGTTCATAAAGCCCATCACTGCTATGGATATATACCCTTGTAGGCCATTCTTACGGTACCTAACCAGACCCCTGAAATCGTTTTACATGTACACGGTATACCCAACTAGACGTGAGCTCCTGAAGAGGTATTCTTGTGCTTTTGTAAACTTTCAACAGTTTACCTTAACATCACCCTTCTTAACATAATTTTCCCATTCAATTATCTAATTTTAAAAAGTAATACCATGTTTTCTAATTTCTGCTAATGTTACTTCAAATCTAGCAATAGCAACAGAACATGTCAAACAGCATTTAGGGTGTAGATGATACAATACCAGAAACTCCAATGGACCAAAGATAAGTATAGTTCTTGAGCGAGTGATATAAGAGTCGGAGAGGAAGGCTCCTATCAAAGCAAACCCAGATGTGGCACCAAGAACATTAGTGACTGTAGTTGCAGATCTTGACACTCCCATATGCATTGTTCCATGGAGATAGGTGACCATATTTAGCAGATTTGGGACATTCACGATGTTTGCTACAATTGTCAGAACTGCAAATAGGAAAAAAGGTGGAGAAGAAGATTGAAAATAATAAAAACTCCAAATTCACAAGCCCTTAAACACATCTGTAAATGATTACACTCATAATCAGGAAAGATAGTAGATGAAAGAAGGAATAGCGGATAGAGTATAGACACTTACAATATATAAACCATGCTGCTCTCACTCCTCCATGAACTACTCTATTGATGGGGTTTCCTCTCCAGTCCACGAACCCTCTAATTGTCATAGTACTCATCAAGATTTTTGCCTTTTCCCTCTTGATTACTGTCTGCCCGCTGAGTCCCTCAGATCTGAGGGGTATAAGTAAACTGATGGGGATTCAAATCAAGGGGTGATAGCGACAATATGATCAATCAAAGTGTTTTCTTGCCTATTTCATTTCATTCCTATCTCAAACCCTGATAGTCCAAATTCAAACATGCTAAGCTGACTTCCAATATTCCTACTTGCTGCTGACTGAATTTTGGACGCTACAACATGTTCACATACTATAAAGGAGAAAAACAGGACATGTGCAGTAATTGAGGTCAGCAAATAATAATATGTAGCAGCCATCATCGTTTTCAGTATAACACCATCCTGAGTGCGATATTTTGCTACTTGACTGCTAAAGCGCAACATAATTGTTTTCTGTAACAATCATTTGAAAAGCTGACTTCCTCAACAAAATAGTGCAGCTTAACTTATGAACAGAAAACACTACCATCTAAAATTGACATTATGATGAGAATGACAAAATAAACTACCAATTGGTACCCCAAAACATACTATTTTAGATGATAAAAAACCTTGTAAATAAATAATCATGGATCATCAAAATTATCAGGATTGACACAGTAACAGTAATTAAAAAAATAACAGCAATAGGGAAATGAAGTCAAATGCAACCATCACCATAACACGAGACAAGAAGTTGAAATCACAATAATTTGTTAGTCATCAGCTGAATCAATCCTGTCAGACAAAAAATGAACAACATCAAGTCGATTGTGCAGTCCTACCACACACAAATGACCTCCTTGGTACAGCCTGACAGCCACCTTATGCAATAATCACCATGTGGTCCTTTCATATTCACTACAGGAACGGGAGTATAATACCTGAAAGTGATGCGAGGGAAATGAAGGTAAATCAGAAAGGGTTA
This sequence comes from Microstegium vimineum, assembly GCA_022036555.1. NCBI lineage: Eukaryota > Viridiplantae > Streptophyta > Magnoliopsida > Poales > Poaceae > Microstegium > Microstegium vimineum. The sequence continues at coordinate 572,229 of CM039140.1, read as the reverse complement.
CAGTTACTAAGATCTTATATTATTCAGGTTTCTACCATTTAAGTACGAAGTGAAATCACCTTTGCAATTTCTACCATGTGGAGGTAGTAAGCAGGAAGGTGTTCTTACAGGTACTAACACAAGTAGCAAAAGGAGTTCCACGAATAGATATATCCAAAAGCAACCGAAGTGGTCTAAATACAATTGCTGCTGTCAGCATCAACTCCTTACAATTTTTTTTTTTTTGGAAAAGGATTTCCTACTTTTGTAGAAAGCACATAAAAACTTGATTCAACTAAAACTGCTGGGGATTCGAACTTACAAGCCTGTAAATTCCTTCAATCATTTCACCCTTGCTGGTTTCCCCATCCCCTTATATATTCCCACAAAATATTTTCATTTGTAACCAAGTATTTTGAGTTCCCCGCTCGTTCTGCTCCGCCTCTGCCATTCACTACCAGTCAACTCCAACTTTTCTTCTTCTAGGGAATTACTCTTGGATATGATTAATGAGTCAGAACACATAGAGCCAAGATAAGCAGTTATTGTTGACAAAAACATCCAAACTGACGTGAGATAGTATGCTCACATGCCAAGGGGTGATGGGTATTTCAGGCATATGAAGATTGAACAATACTAGCTGCCACCTTGACTCGGCCAAACTGGGTTACATTGCAGACCATAAATCATCAATCTCCAGTATTACCCTACACAGCTACACTACAACAACCTGGTTGTTTCCAGGGGGCATCAGGTATTTCACGAATTCACGGTATGGTACCTACTCCTTCATACAATTTCATTAGCAAAAAGTGTGACGAAGACGCCATATATTATCCAAATTCACAGAATTCTGGTAATAACCAAATTTGCGGAATCTATGTTACGTTTGTATTTTATTATCCTCTATGCTCATCGAAGATATTGGGGAAAGAACCAACCAAATGAAATTGATCTAGCTACTGGTTGAGAAATACTGTACAATACACAGCGAGTTGTCCGCATTCTTGATTCTTCCATTCCCTGCGCAGGACGCAGGGCAGCAGGGGTGAAGTGAAACCGAGAAAGGCCGGGAGCAGCCGCAGCTGGGGCAGCGACCTGGCCACCTGCCGTTCGCGATGCATGGAGGAGCCGAAGCGGATGCCGGCGTGTTGGCTGTGGGCTAGCACGGCCATCGCGGGAGTTCATCTGGATTCTGTACACTGTACAGAGGCACGCACATGACATGCCACCACGGAGTTCCGCCCAAGCGCGGCGGCTGCACGCGTGAAGTCCACGGCACGTCGGCACCTATGGTGAAGAGCAGCGACCCGAGCGAGGCTGGCCGCGGCCGCGAGCTCCGCACACCTGGGCGTCGGCGGGCGGCAGGCGGCGGCCATGACATTCGGGATTCGGCAGCGCAAATCAGTCTGTGCCGCCGCCACTCGGTCGGTCGCCGAGCCCGCACCATCTCGCTCTACGCAGTAATTGCTCTATGGTCCCCATGGCGAGACGACGCCACTCGTCCCCTCTCATGCGTGTCACCGAGGCCCATGCCATCCACCTCCATGGCCCCGACGCCGAGACGGACGACATGCATCCAAACACGGGAGAAAGATGAGTCCATGGGCTGCGTTCTGATGGGCCAGGCCCATGCGTGACCCAGACTGAAAATATTTATAATTATTAAATGAGCTGCTTTGAAATCCGTGTAAAATTTTAGGAGCACCAAAGCAGTTCTCATATAAATTTGGTATATAAAGGCTTCATTTGATTTCATATAAAATAGTTTTTATTGTAATAATTTCTAGAGACGTAAGAGTGCCGCATTTGTTAATTAATCGAGATCAGCATCGCAAGTGTGACATAAGCTAGCTGATTTTGGTTGATTAAATAGTGTTCTGTAGGAGAAAATAAGCTAAAACAAATTGGAAGTAGTTCAAGCGAACAGACATGATCATGCAATCTGGTACAATATTGAGATACTTTGCAGCTTGACTAATAGTAAGTGGCACTGTGAACCAGAACCAGCTTCATCTTTCGGAAGTAATTAAAGAACGGTTCGAATGTGGAAGTTCAGTGTGAATCTTGATCGACTGATGGCTCATCAACGATGCGTGTATCCTGGCGGTAGACGTACTTCTTTGCCCAGTACAAGTAGTTAAGGAAACCAAGCAAACCGACAACAGCCACAACCCAGTAGAACAGGTCAAGATGGCTGCTGTCCAAGCTTGAACCCTCGAGCCACCCTCCGTGGTGCTCATGCCTCGTGATGCTGTTCACTGCTTGCACCAGGAAGGTGGCCAGCAATGAAGCAAGCCCAATCTCACACCAGAACAAGGCTGTGGCAATGGACTTCATGCCCCGTGGCGCCTCACTGTTAAAGAACTCGAGGAGCCCAGGAAACGAGGTCACGTCCGAAACGCCCAGCAGGAAGAACTGAGGCACAAGCCAGAACAGGGACATCGGTACCGCAGCTTCTTTTCTCTTTCTCTCAACCACTGCTGCGATGACTGATGCAAGTATCATGGAGGCAAAACCTATGCTGATGCGCTGCAAATGGGTGATGCCATTGGCATAGCCTGTGCGCCTGCGCAAGAACGGCACAATGAACCGGTCATAGATGGCAAGCATGACCATTTGGAAGGTGATGGGGATGACGAAGAGTGTCGCGGGGGAAATATGGATCTTGCCCAGCCTTGTGTTTGTCATGCCACCTTGCTGCACGGTGAATGTGAAGATGATAGGGTTTGATACATATCCGATCATGGAGCTGACAAACAGAGGAAGCATACGGAGCACAGCCTTTGTCTCCTCCACCTTCGTCACACTGCAAAGTGACCAGGCTCCTTCTTTGCCATGGTTAACGCAAGCTTTGTCGAGGAATCTGGCGAGATGCACGGAATAATAGTTTATGATAGGAACTACTAGCAACAGGGCAATGCTCCCTATAGGCCTATATAACTAGTATTGAGAAAATGAAAATTGTTAAGTGCTTCTCCTAATCTTACTTCAGGCTATTTGTTTGGGAGAGTACTTTAGTAGAGCCTCGCTCAGCACTGCTTTCGTGTGCATCTTCCAGCTCCTCAGGCAGCACAAACCTCCTATTTCTGAATGCAACCACAAGAACCTAGAGAGGCAAGATTGCAGTCAATTAAAATTTAGAACAAACTTGCTGAATATTGAGGTCAGATTTTCAACCTGCAGGATTCTAGTTAGAGGGCTTCCTTCAGGTACTTGGTTGCGGTAAAAAGGGAGGCCAGTGGCAAACACAAGCAATCCAAGCAGAATTAGGATAGAAGACAGGCCAAGTCCAATGCCCCACCCCTTGTAGTTCTCAAGCCACACCATGAAGATTAGCCCCACAAAACCTCCGAAGGAGATCCCAAAGGTGTACCAGTTAAAGAAGCTGGACTGCTGGTGGGACTCAGAGGGATCTTCATGGTCAAACTGGTCTGCTCCGAGAGATGGCAAACAAGCACGGATGCAACCTTCACCAAATGCACTGATATACAGAGCTGTGTAAAACAGTGTAGCATTCCAACCATGGGCCTCTTTGCAGATACTTGGTTCGGTTTCAATGTTGCAAGTTGGTGGATGAAGTGATGGAACATAGGCTTGCAATGCAAGCAATCCAAAGCCCTGTACAAGTGCATGTTCAATCACAAATAATATAGACATACCATAATACGATAACTACTAGTAGTTCTTTTCTACCATTTCTTCTGTGGCTATAGTGTTGGGTTTCATCTCTAGCTTACCTGAACTTAAAAAGGGCGTACCCAGTGCCGTAGGCTCCCGCATTGCGGGGTCTGGGGAAGGGAAATAGCCCGCAGCCTTTCCCGCACAAATGTGCAGAGGCTGGGGCTCGAACCCTGGACCTCTTGGTCACAGGCGGTAAAGCTCTACCGCTTGCACCAGGGCAACTTGCTTCGGAATAAAAATATTTGTTTTTGTTGTTGTTGATGGAAATAGTTACTGTTTTCTATCTGAGAATTAAGTGGACTTCACACTTCCACTGTCAAGACTCAAGACTATGCCAGAGCAGCTAATCTTAACTTGCAATGAACTGAACTTCAATAAAACAAGGCAGGCTGCCAGTGAGTTTTATGTTTGCAGAAAGTTCCAACCCCTTCTTAATTGAAAGTCAGAGCTCCTGCCACCTTTTTCAAAAAAAAAAAATTGTTTTAAGTTTCAGCTGTTCCCCAAATACTAAAAGCCTATCACTGTTTTAGTAAAGTAAATGCAACGGTCATTCCCACCTAGCCAGATAACCTGAAATTTAGTAAACACAAACTCAATTCATATCTGTAACTACCTTCATTTGAGCTTTGGGAAAGTACTTCAGCAACTTCAGCTTCACACAGTTTACTATAATCGGATCCCGCATGTATAATTGTACTAAAATAAGAGCAACTCAAGTGAAATTGAGTATTATTCTGCCAACTAAATTTCTGTGACAATTTGCAATTGGTGCTGTGGGTGTTTTCACTGGATGCATGTCACAAGTAGCTGGCATCCACAAGTGTCTACTTTGAGTTTGTTTGGGTCATTTAACAATTTGTTTCAGATTATTTACTAGTCTTTGGATAAGAGAAGTAGCAGGTTTGTTAGGAGGTTAGGGCCACATCTACATATGGAGCCTGGCAGATCAGTTTGTAATCAAGGAGGAAATAAAACTAATCCACAAACTAGGTTGCTCAAAGCCTCATCTTGAGGCTGAGTATGCCTCTGCTAGGTACGGAGTGTCTCCTAAACCCAGCAATCTATCCATATCAATTGGGGTATTCTATAAAAGCCAAGGGTGGTCTGTGCTTGTGAGGAGGATTAGCTGATGATTTAGGCATAGAAATGAATGCGCTGAATGTCAATTTCTGAAATAAAAGTAACATGGGAAAGGAATCTTTAGCATAGTATTAGAATACTTCTCTAGTTGAGAAAACTATTTAAACTGTCACTGCATTCTCTACTATTGATAGGTTCACATTAGTAACATAACAGCAATAGAACATGCAAGCTATCTTTGTAAGCTGTAGCTGGTTGGAAAAAACATGAGAAAAGATTACCAGAAACTCCAATGGACCAAAGAGAAGTATAGTTCTAGAACGAGTGATGTAAGAGTCCGAGAGGAAAGCTCCTATCAAAGCAAATCCGGATGTGGCACCAACAAAATTAGTGACTGTAGTTACAGAGTCCGACACTCCCATATGCATTGTTGTTCGGAGGTAGGTGACCAGATTCAGCAAAATTGGGATATTCACCATGTTTGTTACAAATGTCAGGACTGTAAAGGAGAAAAATAGAGCAGAGAGAGTTTGAAAATAAGAAATTATATCATCCAGGACCCATGTGCAATTGACTATGAACATAACTCAGGAAGGCAAATCATACAAGGAACTTAGCGTGTAGAGACTTACAGTGGAGAAACCATGATGCTTTAACCCCTCCATGCACCTGTCTGTCGACGAGGCTTCCTCTCCAGTCCACAAAACCTCCACTCACCATGGTACTGCAAATTTTCTTCTCCCTCTTGATTATTGTTTGCCCATTGCATCCCCTGCAAACAAGATGGTATAAGTAAGCATATGATCTCGAACTTTAAATATTATAAAACTCAAAGGGAGTGGGTGATCAATCAGAGATTCTATGCCATTGCTACTCAAGAGTCAAGACTGTGTAGTACCAACTACCTACATAAAGTTGACTTCCATTGCTTCTACTTCTTGCTAACTGAAATTTAGGCACTAAAACTAATAAAAAAAAATCTGAGGCATGCACAAATGGGAGATGTCTCTAAGTAATAAATAAATAAATAATAGAAAGCATCCGTTGCTATATGCATGCCATCATCCTGAGTGTGATATTTGTAATTTAAATGTCAATAGTTCTTTTGCGAACTAACTTCCTCTGCATAGCAGTGCAGCTTAACTTATGAACAGGATATGCTGATGTCTGAAAGTAGGTATATCAGAATCAGAAATCTAATAAAATAAAGATAATGATAGGTCCTCCGTATGATATTGTTTCAGAAGATGGATACGTAACAAATAATTAGTCCTGTACAAGCACAATTACCAGATATGCTAGAAAGATAATAGCAGTAACAAGGGGAAAAAAATCAAAATGCAACCAGCAGCATACCAGAGCACGGAAGCCCTGAAATCAAGAGTGTTTGTTTTCTGGCTACTGAAGTCCTCTTCCAACAGAAAATAAACTACATCAAATCTTTTTCCATCACTTTTACAGCATCAGTGAGCTTCTTGTTACAGCCGCCTTAGTTCATGGTCATGGCAAGGAGTTAGTTCAAATATAGATTATATAGATTTCTGGTAACTGGTAAGGTGATGGTGTCCTTATTCCCATGACTAATCACATAATTCAGGAAAGATAGATCAAACAAGGAACACAATATACAGATTTATAGTATAGACTATGTTGCTCTGACTCCAACACACAAATCTCTGTAGATGGGTTTTCCTCTCCATTCTACAGAGCCTCTAATTGACATGACACTGCTGAAAGTTTGTCATCTTCCTCTTGATTACTTCGAGCGTATAGCCTCTTTCACAAACAAGAGAACTATGAATCTATAAATAAGCAGATGAACCTTGAAACTTAAATAGGTGGTAGCAACAGCGAAAAACAGGATCAATCAAATCTTCTGACCTCTTACCTGTTTCCTGCTGACTTAAATTTGGACACAACAACAAACACTCGTTAACATCAAGGGACAAAACTCAGGAATATTTTACAGTGAGAGAGGTCTGCAAGTATTAATATACAACAAACATTGCTTTCCACATGCCAGAATACTGAATGTGTAATAGATGTATACAATAGTACAACAAAAGGAACAACTGATGCCCCAGAACATATTGTTTCCAAAGACGAAGCCGAGTAAATAATTAGTTGCGGATAAAAACAAATGCAAGTTGTGACAAAACGTCACAACACAAGCAATCGGATAATAAAGCTTTAGTTCAATTGCCATTAACAATACCTGGGTAGATAAGTCTTGGGCGCAATATCAGTTGTTGGCTAGATGTCGAATAAGTCAACTGCCAGAAGAATATTGGCAATATTAAATCAATTTCCAACACGTCACACATAGACAATGCAACCGAGCTTCTCGGTAGTACAGTAGTTGCTACAGTCCCTAGTTCATCGTCTCCGCTTGACATCAGTTCAAGTAATCGTTTCAGGTTCAGGCTTTCGGTTCTCATGTTATTGTCCTCTGCAGTTGCAGTCATTGCAAACACATTGGAGAAAATTAGGAATAGATCAATCAAATGAAATTGGTCACAAGCTAAAATATGAATACACATTTTGAACAGTGCGCAGGCAGGTAAAGGGAATAGGGGTCGCATGGGACGAAGAGGAAGGAATGGCTGGTCACCCGTCACCGCCGTGCCCGACCCGACGGAGAAACCCGAAGCGGCGAAGCGGATGCCATACGGGCGTTTGGCTAGCACGGCCGTCACCGCCGCTCTCTAGTCTGGTAGCAGACTAGCAGCACGAGGTGGATGCGGACCAGCGCCACGGCCCGGCAGCTCCGGTTGAAGACGGTGACACTGCATTGCTCCAAGCAACATGGGCACATGGCACCTCGGCTGGGCGCGTGGCCGCATGGGATTCACGGCGGCGATGCGAGCGAGCCTGGCGGACGGGGCGGCGAGAGCCGAGAGGCAGCCCACGGGCAAACGGATCTCCAACTCGGAATCACAATTCCCACTGTTTTCTTATCACATCCTGTCTTCGTGCCTTCGGTCAACACTCAACACGTCTTACTGGTATTTGATCACCTAATTTCTTCTACATATAATATTATTAGATTTTGCAAGTGTTTCAAATATAAATTTACAGGTGTAATTTACATGTTTTCAAACTAAATAATGTTATAACTATTAGATGTTTATAACTTTAAATTTTGACTCAACATTTTTACAAATAATATGATAGTACAATTTTGGAATCACAATTATTGACTACAATCTAATGTTTTATTTACAAAACTGTCCGTTTGGATCGGCTTGTTACTAATATTTACACTTTTTTATATAGATTCTGATTATGCTAGTGACTATCGATAGCCTCTATTGTTCTAGGTATAGATCACTACTTTGGTACTATCTTCATCCCCCAAAAAATGCAATTCTAAAATAATATTATTGTTTAGTATACGTTTGATTAATTATAGATTAAAAAGTATAAATAATTTTTATATCAACTAAACATTATTAAATTGATAATAAAATGCATTTTCATAAAAAATTAATTTAAAATTATAAATGTGAATAATATTTTTACTATAAACTTGACCAAACACGAGGGATTAAAATTGGCATGTATATTATAATTACATTCTTTTCAGAATGCAGGTAGTAGCATTCTGTCCGTACACGAAACATGCATTCTAATTGTTCCATCTGAGAAAAAAAACGGTAATGCTGACCATGATAACGCCGTCGAACACGCGTCGGGAGCCCATTGGGCCGCGCCCACCGCGCGTGCCCGACGCGCACACACCCGGCCGCGCGTCCACCCGGCCACACCGCGAAGGGGGGGAGGGGCGACCCGCGCGCACGCGTCCCACCCGACTCGCCTCTCTCCATTTCTCCCCGCGCGCCCTCCCCTGTCGTCGAGCTCGCCGCCCGCCGCCGCCCGCTCGCGACTCGCCGAGCTCAACGCGCGCTCGCGCACAACTCTCGTGTTGGCTCCCTACCTTCCCCTCGCGCCCTCTTTTCTCCTCCATCTCCGACTCGACAACCTAGGGTTCCGGCGAGGGGGCAGCGACGGTCCTCCGGGCCGGATCTGACCTTGGCGGCCGCGGATTCGGCTGGGGCGATGGGGATCCGGACGGATCCGCGCCGGTGGGCCTCCCTTCTCTTCCGTTGAGCCATGTTGCTCCCCTTCCTTCTGCGCCGAAGTCGGGGACGACGGTGGCGGCTACCGGCGAGGTGCGGGAGCCTTCCTCCTGCTTCTTCTTCTTCTTCTCCACACCCTCCTCCTGCTCCTCCTCGCGCCTCGTCCTCCTTCTACTCTCTCTGGATCTGGATCTGATTTTTTCCCCCTTGTTTCTTTTTCTCATTTTTTGTGTTTCAATTTCGTTGCCTTTGATGATTTGAGGGTGTTTGATACTTTGTTTTAGATGTTTCTTTCTCTTAATGGTTTTTTTTTTGTTTTCAGTTTTGTTTCAAATGTTTCGTTCCTCTTGTTTCATTTTTTTTTCTTAGGTTTGTTTCAGATGTTTGCTCTCTTTATTGTTTTAATTTTTTATTTCGGGCGTTGATTTGTTTTTGTTTCTATATGTGATTTTGTATTATAACTTTTGTTTCATATATTTTGGTGACCATGTGTATGTTTCTAACTGCATTTTCATTTTGTTTCAATTGCATTTTCGTTTTTGTGTTTAAACTGCATTTTAAATTTTGTTTCAGTTATTTTCTAATTTTGTTTCATTTTTACTGATGTTTCTTTTTTATTTTCAGTTTGTTTCATTTTCTTTTTGCTCTTTGTTTCATTTTCATTTTTCAGTTTATTTCTTTTTTGTTTTGTTTCCAGATGCTCAGTTTATTTCATTTTCTTTTTGCTCTTTGTTTCAATTCATTTTTCAGTTTTGTTTCTTTTTTGTTGTTGTTTCCAGATGCTCGGCGACCATGTTGGCGTGGTAGGAGCCTCGTCGTGCGCGGCGGCGGCGACGGGTGTGCGTGTGTGCCCGTGCGGTGTGTGTGCGTGTGTGTCCCACGCGGGGACGGCGTGGTGTGTATGGGCTGGGCCGCTCCGCCCGCACGTCCGTTCTATGGTAGAACGTTCGTGCGGCAGCAGATCCAAAAAAAAATGCATGCCTTGCTTATTGGGTTGTGCTTGTCCAGATCGCGCTGACACCCTCCGTGCCCAAAATTATTAGCACTAGAGGCGCGCTCCGCCGCGCCGGGTTTTCTCACGTGGACAGTAAAGGCGAGAGTGAACCGTGTGTACAATAGAGTAAGCAGTAGTAACTATCATTTGGCGGTTTATAGGGATGAACAGTAGTTGATACAATGTGAAAAACAAAGTAGGCAGCGACACACGATCAGTTAATGACATGAATGTGCCATCTCTCTTGCTCATACAATGGTAATGTTGGGAAATAAAAACCAACAAAAACACATAAGATTATTTGGCTCAACTATCATGATTTGATAGGAGAAAATCAATGATTGAGAATTGAGATATATGTGTGAGCATACAGAAAATAAAAAAAGTTCTGGCACAAAACTATCTTGAAGCTGATTTTTTTCTTTGCTTATCGCACCGTGAGATGTTCCCTTTTTATGCTGAGTAAGAGACGACAAAATGGAAGTGATTGCAAATTGTAAGTGCATTTCAAATAATTATCACAGAAATGAGTCCATAAATTGAATTGGTGGAGTGGTGGTCAGTAATTACCTTTGATTCACACGCAGTGCACCAGTGCAGCGATAAACTTTGGGCAGTATGATGCACAATATGGAAATGAGAGGAAACACAAAGAATAGTTAGAGAGGTAATAGTATTCTTTGGAAGTTTCAAATTTACATGCAAAGAAAAAAGAAATCAGTACAATTCAATTCATATAGTTAGCAGTAAAGAATATGAACAAATTGAATTTAGATTAGAAATTGGGATACATGAAACCAACTTCATATTGAATCCTACATCCTTGCAAAACAATACAGCTTGTCTCCCACAACATGTTAATGGCAGAACATTCCTGCAAGTGCATATGAACAAAGAAAAGAAGATAGCATCAAAGTAAAAAAGAGCAAAGATACCATATTATTCAGAGTCAAATCAAGATCCTAAAAAATTAAACCGATCATAAATATCCATTATCTATAGGTTAGATAAGAGATAAGAGTTTCATGTAATTAAAAAACATTCACAATGACTGTTGTTTATACACATAAATAATCAAAAACTGCATAGAGAAAATCAGAACATATTTTTTATTAGTGCATAGCATATATGGGATATGCTAATGGGCTAGCTAAAAGTCATTAAAATGTATCCTTCATCAAGTGGTTAATTACAAAGAACTGGAGTGTCTTTGTCTCACATGCACTTTTTACAAAAGAGTTTGCATGAAAGGCAGTAAGGTAGCTAACAGTTTATCCTCCATATGCACTAACCCTTTTTGTGCACTAACCCTTTTTTGTGACCAAAAGTTCATTGAGTTAGCATTGAAGAGTATAGCCTCTTTGTGGTCTAGGGCATCCTATAACAGCGCACTGGTGATTATTGATAAGCACAAAGCGCCCTCCACATTGAGAATAGGGAAGCATAGAAAAGAAAGAGTAACAGCTCAAAGACTTGTATAAATAAAAATGAATTAAGGCATCAAAAGTGGGTACTATTGTAGGATCACGTACCATAAAGATAACATTGCAGGCCAATACCTCTACTTTGGATTAGGTGTGGTGAATAGATAGATAGACATCAAATTTTATTAGATCTCTTAAACAGACACACTGATGTTGGTGAGAACGTGTGCCTAACTGATTTATAAATACATGGAGATGCCTAATGGAGCCATATAATATGTCCATCAGTAAACATATTTGTTTACATGGATATGAGGCTACAGCATCAGAGAATAAAGTTTACCCTGATCATCCTTTAAACAAAAACTGGCCAAATCAAACTAAAAACAATGGCACATGACATAGGCATATCACAAACATTGTAGGAACATATCTAAGGTAACGGAGAAGAAGATAAGCGGCCAACACAACTATCAGAACTGTTGGTCATCAATTTCAGTTGGTGTAACTGAAGAAACCATCTAGCAACTGCACTGAATCACCAAGTAACTGACTGAAATCACTTTCTCTAAGGTAGAGTCCAATGAAAAACTAAATATTTATACTTGTGTTTTAGTGGCCTTATACTACCGAAGCAGTTCACCTGAACTGAAAAAATAGGATGGGGTGTCAAAAAAAAGTACGACAAACACCTAGCACAATTGAGGCTAAATATTCTGCGAATATATTTATCATGAGATGATCTCAAAAAAAAGTACGACGAACACCTAGCACGATTGAGGCTAAATATTCTGCGAATATATTTATCATGAGATGATCTCAAAAAAAAGTACGACGAACACCTAGCACGATTGAGGCTAAATATTCTGCGAATATATTTTTCATGAGATAATCTTTACCCTATTATGGAACTGTATTTTTTTGGCCCATTGACATTCTATCAACAGTTACAACAACAAGGTACCTGAGAGTAATGGAGCATAACTAAATCAGAGAACAATAACCACCTCACCAGAGGCTATAGCAGGGCATAAGTTAGTTAGCAAATAGTAATTGTGTAGCTATGAGCTAGGAACTCACAATTAGTCCCGACCTCCCAGGGATGAACACGGAGAAGACGAACAGTGGAGCAGCAAGCATTAGTGCCCAAACCCTAGAATAGGAATCCAAGTTAATCTGGGACAAATTAGAAAGGCAAAACAAAATTACAATAATGGAGGAAACTGGAGTACCTCACATATAAAGCAATGGTCCTTGTAATGATATTGATGTGAATATGATTTAATCAGTATATTCAACCAGTTAAATGACATGTGCACTTCCTTTTTCTAAATTCACATCAAGAGAAACGATTAAACTTTGTGTGCCATTAGAAGGAAAGGTAGTGATAGTGCACACTGCATACCCCTCACCTGTATCAGAAATGCTATCTTCGAAGCATCAGATCATCAGCCTGCAAATTCATTTGAGCAAGAAAGGTCCCTGCGGCAATGATGCGACACGCCGCCTAAGAGCTGCACACATCATGATCAGGAAAGAGGGAGGATAAAGAAATTTAGCAATTCACTATTTTGTGCACATACAAAACCTTAACTTTGACATTGCTTGAACAACTTAGTGAATTATAATCTAATGAAGAAGATCATGTGCTAACATGCCTATGCAAATTAACGATCATAAATTGCATTTGATTGGACAGAAGAAGTAACTATGTAGACACTTCTTAAAAGTATATCTTCTCTAAAATAGCTGAATGAGAACTAAATATCTATGTCCATGTTTGAATGGACTTGTATCAGACCTGAACCCCCCAAAAAAGTATGGGATGGGTACAGAGGAAATTTTGAAGCCTACAATGTACACAACCAAAGGTAAATACTGTAGCAATCCATGTTTCATGATGAAATTGGAACCTAGAAGCAAAGTGTGAGCTAATTTTGCCCTTAGGGAGCAACACTTTTTTTTGTCTTTTCTAACCTCATCTTAGTAAACATACGCCAACAATTGTACAACAAAAGCACATATTAGTATATGAGTAATCCATGATCTTTTCATTTTACAAAAACAAATATGGAGACTACACATAAAAAGAAGCACATTTTTTGTTGGCATGACAGTCCAGTTTCAGTGAAGCACAGTTTTAGAAAAAAAGCAAGAGACAAATACGAAACCAAGCACAAGGGTTGGGGGCCTGAGTGCATCGTATATGTGAGGTAAGAATCACCAATTGATTTGTAGATGTATACTGAGTAGACGAACAACTGAATATCAGCCATCCAAATCCAAACCCTAAATATAGGAAACAAACTCAATTTGGGGGAATCAAAGAGGCACAACAAAATTACAAAATAATTAGAGGAAAGTGGAGCAGCTCGCGCGAGATGGCTGTCCATAATTCTTGGTATCGGCGGCCAGTAGACGGCGCCTCTGCCCCAGGTCTGCCCGCGCCAATCGTGACCACTATCGTCGGCTCTCCGTCGTAGATCGGCTCACGCAGCCGCCGCCGGAGACGGACAACGCAGACACTCAACACGTACTCGTTGTCGATGGGAACGTCGCCTACCACTTAATGCATAGCGCCGGAAAATCTGGAATAAATCCAGAATAAAGTGTCGCACCCAGGATTTAAACCCTGGGTGGGAGCCTCCCAACCAATAGCCTTTGCCGTTGCGCCGTGAAGACGGAGGCCGGAAGAGGATGGATTTTTAACGCTGGGAGATGAGAGGGCCCACATAAACAGAGAGAGGGCCCACTTGAACAGTAATTAGAGGCTCTCACAGGCCTCTAATTTATCCGCGGTTGAAGAGTATCTTTATTCCGTGCGCCGTTCGTGTCGTGCCATTTTTTTTCCCAGCGGCCCCTGGAGCAAGCTACGCGTAGCGGCGTAGGTCATGTGGGCAACCCGAGCTGGGCCTTATTTGGGCCACGAAACGCAACTGGGCTGTGATTTGGGGGTGGGAAAGCTGCTCTTTTATCAACCGTTGGAGACCAAATTTTGCGAGCTGCTCTTTTATCTCGGGAAAATAAAAGAACAACAACTAAGGAAACGAATTTGGTCTTCGTTTGCTTTCTTTTTATTCTATGAGAATGTTGGTTGAAGAATACTCTCTCCGTCCTATTAAAGTGTCGTTTGAAAAACGTGTCTGTGAGTGAAACACGATTTTCTAGTGACACTTTCAATAGGACGGAGTGAGTGTTATTACTCGATGGGATTGTGTGCTACGAGATAAGAAAGTAAGAAAGTAGTTTTTGCATCTGTGGAGAATTTCACCGTATGGGCATTGGGCACATTGGTTAGGTAACTTCGGGCCTTTCTGCGAACCCTCTATCTGACTGACCGCGATAGTACAATTTGCCAATTAGACTACACTCTATATAATATCTATGGTTTAAAGTATAAAAAAATCCATCAAATTTGGCTTTTAAAAAAAACATCAAAATTGAGTGGCCTCTACGCCATACTTATGTTGTTTGGTTGTGTATGATTTCTTGATTCGTCCTCATCTAATACGATAGTACTGATACGTCGCAGCTTCCTGGCGTATCTCCTGGCCCAGAAAGTGTAATTGATTAGTGCCACTAGCTCGAAGGCTCCCAGCAACAGAAAGAAGCGATCAAGGCGTGCTCTGTTGAAATTTGTTCCGTCCAACCATCCTCCATCGCCATCCCCACTCCTTGTTATTCTGTTTACCAAATGGATGAAGGCGCAACCTGACCAGATAGCCAATCCAGCTATACAGGATTGTACTACTAGTGCAATTGGCTTCATTGTTGAAGGGACCTCGCTCTTGATGAACTCAATGAGTCCGCCAAAGGATGCTATGTCCATGATGCTTAGCAGGAAGAACTGGATTACCAGCCAGAAGACAGACATTGGCACACCAGTTCCTATCGATGTTAGCCCGTGCTGCTTTGCAACATTCAATCTTCTTGCTTCCACTAATGCGGCGGCACATGCCGCTGCGATCCCACAAGCTGATCCAACACCAATACGATGCACCGGGGTGACCTTATGCTCATGTCCTGTGGTTGTTCTCAGCAACAGTGTCAAGATTCTGCTGTAGCTTGGATGCATCAGCATGTGGAATGCTGTCGGGATTGCAATGAGAGAGGCAGAGGGTATCTGGATCACGCCTACACCTTTATCCATTGTAGCACCAACTTGTATGGTTAATGTCGTTAGCAGCGTGAATGGCAAGTAGATGAGAAAGCAACTGATGAAGATTGGAAGCATATGGATGAGGACCTTGGTTTCATCAGCTTCATTAGTTCTGCAAAACAAAGTGGGTTGTTAGTGATGTATCCAAGCCTTGTTCAACAGTTGTTTGGGGGAGTTTGTGAGGGGGGGAGATTATTAAAGAAGCATAAGTTCCATGGAAACATGAACAATGAAATCTACCCAGATTCAGATACATGATGATCTTGTGTGTTGGTTTCTTGTAGCTCAGTAACATCTACATTGACAACTGCCTTCTTCTTTGATGAAATGATAAGAACCTGCAACAGTATAACAGAACTTGAGAACCTCTGTGAGTCCAGCTTTTTCACATCTTATCTTCAAATATAGATACAAACCAGGTGATCTTTATAACGAAATTAAGTTAGTTTTATATCCATACCTATAAAAGGTCTATTGAATTCCTTTGTTGCTTATGAGTAATCATCTGCTAGTTATAGTCTAGGAATAGTAAGATGGGATGCAACGACGAAATGACCTTTCAGTATTAATAAGATAATAAGCATTAGCAAGTAATTACATATTGAATCTTATCAGTTATTATAACTACCATAAATACTTCACCTCTGGGTGATGCCACGAGCTAAGGCGTTGGTGTCTCTTCTAGAATATTATCAGACCTATGCTTTTTTTATCTAATTAAAAGGGCGCGAATGTAAAAAAAACTAATCCAAGATGTGGAACCTATATGTATCCATACAGTTTTTCTACCTACTAATGAAATGGTACACAACCCTATTGCGTGCTCAATATAAAAACTAACACAAATACTAAATTGCAATTGCAGAAATACATTCTATGTGATATGTTTAATGTATAAAGTTTTACCTGCAATGTTCTAGTTAGAGGACTTCCACTAGGCTTCTGAATGCGATAGAAAGGGTATCCACTAGCTGCCACAAGCAGCCCCACAAGAACAATAAGAGCGCAAATCATAAATCCGATGTTCCAACCCAAGTTATTCTCAATCCACACTAAGAAGGCCAATCCAATTATCGCTCCAATAGAGTTTGCAAACTTAAGCCTGGTCAAGAACATACTCTGGAGCTGTGATTTCTTTGGGTCACTACTACTGAATTGATCTCCACCAAGGGATGGTATGCAAGCACGCATGCAACCCTCCCCAATAGCAAACACTAATAAGCTCAAGTAGAGCAGTGTCAAGTTCCAACCTTGAGCTGCCTCACAGTTGTTTGGCTCTTTGTCTATGGCACACACTTCAGGATGACGCGAAGGAAAATGGGCTTGCAGTGCTAGCAACATATAACCCTGCATCATCCAACAGAAGATTATTTATAACCTGACATTTGTGCTTTTGATTTTGCAATTTCAAAAGAAAAATATTATAGAGCACTTGATATTTGTTCATAATAAAGTTTTTTTATGGAATAAACTTATTTATTATGTCTATAATGTATAATAATTATGGTATAGCCTGAAAGAAAAAAAATGAATAATCAACATGGTGTGTTTTGCTTTAATAGCCAAAACAGAAATAGTTTTATTTGACAGCAACAATAATAATGATTATCTAAAAAATTCAGCTTCAACATGCGACTAAACATAGATTTTTAACAGGGAGTTAGCTTGAGAAGTAAATTACCAGGACAACACAGGGGCCAAATAGAAATATAGTAGTTGTTCGCTTGATACACGCATCAGAGTTGAAGCTCATCAGAGCAGTAGATATCATCACAGTGCCAACTAGGTAGCTTATCACAGTTGATGAGGTCACAATATCCAGATGCAATGTGCCATGCAAATAGGCCACCACAGTGAAGTTTGAGCTATTAGAGCAGCTTCTCATCATGAACAAAACTGCAAATAGAGACATAAGAGTCAGCTGAATTGTTTGTTTCTACCTAGCTCAAAAGTACATGTAAGTCCAACCAACATCTGCAAAAATGTATTGTCTGGCTACGCTAGGCAACCGATTTTTAAGGAAAAAAAAAGAAGAGATTTTTTACAATAGTTGGAGAATCGATATGTTTCTACGATCGGTGGGCCAAAAACATGAGAAAGCAGTGAAAAATGATGGAAGGCGATATGTGTGAGCGTGTCTATGGTTGGTGGGCTCATATACGTCACATCGCCTCCCATTGTCTCTGAAATTGACGAGATTAAGACCCTAAATAGAAGAGTGGTAATTCTTTTTTCGTAGTTCTTTTTTTAACGAAGGGTAAAAGGTAAATGCATAATTGCAAAAAATATTTTGAGTAGTATTATTAGATGAAAACCGTGCACAATAACAATATTGCCGTTACAAGAATAAAATTGATAAAAAAAATATTTTATAGGGAGATGGAAAATGATAGAAAACGATTCCAACCAATAACTAGTCAAGAGCGAAGGAAAATCCTTAACAACCAAGGTACTCTTCAATTGAGATGGACAAATTGGATCTCCATTCTCTTCTTGCTAACTAAAACCAAACTACGGAAACTGTGTATTTTATTATGAGGGGCAAAAGACTCTCTCACCCATCTCCTAAGTCCTAATGAGTTTTTCCTCCTGCTTCAAAAGAATAGGTATAAATAATTTTTATATCAAATAAACATCATTAGTTTAATTATGAAATGTATTTTCATAATAAATTAATTTGGAGTCATAAATTTTAATATTATTTACTATAACCTTGTTACCTTGTTAAATGTAAAACACTTAAACTAGCTCATATACTTATAATTGCATTCTTTTCAAGGCGAAGGTAGTATCGTGCATGCATCATGGCCATGATGCAGCGCCCTCACCTCCTTTATGTGTTTGGTAGCACACAAGCCGCATGCAAGAACAAAATGTCATATATTCCTCCGTCTCAAATTATCTGTCGTTTTCGGTTTTCGTGCCACAAGTTTGACTCAATTTCTAGAAAATACTTGCAGTGTTTATATCTTTAATTTATTAAAAAAATAGATTCAAAGATCCTTCCAATAATACTAATTACTTACCATTAATATTAGTATTTTTTTTAATATTATATTTTTTCAAAATTGTTTTTTAAAGAGAAAGCGACAAATATTTTGGGACGGAGCGACTTGTATTTTAATTTTATACTCCTTTCATCCCAAAACAAGTATCGTTCTTGTTTTTCGAAAAGTCAAACACTTTAAATTTTAACCATATATATATAATAATAATTAATATTTATAATAGATAATTAGTATTATTAGATAGGTCGTCAAATCTATATTCATAATAAATGTACCTGGAGATACGGATGTTGTTAATATTGTCTACAGATATGATCAAACTCAACAACATTTCACCAGCACGAATATCATAACAACACTTATTTTGGGACAAAGGGAGTTTGTGATTAAGCACCATTATTTCAAATGCGTACGTTGTTAATAATGTTTCAAATGATTTTTTTCTGTGGGCTATATATGTGTGGAAGATCTATTAAATGTTAAGCACAGGCGTCACGTATGAAAAGGTGAAATACACACACCGGCTATAAAATGCAGGTAATTAAATGATTGGTTCACAGTCATTTAGAGTACAACAACAAATCCTTTATTCATATCTTTGAATAGGTTTATTATAAAAATATATTTTATGACTGATGTAAACATTAACATTTTTTTATATATATTTGGTAGAATTTGGAACTGTTTGACTTCTTGGAACGTGACATTTTTATTCTTTTAGGGATGGTGGGTAGAATCTTTGGAGGGGGGGTCTAATTTTTTTTATGGAATGGATTTTTTAATACTCGATCACATGTCTTGATTGCTTATGATCTCTTATCATTAACAATCGAATGCGCACCTCGCACCTGCTAGGCTGCTAGTCTGCACACTCCCTCTATTTCTAAATATCTATTTATTGTGTTTTCCAAGAAATATATTTAACTAAATATATATTAAAAATATAAATATTTATGATATATAATTAATATCATTAGAAACATCAAAAGATACAAGTGTTACACATATTAAACTTGTGGCACTGGCATCAATGATAATAGTTATTTAGAGACAGAACAGGTATACTACAGCACAAATCAAGTTGTCAGTTAGCCAGAGATAAAATAAACAGGGCGATCAAACTGTACTAGTTTATTTTGCGTTGGATACCTCGTGCTGCAAGTCCTCCCTTTCTTACTTCCCGGATCGTACAGTTCATATATAGTATCCTACAGCAGCTACATATTCAGACTGAAACAGCCAGATACTCCTAAACAAGTGAACATGAGGAGGTCAAGGGTCCCTTCCCCGCCCCAATTTTCAAAACAGAAGACGACGTGCTTAATTAGTACCGCATCCTTGTTTGTTTCAGCACTCCCTAGAGCGTCCGTAATAGTTAGTTATTTGGCTAGGTAGATGTGACATGACAAGCAAAAAGTAAGAGAGAGTAGTCACTAGCTACAAGCAAATAGTCTATCTATTTCACGTAACCCAAGACCATATGAGAGGAGCATGTGGGTCCAGTGATATAAAATAGTCTTTGTTCTTGTCTCTCACCTCCACATCAGCTCACCAAATAGCTAGTACTAGCTATTACTATTGTGGATGCCCTAAGTCCCTATCCTACCTGATTTCTGGATTTGTTCTAAGTCAAAAAATTTGAACTTTGACCAAATTTTTAGAATAAAGTATTAAAAATTATGGTATCAAACTAGTATCATTAGATTTATCTAAGAACATATTTATATATGGTGTTCATTTTAAATCATAAATGTTGTTACATTTTTCTATAAAAATAGTCAAAGTTAAAAAAGTTTGACTGATAATTCTAGGTATTGATTCTTTCAGAGACGGAGAGACGGAGGGAGTACTTTGCAATCATTGGATTCCTTCCTTTTCTGCATCTGCTCTAGTGAAAGTTCAGATCGTTTTCATAATGCAGTGCGCAATCATCAATTTGCGAGCATAAAAACGAGTACAAATAACCACACTAGCTTTGTAGCGAACGAACTAGCACTTGTTAAACATTATTACCAGTTCATACCCACAATCATCACAAATGGTGTGAGACCTTGTTTTGAACTCCCTACACCGGAACAATGTTTCCTGCTTTGCACACCTGACGACATGACCGCCCCACGCATGGAGCAGACTGCAGAGGGCTACAAGTTCTGAATCTAGCTGGTCAAGTCAAAATGGAGAAAAGATCGAAGCACTGGTAGAGAGAAATAAAGGTTGCGATAACCATGAGCACGCTCGATCGTGCAGTACTTTTGCATGGAACAAGAATAAACAGACCAACCACTGGGTTCCTGATGAAGCAGTTCAAGAAATAAGAAGGTGTTGCGACAGCTAGCTTTACTGTACCGTAGAGGAAGAGCGTTGCCCTGATGCCTCCGTGCCTCCTCTCGTCCACCGCATTCCCTCTCCAGTCCACGTACACTTCTTCACCTTCCATGCACTAGCCTATAGTCGCCCAGCACACAGGCACTACTGCATGCAGCAGCTAGCAAATCAGCTCTGTTGTGTGCAGGCAAATGCTAGCTCTATCACGGCGAGGGTGCACAGAGAGCAGAAGCTGCTCCCAAAAAAACTCCAGAGAGACCCCATAGGCCGGGCCGCCTCTGAAGTATTTATGCACACATATGAGCGGTATTATTGGAGTTGGAGCCGTATATTAATTAATTAATATAAGGCTTGCCTCGAAATTATATTGCTCTAGTTTCTTTTTCTAAAAAAAATGAGCTGGCTCCTGATCACAGTACTACGCGGTCAACTGGTTGAGTCCTGGACGCCGCGCATCGGGCGCGCGGACGTGTAGTTTTGCCACCTTTTGCCTCGGGCTTGCTTGATTTGGAGGATCCTCCGGATCTGTTTGGTTCATGCCCTAATTTATGGTGTCATATTTTTAGCAAGCTATGACTATCATAGAAAATTTGGTGAACAAAATTAAAATCAAACTTGCGGCAAAGTTTAGCTAGAAAATAAATATATAATGTGTGGGACCACTAGTAAGAAAGTGTGACACGCCGAAATTGTGGCAACCAACCAAACAACTATCAGAAAAAAAATATGGCATGACTAATCTATGGTATGGCAAGTGTCGGTGTTATGACCCAGGGGTCAAGACCACCGGCTAGTAAATTTGTATATCTCGGGCTTCCTCGAGCTGGTCGAGGGAGTCCTCTCGGGCTGCTGTGTTGGCCTGCTCGCTGTAGGCTTTTAGTCGGGGGGACCCGTACTCGAGGTCAGTGGGGAGGACGGCCTCGGACCCATAGATCAAGAAGAACGGGGAGAACCCCGTGGCTCAACTTGGTGTCGTTCGGAGACTCCATAGGACAACGGGCAGTTCATCGACCCATCTCTTGCCATGTTTGTTCAGCCGATCGAAGATCCTTGGCTTGAGGCCCTGCAAAACCATACCATTGGCACGCTCGACCTGGCCGTTAGTTCGAGGGTGGGCGACTGCAGACCAATTCACCCTGATGTGGTGGTGGTCACAGAAGTCCAGGAACTTTTGGTCGGTGAACTGGGTGCCGTTGTCGGTGATGATGACGTTGGGAACCCCGAAGCGGTGGATGATGTCGGTGAAGAATAGCACGACTTGTCGAGACTGGATGTTGGCGATGGGTCGAGCCTCGATCCACTTCGAGAATTTGTCTACAACCACGAGGAGGTGGGTGTGGCCACCTTTGGTTCTCTTCAGGGGGTCAACCATGTCAAGCCCCCATACTGTGAACGGCCAGGTGATGGGTATCATCTGAAGAGCTTGGGCGGGTAGGTGGGTCTGCCTGGCGTAGAATTGACATCCCTTGCAAGATCGAACGAGTTTGGTAGCGTCGGTGACAGCTGTCGGCCAGTAGAAGCCTTGTCGAAAGGCGCTTCCTACCAGCGTTCTTGGCGCCGCGTGGTGGCCGCAAGTCCCCGAGTGTAGATCCTTCAGCAGTGCCCTCCCCTCCTCGAGGGTGAGGCAACGTTGAAGTACCCCGGTAGGGCTGCGCCGGTACAGCTCGTGGCCATCCCCATACAAGACGTAGGTTTTGGCACGTCGAGCTATACGGCGGGCTTCGGTACGGTCCTCTGGGAGCTCACCCCGTGTCAGATACTCGAGGTAGGGTGCGCGCCAGTCCGTCGAGGGGGTGGGTGTTGCAGCTGCTCCGTCGATCTCCATGACTTCTTCCCCGTTCGAGGGGGGATCGGTCGAGGGTTGTGGATCGACCCCTTGCTCGAGGGCAGGAGCCCCTAAGCCTAGGTCGACGGACGGCTTGTGAAGGTCCCTCGAGAAGACGTCGGGAGGGACTGTACCCCTAGTGGACGCGATTTTGGCCAGCTCGTCGGCAGCTTCGTTGTACCGGCGGACAGTGTGGTTGAGCTCGAGGCCGTAGAATTTGTCCTCGAGCTTTCGGACCTCCTTGCAGTAGGCTTCCATCTTGGGGTCGTGGCAGCTTGAATCTTTCATCACTTGGTCGATTACCAACTGCGAGTCCCCCCGAACGTCGAGGCGTTGAACCCCGAGCTCGATGGCGATGCGCAGACCGTTGACGAGGGCCTCGTACTCGGCTACGTTGTTGGAGGCGGGGAAGTGGAGACGGATGACGTAGCGCATGTGAACCCCTGAGGGTGATATGAATAGCAATCCGGCGCCTGCCCCCATCTTCATCAACGACCCATCGAAGTACATGGTCCAGAGCTTGATCTGAACTTGCGCTGGGGGTAGTTGGGTGTCGGTCCATTCTGCAACGAAATCTGCCAATACCTGAGACTTGATGGCCTTCCGAGGGGCGTAGGAGAGGATTTCCCCCATGAGCTCGACCGACCATTTGGCGATTCTTCCAGACGCTTCCCGGTTCTGGATTATCTCCCCGAGGGGGAAAGATGAGATCACAGTGACCGGGTGGCCCAGGAAATAGTGCTGGAGCTTGCGCCGAGTGAGGACGATGGCATACAACAGCTTCTGGATGTGGGGGTATCTCGTCTTGGTCTCGGAAAGCACCTCGCTCACGAAGTAGACAGGCCTCTGAACCGGCAGGGCGTGTCCTTCTTCCGCCCTCTCGACCACTACGACAGCGCTGACTACCTGGGTAGTTGCCGTGACATAGAGCAAGAGGGGCTCGGCTGGGCCCGGGGGCACTAAAATAGGTGGCGAGGTGAGCAAGGCTTTTATCTTAGAGAGCGATTCCTCGGCCTCGACGGTCCACGCGAAGCGTTCCGTTTTCTTCAGGAGGCGATAAAGGGGTAGTGCCTTCTCTCCGAGCCTCGAGATGAACTGGCTGAGGGCGGCGAGGCACCCCGTGACCCTTTGCACACCTTTCAGGTCGCTGATCGGGCCCATCCTTGTGATTGCGGTTACCTTCTCAGGGTTGGCCTCGATCCCGCGTTGGGAAACTACGTACCCTAGGAGCATGCCTTGAGGGACCCCGAAGACACACTTCTCAGGGTTTAGTTTTATGTGATTTGCCCTGAGGCACCCAAATGCGATCTCAAGGTCCCCGACCAGGTTTCCGACTGTTTTGGATTTGACCATGATGTCATCGACGTAGGCTTCGACGGTCGGCCCTATATGTTTCCCAAAGACATGGAGCATGCATCGCTGATATGTGGCCCCGGCGTTTCGCAAACCGAAGGGCATAGTAAGGTAGCAAAACATGCCAAAAGGGGTGATGAAGGAAGTCGCGAGCTGGTCGAACTCCTTCATCTTTATTTGGTGATAGCCAGAATACGCATCAAGGAAGCAGAGAATTTCGCATCCCGAAGTGGAATCTATTATCTGGTCGATACGTGGTAATGGAAAAGGGACCTTGGGACATGCTTTATTTAAACTAGTGTAGTCTACGCACATCCTATCCTTTTCGTTCTTTTTCTTGACAAGTACGGGATTTGCTAACCACTCGGGGTGATGCACCTCCTTGATGAACCCGACCTTCAAAAGCTTGTCGACCTCCTCCCCGATGATTCTGCGTTTTTCCTCGTCGAAGCGGCGCAGCTGTTGCTTCACCGGTTTGGATCCGGCTCGGATGTCCAAGGAGTGCTCGACGACCTCCCTCGGAATGCCCGGCATATCCGAGGGACTCCATGCGAACACGTCAGCATTCGCACGGAGAAAGTCGACGAGCACGGCTTCCTATTTAGGCTCGAGGGTGGCGCTGATCGTCAGCGCCTTCCCATCCGCGTGGCCGGGGTCGAGCGGGACGGTCTTGGTGTCCTCCACAGGCTTGAAGTTGTCGGCGTGTCGCTTGGGGTCGGGGATCTCCTTGGAGAAGTCATCGAGGGCCGCGAGGATGGCCGACTCCTTGGCAGCTTCGGCGTTTTCCACGCACTCAACGTCGCAGTCGTATGCGTGCTCGTAGGAGGTGCCGACGGTGATGACCCCCATGGGCCCTGGCATCTTCAGCTTGAGGTAGGCGTAGTTCGGGATCGCCATGAACTTGGCGTACCCTGGTCGACCGATGATGGCGTGGTAGATGCCGCGGAACGCGACCACCTCGAAGGTCAGCTCTTCCTTTCGGAAGTTCGAGGGGGTACCGAAGCAGACGGGTAGCTTGATGTGGCCGATCGGGAGTGTCTTCTTTCCTGGGACGACCCCGTGGAATCCTCCCGCGCTGGGCAGGAGCGCGGTCCTCGGGATCCCCAGGAGGTCGAGGGTCGCGACGTAGATGATGTTGAGGCTGCTTCCCCCATCCATGAGTACCTTGGTGAGGCGGGTGTTGAGTATGATTGGGTCGACGACGAGCGGGTAGACCCCTGCGTTGGGGACGTGCTCGGGGTGGTCGTCCTGGTCGAAGGTGATCGGCGTGTGGGACCAGTCGAGGTATCAAGGAGCCCGGGCTCGAACGGAGAAGACCTCTCGACGCTCCTTCTTGCGCTGACGCGTACTGAGTAGAGTCGAGGGTCCCCCGTAGATCATGTAGCAGTCGTGAACCTCGGGGAAGCCCCCGTTCTTGCCGTCGTCCCCTTCGTGCGGATCCCCCTTCTTGTCGTCTTTCTTGAAGCCAAGAGAATTGAAGTGCTTCTTGAGCATGCGACAGTCCTCGAGACTGTGGTTGGTTGGTCTCGTGTGATAGGGGCAGGGCTCTTTCAACATCTTGTCGAAGACGCCCCCGTCGAGAGGGGGCCCTCGAGGCTTTTTCTTATCCACCGCAGCGACAAGGTCGTCGGGCTCGACGTCACGTCGTTCCGGCTGGTTCTTCTTCTTCTTCTTCTTGTTGCTGTTGTCGTTGTTGTTGTTGCTCTTGGGCCCGTTGTTCGAGCCCCCGGGCTCGTCCGCCTTGGCCTTCCCCTTGTCTGGGGATGCATAGAAGAACGCGCCAACGGCCTCCTTGCCGGCTGCGTAGTTGGCGACAATGTCCATGAGCTCGTTGGCGGTCTTGGGGGTGTTCCGTCCTAGCTCCCGCACCAACTCCTTGCAGGTTGTTCCGGCGATGAACGTCGTAATGACGTCGTGGTCGGAGATGTGGGTTAGCGCGGTGCGCTGCCTCGAAAACCGACGGGTGAAGGCGCGGAGGGTCTCCCCTGGCCTTTGCTTGTAGCTGCGGAGATCCCAGGAGTTCCCTGGCCGCTCGTAGGTGCCCTTAAAGTTCCCCTCGAAGATCCTGACCAGGTCCGGCCAGTCTTGGATCAAGTCCGGGGGAGCTCCTCGAGCCATCTTCGGACGGTGTCGGAGAGGAAGAGTGGGAGTTGTCGAATGATGACGTGGTCGTTGTCGGCTCCTCCTAGCTGACATGCCAGCCTGAAATCAGCAAGCCAGAGCTCCGGCTTGGTTTCGCCGTTGTACTTGACCAGGCTGGTGGGCGGACGGAAGCGGATGGGCAAGGCGGTTCGCCTGATGGTCCTGCCAAAGACTCGTGACCCTGGTGGTTTCGGAGATCGACATCGATCTTTGTCGCTGTCATAGCGCCCACCTCGGTGAGCGTTGTAACCTCGAGCTTCAGCGTTGCCGTATCGGCGTCGTTTGTTCTCCCACGGGGGTCGATCGTCGATGATGCGCTCTCGAACTGGTCGTCGCTCTACTCGGCCTTGGGGCGCTCTATCTTGGTGGACGGATACCTCTCGATTTCGTCGAGGGGGTACGTCCTGATGGTCAGAGGCAGCTCCTCTGCGCCTCGAGGCCGAGCTCTCCGCCTGTTGTATGGCCGCAGTTTGGAGAAGCCCCTGGATTTCGTTCCTGATGCGTTGCGCTTGGGGTGTCGATGGCGCCGGCATGTCGCAAAGCAGCATTGCGGCTGCTACGACGTTTTGGCTAGCATAGTTGTAGACGCGGGGCTCGTTTGCCCCCTCCTCGACGATCTGTCGATGGACTTCCCAGGCCCGCTCGCGAGCTCCTCCACCCTGTGGGCGTCCGCGATCTCGCTCGAGGGCCTGCTCGAGTTGCTGAAGTCGCATGTGTTCTTCCTCGAGCTTAGCGAGCAGCTCTCGGACTTGCGTGATCTGGACGTCCTGAGGTGGATCGGCTTTGTCAGGGCTCGGGGGGTCGGCGTCTCGTGCTGGTGTAGCGTTGCCCCCTCCTCCTTCATTCGTGGTCGCGGCGTCGTTGATGTCATCCTGGGAATCAACCTGACCGTTGAGGTGGAAGCATTCCCGGGTGGGATCGTAATCCTCATCGGGAGAATCCGAGTCGGGGTAGCCGTGGTAGAAGTTGGGGAAAGATCCCCTGCGCTCCTCTTCCAGCCATCGCCGTAACGTGCCCCAGGTGTGACAACCCGGGATCGGGGCTCGTCGTGGCTCTGGGCGCTCATCCGGCGGAGCGGTGGTGACGAGGTTGATCGTCGCACGTAGCAGGCTCCCTGGATGCCCGCAACGTGTCTGCATCCGTGAGCCTACAAAGGCAGAACAGAGGCTGGCGCTGTTGTAGAGCCCATGTGGAAACGAGTTATGTGGCGGCGACGCGGCCGAGTGTGTCGGAGAGGCCACGGGGACCCCCTGAGATGACGGTAGGGTAGGGCCAAAGTCAGGCTCAGCGAGGTACCCGCCCCCGACCCGCAAGCATGGGACGTCGATCACTGTGGCGGCGTGGCCTTCCCGTCCTTCGGTGTTCCGGGGCATGGTGATGGTGGACTGGACGTTGCTGCACGTCTCGACGCAGTAGGGTTGACCTTCTGTAGACGGGTGCGAGTCCCACAGTTGAAGCGGGGCGGGACGGACGGGACGAATCCCATACCGGAGTGGTTGGAGGCAGGGGTCGAGCCCCCTGGTCGAGGGGGGGTCGAGACCAGCGTGGCCTTGTCGTATCCCTGAAAACATCGTCGAGGGTTGTCCTGTTCATGGTTCGAGGGGTACCTCCGGAATCCGTACTCGCGACGTGGTTGCAGCGGCAGCACAGTTTGACGGAGGTCCAGGGCATGAGCGGTGAGTTGATGGATTTGACTGCGGTCGTGGGCGCCCATGGCGTTAGGCGGGGGCAGGTGAGTGCATCGGATCCCCTTTAACCCATACCGGGAACAGGTGAGCTGATCGAGCTTCCCGCCTGGGGGTCGTTCGTTCGACCCCTTGTCCGTCAGCCGGAGTCGAGGCGGAGGCGGAGGGGTCGCTCGTTCGACCCCTTGTCTGTCAGTCGGGGTCGAGGCGGAGGCGGGGGGGGGGTCGTTCGTTCGACCCCCGTCCGTCATTCGAGGTCGAGGCGGAGGGGGGGGGTCGTTCGTTCGACCCCCCGTCCGTCATTCGAGGTCGAAGCAGCCCACAACTGGTTGCTGATGCTGGTGCGGGGGGCCTTCGTGTGATGGGTCCTTCTTTGTGGACTCGAGAGGCTGATCGGGTCCTGTCTTAAAAATGATTGCTATGTTGAACGTCAGTTTATCGAAGGGTTTAGGGTACCCCTTACCTTTGTACCCGACAGCAAGCTTCTATATTGTCATATCAGCATCTCTTGATCTTCAGGTCCAACCGTGGTTATGTTTTTTTACAACAAACCGTGGTTGTGGTTCCCTCTCGCAGATCTCGTTACTAGTACTAACTTTTCAAGTACAGTAATAAACTTGTACAATCTCCATGTCGCTGGTTGCAGTTGGTCTTAGGACATTTCTGGCCTTAAAATACACATAGTTTTCATAGCTTTTAATATGCTATCATGTTAAAAAAGTTGATGTGACATGTGAATTAATGAGGAAAAAGAGGAATAGTAAAGAAAATTTACATTTTATTCGGTTAATGGTTTCTGCGGTTGATAAGTCGACTGATGCTATTTTGTTATGCGAGAAAAATACTATATTAAATATGACTAATAAGTTCAAGCAAACATGTTTTTAAAACAACTTCAAACGATCATGCTGTCATAGGAGGGCGGGGAATATTTAAGCTCTTGCTTCCATGGCCGAAGACACGAGCGAAATAGTGTTGGGGGAGGGGAGGGAGGACGGGGGGGGGGAGCATGGTTTTCTCATCTGAGTTGGGTAGGGCACTAGGACACCATGGCGAGTCACACGCACCCTCACGAGGGCACGAACGAATAGTTGCTTCCATGACTTCTTTCTGCTCACCATGGCAAGTCACACGCCTCACCGACACTGCACCCTCGCTCGCTCACTGCTTGTCTCGTTCCCTTGTGGTCTCTCGTTCAACACGACTTCACATGTATTTCATTAAGAAGATGATGGTCTACACTATCACACATGGTTTCTGCGTTGTGAAGTTGGTTTCCATCGGAAAGTTTCATGTATCTTGGAGGCTAGATTGATGGTCGTGTTTGGATCTAGGGACTAAAATTTAGGTGTTACATCTAACTAAACATGAGTTGATTATAAAACTAATTATAGAAGTCATTAGTGAGAAGAATCAATTAAGCCTAATTAATCTATCGTTAGCACATATTTACTATATCACTATATTATCAAATCATAGACTAATTAGGCTTAATAAATTTGCCTGACAAATTAGTCTCAATTTATTCAGTTAATTTTGTAATTAATATTTTCTTATTAATACTCTAAATTATTAGTGTCTAACATTCGATGTGCACGAAAAAAATTAGGAGGTTAGAACCAGATGCGCCACCTCCTTGCTCTTCTCACCGTATGAGTTAGTATTTGGTATTTAATTAAAGCGGTATCGATAGTAAAGAGACATACGATTATAGAATAATAAAGTATGAGGTGATGTACATGTACATGTACTGTACGTTTGGTTAGAAGAGAGCCTTACACCCAGGATTATTATTGGTTTTGGTGGGATCACACTAACCTTTTGGTGCACAATCCTCGATCTATTAGCCATGGGTTGTGCTGTTTCGTTTGATGAAGCATTTGACAATAAGTTGCACGGTGTATCAAGCAACACCGATTCTGATTTTCTGTCACGTCGTAAGATCGCAAAGACTATAGGAATTCCTTTTCTTCTTCTAACACAAACTAAACAACAGGTTCCAGCCTCTGCACAGCTATGCTGAAAGGTTGATGTCGCTGCTAATCTAACTCGAAGTGCCGCCACTGCTTGTTTAAGCGGCGACTACCGTAGCAATCGCACTCATTCTCTTCCGCCGTGGAAAATAGAGATCATTAGGTCGTCCTCAATGAGCATGACCAAATAGCTAGTTTTATAGAAATAAAAAATAAATAAATAAAGCTGCCAGCCGCACAGTAGGAAGAGGAGTGGGGTCGTGAGGTCTCTTGGCAAAGCGGTCTTTACCGATAGGAGATCTGCCAACACCCCTAAGACGTTGCCGAGTGCATGGGCCTCTTTGCCGAGTGCAATTGCGCTCGGCAAAGCGCCCGATTTCTGTAGTGACTACGTCGTGTTCGTCTGGTCGTTTCGGTGGCTAATAAGCCGACTGTGGCTGTATTTTATTGTTTTGTTGTGAGAGAAAAATATTGTTTCGTTGGCTGATAAGCCAAATGAATAGGACGATTGTTCTCCTTTGTGTAAATAAATAGCTAGCTAGAAAGTTGTTGAGGATGCCCTTAACTATCCATAAGCTCTCAATGTTGTACCTGTACGCATGTACCTGACACGCTCACCGCTACCGTTATTTGTACCTGCACCGAATAACAGAGTTGCATAAGGGTTCATTTAGTTACCACGTCAAAATTTAGTCTTATTTAGACCTTTTAGTCACTTTTTAACCAAACACTTTGACAAAATGGGACTAAATGGTTTTAGCTCTCTAGTCATTTTTAGAGTGGCTAAAAAAGACCAAGGGGGTGTTTGGATCCAAGAGCTAACAATTAACTTATATTTTTGGATACCAATTAGAAAGTCTAAACGTAGGTTAATTTAAGGCTAATAAAAACTAACAATGGATAATTGATGGTTATAGTCTATTAGCTCTTACTAGCTTATAATTAGCTCATATTTAATTTATTTTCATAAAATAGGCTAATTTTTAGTTTTGATATCTAAACAGGGTCTAAGGCCAGTTTCAATGAGGGTTTCAAATAAGTTTCATTCTCATTAAATGATATGACACATCACCAAATTTGCTTAGGTGGCAGTATATTTATGAGGAGAGAAGCCAAACGAGTGTCGTCGGGATGAAACCCGCTCGTCCCGATTACCCAGGCGATGAAATCCCCACTGAGGCTGATGAGTTTCACTCCGTCACGCTCGGCGGGGTCTCCTGCGACGCGCGCCCTCCCGGCGCTGCCTTTCGCGCTTCTCCCTCCCTGTTCGCGCCAAATCCTTCAATCCCCAACCCTATAAACTCGACCCCTTCCATGGCTGCAGTTTGCGGCTGCTCAGGTTTCTCAGTTGTGCGGTGGATCTGCATCAGCAATGTCGTCGTCGCGCCGAGGAAAGAAGGGGACGAGAACTCAGCAGCCAGCGGAGGTCCATGTGACGAGGTTCAGCAATGAGGACTCCACCTCACCGTACGCTTCGCTGGGAGTTCCACGGCCGCCGGCAGCACCACCTCACGCATCGTCTTCTTCATCGCCAGGAGCTGCACATCCTGTATCTCTGCCATCTCAAGCAGGCGTCTCTAACCCATCGCCGACGTTGTGGTCTGGATCCACAAATCAGTGGTAAGCTCGGATCTTGCATTGCTCGAATTTATTTCTGAATGAGTAGGATAAAAATCCCTAGATCTCCTTAGATTGGACACATGTTTATTTTAGGGAAGTTTCTGTTGTGTTATCAAGATAACGTCAGCTTGTTGATCCATGTTGCATCAGCTTGTTGGGGTCACGAATTTCTGTTTGAACTCACTCGTACCAATGCTTTTCCCTTTTCTAGTTTTGAATGCTTCTGCTTAGTGGCCCTCATTTGTTACAAATATTCACATGCACTCTTTTGATTATTAAACTGTGTGAAATATGTTTCAGTTCAATGCAGTTTAGACATTTTAGATGCAGATCCGATAGTCCAGAATTTTAATTTAAAGTGACAGACACAACTTAAGACTGCAAAGGAGCAAAGGGAAGTAAAGTTGCTTGAAGCTTATACTTCGCTCTTTGTCCAGGATACAAGTCAGATGTCCCAACAAGAGAAGGCTAGTCAAGAGATAGCACTGGCCTCTATGACACGCAAGTTGTTTGGAAACCATGAAGAAGCGGCATAAGGTGAGTTTCAGCGGTGGCTACTTTATTTGTGTTAGCTAAATCATCTACGCTTTTTAAATTATTCATATTCTCTACTAGCAAGCTGTTGTATGTATCCTCTGTAATTCACTATTTCACTACATTGTGTGTAGGATCACAGTAACGTGGCTTTGGCACTGGAATTTTGAAGAATAGTTACTTGCAACAGCTGGTTTCTTGAAGGTCATGATCTGAAATTCAGTTATGACAAACTTAGTTATCTGAAATCCATAAAGTGCATTGTGTCCTCTCCGTTATCTGAAACTTAGTTATGGTCCTTATCTGAAACTTGTCGTAGAACCTGAACTGTATTTTTGCTGATGCCTGATCTGTACTCGAGTACTACTGCATTATTGAACCTGATCTATACGAGCTATGCTCAGTTCGGTGGTGGCAACAATTGCCGTAGTTCTATGTTTTAATTCTTGTTTAGTGTTCTTGGCAAACGGAAATACTAGTTCAATCACTGTATTTCTTCGGAAGGGCAGCAGGTAAGCTAAGTGTCAAATCTACTGTAGATGATGAGAACAATCCGTTTATATAAATGGCTATATAATTTCTTGGCTACATTTGATCACAACACTATGCATACATTAAATGCCAGACGTTGTCTATGAAACGGTGAAATGAAACCCTCCACTGAGAGAGGCAGTTTCATTTTTAGTCTAAATGCACAAGGCTGATGTGGCAGTCTAGGAAACAGTGAGATGACACTCTCCATTGAGACTTGTCGGTGTTATAACCCAGGGGTCAAGACCACCGGCTAGTAAATTTGTATATTGCGTGCTTCCTCTCTCAGACGTGATACAAGAAGAACACAAGATTTATTCTGGTTCGGACATGTCTCCCATGCCGCTACAGTTTAGGACCCTGTACTCCCGTGCCTCCCCTTGATCTATAAAAGGGGGCGCCGGGATAGAAGAAAGGGAGGGATATGGAGATTGGCTCACACATTCGGACATCAGCTTTGACCCGCATACACCACACATCCGATTGCTTGATCGACCTCTCAAGCAATCAACCGACCATCTAGGATAGCCCTGCTAGTCCTAGGCCTCAGCTCATCCCGAGCACCCTCGTGTAAACCAGCTTGTACCCCCTGTGCGATCACTTCGGTGCAAGATAATACGATTCATCATCCCCCGCTGGACGTAGGGTCTTCTGTGCCCGAACCAGGATAAATCTTGTGTTCTTCTTGCATCATGTATGGGAGAGGGAGCACGCAATATACAAATTTACTAGCCGGTGGTCTTGACCCCCTGGGTCAAAACACCGACAGTTGGCGCGTCAGGTAGGGGGCTTTGCGTGTCGATCAACTCCGAACTACTCTCCCAGATGGATTCCACGATCCCATCACTTCTGTTCGCCACCACCGTCTGGTTCGGGAGTCTAGAGTTCATATCCACGGGCCATGGCCACGACATGATTCTACTCACCAGTAGTGGCATGGATAGCAGCAGCTCCGGAACTCCGGGGCCAAGGAGGACCAGACGACGGTCCCACCACTCGCGCCTGTCGCTTGCGACCAGGAGGAGGCGCGAACGACGCTGCCGCGCTCCTCACCGCGCAGATCCCGAGACGCCGTATGCCGTCTCCCCGGCCTCAGCTGGCGACACAGTTCCTCCCTTCGGGAGCCTGTTTGACCCATGCTTGCAGGTCGGGGGCGGGTACCTCGCTGAGCTTGACTTTGGCTCTGCCATACCGTCATCTCAGAGGGTCTTCGTGGCTTCTCTGTCATACTCGGCCGCACCATCGCACAACCTGTTTCCACATGGGCTCTACAACGCCAGACTCTGTTCTGCTTTTGTAGGCTCGCAGATGCATGCACGTTACGGCTCCCCAGGGAACCCGCTAGGCACGACGATCAACCTCGTCACCACCCCTCCACAGGACGAGCGCCCGAAGTCACGATGAGCTCCGGCCCTAGGGTGTCAGACCTGGGGGACGGTACGACAATGGCTGAAGGAGGAATGTTGGGGATCTTTCCCCAACTTCTACCACGGCTACCCTGACTCGGACTCCCCCGACGAGGGTTACGATCCCACACGGGAGTGCTTCCACCTCGTCGATCCGGTCGACTCCCAGGATGACATCAACGACGCCGCGACCACGGATGAAGGAGGGGGTAACGCTACCTCGGCGCGAGACGTCGCCCCCCCGGTTCCAGTCGAAACCGATCCACCACAGGATACTCAGATCGCGCAAGTCCGAGAGCTGCTCGCCAAGCTCGAGGAGGAGCGTCTGCGACTCCAGCAGCTCGAGCACGGCCTCGAGCGAGATTGCGGGTGGCCACAGGGTGGAGGAGCCCGCGAGCGGGCCCAGGAAGTCCATCGACAGATCGTCGAGGAGGGGGCAAACGAGCGCCACGTCTACAACCGTGCCAGCCAAAATGTCGTGGCGGCCGCAATGCTGCTTCGTGACATGCCGACACCATCGACGCCCCAGGCGCGGCACATCAGGAATGAAATCCAGGGGCTTCTCCAAACCGCGGTCGTACAACAAGCGGAGAGCTCGGCCTCAAGACGAAGAGGAGCTGCTTCCGAGCGGCGGGACGTGCCCCCTCGACAAGATCGAGAGGTATCTGTCCACCAAAACAAGGCGCCCCAAGGCGGAGCGGAGCGACAACTAGTTCGAGACCGCATCCTTGACGATCGACAACCGCGAGACGCGCGATACGACATCAATGACAACAAACGACGCCGACACGGTGACGCTGAGGCTCGAGGTTATAGTGCTCATCGAGGTGGGCGCTACGACAGCGACGAGGATCAACGTCGATCCCCGGAACCACCAGGGCCACGAGTCTTCAGCAAGGCAATCCGGCAAACCGCCTTGCCTGTTCGTTTTCGTCCGCCCACCAGCCTGGTCAAATACAACGGAGAAACCAAGCCGGAGCTCTGGCTCGCTGATTTCAGGCTGGCATGTCAGCTAGGAAGAGCCGACAGCGACCACGTCATCATTCGGCAACTCCCGCTCTTCCTCTCCGACACCACTCGAAGGTGGCTCGAGGAGGTCCCCCGGACTTGATCCATGGCTGGCCCGACCTAGTCAGGATCTTCGAGGGGAACTTCAAGGGCACCTACGTGCGGCCGGGAAACTCCTGGAATCTCCGCAGCTGCAACCAGAAGCCAGGGGAAACCCTCCGTGACTTTACCTGACGGTTCTCCAAGCAACGTACTGAGCTCACCCACATCTCCGACCACGACGTCATCACGGCGTTCGTCGTCGGGACAACCTGCAAGGAGCCGGTGCGGGAACTGGGACGGAACACCCCCAAGACCGCCAACGAGCTTATGGACATCGTCGCCAACTATGCAGCCGACGAGGAAGCTGTTGGCGCGTTCTTCTATGCATCCCCAAGCAAAGGGAAGGCCAAGGCGGACGAGCCCGGGGGCTCGAATAATGGGCCCAAGAAGAACAATAACAAGAAGAAGAAGAAGAAGAACCAGTAG
Organism: Microstegium vimineum; assembly: GCA_022036555.1. Taxonomy (NCBI): domain Eukaryota; kingdom Viridiplantae; phylum Streptophyta; class Magnoliopsida; order Poales; family Poaceae; genus Microstegium; species Microstegium vimineum. Next base: position 536,892 of record CM039140.1, on the reverse strand, counting down.
GGTCGACACGACGTCGAGCCCTACGATCTTGTCGCTGCGACAGACAAGAAGAAGCCTCGAGGTCCCCCTCCCGAGGGGGGCGTCTTCGACAAAATGCTGAAAGAGCCCTGCCCCTATCACAAGGGACCGACCAACCACAGCCTCGAGGACTGTCGCATGCTCAAGAAGCACTTCTGCTCTCTCGGCCTCAAGAGAGACGACAAGAAGGAGGACCCACAGGACGAGGGCGATGGCAAGAACGGGGGCTTCGCCGAGATCCTCGACTATTTCATGATCTTCGGGGGACCCTCGACCCGACTCAGCACGCGTCAGCGCAAGAGTGAGCGTCGGGAGGTCTTCTCCGTTCGAGCTCAAGCTCCTCGATACCTCGACTGGTCACACGTGCCGATCACCTTCGATCTGGATGACCACCCCGAGCACGTCCCCAACGCAGGGGTCTACCCACTCGTCGTCGACCCGATCATACTCAACACCCGCCTTTCCAAGGTGCTCATGGATGGGGGAAGCAACCTCAACATCGTCTACGCCGAGACCCTCGACCTCCTGGGGATCCCAAGGACCATGCTTCTGCCCAGCGCGGGGGGATTCCACGAGATCGTCCCAGGAAAGAAGGCACTCCCTATCGGCCGCGTCAAACTACCCGTCTGCTTCGGTACCCCCTCGAACTTCCGGAAGGAAGATCTAACCTTTGAGGTGGTCGCATTCCACGGTACCTACCACGCCATCATCGGTCGACCGGGATACGCCAAGTTCATGGCGGTCCCGAACTACACCTACCTCAAGCTAAAGATGCCGGGGCCCAAGGGAGTCATCACCATCGACACCTCCTACAAGCACGCTTACGACTGCGACGTCGAGTGCGTGGAGAACGCCGAGGCGGTCGAGGAGTCAGCCATCCTCGCGGCCCTCGATGACTTCTTCAAGGAGATCCCCGACCCCAAGCGACACGTCGGCATCTTCAAGCCTGTCGAGGACACCAAGACCATCCCGCTCGACCTCGACCACGAGGGTGGGAAGGCGCTGACGATCAGCGCCATCCTCGAGCCCAAATAGGAAGCCGTGCTCGTCGACTTTCTCCGTGCGAACGCTGACGTGTTTGCATGGAGTCCCTCGGATATGCCGAGCATTCCGAGGGATGTCGCCGAGCACTCCTTGGACATCCGGGCCGAATCCAAACTGGTGAAGCAACGGCTGCGCCGCTTCGACGAGGAGAAGCGCAGAATCATCGGGGAGGAGGTCGACAAGCTTTTGAGGGCCAGATTCATCAAGGAGGTACATCATCCCGAGTGGTTAGCAAATCCTGTACTTGTCAAGAAAAAGAATGGAAAGGATAGGATGTGAGTAGACTACACTAGTTTAAATAAAGCATGTCCCAAGGTTCCTTTTCCATTACCACGCATTGATCAAATAGTAGATTCCACTGCGGGATGTGAAACTCTCTGCTTCCTTGATGCGTATTCTGGCTATCACCAAATAAAGATGAAGAAGTCCGATCAGCTCGCGACTTCCTTCATCACCCCCTTTGGCATGTTTTGCTACCTCACTATGCCCTTCGGTTTGCGAAACGCCGGGGCCACATATCAAAGATGCATGCTCCATGTCTTTGGAAAACATATAGGGCCAACCGTTGAGGCCTACGTCGATGACATCGTGATCAAATCCAAGAAAGTCGAGAACCTAGTCGGGGACCTCGAGATCGCGTTTGGGTGCCTCAGGGCAAATCACATAAAGCTGAACCCAGAGAAGTGTGTCTTCGGGGTCCCTCGAGGCATGCTCCTAGGGTACATAGTTTCCGAACACAGAATCGAGGCCAACCCAGAAAAGGTAACCGCAATCACCAGGATGGGCCCGATCAAGGATCTTAAGGGCGTACAAAGGATCATAGGGTGCCTCGCTGCCCTCAGCCGGTTTATCTCATGGCTCGGGGAAAAAGCCCTCCCCCTTTATCGCCTCCTTAAGAAAACAAAACACTTCACATGGATCGTTGAGGTCGAGGAGTCGCTCTCCAAACTCAAAGCCTTGCTCACCTCGCCACCTGTCTTGGTGCCTTCAAACCCAGCCGAGCCCCTCTTGCTCTATGTCGCAGCAACTACCCAGGTAGTCAGCGCTGCCATAGTAGTCGAGAGGGCAGAAGAGGGACATATCTTGCCGGTTCAGAGGCCTGTCTACTTCGTGAGCGAGGTACTTTCTGAGACTAAGACGAGATACCCCCACATCCAGAAGCTATTGTATGCCGTCGTCCTCACTCGGCGCAAGCTCCAACACTATTTCCTGAGCCACCCGGTTACTGTGGTCTCATCTTTCCCCCTCGAGGAGATAATCTAGAACCGGGAGGCGTCTGGAAGAATCGTCAAGTGGTCGGTCGAGCTCATGGGGGAAACTCTCTCCTATGCCCCTCGGAAGGCCATCAAGTCTCAGGTATTGACAGATTTCATTGCAGAATGGACCGACACCCACCTACCCCCGGTGCAAGTTCAGACCGAGCTCAGGACCATGTATTTCGACGGATCGTTGATGAAGACGGGAGCTGGCGCCGGATTGCTGTTCATATCACCCTCAGGGGTCCATATGCGTTACGTCATTCGCCTCCACTTCCCCGCCTCCAACAACGTAGCCGAGTACGAGGCTCTCGTCAACGGTCTGCGCATCGCCATCGAGCTCGGGGTTCGACGCCTCGACGTTCGGGGGACTCGCAGTTGGTAATCGACCAAGTGATAAAAGATTTGAGCTGCCATGACCCCAAGATGGAAGCCTATTGCGAGGAGGTCCGAAGGCTCGAGGACAAATTCTACGGCCTCGAGCTCAACCACATTGCCCGCCGGTACAACGAAGCTGCTGACGAGCTGGCCAAAATCGCGTCCACTCGAGGTACAATCCCTCCCGACGTCTTTTAGAGGGACCTTTACAAGCCGTCCGTCGACCTAGGCTCGGGGGCTCCTGCCCTCGAGCATGGGGTCGACCCACCTCCCTCGACCGATCCCCCCTCAAACGGGGAAGAAGTCATGGAGATCGACGAAACAGCCGCAACACCAACCCCCTTGACGGACTGGCGCACACCCTACCTCGAGTATCTGATACGGAGCGAGCTCCCAGAGGACCGCACTGAAGCCCGACGCATAGCCCGACGCGCCAAAACCTACGTCTTGTATGGGGATGGCCGCGAGCTGTATCGACGCAGCCCTACTGGTATACTTCAGCGTTGCCTCATCCTCGAGGAGGGGAGGGCACTACTGAAGGACCTACACTCGGGGCTTGCGGCCATCACGCGGCGCCAAGAACGCTGGTAGGAAGCGCCTTTCGACAAGGCTTCTACTGGCCGACAACCATCACCGATGCTACCAAACTTGTTCGATCTTGCAAGGGATGCCAATTCTACGCCAGGCAGACCCACCTACCCGCCCAAGCTCTTCAGATGATACCCATAACTTGGCCATTCGCAGTATGGGGGCTCGACATGGTCGGCCCCCTGAAGAAAACAAAAGGTGGCCACACCCACCTCCTCGTGGCCGTAGACAAATTCTCGAAATGGATCGAGGCTCGACCCATTGCCAACATTCAATCTCGACAAGTTGTGTTGTTCTTCACCGACATCATCCACCGCTTCGGGGTCCCAAACGTCATCATCACCGACAACGGCACGCAGTTCACCGGTCAAAAGTTCCTGGACTTCTGTGACCACCACCACATCAGGGTGAACTGGTCTGCAGTCACCCACCCTCGAACTAACGGCCAGGTCGAGCGCGCCAATGGTATTGTTTTGCAGGGCCTCAAGCCAAGGATCTTCGACCGGCTAAACAAACACGACAAGAGATGGGTCAATGAGCTGCCCTCTGTGCTATGGAGTCTCCGAACGACACCAAGTCGAGCTACGGGGTTCTCCCCATTCTTCTTGGTCTATGGGTCCGGGGCCGTCCTCCGCACTGACCTCGAGTACGGGTCCCCTCGACTAAAGGCCTACAGCGAGCAGGCCAATGCAGCAGCCCGAGAGGACTCCCTCGACCAGCTCGAGAAAGCCCGGGACGTGGCCCTCTTCAACTCGGCAAGGTACCAGCAGACGCTGCGGCGCTACCACGACAAGCACGTACGCAAAAGGGACCTCGAAGTCGGCGACCTCGTGTTGCGCCGTCGACAAAGCAACAAGGGGCGTCACAAGCTGACGCCACCTTGGAAAGGACCCTTCATCGTGGCAGAGGTGCTAAAGCCAGGGACTTACAAGCTGAAGAACGACAAGGGCGAGATCCTCACCAATGCATGGAACATCGAACAACTACGTCGCTTCTACCCCTAAGGCCTCGAGGCCTCGTACATTTTCTGCATTATGTATATTTATCACATTATGAATGAATAAAATGTTCTCAAAATACATTTCACATTCGTTCATAACTCTGAGGTAGCCTCGACTCTGCTCCTGCAAAGTCAAGCCTCCCTCGGGGGCTGACACGGGGGGACCCCCCTAAGTCCTCCAAAAACTCGAATGTTTTTTTTCGAAACTCGGCCTTCTCTTTCCACCTTTGCCCCGAGTACACTTCATGGCTAAGTAAAAAACGCCTCGAACTCCCTAAGGGTCGAGGGCCGTCGAGCCGAGGACTCTCCTACGCCTCAGGGCTACGGTACCCCCAGTCGCTCCCCCCCTCCGGGGATACGAGCGTGCGTCGAATACTTAGTCCACAAGCAACGACTCAGGCAAAGAGAAATAGAGACAACTTGAGAAATAAAAACACCTAGATGCATCTCGAATAAAATGCATTAAAATTAAGAAGCCCCCAGGGGCTTGACATCATATTGTCACAAAAGCTAATCTATTACATGGACCTTCTTGTCCAGATTCGGCACGCAGGCCTCGACTACTCGTCCCTATCTCCATTCGCCGAAGGGAGCACTTCAGGCTCGAAGAGCTTCGCCAGCTCGCCTCCGGGCACCTCTGCGGCCTCGATCAGCTCGTGGCATCTCGCCACGTTGGCCTCATCGGTTAGCCCCAGGTCGACGACGAAGCCGCTGGCGACGACGTTGAGGTCGTAGATGTAGCCCGAGCGGACGACCGCGAGCGCCCGCTTCACGCCCACGTGCAGAGCAGCACGGACTTCCTCCGTCACCTCTCGGGTCATGGAGTAGAAGCGGCGCAGGAGGGAGTCTCCTCACGCGTCGCCTTCGACCGCCGACTCCGGCTCGACCCCCATGTCATCGCAGAAGGCGGAGATTGCGCCCTCGAGCCTTTCGTTCAGGCTCGCCTCCGCCCCGAGGAGGTTCTGAAGACTGGTCAGATCCTCGTGGGCTCGAGCCTTATCCCCTTCGAGTTCTGCCAAGACAAATAGAGGACTCCGTCAAAACCAAAAAAGCAGAGGAAGGGTCGAAAACAGACAAGCTTAATAAAAAAAACAACTCACCTTTGGCGTGTGCTTCCAGGGTGACGAAGTCCTGCTCGGCCCTCCGAAGTTGGTGGCGGACGTCAACGAGCTCTGCAGCTTGGTCGTTGTTTTTAGCCCGGAGGTCCTCGATGATCTTGCCAGTACCGTCGAGGGCCCTCTTCTGGTTAGCCACCACCTCCCCAAAAGCGACGCGGTCGCGGGAGACCGTGTCAAAATCCGCCTGGAGCTCCTGGACCCACCCCTCGAGGGAGGTGCGGTCGGCAGCCGCCTGCTTTAGGTCCGCCTCGATCTACCGGACACGCTCCGCCGCCCGAGCCAGTTCCTCCCTGAGCTGGGTGGACTCCTCCTCCGCCTTACGCCGGGCCTCCTGAGCAGCGTCCCGCTGCTGTCCGACCTCGACAACCTCCTTGAAGACAACCTCGGTCCTCGACTATGCCCGGGAGGCCCCCTCCTGTGCGGTGGCCGCGTCGACCTTCGCCTGGGTGGCCTCGGCCTCCGCTTGCTCCAGCGAGGCGCGGAGGATGGGGAGCTGGCGCCACTGCTCCTACGCTCGGAGGATAAACTGGGACTTGTCGTACGACCTCGCCTGCAGCATCTACCAGGGATAGAAAGGAAGGTCATCAAAAAAGAGCAGCAAAATAACCAAGGTAAATTGAGAAAGGAAAGGACGAAACTTACTTCCATCCCCCGGAACAAATCCGCGGAAGTGACCTCCGCCGACACGCGTACCACATGGGCGAGCCACGCCCGGAACTTCTCCAGGTGCTCCCACTCCCCGAGCTCGGCTTGATCATCGAGCTTGAGGAGGGTGCGCCCTGGGTCTTGGGGGTCGGCCAGCTCGAGGGGCTCCTGCCCCCAGAACTTGCTGCGGTGGTCGACCCTCTCCTTGACCTCCTGCATGAGGCCCTGGCGCATCTCGAGGTCACCCCCGTGGAGCATCACCCGCTCCGCCAGAGTAGGGAAGGGAGCCGCCCCCTCAAGCTGGGCACTTCTGGCCTCGGAGTCATCTTGCGGGGTCGCCGTCGGTCCCTCCTGATCGTCGCCTCTAGGCGGAAGAAGTCCCCGCCGTGAGAATAACCCTACGCGTGAAGAGAACACACGTTAGCACCCGACGTCGCAGGCTCACTGCGGTCCCCTCCCTCTACGTAAACTAAGTTAGGGGGCGGAGCACCTCCAGCAGACGACTACCCGACCTCGACGACAGGCCGAGCAGCCGCCTCGGACATTGTCACGTCCTCCGCGCTGTTTCCTTGCAGCGCCACGACAGCCCCCTCCTACTCCGGCCGGGGGGCCGTCATCTCCGCCATCTCCGCCGCGGGCATCGCCTCGAGCTCCTCGACCCGTCCTCCCTCCTGGGCAGGCTCAGGGAGCGGCTCCGAAGCCCCCTCGACGAGGGTCTCCACCGACGGAGGCACCTCCGGCGCGACAACAACCGCACCCTCGTGCTCGCCCCGCAGACGCGCCTCCCACGACGCGAGGATCTCGGGCCACCGCCTCGGCGCCTGGCGCTCCGGCGTCTCTCCCTCGCCGGCGGAGGTCAAGTCGACCACCTCCACCTCTACGGCGGCTGGGGGCTCGACCCCCTCAGCCACGACCGTCGTCGACGTCGGCTCCGCGCCTTCCGAGGCTGCGGGCGCCCCCCCCTTCGACGGGTGGGTGAGCACGGCCTCGACCGCCACTCCGGCGGATCCCGCCGACACAACGGGCCGACCCGCCTCTTCTCCCGCTCGAGTTAGCTCCGCAGCGGCCAGCGCCTGCCTGCGCCTCGGCAGCCCACGCCGCACATGGGGCAGGGGTCGAAGGGGACGAGGCGGCAGGACCGGTCCTGACGGTCATCTTGGTCGCGGCCTCCGCCTTCAACCTCTTGGCCAGGGTGAAGGTCGTGTCCTCCGACAAGCGCTTCACCCTGGAAAAGGAACTCATACGCGACGGTAAGCACAAGTCATAACCAACGAAAAATACACGGGATCGGCAGGAAAACAACTTACCCCAGCGAAGTTGTGGGGGTCCGACCAATGGACCTCGAGCCGCTCGGGGGCTTCTGCGAGGCACGTCGGGAGCCACTTCTCCCGCCAGCGCTGGCCGTGGCAGGGGCCAACGGCGTCCTCGCCGCCGCCACCCTGGTCTCCTCCTGGGTCGACGGGCTTGATGCCCGTGCGCTCGACCGAGTGGGCGCCGGGGGCGTGCTCGACCGACCCCTCGACAGGGACCGCGACGAACGGCTACGCGTCCGCCGCGACGCTTCAGCTTGAAGAGCCGCGGGGCGCTCACCCCGCGACTCAATTCCGACGGTTGGGGTCGACCTCGACGTCGACCCCTCTCCACCTCCAATACTGGCGGCCGGACCCTGACGCCTGGGCACCGCTCTTTCTTCCTCGAGCCCTCGCTGCGGCTCGGCCTCCTCCTCCTCCTGCTCCGGCTCCTCTTCCTGCATAAGAACAATCTCCGTCAGGATCAGCGTAACGGTCACAACCCTGCGCCACAGAGCCATATCGCCAACAACCTCATCACCGCTCGAACCCTCATCCTCATCCGCCTCCGAGGGGGACTCCTCGGAGAGGTTGGTCTGCCTCTGCCGTGCCTGGCGTCGTTCACGCTCCTCCCTCTCTCGGGCCTTTTTGCCCTTGTCCCTCTTGGCCTTGTCCTTGGTCTTCTTGTCCCGCTCGGCCTACAGGCGTCTCGCTTGGGAGTTGTCCCGCTCCTCCTTCACCGGCGGTAGCGACTTCCGGTAAACGACGTTCCCCTAAGGAACGTGAGGCGTTGTCAGAAAATGGGCAAAAGGGGACGAACAGGACGAACAAGGGAGCATTAACAAAGAAAAGAGGTGAACCAGCTGGACGTGGCCCTGGTCTGGCATCATGGGGACGCCGGCGACGCTCCCACCTCGAACGCGCCGGCGAAGGAGGCGCGTACTCGGCGGACCACCCTCTCGAGGGGCAGCTCGTCCTCCACGAGGCGGCACCCCGTGAGATCCACCCCCGGGCGCATCTCGTCGAGGCGTCGCGGGCGAGCCATCAGTGGCACGACTCGCCGCTAGTGGAAGGCCGACCCGACGATCGCCGCTGTAAGTCCTGCCTTCTTCAGACTGGAGACCGCGCCAAGCAGATGGTCAAGGCGCTTCTGCTTCTTCTGCTCGACGTCGTACCTCCAGTGGTCGGGCCTCAAGTCGATTGTCCTCCCAGTGTAGGCGGGGAACAGGTCGTCGTCGTTCCTCAGGTAGAACCACCCGGAGTGCCATCCGGAGTGGCTCGACGTGAGCTTCGCTGGGATCCAGCTGTCCGCCCTCTTGAGGGAGATGTTGCAGCAGCCTGCCCTGACCATCCTGCGGCTGCCGCTCCCGACCGAGGCATGGAACAGGCTCGCCTCGAACAGATGGAGCCACAGCTCCCAATGTGGCCCCATCCCTAGGTAACCTTCGCACACGGCAGTGAATACCACTGCATGGCAAATGCCGTTGGGAGAGAGGTGTTGGAGCTCCACGCCGTAGTGGTGGAGGATCCCGTGCAGAAGACGGTTGGGGGGGTATCCCAGCCCCGCCCGGTGGAAAGCTTCGAAGCTAACCACGTAACCCTCCGGCGGGTTGGCCTCAGCGTCCTCCCGCGACGGCACTATCCACTCCGGCCGGCCCACGGAGGTGATGGGTCGGAGAAGGCCGCTCTCCACCAAGTCACCCAAGCGCGCCACGGTCACCGACGAGGGAAGCCAGGCGTCAGGGCCGCGCAAGCTGTAGGTGGCCATGGGAGCAGGAAAGTGAACGCGCTCGGATGCGGGGGTGGAAGGTATGTTGCCGATCTCTCCTCTCCCTACTCTCGCACACGCAGAGATCCGGATCGGTGGACGACGAAGGCAACGACGAGAGGAAGAAGACAGGGAAGACAATGACAAGCGTGCGAAAGCCAGGCCCCCACCCCTAGTATTTATAACTGGAAGCCCAACGGGCGGACCCGACGAAAAGGCAAGTAAGTCTCTGCATTTAATGCGCTCACCTACCGCCTCCTCGTATTCCGCACGCCTCGTCGCGCCCGTCGCGTCATCGGGCTCCGCGCCGCACGCCTCGCCGCACCCTATGTCTGCTACGACCGCAGTCGAACGGACATCTCCTAAAAAGACGCGCCTGCGGCGGACAACGTGCAACAGTGGGCGTTATATTCGAAGGTAAGATACAGATGTCGATCCGTGCGTCAAAACCTCGAGGGAACGATGGCTGGCCCTTGCACAGGGTTCGACAGCTGCCCTCGAGTACCTGAGGTCAGGGAGGACCCAGGGTTACGGACTCTGGTCCACCCCCAAATCTCGAGGGGGCGAAGGCTAGCCCCACGAACGAGGTTCACAGCCGCCCTCGAATACGCGAGTCAGGGATGACCCAGGGGGCCCGGCGCGAGCCCCTAGCTCGAGAACGAACTCTCGAGGCCCCCCGGGACATATCCAAGGCATAACCATGGAATACCCAATGATCCCTTCGACGGGAGGCATCAGGCCACCGACTCTCATCGAACAGAGCTAGCACCTAGGTAATCCACGCGGTGTTGCTTGAATGAGAATGCCTCAGGGCTTCTATCGACCCCCGTCGAAGGGGGCACAAGTTCTCACTTGAATTTCACTTAAATTTATACCCGTTACCAGATTGCAGAGGACTTTGAGGTTCGTCCTTACGAAGGCTCACAAAGGACTTCGAGGCTCGTCCTAACGAGGATAGCACGATGCTCTTCGCCCCACAATCCGAGCGCAAGGATCCGCGGGAAGGACGCTAGGAGGTAGTGAAAGCCCAGCCACACGAGGCTTGAGGACTAGACTACGCACGACACCCCTCGACGAAAGAGGGTCGAAAACACTCGTAGCCTGGCAGACAGAGTTGACCCCTCGATAAGACACTATGACTCCAGTTTAACACTCGAGGGAGCGAAGGCTGGCCCTCGGAAGGGTTTTGACAGCCGCCCTCGAGCACCCCCTTTTTTCAGAAAGTGGAACTCTCGTAGCCTGGCGAACATAATCGACCACTCGATAGGGTGCTATGACTCCTGGTAATCCTAACTCCCCTCGATAGAATACACGTCAAAGCCCCCAGAGGAGTTCTTAATCACTCCTCTGGGGCCTCGGGGGCTACCCCCGCGGGGTGCGCTCGCGCGCACCCCGCGGAGAATCAGACCTCGGACTAACCCTGCAGATCATCGGCAAAAGCCTCTATACGGATTCTTCTAATCCGCATAAAGGCTCGAGGGCTACTGTCGGGTACAAAGGTAAGGGGTACTCTGAACCTGTGATAAACTAACGCTCAACATAGCAACCATTTTTAAGACAGGATCCGATCAGCCATTCAAGTCAATGGAGGAAGGCCCATCACGCGAAGGGTACAACAGCAACCAGTCGTGGGCCGACCCATTACTGGAAAAACAGACGGACAGGGGTCGAGTGAACGACCCATCCGCCTCCACCTCTACCACGACTGACGGACAGGGGCCGATCTCCATATCCCCCCCCCCCCTTTCTTCTATCCCGGCGCCCCCTTTTATAGATCAAGGGGAGACACGAGAGTACAGGGTCCTAAACTGTAGCGGCATGGGAGGCGTGTCCGAACCAGAATAAATCTTGTGTTCTTCTTGCATCACGTCTGAGAGAGGAAGCACGCAATATACAAATTTACTAGCCGGTGGTCTTGACCCCCTAGGTTATAACACCGACAAGTCTCAATGGGGAGTGTCATCTCACTGTTTCCTAGACTGCCACATCAGCCTTGTGCATTTAGACTAAAAAATGAAACTGCCTCTCTCAGTGGAGGGTTTCATTTCACCGTTTCATAGACAACGTCTGGTATTTAATGTATGCATAGTGTTGTGATCAAATGTAGCCAAGAAATTATATAGCCATTTATATAAGCGGATTGTTCTCATCATCTACAGTAGATTTGACACTTAGCTTACCTGCTGCCCTTCCGAAGAAATACAGTGATTGAACTAGTATTTCCGTTTGCCAAGAACACTAAACAAGAATTAAAACATAGAACTACGGCAATTGTTGCCACCACCGAACTGAGCATAGCTCGTATAGATCAGGTTCAATAATGCAGTAGTACTCGAGTACAGATCAGGCATCAGCAAAAATACAGTTCAGGTTCTACGACAAGTTTCAGATAAGGACCATAACTAAGTTTCAGATAACGGAGAGGACACAATGCACTTTATGGATTTCAGATAACTAAGTTTGTCATAACTGAATTTCAGATCATGACCTTCAAGAAACCAGCTGTTGCAAGTAACTATTCTTCAAAATTCCAGTGCCAAAGCCACGTTACTGTGATCCTACACACAATGTAGTGAAATAGTGAATTACAGAGGATACATACAACAGCTTGCTAGTAGAGAATATGAATAATTTAAAAAGCGTAGATGATTTAGCTAACACAAATAAAGTAGCCACCGCTGAAACTCACCTTATGCCGCTTCTTCATGGTTTCCAAACAACTTGCGTGTCATAGAGGCCAGTGCTATCTCTTGACTAGCCTTCTCTTGTTGGGACATCTGACTTGTATCCTGGACAAAGAGCGAAGTATAAGCTTCAAGCAACTTTACTTCCCTTTGCTCCTTTGCAGTCTTAAGTTGTGTCTGTCACTTTAAATTAAAATTCTGGACTATCGGATCTGCATCTAAAATGTCTAAACTGCATTGAACTGAAACATATTTCACACAGTTTAATAATCAAAAGAGTGCATGTGAATATTTGTAACAAATGAGGGCCACTAAGCAGAAGCATTCAAAACTAGAAAAGGGAAAAGCATTGGTACGAGTGAGTTCAAACAGAAATTCGTGACCCCAACAAGCTGATGCAACATGGATCAACAAGCTGACGTTATCTTGATAACACAACAGAAACTTCCCTAAAATAAACATGTGTCCAATCTAAGGAGATCTAGGGATTTTTATCCTACTCATTCAGAAATAAATTCGAGCAATGCAAGATCCGAGCTTACCACTGATTTGTGGATCCAGACCACAACGTCGGCGATGGGTTAGAGACGCCTGCTTGAGATGGCAGAGATACAGGATGTGCAGCTCCTGGCGATGAAGAAGACGATGCGTGAGGTGGTGCTGCCGGCGGCCGTGGAACTCCCAGCGAAGCGTACGGTGAGGTGGAGTCCTCATTGCTGAACCTCGTCACATGGACCTCCGCTGGCTGCTGAGTTCTCGTCCCCTTCTTTCCTCGGCGCGACGACGACATTGCTGATGCAGATCCACCGCACAACTGAGAAACCTGAGCAGCCGCAAACTGCAGCCATGGAAGGGGTCGAGTTTATAGGGTTGGGGATTGAAGGATTTGGCGCGAACAGGGAGGGAGAAGCGCGAAAGGCAGCGCCGGGAGGGCGCGCGTCGCAGGAGACCCCGCCGAGCGTGACGGAGTGAAACTCATCAGCCTCAGTGGGGATTTCATCGGGCCTTTCTGGGTAAATCGCCACAAAGAGCCGGTGTTTTCATCCCGACGACTAACTACTAGTAATTATGGCTTGCTGTTTTCTACCTCATAAATATAATACCTAGCCTAACCTTAGAAGGCTAAATATTATGGTGATGCTTCATTATCATTTATAAATGAATTATTTGAAAACTCATAAACGGTCTTAAAAAACTAAAACAAAATAAAAAACATATATAAAAAAACAACACAATATCATTTAAAAACTATTAACTTCTATGACCAAAAAAAAAAACACCCCTGGTCTTTACACCTAAATGACTAGACAAACTTATCCCATTGTAAGTTGTAAAAAGTGACAAAGTCAATAAGACTAAATTTTGACGTGGTAACTAAATGAACCCTTATGCAACTCTGTTATTCGGTGCAGGTACAAATAACGGTAGCGGTGAGCGTGTCAGGTACATGCGTACAGGTACAACATTGAGAGCTTATGGATAGTTAAGGGCATCCTCAACAACTTTCTAGCTAGCTATTTATTTACACAAAGGAGAACAATCGTCCTATTCATTTGGCTTATCAGCCAACGAAACAATATTTTTCTCTCACAACAAAACAATAAAATACAGCCACAGTCGGCTTATTAGCCACCGAAACGACCAGACGAACACGACGTAGTCACTACAGAAATCGGGCGCTTTGCCGAGCGCAATTGCACTCGGCAAAGAGGCCCATGCACTCGGCAACGTCTTAGGGGTGTTGGCAGATCTCCTATCGGTAAAGACCGCTTTGCCAAGAGACCTCACGACCCCACTCCTCTTCCTACTGTGCGGCTGGCAGCTTTATTTATTTATTTTTTATTTCTATAAAACTAGCTATTTGGTCATGCTCATTGAGGACGACCTAATGATCTCTATTTTCCACGGCGGAAGAGAATGAGTGCGATTGCTACGGTAGTCGCCGCTTAAACAAGCAGTGGCGGCACTTCGAGTTAGATTAGCAGCGACATCAACCTTTCAGCATAGCTGTGCAGAGGCTGGAACCTGTTGTTTAGTTTGTGTTAGAAGAAGAAAAGGAATTCCTATAGTCTTTGCGATCTTACGACGTGACAGAAAATCAGAATCGGTGTTGCTTGATACACCGTGCAACTTATTGTCAAATGCTTCATCAAACGAAACAGCACAACCCATGGCTAATAGATCGAGGATTGTGCACCAAAAGGTTAGTGTGATCCCACCAAAACCAATAATAATCCTGGGTGTAAGGCTCTCTTCTAACCAAACGTACAGTACATGTACATGTACATCACCTCATACTTTATTATTCTATAATCGTATGTCTCTTTACTATCGATACCGCTTTAATTAAATACCAAATACTAACTCATACGGTGAGAAGAGCAAGGAGGTGGCGCATCTGGTTCTAACCTCCTAATTTTTTTCGTGCACATCGAATGTTAGACACTAATAATTTAGAGTATTAATAAGAAAATATTAATTACAAAATTAACTGAATAAATTGAGACTAATTTGTCAGGCAAATTTATTAAGCCTAATTAGTCTATGATTTGATAATGTAGTGATATAGTAAATATGTGCTAACGATAGATTAATTAGGCTTAATTGATTCTTCTCACTAATGACTTCTATAATTAGTTTTATAATCAACTCATGTTTAGTTAGATGTAACACCTAAATTTTAGTCCCTAGATCCAAACACGACCATCAATCTAGCCTCCAAGATACATGAAACTTTCCGATGGAAACCAACTTCACAACGCAGAAACCATGTGTGATAGTGTAGACCATCATCTTCTTAATGAAATACATGTGAAGTCGTGTTGAACGAGAGACCACAAGGGAACGAGACAAGCAGTGAGCGAGCGAGGGTGCAGTGTCGGTGAGGCGTGTGACTTGCCATGGTGAGCAGAAAGAAGTCATGGAAGCAACTATTCGTTCGTGCCCTCGTGAGGGTGCGTGTGACTCGCCATGGTGTCCTAGTGCCCTACCCAACTCAGATGAGAAAACCATGCTCCCCCCCCCCCCCCCGTCCTCCCTCCCTCCCCCAACACTATTTCGCTCGTGTCTTCGGCCATGGAAGCAAGACCTTAAATATTCCCCGCCCTCCTATGACAGCATGATCGTTTGAAGTTGTTTTAAAAACATGTTTGCTTGAACTTATTAGTCATATTTAATATAGTATTTTTCTCGCATAACAAAATAGCATCAGTCGACTTATCAACCGCAGAAACCATTAACCGAATAAAATGTAAATTTTCTTTACTATTCCTCTTTTTCCTCATTAATTCACATGTCACATCAACTTTTTTAACATGATAGCATATTAAAAGCTATGAAAACTATGTGTATTTTAAGGCCAGAAATGTCCTAAGACCAACTGCAACCAGCGACATGGAGATTGTACAAGTTTATTACTGTACTTGAAAAGTTAGTACTAGTAACGAGATCTGCGAGAGGGAACCACAACCACGGTTTGTTGTAAAAAAACATAACCACAGTTGGACCTGAAGATCAAGAGATGCTGATATGACAATATAGAAGCTTGCTGTCGGGTACAAAGGTAAGGGGTACCCTAAACCCTTCG
Source organism: Microstegium vimineum (assembly GCA_022036555.1). Taxonomy (NCBI): domain Eukaryota; kingdom Viridiplantae; phylum Streptophyta; class Magnoliopsida; order Poales; family Poaceae; genus Microstegium; species Microstegium vimineum. The sequence continues at coordinate 521,518 of CM039140.1, read as the reverse complement.
ATAAACTGACGTTCAACATAGCAATCATTTTTAAGACAGGACCCGATCAGCCTCTCGAGTCCACAAAGAAGGACCCATCACACGAAGGCCCCCGCACCAGCATCAGCAACCAGTTGTGGGCTGCTTCGACCCCGAATGACGGACGGGGGGTCGAACGAACGACCCCCCCCCTCCGCCTCGACCTCGAATGACGGACGGGGGTCGAACGAACGACCCCCCCCCCCCCCCCCGCCTCCGCCTCGACCCCGACTGACAGACAAGGGGTCGAACGAGCGACCCCTCCGCCTCCGCCTCGACTCCGGCTGACGGACAAGGGGTCGAACGAACGACCCCCAGGCGGGAAGCTCGATCAGCTCACCTGTTCCCGGTATGGGTTAAAGGGGATCCGATGCACTCACCTGCCCCCGCCTAACGCCATGGGCGCCCACGACCGCAGTCAAATCCATCAACTCACCGCTCATGCCCTGGACCTCCGTCAAACTGTGCTGCCGCTGCAACCACGTCGCGAGTACGGATTCCGGAGGTACCCCTCGAACCATGAACAGGACAACCCTCGACGATGTTTTCAGGGATACGACAAGGCCACGCTGGTCTCGACCCCCCCTCGACCAGGGGGCTCGACCCCTGCCTCCAACCACTCCGGTATGGGATTCGTCCCGTCCGTCCCGCCCCGCTTCAACTGTGGGACTCGCACCCGTCTACAGAAGGTCAACCCTACTGCGTCGAGACGTGCAGCAACGTCCAGTCCACCATCACCATGCCCCGGAACACCGGAAGGACGGGAAGGCCACGCCGCCACAGTGATCGACGTCCCCTCGTCGGCATGGCGCCACGGACATGCCTCCCATGCTGCAACAGTTTAGGACCCTGTACTCTCGGGCATCCCCTTGGTCTATAAAAGGAGATCCCGCCGAGCGTGACGGAGTGAAACTCATCAGCCTCAGTGGGGATTTCATCGCCTAGGTAATCGGGACGAGCGGGTTTCATCCCGACGACACTCGTTTCGCTTCTCTCCTCATAAATATACTGCCACCTAAGCAAATTTGGTGATGTGTCATGTTATTTAATGAGAATGAAACCCATTTGAAACCCTCATTGAGACTGACCTAAGACAATTCCTATAACATCATGCGGGGCATGATATGATAGATCTAAATTCCAAACTATATTACTCCGTACCTCTCAATTGGTTTTTGATCACATGGTCAACATGGCCCTGCGCTCGGGGTGACGCCGCGCATCGCCTGCGCGCTGCGAGGGACGAGGATGCTAATTAGTTTATGGCCTAAATTCGTTTGCCTTGTGATTTCTGCCACTCTGCGGCGCATGGACTTTTCTATAGCTTAGGGGTTATTTGGATCTATGGGCTAAAGTTTAGATATAGTAATTAGGAGGACTAAATATGAGTTAATTATGAAACTAATTACACAGGAGTTAATTAATTAGTGAGACGAATCTATTAATCCTAATTAATCTATAACTAGCAAATATTTATTATAGCATCATATTATTAAATTATGGACTAATTAGACTTGATAGATCCATCTCGTAAATTAATCTCAATCTGTATAATAGGTTTTATAATTAGTCTCGTATAATTTGAAGATCGCTACCCACGATGGAGTGTACTGTACTGTACTCCTACTATTTGAACTTGGATCACTATATATGTATGCGGCGGCCTAGCTTCATTATTACCGTGTCATGTGATTGGCTCTGGACGTATTAATTTTTTTACTCAAGGTTTGCCGAGTTCTCTGTAGTCCTATTTTTTTTATCAATATAGTCCTAATGTTGAACTCGCTCCGTTTCTGTTCGGATGATTGTTTTGGTGGCTGATAAGTCGGCTAATGTTATTTTTAGTTGTTTTGTTGTGAGAGAAAAACACTGTTTCGATGATTGATAAGCCGGCTGATAAACCAAGCGAACAGGGTCATGTTTGCTTAGCTTATCAGTCACCCAAACATTGTTTAGTAGACCTTGATCATACTGCGGCAAACAAACATTGGTACATATAGTCAGATCCTAATTCTGCCGGTGCCAGACACACGATCAGCCTGCCAACCGTGCTAGCTAGCTAGTCCAAGTGTGCAACGGGCAGTCGGGCACAGGCATGCCAAGTCGCTGAAAGAATCCGCTTCCCTAGCCAAGCTCTCCATGTCACGCACGAACCTGCCAAGTTCACAGTCCTCCTCATCGTCACACCGTGCCACCTCGTCGCCAGCTCTGCCGTCCACGGCGACGGTGCCGATGGCGCCAAGGACGGCACAGCCTTGCCACTTGGCATCCCTGAGGATGGAAGCCCAATACGCCAGCCACTCGTAACCAGGGTTTACGAAACCGGTCCGTTACCGCGGTAACCGGCCCAACCGCCCACAACCAGTTCGGTTTCGGTATCGATTTGAATTTAAATTTCAAATTTGAATTTCAAAAAATGGAAAATGCTAAAAAAATTCTTAAAAATAGTTCATGATTTATAGAGTCGAATGGTGTAAAAAAATTTCAAATTGGAGTTCGTTTGCTATTTATTTTGACGCGTACAAGTTTGAAAAAAAAAGAAAAAATATCTTTTTTCTTTTTTTTCAAACTTGTACACGTCAAAATAAATAGCAAACGAACTCCAATTTGAAAATTTTTTTACACCATTCGACTCTATAAATCATGAACTATTTTTAAGAATTTTTTTCAGCATTTTCGATTTTTTGAAATTCAAATTTGAAATTTGGTTTGGGACGGTTTGGGCGGTTACCAACCAAACCGGACGGTTACCGGTCGCTAACCGTTTGAACTGCGTCGTTTGAATTCAAAATTCAAACCATTCGGTTTGGAACCGATAACCGCGGTAACCGTCAGCCACCGGTTTGCGGTTGAAAAACGGTAGGGTAAACCCTACTCGTAACCGGTGAGGTCGCGGCCCTCAGCCAGCTCGACGATCCTGCAGATGATAGCGAACGCTTCCTCGAGCCTGTCCCAGAGCGTGTTCCGTTCTTCCGCATGAACCGATTCCGTCTGATCCATCTGTATCTCCCCGGCGGCCTCTGATGACGGATTTCCATGGAGCGCCACTACAGTCATGGCCCTACTAGTCTTGGGCTCCTGGCTCAGTTGTGCCTCAGGCTTCCTGCCGCTGCCATCAACAAGTCCGTTGAGCTGCTCCAGTCGTTGGGCTGGCCGCACTCCGCCCCCGTCGACTCCAGCACCAAGATCGAAGCCGAATAGCCTGCATCCTGATCCCGACGTGCTGTCCCCGGTCCTCGCCATCTGGAAACGGGGTTTCTTTTCTTTCTTTTCTGTGGATATTTGCTCTGCCGCCGTCAAGATCTTTCTTTTCCGCGACCCTTCTTGCGCACGCATTTCATTATGCGGCGGCTCCGGCGTCAAGATCTCGAATTTAAGCAGTTCTATGAACATGCCGATTTCTGGTGAGAGCTCCTCTAGTCTCTCCACCACGCTGTTCAGCCTCTCCATGGCCGAATCCTGTTGGCTTGAGAAGAGGAGCGTCTTTGTGGTGCTGAAGATGCCCAGCGCCATGCCAGACGGAGCATTATTGGTATTCCCCGTAATGGCCGTAGCCAAAGCGGTAGAGGAGGAAGAAGATGGGTCTTCCTTCGTGGTGCTGGTGCTGCTGGGCGTCGTCGTCGCCGGCGATGGCTTGAGCTTGAGCAGCAACATCTACTTCTCGCTGCCTGAAGCTGGCGAGGACCTCGTCGCCCTCCGCGGCGGCCTCCTTCAGCCTGTCGCGCCACTTGACCAGCGAGGAGGCGTTCCCGATGGCGTGCTTCTCCGACGCCTCGACCGCGCTGTTGATCTTGATGAGCAGCATGTCCAGCCGTCGCAGCTTCTTGTCGGCGGCCGCGGACTTCCTGTCGAGCTTCCCCATGAGTCCGGAAAACAGTGCCCTGGTGAGCTCGCCGGTCACGGCAGAAGCGGCGGAGCTAAGTAGATGCTCAGCCATGGATGGCTTCAGCCTTCAAGCTTCAACGATGGAAATCAAGCGCACATGTAATTAATCAAGCTACCCATTTGATTGTATGGATTTATAAGGGGCTGGACGAGATGGCGAAAGCTGACAGAGAATTGACACATCAGCTGTAAACGCAGTCGGAGGCATCGAGGCAGACAAGCTTCTTGTGGACTACCTCCGTCCTGAAAGAATACAATAACTATTGGAACCGTACCGGTCAAAGTAGCTAATGTTTGACTAGCTTTATATTAAATAATATTAGTATTTATGTTCCTAAATAATTTTATTATGAAAATATATTTTATAACTAATCCAATGATACTAATTTTATATCACAAATGTTTGTATATTTTCATATAAATTTAGTCGAAATTCAAATTATTTGACTTCTCGAAAAACGAGAATTGCACTTTTTTGAAACGAAGGTAGTACTAGTTTGCATCGCCCTTAGACTATCTCCAACAGCTCATGCAAAATACAAAATAGGTTGTGCATAGTTGTTTTTGCTACTAAAACTTGTCTCCAACGGACGACGCAAACAGAGTAGGCATTTTGGGTACCAGTTCATCCAGGACGCTTATTTGCGTCGTCTTTCTGGAAGACGCAAACATTGAACCTCCAGTGTCGTGGGCCCGTACAGGCGTCCGGGTGGGAAGGACAGAGAGAGAGGCGGCGCATGCGACCTTTTTGGGTCTGGCTGTTGGAGGAGCGAAGTTTTGCGTAGCTAGCTTTTTTTACTGTTGGTGCCCCAGTCCATTGAATGGGTATGCTGTTTGAGTTTTGACTGTTGGATGTTGGAGACAGTCTTAGCAGCAGCGAGGAGCCCTGCCGGCCTGCACTGCAATGTATACAAAAGAAAACAAGAAAAATGAAGCCGAATCGCATGTAACTGGTCCAGGTTGTCACACACTCACACGCATGACAGCAGAGAACGAAGATCGCCGGCAGAAAGTTCCTCTCAAGCTGCACATCATCGCACCATCTTCTGTTGTCAGTTGTCACAAGACAGCAGAGTTGCTTAAAATCAAAAGGAAAACGCTGATGTACTTGTTTCCGAACAGAATTTCTGCACCTGGAAGCCCAAATTGCCAAAGGGAGTTCATATTATTGGAGCAACTAGGCCAATACAAAAACCGACCCAACCGCCACCTCACCACCACTACTTGCTTGGGCACTTGGCCAAGATAACAAATATAAGGCCAGTCTCAATGAGAGTTTTATAGAGTTTTATAGGTATTAAATAGGCTGACATGACACCCTATTTATAGAGAAAGATGATAAGAGTTTCATGGGAGTAGAGAGAGTTTCATCCTCATGAAACTTTTGTACATTGTTACCAAAATATGAGAGCATTGAAAACTGAGAGATGAAACTACCATTGAGGATGGCCTAACAGCGCCTTCCCAACTGCCCTATTGACTCTCCAGGACATCATATGCCGGAAACTGTACAAATAATTATAATCACCCATCTGGGTCATACAGGCCTTTTGGCATAACAGTTTGACATCACGGCACGACCTGATAGTCTGATACTTCGCTCGCACTGAACATTTCCCACGACGACAACACGTATACAAGTACAATCAGGCAACAGAATAGCAATATAAGCACCACCACATAGAACAGTTTGGATCTGCATCTCCTACTCCGTATGTACTTTCTTCCTACTATACTAGGACAGAGGCGATCAAGCGCAACGCGGCCATCTTAAAACTGTCGCCGCCGTTGCTGTCGCGCTTGATCAGTGCTGACAGGCCATTTTTAGAAGTGTCGCTGCCATTGCTGCAGCACTTGATCAGTGCTGAGTGCTGCCAGGTAGCCTATGGCGCAGCAGCACCCAAAAGGCTCTGGCAGCTGCCGCTGTTCCCCCACGCTCGCTCCTTCCACATCTGCTCCACCTGCTCAAAGCTCAAGCCCTTTGTCTCCGGCACGTACATGGCCACGAAGACCAAGGCCAGCACCGCGATCCCGGCAATGATCAGGAAGGTCGGGCCAGTCCCGACCAGCCCCACGATCGACAGGAACGTCTGTGCCACGATGAGGTTAGAGATCCAGTTGACAGTGGCCGACATGCCACCGCACATTCCACGGTATGCCTCAGGGTAGATTTCCGAGTTCACAGCCCATGGGACAGACCCCATGCCTGGAGAGAAGGTGGCGATGTACAGAGCAAGGCCTGCCACCGCGAACCAGCCTAGCACGCCTTGGCATGTGTCGTTAGCGGTACTCATGCAGAGGCCGGATGATGACTGCAGTATGAAGGCCAAGGCAAGGATGACAAGGGAGATCACGACCCCAGACAAGCTTGTAAGGGCCAGGCGGCGGCGACCGCAACGGTCAATTAGGTAGATTCCAACAACGGTCCCAGCAGCATTCATGGCAGCGACGATGAGGGAGAGAAGCAAGGCCAACCTGTTGGAAGAGAAACCAGCCATCTGAACTATTGTGGGACTGTAATACATGACGGTGTTGATCCCAGTAAATTGCTGAAAGGCCTGCGTAGTTTGATGAGCCTAAATTAGAAAAGGGGGCACAGTTGCCAGTTCGATGCATCAACTGAATTTAGATACAGAACTTGTAGCGAAGTGGAATGTTTGCTTCACTGAAAACTGAAACAAAATAGAGCACGAGTAAAAGAGTAAGCAGAGCGGCTGAACACACCTGAAGACCAGCCCCAGCAAAAAAAGCTAGCCTCAATTCTTTCGACTTGAAGACATCTAAATAGCTTCTAGTGTTGTTGGACTGGAATTCATGCATGGAGGATGAAGCAAGCAGCTCTAGCTCTTCCTCCAAACGATCAGAGTCGTAGATCTTCTCGAGGACAGCAATAGCTTTTGCCTTCTCATCCTGGAACAAAAAACTAAGTTAAGAACAGGATATCTCATATTAAAGGAGACAATGCATAACTGGACCAAAAAGCAATAACCTTCCAGTAAAGCCAACGGGGAGATTCTGGCAGAAAAAGCATCAGCACAAACTGTACAATGGCAGGGACAGCAGCAACACCAAGCATCCAGCGCCATGTTCCAGGAACCTGTTGCATGTAGCATCCATATTAGTAATTACCACAGCAAAGTAGTACAGCTTAGGAGTAACTCCAGCGGAACTCTCTTGACAAAAGAGATTGGCATTCCCTTTTCTTTCCCCTTTAACGGAAACATTTTATTTTACTTAATTATAGTGACCAAATGACAATATATATGCCACTTAAAGTGGCAAAACATAATTAGTGTCCAATATAAGAGTTCTATTCCTCTTGGCCATTATTCTGAAATCTTAATGTTTGACATCAAATTTCCAGTACAGTAAAAACCATGCAAATCAAATGAGTCATCAATTTTTAATCATATAAACATGTAGGAATTCATGAACAGAGAGTGGAATAGAAAATCACTATTGTGGCTATTGGGCAAGAACAGTAGAGCATGAGAGCCAGGCAGTGCTAAAATGTGCATTTGACAGGAATGCAGAGCAAAGAAGTGCTAGTTCAGTGAACTCTCAAGAGCAGAGAGATCAAGCATTCCACCAACATCAAAGTTGGTACGCACCAAGCAATGCCTCTTCAGTAATACATCCATTGCTGCTGGTGGCAGGGGAAGGCCGACTCTTGGTTCATTGACAGTAAAGAGTGTTACACAATTAACTAGAACCAACAAGGATGTTAGCGCCATGTAAAATATATATGAAAAGAAAGAACACAACTTTTTTAGTGTCACTGATGCTGAAAACATTTCTCATGAGTTACAGCTTTACTACATGGTTCTTATGCAAGTGAACCACACCAAAATGTAAATGCAAGGAATATCATTTGAAGTTGCTGAATTGTAGCGATGCAATCTCACTTTCACTAATCAAGATAAAATATTTCAATTCAACTGAAACAAAAGATAGTTGCTTTGAGCTACATATAAGATGAAAGATCCTCTAATTTCTAGTTGTCTATGTGAGAGGGCTTAGGCTGAGAACAATTTCAAGGGTCCTAAGTGGAGATTGAGTATTACCTCAGTAAAGCCAAGATTGATAAGATAGGAGAAGAATTGGCCGCTGGTAATCATGAGTACATTAGTTGACACCAAACCTCCCCTAATTTCTGAAGGAGCGGCTTCAGCAATGTATACCGGTGCTGTGACTGATGCAACACCCACACCCAAACCAACGAGGAGCCTCCCGAAAATTAGAATGTAAGGACCAGCAGCAGCACACATGACAAGTGAGCCAAGAGCAAACATCATATCAGCAAGCAGAGTAGACTTCTTGCGACCATATGCATCATTGATCCAACCACCCCCAGCAGCTCCAAGCATAGCTCCGACTAAGGTCATGCTAACAATCGTTTCCTGAGGAAGAAACCAAAACCAGATACTCAGTACATATGTGCAGAGCGCCATATTGTGGCAACTAGTTATCAGAAGACTAGACTGAACCTGTAAGAAGTAATTGTCCCTGACCGCTGGAAAATCATCGCGGATATACAGAAGGGCTCCAGATATGACACCTGACAAGTGAATTTCTTAGATACAGGTGCAAAATTATATTGGTATTTCAGTCAAATTTCGTAAGCCCTAAGAAAAAGGGGCGTTGGGAAAAAAACTCATGCAAAAATTAACTTCAGGTCCTGTGCAAAGGTACCATTGTGCAACAGGAGTGCAAATTATTCTGCACGATGTCTGATTTTCATAATAATGTGTCGAATTCAATGCATCAAACTCAATCTATAGTAGTAACTAAGAAAAGACTAAAGCATCAAATCAATCGAATAATCCTAGAAAAGACTTCCTTCCATTTTTTCATATCAAATGACCCAAAACCAAGCCCTCCTCCTAACCAGTCAGAAAGCTGTCATGTCCTACAATTAGAGGAGGGGATTACGCAAGGGGGTGGGGGTGCTGAGAGCCGATAATACCATCGATTGCTCAAGCGTATTGCAAGGAAATCCACCCGTGTATACCTGTGTCGTAGCCAAAAAGAAATCCACCGATTCCTGCAGCGCCCGTGAGCGCAAGCACGTAGGAGTTGCTGAAGAACTTCATGTCCCTCTTCCCCGCAGCGTTCAGGAGCCCGGAGCTCTCGGGCATGGACATGTCGATCGTCATTCCGGCTCCCAAACCACCAAAACTTCCCCCGAAATCCAATCCCACCCCGGCCCTACCTCGCAGGGGGCGAATCAAGCAAGCGCCCCCAAATCGTTGAAAATCCAATCTTTATCCACCACCAGCAAGATGTAAGCTCCTACTCCGAAATCAAAAGCAGTGGAACGGTGGAACCGCCGGGCCGAAACGTGGACGCGCTGGAATATTGGAGAAAATTCTGCAACAGGTGCGGAACCAGGGTGGAGATTGGAGAGACTTTTGGACCGAGGAGAGACCAGTATTTGACGCCGACGACGCCCGTCTTAAATAGGGAGAATTTTGTTCATACGGCTGGGTAGCAGCCTAGCAGGGGTAGTAGGTGGGTGGATATGATCGCTCGATCGGAGGAGAGGGAAGCTTGCAAGTCTGCAATGATTTCATTTTTGTTTGGCATCGCTCAATCAACTTGGACTTGTAGAAATTGAGGTGGTTTCCCTCCGTGGAAATCGGAAGAGGGGAGATTGCTCAAACCAACTTCGAGCATGGTTTGCTCGTGCGTATATGTTGGTAAACCGTGTAAAAATAGGGGCAGTGCATTTTTGCTGTAATAACAAATAAACCGTGTAAAAATAGCCGGCACACGAGCAGCCGAGCATGCTATCCTCTTTTTCGCTTGCCCTTGCCAGAACCTTTCCATTCGGTTGTTGTCAAAAAAAAAAAAAAAAAAAAAAACCTTTCCATTCGGTGGTGGTATTAATGGAGTGAATTATTGTAACACAACGATTTTCAGTTCGCTGGTTTGTTGCCTCACGGCAGCTCACCTGGTAGTGTTTGTATGTGATTTTCGTGTCGAGACTCGAGACGCAGAAACTTCCTTCCGAAAGAAAATACTCCGTATAACAGCCCTCATCGGATGGACGAGCCAGCGCCGGGCAAGTGCCGGCAGCGCCGCTCTTGCCCAGCTAGTCCTTCTTCCTTCTTGTCTCGCGTGTCGCGTCATCCAACCTCCTGTTGGTTCGTGCGCCATCGGTCATCGGCTCATCGCCTTATCGACAGTTTGATGTGTGTTCGCCGGTTGGCCAGCTGGTTCTAAAATGGAAGCGAGACACTGGTATATGAGTAGAAGCGTCACTGCGTCAGCAATCATTGGGCCCCGTATCATTATCCGTTTCAAGTTCCAAGTTTGTCGAGTCTATCTGGATAACCTCCAAAGTGAAAGTTGTGATTGGTTCAAAGATAAATTTATTATCTCTTTGTTTTAAATTATAGTTTGTTTACCGTAGCGTCCGAATAAAAGCAATCTAAGGGGGTGTTTGGATCTCACGGTCTAAATTTTAGACCTGTCACATCGTATATTTAGACATTAATTTACAGTATTAAATATAGATTAATTATAAAACTAATCACACTGAGTCTAATTTGCGAGATGAATCTATTAAGTCTAATTAGTCCATGATTTGACAAATGTGATGTTTTACTAATTAGTCAGCTCATGTGTAATTAGTTTTATAAGGGCATTCCCAATGCAAGACTCTATCATAGAGTCCAAGATTATTTATTACCACTTATTTATAATATTTTGCTGATGTGGCTGCATATTTATTGAAGAGAGAAGGTGAAAAAACAAGACTCCAAGTCTTATTTAGACTCCAAATCCACAATATTCGAGGTAATAAATAGATTTAGACTATATGATAGAGTCTTCATTGTGAGTGCCCTAATTAGTTCATATATAGTCCTCCTAATTATCATCTAAATGTTCGATGTGACATGGTGTAAACTTTAAACCCCGGAACCAAACATCCCTAAGATTTATTTGGAGAGTGGGACACTCCAGTGTATTTATTATTTACGGATGATCATAAGATTTGTGAGGAATGAAAGAGAAGATGTTTACCAAATCAATGGCCTATCATTATCCTCATCCACCTATTTCATACTCACCGAGAAAAATGCCATACCACTTATGCCCTAAACATTAGGGCAACTCTAGGAATTTCACGTTATATGAATTTCATGAGATTCACTTTATTTTTAGATAAAAACACAGAAATACATAAAAAAATCATGCATTCCAAAGAGACCCTTATTGATCTCCATGTAATATTAGAAATTCTTTGAGTAGTCATAGTTAAAGTTTCTCATGCTAGATTTTTTTTCTTGGAGCGAAGGTCATAATAGGATGGCATTGGGTCTGTTTGGTTTGTGGGTTCCAGTGGGCTGAAATGGGTTCAACCCAGATTCACCCACGTTTGGATTGATGGTTCGGTGGAAGAGGGTCGACTCGGGTTAGAATATACCCCTCATATGCGGGTTGGCTGCGTCCCTCCAAAATGAGCGGACTGCGCCGAACCAGTTTGACTTCGTTCCCCTCCATCTCCATACGTGTCGTTCCCTCTGTCTCCGTACGCGTCCGCCTCGGTGCGCCCCGACCCCGTCCCCGGCTGCGCGTGTGAAAGCCCAAGTTTGGTTTTGGTTAATTGATAAAACCTATGAACTAACCCTATAGCTAAGTGTATGATCAAGATAGGGTAATTCAACACATGAGATGGAGCAATGTGCATGATCATGGTGTATTGATCTAGTGCTTCATGGACTAAAGATAAGAAGAAAGAGAAAAACAAAAATGGGCTCAAGGCAAAAGTATATCATAGGGTCATTTTTGGTTTAGTGATCAAGACACTATAGAGAGTGTGATCACATTTAGGATAGATAGTCATACTATCAAGAAGGAAAAAACGTGTTGTGATTGCGGTTATCAAGTGCTACTAGGTGTTGTCATTCATGCATGTGCATTAATCACCTAGTAATATAGCCTTGCTTGAAAGACTTAAAATATATGTTAAACATCTGCTCTAAGGAAGTACCATAAGTGTTTGGCACAATGAAGCAAGGTTGGAAGAGAAAGAAACAATAAAGAAGCAAGTTAGGGGCGGCGGACGCTAGCGCCAGACGCTGGCTCTAGGCGACGGACGCGTTCGACGGGCAGACCCTAACTCAGACACCTTCAGACATCGCGACGCACGCTGAAAAGCGTCTGTAGATCAAGCGACGGACGCGTCTGTCGGTTTCGGGAGCTCTCTGGATGCTCTCTGCTCGCGCGACAGACGGTGTCGACAGACGCTGAAGGATATGGCAACGGACGCTGGATCAGATTCAAAAGAGCGTCCGTCAGACTCAAAGCTCATTGACACAAAGGCGCCGGACGCTGGCGAGCGTCCGACGGCATGGCGACGGACGCGTCCGACGGCTTCAGGAGCTCTCTGCATAACGCTGACGATGGAGCGTCCGACGCAAACTTGAAGAGCATCCGTCGGCTACGATGCAGACATAACGGCTAGTTTTTGGAGGGGTGCCTATTTAAGGCCCATGGCCGGTTGGAGCTCCATCTCTTGCCTCATTCTTTCATTGCATACTCTTGTGAGCTTGTGAGCACCTCTCCTACTCACCTCTTTGATCCTTTGTTCATCCCAAAAGAGATAGAGTGCATCCAAGTGCATTGCTTAGTGATTTGCATCTAGAAGCACTTGGTGATCGTTTTTGCTGTGGTTTTCTTGTTATTCTTGGTGTTTGACAACACCTAGACGGCTTGGAGAAAGAAGGAGTCAACACGAGTTGGTGATTGTTCGTGGTTGATTCCGACGATTGTGAGATGACTTGTACCCACCTCGGCGGAGCGCCAAAGGGTAACTCTAGTGAATTGCTCGTGTCATTGAGTTACTTTCATTTGGTGGATTCTTGTTGCGCCCGGGTAGTGGGCTAGGCTTGTGATTGCCTATTAGCCACCGAATCATCATTTGAGTAATCGACACAACGGGGACTAACTTAGTGGCAACCAAGTGAACCTCGGGAGAAAAATCTTTGTGTCAATTTGTCTCCCGGCTACTCTTTGATATTCATTGTGATTGATTCTTCATATTGACATCCCTTGATCACAAGACATCGGTATAACAATCACCTCTATCCTTGTATTTACATTCCTTCATATCTTGCTTAGCTAGCTTATGTAGCTTGAAGTTTGTTTAGTTAGTTCTCTTGTTAAGTTGTTCTTGCTAGCTTGTGTTAAGTGTCTTAGGTTCTTGCTATTGTTTGTTAGACACTTAACTAACTAGAATTGCTTAGATAGGTGGTTTTGCACCCCTAGTAGAGCTAGAGCAAAAAGCTTCGCTTAAGTGTTAATCTAACCTTTGCTCTAGTGGTTTGTAAATTTTTTATTAGGTTATTCACCCCCCCTCTAGCCATCTAGGACTTTTCAAGTGGTATCAGAGCCATGATCACCTCTATTGTCAAAGCTTAACAACCTTTGGTGTTAGTGATGGCTCAAATAACATTCAACCATGTTGGAAGCAAACCACCAATGTTTGATGGCACCTCATTTGATTATTGGAAAAGAAAGATGAAGATGCATCTAGGCTCAATTCATGAGAAGGTGTGGAGTGTGATCGAAAAGGACTTTGTCATTCTTGATGAAGATTATCCCACACCTAGAGAGCAAGAGAATCGGCAATGCAACATCATGGCACTTAATGTCATATACAATGACATTGACTCCAAGGTGTCTGAGCAAATTAAAGATTTTGAGAAGGCAAGTGAAGTGTGGAAGAAACTAGAAGATACATATGAAAGCACTTCAACGGCAAAGAATGTCAAGTTGTACGTGCTCAAGGACAAGCTATCTCACTTCAAGATGAAGGATGATGAGTCCATCCCGGAGATGTTTCATAGGCTCCAAGTGATCATCAATGATCTCAAGAGCTTGGGTGAAAAGGTGACGGATGAAGAGCATGGTGGCCCCGACCCCGGCGGAGGTCGCGTGGACTCGCAACGTCCTCGGCGGAGCTCGCGCGGCCCCGCCCCATCTCCGGCGACGCTCGCGTGAACTCGCCCCGTCCCCGGCGGAACTCGCGCGGCCCTGCCCCGCCCCGTCCTCGACGGAGTTCGCGCGGGGACACGGTAGCCCCGCCCCGTCCCTGGCGGCGCTCCTGGCACCGAAGGTGGTGGCCTCACCCCCATTCTCAGCGAGCTCGGCCTGCATCGAGGTCCGGGGAGGTGGAGAGATCCGTTCCTTGGCCATGGCGGCCTGGGAGGGCGGGTCCGGGGTGAGCTCTGCCCTCCATGGCGACGACGCTCTGCTCTGCTTGGATTGAAGAGTGAGCAAGAAGATAACGTGGGGAAAAAAATAAAGAGGTTGACAATCTGGTCCTACTCATAGCTAGGATTAACGGTGTCAAAATTAAAGAGGCTGACAATCTGGTCCTACTCATAGCTAGGATTAACGGTGCCAATGTGTCATCTATTCCATTCTTCCCTACCCTTCTAACCAAACAAAAAACTGGGTTCAACCTATCCACCTAACCAAACACGACATGAGTTCATCTCAACCCAGAAAGCTAGGTTGAACCCAACCCAACTCACTTCATCCACAAACCAAACACAAGATGACGCATCACCCCTAGACAATCCAGGTGCCAACATGTTTTTATTGGTCGTTGGACTGCCGATTTTGAGCGACAATTTTTCTATATAACATAATAGTACCTATATCTCTAATTAGTTTTTGAAGTATAATAGTCAAACATACCATGATGGTTAAAAATGAAGACGAGCAACAAGAAACATAAAAAGAAAAGAAGGCAAGAAGATGTTGGAAAATGGTAACTTAGTATTAGGTTATCCTTAGTGGGTGTTTTATATCACAGTTTTTAACGTATCTATATTTTAAAAACAGTGCAACAATAGTTTCATCACCGTAAAATTATCAGTATTCCAATAAAACTTTTATCATTTTTTTAATTATAATATAGTATCAATAAAATTTTGATGAAACTCCATTAAAACTGACGTTAAAAAAACATGAAGTTTTTTATATCAAACTACAAGCAATATGACTTAGATATTAATTAAATAAAACAAATGCAAAGACCGTTACAAAAAACACGGGACAAAACTGTAATAAGAATAAGAAACGTAAAAGGGAGTAACGCAATGGAGGGAGAAACTAGACACGACTAAAAACAGGTAAGAAGAAAAAGGTGTAAGAAAGAGAGAGGAAAGCTCTCGTTCCTAGCTTCCCTCTGTGCAACCAAGCGAGCGAATCCAACCCAGCCCATCCATTTCTCCCTTCCTTCCCCATTCCCCGATTCCAATCCTCCCTCCACACACCCACCCTCCTCCCTCCGCCTCCGCCTCCGCCTCCACATCCACCACCCTCCAATCCGCGCGGGCGCCTCGCCACCCTATCCCGATTGCTACCTCCTCGTGGTGGGCGCCGCTCCGATCCGCCCGATCCGCGCTGCTCCTGGGGTTCCGGCGCGCGGCGGCGAGCGGCGGGGGCGGCGCAGGAATGGAATCCGAGGATGACATGCACGACGCGAACGACTCCGCCGAAGACGACTTCTACAGCGGAGGGGAGGCCGGTCTCGCCGCCAGCGACGACGGAGACGCCGACTACGACTTCGCGGACCACGACTCCGACGACTCCGCGGAGCTCCTCTCCCACAGACAGCAGGTGATCTCCTTCTCCAGGCCGTGGGTGGCGCGTGACGTGTGTGAGTGGATCTGCTTCTGTACGGTGAATGCCGGAATTGGAGGGTTGTGAATCTAGGCGGTGGTTGATTGGACGTCTATTAGGCGTTGCACATGTAGACTGGGACGTGACTTGCTGGCTCGAGATAATGGTCTTTGCATTTATACCCGTATACAAATATATATGGTGGTGATGCTATTTAAGGCATACCTGAATCAACTGCAAAATGCGTTGCTGAGTAATGCTGTTGATGCATACAATACATGTCAGGCACTAGGCAGCTACATTGTGACAGGCACTTAAATACTTTCGATGAAAACTATGTGGAACAAATGATGATAGCCACATTTGCTATTGCACAATGTCAATTTGGGGGGAGTAGTAATGCTAAGCTTTACCCTTTGCCATGTGGCTAGTTATGACACTATAAAAGAAGCCAAGTTGCATCCTGCTTGATGAATGCCAAAATGTGGGGTCGTGACCTGCCAATGCTATGCAGTCTGCGTCTCTGCGACATATAATGCATGATAAAGTCTGTACTTTTGGATGGCATATGAACAGTGAGAAATTTGTGCCATACTTTGGTGCCTGAATTTGTTTAAATTTCTAGCATTTGGAAACTGAAGATTGCAGTACAATTTAGTCACCAGCTGTAACAGAAAGAACAGAATTGGGTGCAGTTCATTCTAGTTTTGAAGTGAATGGGCAGATAAAAGTGATGATGGCACACTAAATCTCACTTCATCCATTTCTTTGTTTTTATTATATTCTAGGTTTGCATCTCATTCTGCCTAATATGTACATGTGCATGCTGTTTGTAGTTGGTACATCATTGGATTGGGTGGTGGTTGGGGGGGGGGGGGGGCAGGACTGAGATGAAATAGCATTTGGGACAGGGGAGTCCAATCTTGAGATTACTCGTAGACCAGTGCCCCCAAAAAACTGCCAAGTTGGATACCTGTATCCTTGAATCCAAGCCGTATTCTTATAGCTGTGTCCATGTCCAAAAACTTGTTGAATCGGACACAAATCTCTTAAGCATAAGCTGAACTTATGACACCCATGTCCACATCCCAGCAGCACTGGTCCAGCATCCTTGTTCTTTAAAACTTCATTTGGACAACGTTTGTTTATGGTAAATTACAAGTTAACTTGGATGTGGGTGGACACTGCAGCGAAGTATTTATTATAAATACAATGTTCACGTTTCTTGCATATTTGTGTCCTGTTCTGAACTTTGATTTGATTAGCTACAAATAACCAAAAAAACATGATAGATAGAGTATTCATGAGCGCTTGAGATCGACATTGAGTTACTTAGTTATTACTCTCTCTGTTCCAAATTATAATTCATTCCAAAAATCTTAGAGTCAAAGCATATCAAGTTTGACCAAAATTATAGAGAAAATTATAAAGATTTATAACATCAAATAGGTATACTATGAAAATATAATTGATGAAGAATCTAATAATACTTAGTTGACATCATAAATGTTATTATATTATCGTATAAATTTGGTCAAATTTGAGATGCTTTGACTCTCCAAGATTTCGGAAATGACTTATAATTTGAGACGGAGGGAGTACTTCTTTGTGTCAGGATAAGGGTTTCACTGTCATCAAGATTCTTGTAACAGGAAGAATTCTAAAGTTGATTAGCTTCTATGGCTTATACTTGTTTCCGTGTCTCCTTCCCAACGCTATCACTTTCTATCAATCTCAATTTACTTGGAGGACATTTTGTAATAAAATACTGTAGTTCAAGAAGCTGCTATTCATTAGTGTTTAACTCTGTCCTGGCAATTATGAGAATATACTGAAACTGCCATGCTTTTCTTGTTAATATAATAATGCCCAGCTCTCCTGTGTGTTCATTCAAGAAAATAAAACATGCTGTAACTGAAATAACTATATACCCTCATGGACTGCTGTTCTTACACTTGTTTGTTTTTTTGTGCCCCAGCAAAATTACAGTATATTGAGTGAAGTTGATATAAAGCGGCGCCAAGAGGATGACATTAATAGGGTTTCAACTGTTCTTTCAATTTCCAAACCAGAAGCATGTGTTCTTCTCCGCAACTATAACTGGTATAGTCCCCACTGCAAGAAGATTGTAATCTGACTCTTGTAGTTTGCTTCTAGTGCTGCCTTGCTAAACATTTTTAGACAATATGCTATCAAAATTGGAGCTGCAAATAAAGCTTAAGGGTTTATCTAAAGCTTATGCTGTAGGCTCATGTTCATTTACTTAAGTCATACTGCTGTAGCCCATTAACAGTATTACGTTCTACTTGTATAAAATCAATTATTTCTTCTAAAGGTGGTACTTCATTGTTTCTTTGTGTATCGATTCAGGGCACATGGTGCTTATCTGTCATTTTGTGTGTTGTTTTCAGTGTCTTATTCTAATGTTCACCCTACAGGAGTGTTAGTAAGGTGCATGACGAATGGTTTGCTGATGAAGAGCGTGTTCGGAAGGTTGTTGGTTTACCAGAGAAGCATATTGAAATGCCAAATGACAGAGAAGTATTCCCATGCTTCATTAGTTTCACGTGTTCTTCCAGTTGGCTAAGCATGTTTGCTCTCTTGCTTAGTATAGTTTTTCTTGGAGCTGTTAGTTTTAATCTTGTTGAGAGCATGCACACTAGTGTATCTACAGAACTGACGCATCATGTAGAAGTGCACAGTTAGTTTAATAGCTTGTATGTAGCTAGATAACTTGTGAATTAATGGAGCACTTTGGCCTCCGGGTGGCTTTTGTGTGTGTGTGCACGCCCACATGATCTCTCATATCTTTGCAGCTAGTGGTGCTTATCTTGGTGTACTATGTACTCCCTGTGTAGTCTTTGTATTGTGTGTGCGTTCTTGTGTTAGTTGTGTTCATGGGAAGTACTAGGGAGCGTTCATTACCAACAGTTTTGTATTTTTTTAACCTTTTACCTATGAAATGTTGGTTAATTCTTTGCTCCTCGTACTACTGCAGTTACTGTTAGATCAAATTATAGTTAGAGATATAGTCCTTGAGGTAGAATCCCAGTTCCTAATTCGAATCTATAATCCTAGTACTAAATAAAAGCTGTGGTGATCTGCTGTAGAATAATACAGTATTATTATCCTCACCCCCACTTGTAGGATGGGTGTTGGATGATGGAAAAAAAATGTCTGTGTGTATAATACATTAGTACTATAGTGCATAAAATACAGACACATGTATTGCATTTGTAGACTTGTAGTCACTCATTATTTGATCCATGTGTATTTTTTAGTGGACAATCATTAAATTTAGCAACACTTTATGTCAGTATGCATAACTACCAACTTCTGTTATTGGGGAAAAAGTGTTTGCTATGCTTGTGTGGTTGGAGGGTTGTGAAGCACATGCATTAGCAGAGTTTTGTGCATGTTATGTATCATGTGCATCTGCCCTTTAACTTGCTTATTGCCACTGATTTCTACTGAACGTTGATTGGGAACATTATTACTCCTGAATAGTTCAATGCTTAAATCCTTGGTGCTTACGCATTTGTTTATATCATAATAGGTAACTTGTGGAATATGTTTCGAAAGTTGCCCTCGTGGGTCGATGAGTGCTGCTGCATGTGGCCATCCTTTCTGCTGTACATGTTGGAGAGGTTTGTCAGTTGGGGCTTGAAATATTTATCTGCAATTCTGCATACAAAGGAACCTTGGATTCCTATTTTCGTGCAATCAGTTCCACTTCTTCATATTCTATGAAGCCATAGGTCCATAGCAACCACTCGTTTGGCCTTATATTTAGGCTGGTACTAATTATAGTTGATTCCATATTTAGTTCAGATATTTTGTTCTGCTATTACAGTTCTTGTTGGCATTGTCATTTCTGCTTCGCTTTAGCAAATACCTTTATAATTGATGTCATAGTTACTTATAAAGCTTGCTCAAACAAGAAAGTGACATCAAGCTATTGTCTTCAGTTACATCTTCATTATACCACCCAAAGTTATTACCTGTTGTTTTAATAAATTTGTTGAGTTCACTAGGTTCCAGTACTTAACCATTTTCACTGTCATATGTTTTCTGTCTAGTTGAGAGGTTAATCCCTTATATTACTGTCTGACCTTGGTGTTAGGTTTATTTGATTGCCTATTAATGTGCTGCATGCCTGCATTTTACCTTTACATGCCCATAATGCATGTGGATGTAATCCAGTTGGGGTATGGACTACATGGGTAAAGAATCGTCAGATAAGAATTTTTTGAACCACAAAAGAGGAAGTTTGGATCTTTGCATAAAAAATAACAAACAGCAAAGCCGGCTAGAGATGAAACCCAAAAAGAGGCACCAAAAAAAGAGAGTATCGATAATAAATGGCTTTGCATGCACCAATTTATTATACAAGTTTCAGTATGGTGGTGGAGTGTTACTCATTTTTTTTTATTGTACTTTTGGACATCTTTGTGTTGTTACTTCATCATTTCAATTTTCATGGAAGCAACTTGCTCTAAAGAACTCTACCTTTGAATTTTACTATGTCACTGAGTAACATTTAGTAATGTATTGACAGGTTACATTAGCACTGCTATAAGTGATGGTCCAGGATGCTTGATGTTGAGGTGTCCTGATCCGTCCTGTGCTGCTGCTGTTGGACAAGATATGATAAATTCACTGGCTGATGATGAGGATAAGGAAAAGTATGGGCGTTATCTTCGCAGATCTTACATTGAAGATAATAGAAAGGTGAATTGATATATCATATAGATTTTAGCACCGGCCACATAGACAGCACCATGAACAATAAAAAGCTGTGCAGTTGATAATTAGAATTTTCAATTCTATAGAGCTCATTTATTTTTTGGAGTAAATAATTGTGAGAACTGCTGTCTTCATCTTCCCCTTTTCTCAAATTAAGGAACTCAACATTTTTCATGCGTTTTGAATAATTGATCACTGTGTTCTCGTTTGCTCACAGCAATTGGGTTCTTTGTACTAGGTCAATTCAAAGTCTTAAAATGATGTTGAGTGGTAGATATGATACTACGTTTGACTACCATATTTAGCCAACATTGAGTTTGAGTTTTACACTTGACATGTTTTAAATCCATGTTAATTCAATTAGACTGTGTGGAACAGACAAAATGGTGTCCTGCGCCTGGATGCGAATATGCAGTGGAATTCGTCATGGGCAGTGGCAGCTATGATGTTAATTGCAATTGTTCATATGGGTTTTGTTGGAATGTGAGTGCTCAAACTGATTAGTTTATTTTTACATAATCAGCATACCATATATTTTATTCTTTTTTCTTTCCAGTGCACCGAGGAAGCTCATCGTCCAGTAGACTGTGCCACTGTTTCGAAGTGGATCCTCAAGAACAGTGCCGAGTCGGAGAATATGAACTGGTATAGAAGGATAAAGCTCAAGATTTTTAATAGTGCTGGCTGTTTGGAGTTTCTCCTTTGGATAGTCCTAGAAACACTAAATGTGTCCTCACCCCTTTGGTTAGCCCAACTACCCAGCAAAATATCCTATATTGAGTTCAGCTTCAGCCACTACTTGCTAACTCCATATCCTTGCAACACCTCCTTGAGCACCTGCTTGCCATAGGTGTGGCCCCAAAGGAAGGTCATCCAGACAACTCGGCCCCATATAGTTTTGTGCCAGCTGGTCTTTAAATTCCAGACTTTGGATTCTTTTGTTATACCTGTTTTTTTTCTTATATTGATTTTTCTGTTTCATGTTCAACATTTAGATGCATGTTGATCCATGCATAAAAAATGTTGCTTAGTTGGTGTTCTTTAACTGTCATAATGATTAGTTCACCATTTATTTAGGGCCTGCTTGGATACAAGGGCTAAATTAGCTCTAGTGCATCCAAAGAGGAGAGCTAATAGATGGGCTTATTTGTTACCTAAGTTTTCAACTAGTTGTTAGCCAACCACAGCTAATTTGGACTAATTTTTAGCCTCAACTAATAACTAGCCATGTGTATCCAAACATATCCTCAGTGTTGTGAAAAATATGGTTGCTTGGCCTGAGAAGTATAGTTTCTTTTGTGTCAACCTCAGTTAGTTGAAGTGCGACTAAGGTTTTGTCAGTTCGTGGTCGCTGGTTGTGTTTAAACTTTTGTTGGGGCGCGTTTGGTTCTCATCTGTGGTCAGCCAGGCTTGCATCTAGGAGCCAGGTGCCCGTGAGCCAGGCTCGTTGCACGCACCTTCTGTTGTTTGGTTCGTGTTGCAGATAGATGCCCGCATGCAGCCACATTTGATTGGTTGCCCTGCTTTCCTGCTGCCTCGTGCATACACTCACTCATACGCATACGAGCGTTGCGCCCGCGCCAGCCAGGCCCAGTGGAAACGAGTTCCAAATCCGTTTCCCGGGAGCCAGGCTCCGGCGGACTTGCTGCTTGCATCGGGCCAGGCCGGTGGCTGCATACAGGCATCCAAACAGCGCTCGCCTGCATGTGTAGAGCCTGGCTGGCCTTCGTCAGGGCAACCAAACACGCCCTTGGTAAATCCTTTTTGTATCTTCTTTGCCCCTATAGGGGTTGTACGAGTCAGCTAGACTCCTTTCTTTTTAATATAATATGACGCGCAAGTTCTTCTGCGTGATCGAGAAAAAAAAGTGTGATAAGAGTTCGTGAGGTCGCTGTTGTGATTGTTTGAGGTCCTGTAAGGTTACTGTACTCAGCTGTTGTGGCCTTTCCTCTCTTAACTCAATGATGCACAGATCTCCTGTGTGTTTGAGAAAAAAGTGTCCAATATTGACTTTGAAACTATTTATTCATGGTTTCAGGATACTGGCTAATTCAAAGCCTTGTCCCAAATGCAAGCGGCCTATTGAAAAAAATCAGGGTTGCATGCACATCACGTGCACTCCACCATGCAAATTTGAGTTCTGCTGGTAAGCGTTCTTACTTATACATTTTATTCTTATTAGTGCTTGCAATTGAAAAAAAAATGATAGTTGTGCTATCATACTACAGGCTATGTCTTGGTCCATGGTCAGAGCATGGAGAGAGGACTGGTGGATTTTATGCTTGTAACCGCTATGAGTCAGCAAGGCAAGAAGGAGCGGTAGGAATTCTGAGCTTCGAGTCCAATATCTTTTGTCTGACCCGCAAATTTTGGGTCATGTACTAGATTTTCTCAAAGTAGTTATGTTTTGGTTTGTTGTGGCTACAGTATGATGAATCTGAAAGGCGAAGAGAAATGGCAAAGAACTCCCTTGAGAGATATACGCATTATTATGAACGATGGGCAGCCAATCAGTCGGTAAGTATTGAATGTAATAGAAGTGACCTGAAACTTTAAATCTACATTATCATGGAGTCCAGAGTGACAATTGATGCATGCCAAGCATCCTGTTGGCTGGAATTACACTACCCAGGGTTTTTGTCAGATGTTCATGTTTTTGGTTGAGAAATAAAGAAAATGATGCTAATTAGTTTCCTTACAGAAAAAGCAGCTGAGTTGCACATTAAGATGATTTTTTGATATTTTAGTTCTTGTCTGCCTAAACCCTTTAGGCCTTGTTTGGATTTAGTCGGATTCGTATCAATCCATGTGGGTTGGGATGGATTTGAGTGGAAGTTGAACTAAATCCACCTCAATACACCCCAACACATGTGGATTGAGGTGAATCCAATAACATCCAAACAAGGCCTTAGGATGAAAAAAAAACATGGTGTTGGACTGTGGTTGATATTGCAGTTTTCATATTGCTACTTTGTGCTAGAACACCTTTTCTAGTTACTTGAACATATGTTTTGTTCATGGCGCAGTCGAGGCAAAAGGCACTGGGGGACCTTCAAAGCCTACAGAATGACAAGGTATATGCTGCTTTCCATTGTTTATCTTCTTTCCTTATTCCCCCATTCACATGAACCTGATAAACCATATACATTATTTTTCTTGAACAAAAATCATATACAATTGGAACATTAAAATCTTAATGTTATTCTTTTCAAACAACCTTATAGTGTAGCTATCTCTTTAACCTATCCAGAACTTATACTTACACCGACTTGTCCATTTCTTTCTTCAGCTTGAAAAGTTAAGTGACATACAAAGTCAACCTGAGTCACAGCTGAAGTTCATTATAGAGGCATGGCTACAGGTATTACTTCATTATTATTGTTTGTTAGCCAAGTTTAGGTTATCACAAGTCTTGTTGCTTTATCTTGACCAGTTTAATGTCAATGTACAGATTGTCGAATGCAGAAGGGTATTGAAGTGGACCTATGCCTATGGATTTTACCTGCCAGAGCATGAGCATGCCAAAAGACAGTTCTTTGAATATCTGCAAGGTTTGCAGTTTTGCTCGCATAAATAAACATGTATAGACTTTGTTTAAGGATGCAAGTGATGGCATCAATGGGTAAAAGTAGGTCGGCTGGTTGGCCCATTTTTGTCATACTCCCCTTGCTTTGAATCAAATAAGTTTTGGGTCAACCCAGTTGCCCAAAAGAGACAGGACTTACATCCCGTACTAAACTGACTTATTCTTGGTGTCTTTTATCTAGGTGAGGCAGAATCAGGTTTGGAGCGGCTACATCAATGTGCAGAGAAAGAACTTCAAATATACCTTGATGCAGATTCTCCCTCGAAGGACTTCAATGATTTCCGTACAAAGTTGGCTGGATTAACTAGGTAATGTTACTTCTTTCCATGTCATCTATGCTTGCTTTGATGACATGAACAAAATTACAAACTAAGGCCCTTTTTGGTAGAGCTGTGCTCCCTGATTCACTGGTGAAGTGATTCTGTGGCTAAAAATGATTCTCTTTGATTGTTTATCCTAAACTCTCAAAATAAGCATGAAGAATCACTTCACAGAATCAGGTGAAGCTACTTTTTTCAGCTCTAAGCCTCTTAGTTCATTTCAGAGAATCACTTCACAGAATCACTTCACAGAATCACTTCTCGCTAGAAAAATTATGTTTGCTAGCCAGGGAGTGATTCTCCCTGAGAATCAGTTCCGCGGAGCACTCTCAAATGCCCCCTAACTGTTATGTTGTATTCTTGTGGATTTTACTTTACATTCTTTTTGCCGTGAGGACTTGACCACCTCTAAGGTTTTTTTTTAATATATATACATTTGATTTCTTCTTTAATTTTACAGTGTGACTCGCAATTATTTTGAAAATCTCGTCCGGGCTCTGGAAACTGGATTAAATGATGTAGGTCCTTCCACTAGCCATGGCACATGTAGCAAAAGCGCAACTTCCAAGAGCCTTGGTGGTAAAAGTAAGAGTGGCAAGAACAGGGCATCAAGCACCAGTTCCAAATCTGGCGTCTCAAGTCGAGGTGTGGATGATAGTAATATCTGGACTTGCGATCAGTGCACATATGCAAACCCCAAATCTGCCAGAGCCTGTCAGGCTTGTGATCGCCAGCATCGATAGCGCTGTCAGTCCTTGCTAGAGATTTGGACCCCATTTGTTGAGAATCTTCTGGTGTTGCCCGTGTGATACACAAAATACATGAAATTGAATGTTAGCTGATCTCGGGGGGTAGTGAGGAGGTACTTGTAGGAGGAATGCTGCGCGCAGGCAGGCAAATGAAGTAGGTTTTCGTGTATCCCGGATTGTTTGTCGACTGACCGCCTGTGAAGCCTCAACTCATCATCCAGTTCGATTTGTATATATACGTATATCCATATCTGTAACAATGTTTTGTTCAATGGAAGTAGAGGAGCTAGGAGGCGTCTGCTGCCAAAGGAACTGAACTGTTGTAGTGCTGTTGTAATGTAATAATGCATGGGTCAAATTTAAAGAAAGTCATCCTGTTACAGAAATTTGAAGAGTACTCTTGATACCTGATTTTGTGGTAGCTGTGCCAATTTCCTGCCCTGTAGCGTCTACAGTGAGGACAGTGGTGATGGTGGCCTCTGCTGGATCAGTAGAGCCCGACTCCACATGCTGGAATCGGATCTCAAATTTTGCCTGTTTGTCTCGGTTCTGGAGTGTGAAAATGTGCCTGTTTGGATGACCGGTATGGTTCTGATTCTGGTTACAATATGAAGGAACACTTCTAACGCATGCGGTCTTGTTTGGCACAACTTCTGAAGAAACGCTTCCAACGCATTAATAACTGTGAATTGTTTTTTACCTCGAAACGTTTCTAGCTTTTTGCCTGGCCGAGCGAAATGGCTCGAGCGTAGGACTGTAGGTGAGTGCAGTGTACTAGTGTAGGACTGTAGGTACGTGTTGTGAACGTCTATGTTGTGCAATTTGCAAAATTCCTCCATTTCTCAAATGCATTCTTGTTTTTTTTTCCTATTCTGTTTTTGTCCTATATTTTGTAATTAGGGTCTACGTGAAAAATCCGGTCAACCGTACAGCAGCAGACGTAAGGTGCATCATCAGTTTTCAAAATAAAAAGAATCCATAAATTTTGGATAGTAATAATTACGTAATGCCTATGAAGGATGATATGCCTGTTTTAAGAATGCATTGATTGATTTGTTGTCAGCAAATCAATCAGATCCCTCATTTGGCCTTCGCCCCATCAAAACTTGCCGCGATTAGGCTGGCAAGGTTTGGTTCCTCATGATCACAATATATATCATCATCAAACGTTTCCAAGCTTATAAGTTTCCATTCCAAAAATCGATGACAGTTGATAGCTACAAGTTGCTGGCTCTATATATGCGCGCTTGCCCACGTTAAGAAGCCAGGTGCTGTTTTTCCCTCTAGTTTGTCGCCATGGCCACGCCGATCGCACCACCACCACCGATGGCCGTGATGATGGCGATCCTACTGATGGTCGCGGCGTCCACTGCGCACGACGGCCATCACGCACCTGGCCCTCACCACCACCACCACCAACATGCCGCGGCGCCAGGGCACCGGCGCCAGGTCCTCATCACGGACATCACCACCATCACGCTCACCCTCACCACCATCACGCCCCGTCGCCCGCTCCTATTCATTGGAGCCAGCCGACCGGAGCTCCTACTCCCGACAACGATGGGGAGCACAACTCTCCAGCACCGGCACCAGTTCATGCCGACCATCTGGGCAACGCTCCGGGGCCCTGCTTTTGTTGATGGCAACCATCCTGCCAGCGCGCCGAGCCCGAACGTGTATGGCGCCGCCCACGAGGCTCCAGCTCCGGCTCCTGCTTCAAGCCAGGAGGCGCTTTGCGCTCCAACTCCGTACCAACATGGCGGCCACGACGCTCCAGCGCCAACGCCAACTTCAGTTCACGGCTACCAGCCGGCGAGCGCTCCTAGTCCGTACCACCTTCACGGCGAGCACAGCTCTCCTGCGCCGTCGCCGGTTCATGGCAACCAATTTGCCAGCGAACCGGATCCAGACAACGCTCCAGCGCCGGTAGCGGTCCATGCCGAACAGCCGGCCACAGCTCCAAGCCCGCTTCTCCAAGGGCAGGACGCTCCGGCTCCGTCTCCGGCGACAGTTGCCCCAGCGCAGCACCGCGACCACGCTCCGTCGTCGCAAGGGAAGCCACCAGCCCACGCCCCGGCCCACGTCGGTGAAGAGGCTCCCCAACCGAGCGGGTTTGCGCAATCCCCGGCTTCTGATTCGCGCTACTACTACCCCTCGTCCGCCCCCGCGCCGGCTCCAGATAGCTCTGCTGCTCCTGTCGCCGTCGTCGTTGGTCGATCATCGACGCTGCTCGCCGGCGTGGTTGGCGTGTTCTTGTGCGCATCCGTGCTTATTCTTTAGAGACAGTTGGGAGAATCTGTCAGCAATATGGCAATAAGTTTGTATGCATTACAGCATTAGTGTCATTCGATTGTTTTGTTCCTAGAAAATAAATTTTGCATTTTCAATATGCACGTCAATCTCTAAGGAATATGAACGACAGATTGTTTGTATATGTATGCGCCGCTGAATTAGGCCCATTTAGGCGCTCATTTTCCGAATCGAAGATTTTTTTTTTTCATCTTTAATATGCACGTCAATCTTGAAGGAATATGAACGACTGGTTGTTTGTATATGTATGCACCGCTGAATTGCACATCATTTTCCGAATCGAAGATTTTCTTAGAAATTTTGTTTGCATCTTCAATATGCATATCAATCTTGAATGAATATGAACGAGAGGTTGTTTGTATATGTATGTATGCACCGCTGAATTGCACCCAAATATTTTCCCAGAAGAAAGCTTCTTAGGGCCTGTTTTGTACAACTTATAACAGATTCATGAAGCTGTTGTAATCTGTTTTTTTGCCAAACACCTCTTTTCAAAACAGCTTCACCCATAAAACTGTTTTTCTTCCTCTCTCACAAACATTTGAAGTTAGGTGAAGCTGAAAATAGTATCTTATCACAGCTTTATCTCTCATATCTATGCATAAAGTTGTTGGTGAAGCTGTTTTGCCAAACATTTTTTCCAAAATAGCTCAACTTCACCTAGAGAGTTGCTCATGAAGCTGTTTTAGCTTCACTAGTGAAGCAGAGCTGTACCAAATAGGCCCTTACTCTCCTCCAACAACCCCAAATATAACCCTATTCTTTATGATTCTCCACTAATCTTATCTCACATGACTCATGAGCTTATTACACTTAAAAATAGCCATAAATTTCTTTAGAATATGGCGTCATTCACAATAATAAAAAATAAAGCTGCCTACTTGTGTCTAGAATCGTGCAAGCATGCTCTCCGTCCCGGTCCTGGCGGTGAGGCGGTCACTAGGATTTGAAAGTAAAGTCAATGAGCCAGGGCCAACCTGAAAGTAGAAACTAGATAGTATGGGTCAACCTACTCGTTATATAATAATATTTTTTCTTTGATTTGTTGGTTTTTCTTATTTTTCTTCAAATAAGCACGGTCGGTCATAACTTATCATTTTCTCTGATTCGTTAGGCTTTCTCATTTTTCTTCAAATAAGCACGGTCGGTCATAACTTTATAAACACGTCCAAGAATCTTCAAGAGTATGTCAAATTCTACTTGACAAATCATGTGATTTGCCAACTCCTTGAACAATATGCCAAGTAAAAAAAGAGGCTCTCTCTAAGAGTTTGCTATTTTGGATTTGATAAATTAAAAAAAGCCCACAAGTTTATCCTTAAATATCATAGATAAATACAACACTAAAACCATTCTACTAAAAACTACCATATTATTATTCCACTCTATAGATCTACTCATGAGGATTAAACAAATATCTTCATTTATTTTATGATTTTTTATGAATTACTCCAAATTTTAAGTCATTTAAATGTATATAAACAAAAAAGATAAAATAAAAACAGTTTTGCATTGGGAACCCTGAACTTCTCATTAATCAAATAAGTCTAGATCTATAAACTCTTCTCTCTGACGCTTTTATAAAGTGAACACAATAAAGAGTTTATGTTTATTAGATGGTTCTTCCACTTCAATCTTCCACGGATTCGAAGTCGTATACGTGCACACATATATGCGCGTCGAGAGGAAATTTGTCAAGTTTTTATTTTTACCAAGTTAGGATACCAAACTGTTGGAGGATGTTTTTTTTATGTTTTTCCAAAACTTTATAGATGCCAAGTTAATTTAGCAAACTCTTGGAGATGCTCAGTAATACCGTATTTTAAAAGTAAAAATAGATAGAATAAAATTCATGGTTCACTTGTAAACTTATTTAAGTCGATGCATTGCTACTAATTCTAGTGTGACATCATGATACTTTTCAGTCGTGTATCCTTTGATAGTATCATATCATATCATATCATATCATATCATATCATATGGTAGCAGAAAACTATTTGGGTCGATACTATCCATTGGGCCAAATGGACCAAGGTTTTTAGGTAAAATAAATTGTCAATAGCCTTTAAATTTAACTATGAGGCTACAAGTTTGGCACGGACATCCACCCTCTCACTGGAGACTAGCTATTCTTGCCTCAACATCCAAAGAAAGTTCTTTGTTGCTCTTGTGGCCTTGTTGACATGGAGTGGGGTTTTGGCTCTTAGTGCCAGTGGGCTCTAAGGATTTCTTCTCGAAAGATGACCTCCTGAGCCTTCCTCATCTAGCATGGGCTCATTGTCAAGATGAATGATAATGTGTGAGCAGCTTGATCTTGGTCATGATGAAGCCTATTGACCCTCGTAGCCCCTTCACAACAATCTAGGCAACGTGTGAGTAGCTCGATTTTGATCCTCTTTGGCTTACTTACTTGTGTTGCTAAGCCGTAGGTGCGACATAGTTAAAGGTGCATAGAGTTGCGGTAGCAATTCAAACGGGGACCAAATTTTTGTGGCAAGTTAGGTTAGCAATCCAAACACACCTCTATCTCATGCAAAGATGAAAACTATTCTTTTTTTTTTAACTTGAATTAAACTATAAAATGATCTTTTTTTTTCTAACAACTCATATCTTGTGACTGTAAAATTGTAGGAGATTCGAATAAAGAAACGCACAAAGAATAAAAACAAAAACAGTAAAATTGTAGGGGATTTGAATAAAGAAATACTCAAAGAATAAAAACAAAACCAGTAAAATTGTAGGGGATTCGAATAAAGAAACACACAAATAATAAAAAAATAAAAACAAAATACCATTGTAGGGGTTTTGAATAAAGAAACACACAAAAAAATAAATTGACAAAAATCATCTGAAAGGGATTCGAACCTGCGTCGCGTAGCAGTAACACTAGAGCTAGCAACCATTCGAGCCATGGATCGTTGGACAGCGTCTGTAGAAACTAGTTTTAATATACTATATTAGTTTTACCAGACCTATTTAAGTCCGCAGTTAAGTAAAAAATTGATCTAGGTCTCCCGCGCCGCCGCCGCCGCCGCCGACGCCTCCGCTGCTGCCACCTCCGCTATCTGTGCGGAGGACTCCTCTCCGGAGAATTGCCGGCGGCGGCTCGAGACGACACTTCGGTAATCGTCTCCCGCCGCCCGCTGCCCAGCAACCCTACTCTTATCCGCACAGCAGCTGCGCATCAAGTGATGGCGATGCCGGAGGAGAAGCTGCGCTGCACGAAGGAGCCCTTCATCGAGGATGTCGGCACCCGGAGGATGTAAGCATGCGTCTCCCGTCCCGTTTAATGAATCATAGCCCGACGATTACACTTACTCTCCCGCTTCCCTGTTACGTTTGGTTGCTTTTGATTTCAGAAAGAGCATTCGGTTCAGCGTGCTCTCGGGCAGCGAGATTCGCAAGTCCGCGGAGGTGCAGGTCTGGAACAACCGGATCTACGGGGATGACATGAAGCCGATACCCAATGGATTGCTCGACCCGCGAATGGTAATGCCCCGCTCGGAATTGCTGTTTTCTCATGTGTATTTGCATTGATGATTTGAAGTTGGTAGTTCTAACGTAGGCGTGCCCTTGTGGCATCGTCCAAGTTGTTGCAACTTATTTCCCCGTGTCAAATTTCAGGGAATCCCGAAAAAGGGAGAGAAATGCAGTACCTGCCATGGTGACTTTAGTGACTGTCCTGGTCATTTCGGCTACTTGAAGCTTGCGCTTCCAGTTTTTAATGTAGGCTTCTTTAACTGTATTCTGGACGTGTTGAAGTGCATCTGCAAGGTACTGCTATTAAGAACTTTACATCATAGGTGTGCTGAACACATGGACTCTGTCTTTATACATATTCTTGTTCTCTCGTGCCTTTCCAGAGCTGTAGCAGAGTTCTTCTTATGGAGAAAGACCGCAGGGAGTTTCTGAAGAAGATGAGAAATCCCAGGGCAGATGCACTACAGAAAAGTGCTACAATGAAAAAAGTGAGGGACAAATGCAAACTATCCTGCTGCCCCCGCTGTGATTACAGAAATGGTTAGCTATCCTATATTGTCCATAATAATTTTACCTTAGGAATGTCACTACTGAAACCTGGCTATTGTTTGTAAGTTAACATGGGCAAGGAATCTCTCAATTCTTTCCTGTTTTTTGTTGTATATACAGGTGTAGTTAAAAAAGGCAGAGTAGGCTTGATAGTGGTTCATGACTGTAGCAAGGTTTTGGATGGACATACAGAAGAACTGAAGAATGCATTGCAAAACAAGAAAGAAAATATCTCCACTAATTCAGTTCGTGTGTTAGACCCTGCAACTGCTCTCTCTCTATTCAGAAGAATGACTGACGAGGTTGGTGTCAATTTTCATCCTTCAATAGTCACGTGAAGAGGGTACCGTAATGTATGGGATATAGGGTAATTTGATGTGTTCTGCTACCCTCTCTTTTAGTGCTCAATAACTCTAGGACAGCCAAGTGAGCTGGAGAAAGCATTAAACCTATATAACAAGTTGCCCCAAGCCGCATTGGTTGCCTCACATTGGATGCTATTTTCCAATTTGAACTAATTGCAGTTTTGTTGACAAAATTTTACTCTTCCTTTTCATTTTTCTACAGGATTGTGAATTACTAAACCTTGGTGATAGGCCAGAGAAACTTATTGTGACGGAGATTGCAGTGCCACCTGTTCCTATACGGCCTTCTGTTGTTGTTGGTACTAGTAGAACAAGGTTTGCTTGTCAGTTTCTTAAGAGCTTTTGTGCTTATACTCATTTTCGTTTGGTGATTCAGAATAACCTTGTGATCATGAGTTGCCTTACGTATTGCAGCAATGAAGACAGCATCACGGTAATTTTGAAGAGCATTGTTAATACAAACTCCATCCTTAAGGAGACCCTCCATACTGGGGGTCCATTCACCAAGTGCTTTGTAAGATAACCCAGAGCTCCTCACTTGTCTGTTTTTACTTCTTTCTGAAATTTTCCATTCATCCGTTCTTTTCTTCATGGATGTGCTCCTTCATATTTTATTTTTTTGGATCGTTTTTAGTTTTAGGAACTAGTGTCTCTTGTGTTCTTTGTTATCCACAAGACCACAAACTATTTGAATTTTGGTTGCTTGTAAAGTGCTATTCCTCGAAATGAGTTGTACAGTACAGTATTAAAGTTATGACATTCATGATTTGCACATATCGACTACTCAACATCGCAATCCAAAGTGTTATTAACTACAAATCTGACATCCAAGTCTTCTAAATATGTTAACGAGCTGAAATAATAAATTGGAAATAATAAGTTGTACTGTAACTTTTGTTGATGTCCTTAGCTAACGATTCACTTTTTGTTATAGGATTGCTGGCAATAC
Organism: Microstegium vimineum; assembly: GCA_022036555.1. NCBI lineage: Eukaryota > Viridiplantae > Streptophyta > Magnoliopsida > Poales > Poaceae > Microstegium > Microstegium vimineum. The sequence goes on along the minus strand of CM039140.1, from coordinate 488,918 downwards.
CTTCAACTTCAAGTTGTCGAATATGTGAATAGTGATGCCCCCTGTCTTCCTGACTCACAACATCGTGGCCTTATTCAACGACTCAAAGGGAAGACTGGCCGATTTCGTGGTAATTTGTCTGGAAAACGTACTGAGTACACAGGAAGAACTGTCATATCTCCTGATCCAAATTTGAAAATAACAGAGGTACTCGTTCATGTTCAATTGTTTCCTTATCTCCCACTTTCCAGTTGTTTTTTGTGTCACCATTTATTAATCCTTCAGGTGGCTGTTCCTGTGTTGATGGCTCGAGTCTTGACTTATCCTGAAAGGGTTTCAAACTTTAACATTGAGAAGCTGCGACAATGTATACGAAATGGACCATTCAAATATCCAGGGGCTAATTTTGTTACACAACCTGATGGCACGAAGCAGTAAGTTCTAACTTGATGAAATTCTGAATTGTTATCCAGCCCAGCCTCTTGTATCATTCTTCTGCTTTTTCAGGAGCTTAAAATATGGTGATAGAAGGATTACTGCTCGGGATTTAAAGTGTGGATGTATAGTTGAAAGGCATTTAGAAGATGGAGATGTTGTCCTCTTTAATAGACAACCGAGTCTGCATAGAATGTCAATTATGTCTCACAGGGTACAAGTGTCTCCTTATTTCATTATACTATACTTCAAACATTTCCTCACCTTTTGATATTTGCTTTTGTACTTGAGCACAGGCAAGGATAATGCCATGGAGAACACTCAGATTTAATGAGTCTGTTTGCAACCCTTATAATGCTGATTTTGATGGAGATGAAATGAATTTGCATGTCCCTCAGACAGAGGAAGCTCGCACAGAAGCGCTTATGCTCATGGGGGTAGCATTTGCTTTCCTTCTTTCTTAAGTTGAGCAATTTTATTTTTATCTGCTAGCACCTAGCACAACTTTGACAGCTGCTATTTGTTATTGTTATTGCTTTTACAGGTTCAGAATAATTTATGTACTCCTAAGAATGGTGAGATACTAGTTGCTTCCACGCAAGACTTCTTGACCTCATCTTTCCTAGTTACAAGAAAAGATACTTTCTACGATAGATCTTCCTTTACTCTTTTGTGCTCATACCTTGGTGATGCAATGGAGAACATTGATTTGCCAACACCAGCCTTGATTAAAGTAAGATTTTCATACTGAGCTTTTTGTATGGTCATATCTAGAAAGTTATGCTAGGTCTGCTTCTAGTGATGCCTATGGTTATAATAGTCGATAAATTGATATCATTTGAACATGATAAATCAGGTGCTTGCTGATACCTTTTGCAAATCAAATTTCAATATTTGCATATAATAAGATTCTAAGAAAACATAGCTATAAGCTTGGTTTGTTTATTTCCTAAATGAAACCTATGCACTTGCCTTTACTCTTTTCATTGGCATGCATCTTTTTACACACTATCCTTCTTACTGAGATGCCCATATTTTGTGTGTATTCTATTTTTGCAGCCTGTTGAGCTTTGGACTGGTAAACAACTATTTAGTGTGTTAGTCCGACCTAATGCACATACAAGGGTGTTTCTGAATCTTGCTGTTCAAGAAAAAATTTATTCAAAAAAAAGGGGGAAAAAAGAGGGAGGAGGGGAAGTAAGGGAAACAATGTGTGGAAGGGAAACAATGTGTCCAAATGATGGTTATGTCTACTTCCGAAACAGTGAACTGTTATCTGGACAAGTAGGGAAGGCCACTTTAGGTAATTATTTGAAAGAATGTGCAATTTTATCAGTTGCTAAAAAGTCTGTTCCCTGTTCCTACAGTTTATGTGCATTTGTTATTGTTAGACTTAGTATGCGCCTGCCCTATTGGGCTGGCTGTTGGCCTCCTCAGGCCCATGTAATCTCCTATTTATATGGTAGTAATCCCCTGTAAATCTCTCCTCAATCAATCTAATACAGTTGGCTGATTGCCTTCATGGTATCACACGCCTAATCGGGGCCTGTGCGGCCCTCTCTCCCGCTTCCGCACCCTTTGGTTGTCGCGCCCCCCATCGGGCTGCGCCCGACTCCTCGTGCATCGCGCGCCCGCCGCGGCTTCCTTTCCCACGCGCCGCGCGCCCGCCGCGGCTTCCTTTCCCACGCGCCGCGCGCCCGCCGCGGCTTGCTTTCTCACGGGCCGCGCGCGTCCTCGCCGCCGCTCACCTCCCACGCGCTGCACTCTTCCGCGCGCCGCCGTCCTCCATGGCCTCCATCACAGCTGGCTCCTCTGGCGCTCCTCCCGTCGATGCCGCTGCCTCCGCGACCAAGCTTCGGGACGAAGCCCTCGCTGCGGCCAAGGCTCTGGAGGAGGAAGCCGCCTCTGTCCACGCTGACAATGTTGAGCGCCGTCAACAACTTCAGGAGGAAGCTGATCTCCTCAAGAACGCCGCCGCGGCCCAGGAACGCGTGCGTGCTGCTGCTGCCGCCCTCGCCGCGGAGCGCGCACAGGCTGACGCCCTGGAGCAGCGGGCCACGGCCGTCTGCGATCGCCTTCGCGCCGAGGCTCTCAGGGACGACGACGACCGCTCCGTCTCCGACGACGTTGAAGCTGTCGCTCACCTGCACCGTCAAGCTGCTGCTGTGCAGAACATCCGCAGCTTGGTGCCCATCGTCCTCGACCTCGAGTCCTCCAACTACTCCAAGTGGCGCGAATACTTCCTCCTCACCCTTGGCCGGTACGCCCTGAAGGATCACGTCCTCAGCACTGCCCCTCTGCTCGGCGACTTGGCCTGGGAACGCATGGACTATGTGGTCCTCTCGTGGCTGTTCAACAGCGTGTCTCCGGACCTCCTGGACATCATCCGGGAACATGACGGCACCACTGCTCGAGCTGCTTGGCTCAGAATCGAGCAGCAGTTCCTGAACAACCGTGATTCCCGGGTCCTTGACGCCGAGTTTCGCTGCCTCTCCCAAGGAGCGCTCTCCATCGACGAGTACTGTCGCAAGATGAAGAACAAAGCCGACGCTCTTGCTGATCTCGGCGAACCCGTCAAGAACCGTACACTGGTGCTGAACATCTTACGGGGCCTCAACGAGCGCATCCAATTCATGGCTTAGTTCATCACCCGACAGTAGCCACTTCCCTCCTTCAGCGCTGTCCACGCCGACCTGCGCCTGGCTGAGCTCAACATGACCGCGCCCCCGGCGCCCCCTTCGGCTCTCGTCGCCTCTTCAACCAGCAGGGCGCCGACTGCCCCTGCTCCTGCTCGTCCTGCTCTAGGCCATCCTCTACCTGGAGGCACGCCCACTGGTGGAGGCCGCGGCCGGCGCCGCCGCGGCGGGCGTGGCCAGGGCGGTCACCAGGGCGGCCAAGATGGTCAGGGAGGCCTGCATGGTGGCTCCCCATGGCCTTCCTTCCTCAACACATGGACCGGCTCCATCCACATGTGGCCTGGTGGCCCCCGTGCTCCTCCGCGTCCTGGACTACCGCAGCACCACCAGGCGCACATGGCCGGCCAGCACCACCAGCAGGCTTTCCTGGCTGGTTCCCCTGCCATGGCGCCACTGCCTCTACAACAGCCTGCACTGCCTGGGCTCCCTGGGATCCGCAGTCCCTCGCCAACTGCTTCAGCACAGTGACGCTCACCCCTCTCGGTAACTCCGAGTGGGTGGTGGACTCTGGTGCCACCTCTCATATCGCCTCCAACTCCGGTATGGTCACCCCGTCCTCCTCTGTTTTTCCCACCTCAATTGTTGTTGGCAACGGTGCTACTCTTCCTGTAGTTGGCACTGGATACTCGACCCTTCTGGGCCCTTTTCGCCTCAACAATGTCCTCGTTGCTCCTTCCATTATTAAAAATCTCCTTTTTGTTCGTCAATTCACTACTGACAATCATGTCTCCATTGAACTTGACCCTGCTGGTATTTCTGTGAAGGATCTTCATACCAGGGCCACCCTCCTACGATGTAACAGCTCAGGACCCCTCTACACCCTGCAGCTTCCATCGACACCCACCGGACAGTGTGCTCTCGTCACCACTCCTTCCTCGACCGACTGGCATCGTCATCTCGGCCATCCTGGCAAGGACGCTCTACAGAGTCTCGCCCGGTCCTCCGACATCATTTGCAGCACCCCGGCGGCGACTCCCTGTGTCATGCATGTCAACTCGGGCGACATGTCCGTTTACCTTTTTCTTCTTCTTTGTCCAGGGCTTCCAAGCCCTTTGATTTAGTTCATTGTGATCTGTGGACTTCCCCTGTCACAAGTGTATCCGGTTTCAAATATTACCTAGTAATCCTAGATGATTATTCTCATTTTCTTTGGACTTTTCCTTCCCTGTCCAATTTTTTCACCTACGTTCTCACTCAGTTCGGTTGCACTATTAAGGCTGTTCAATGCGATAATGGTCGTGAGTTTGATAACTCCACCTCCTGCGCCTTCTTTCTTGCCAAAGGTGTCGTGCTGCGCATGTCTTGCCCATACACCTCACAGCAAAATGGCAAGGCCGAACGTATTCTTCGCACTACGAACAATGTCATTCGCACTCTTCTCTTCCAAGCGTCCATGCCTCCCCCTTATTGGGGTGATGCTCTCGCCACCGCCACGCTTCTCCTTAGCCGTCTTCCCACCAAAACCCTACACATCTCCACTCCTCACTTTGCTCTCTATGGCACTCTTCCCTCCTACCATGAGCTGCGGGTTTTTGGTTGCACTTGTTATCCCAACCTTACTGCTACTGCACCACACAAACTCGCCCCGCGATCCACCCTATGCGCCTTTCTTGGCTACTCCGCCGATCACAAAGGGTATAGGTGTTCTGATCTCACCACTAATCGTGTCATCATCTCCCGTCATGTCATATTTGACGAATCCTCCTTCCCCTTTTCCCTCCAACGTTCATCACCCCCTCCTGATGAACTTGATTTTCTAACTAACGATGAATCTTCTTCAGTTTCCCCCCTTTCTACAGGTACCCCTGCTCACCAGCCTCGCTGCGCTGGCCTAGCGCCTACAGTTCGGCCCCCACCGGGCTTTGAGGCACTCCAGGCACCCTTGCTGCCCCAGGAGGACACCCTGCCCGTGCCCCAGCAGGTGCCCCACGCGCGCGTACAGTAGCCTGTACGCCCCCGGCACCTCCGGTACAGGCGCCCCAAGCGTCCTCGCTGCAGCCATCAGCAGTATATCCGGCTCCAGCACCCATGGTGCTCCGGCAGCCGGCGCCGCCGACATCCTCTTTTCAGAAGCCGCCTATCGTCAACGTCTACACACGACGTGGCCCAGCACCGGCTGCACCTTCCTCACCAGCCCCTGTTGCTCCTCCTCGACGTTCTGGCATCATTCCTTCCCCGCCACGCTTCGTGAAGGATGCCCCTCCTGCAGGTGCTGTTCCCATCCCACCAATTGTCAACCATCATGGCATGACAACTCGTGGGAAGGCCGGTTTCCAGCAGCTCCGTCTCGGTCTCCATGCCGAGGCCCTATCTCCAATTCCAAGGTCTTGCCGCGACGCTCTCACCAATCCCCATTGGCGCCAGGCCATGGAAGAAGAGTATGCTGCACTTATGAATAATCACACTTGGGATCTTGTTCCCAGGCCCGACAAAGCCAATATAGTCACCGGCAAGTGGATCTTCAAGCATAAGTTTCGCGCCGACGGGTCCTTGGATCGCTACAAGGCTCGATGGGTACTCCGTGGTTTTACCCAACGTCCCGGTGTTGATTATGATGAAACTTTCAGCCCCGTGGTCAAGCCGGCAACCATCCGTACAGTACTCACTTTGGCTCATTCTCGGCAGTGGCCGATCCACCAACTTGATGTGAAGAACGCCTTCCTCCATGGGACACTGTCTGAAACTGTTTACTGCTCACAGCCCACGGGTTTTGCTGATTCTACTCATCCTGAACATGTGTGCAGGCTTAACAAGTCTCTGTATGGACTTAAACAGGCACCAAGGGCATGGCACAACCGGTTTGCCTCTCATTTGCTCTCCCTGGGTTTCACTGAAGCACGGTCAGATACCTCATTGTTCATCTTTCACCGTGGTACTGAGACAGCCTATTTGCTCCTTTATGTCGATGACATTGTCCTAACAACTTCCTCACAGAAACTCCTCCACCGTGTTATTGAGGCTCTGAAAAAGGAATTCGCCATGAAGGATCTTGGTCCTCTTCATCACTTCCTGGGCATGACAGTTGAACAGCAAGGCGACTCCCTGTTTCTATCCCAGCGTCAGTATGCTTTGGACATCATGGCTCGACATGGCATGAGCGATTGCAAGCCTTGCTCTACCCCTGTTGACACCTGTGCCAAGGTCTCCGCCTCTGATGGTCCCGCTATGGCTGATCCTACAGCATACCGCAGCCTCGCAGGGGCCCTACAGTACTTGACATTCACCAGGCCGGACATCGCATATGCAGTCCAACAAGTCTGTCTCTACATGCATGACCCACGGGACACTCACCTTGTTGCTGCCAAAAGGATTCTCCGCTACCTCAAGGGCACATTGGACTATGGCCTTGTCATCCCAAGATCATCACCGTCCCAGCTCGTCGTCTATACTGATGCTGATTGGGCTGGCTGTCCGGACACCCGCCGCTCCACTTCTGGATATGCAGTCTTCCTCGGCGGCAGTCTCGTATCCTGGTCCTCCAAGCGGCAGCCCACCGTATCTCGCTCCAGTGCCGAGGCTGAGTACCGGGCCGTTGCTAATGGCGTGGCTGAAGCTTCCTGGCTTCATCAACTGCTCCAGGAACTTCACCACCCCATGACCTCTGCTTGCCTCGTCTATTGCGACAATGTCAGCGCCGTCTACCTCTCCTCCAACCCCATACAGCACCAGCGCACCAAACATGTGGAGATCGACCTCCACTTCGTGCGGGAACGCGTCGCCATTGGGGCTGTTCGTGTCCTCCATGTACCCACTACATCCCAATTCGCTGACGTCTTCACCAAGGGACTCCCTTCCTCAGTCTTCAGTGAATTCCGCTCCAGTCTGAACGTTCGGCCATCTACCGTTCCGAGACCGCGGGGGGGGGGGGGGGGGGGGGGGGGGGGGGTGTTAGACTTAGTATGCGCCTGCCCTATTGGGCTGGCTGTTGGCCTCCACAGGCCCATGTAATCTCCTATTTATATGGTAGTAATCCCCTGTAAATCTCTCCTCAATCAATCTAATACAGTTGGCTGATTGCCTTCAGTTATTTACGTTTTACATGAAGATTTGGAAGCAATAATTTTTTTTTTATTGTGGCTTTTATCTCCAGGTAATGGGAATAAGGATGGCCTTTACTCTGTTCTTTTAAGAGATTATAATTCTCATGCTGCAGCAAGCTGTATGAACCGCTTGGCAAAATTTAGGTGAGACACATTCCATGCTCTGCGTAATCACATCATTCATGTTACTTTATGTGAAATGTGTTTCTTTTATGGATGGGCTCCTACTCCACATAATATTCTTGGGATTCCTTATATGCCACTGATTCTCTTGGCATGTAGCACATAGGGAATGTATAATGTAAGGTTTCTTTATAGATGTATTAGGATATAGAATACACACTACATCAGATAGCGTCTTTGTAGGAGCTGTCACCTACCATGGAAATAGCTTTGTAAGTATTAAACCTAGCAGGCTAATTAAGTGTCTCTTGGCCCCAACAACTTAGACGAAACACATTTCAGTTACTTTGTACGTTGGTCCAAGTGCCTGCATCCAAAGGATCCCTGGGTGCTTGGTCCAAGCGCCGAGTGCTTACTCTGGTGGTGACGCACCCAGCAAGTGCCTGCACTAGCATTGGCTTCCTCTGTGGTGACTGGTGAGGGCAGTGGCGGAGCCAGAAGTAAAATATAGGGGGGGGGGGGGGGGCAAGTTATCAATTAAATCTAAATGTACATAAGTAATGAAAAAAATAATATTAGTACTTATAAATAAGTCATAACATACAAAATACATTTGGCAACCAAACAATCGAGCATAAAAAATTTCCTTAAAACTAGTGTTATTTTAAACGCTAAACGGTAACAGACGGTTACTCGCCGTTTAGCCTATTATTTGGACAAACTGGATGTTTTAAACGGTCAAAACAACAGATTAAATGTCCAAAACAACAGATTAAACATAAAGGATATACCGCCGTATAACATTTAAACGGTGTGTATAAATGGGTTAAAATGGTGCTTAAAACGCAATGGCTAATAGAGTAACGGTTGGGCTGAGTGGTGGGAACACTGCTACACAATTGTTTTTTTTTAATTTTTTGGATGGAGAGAATGCTACACGATTGTTATGTAGGGGCATGCATGGCTAGAAACTGACCTTAGTGGCTGACCTGTCACTGGCTCACTGCTTGGCAAGTGAAAGAGGATTCAGAAAATTAAAAACACAAATACATATGCTAATAGCTAGGAGGATCATACAACTCTAGCCGGTCACTAAATCTACTACAGCTCAGGACAGGAGCTTCAGCAAATCAGAGGCAGGGGGGGGGGGGGGGGGGGCATGGCCCACTATGGCCCCCACCTAGCTCCACCAGTGGTGAGGAGAGCTATACCCACGCTTGTTAATGCCCTAAGGAGCCAAGGAATTTCAGTGTGATGAAGGAACTCACACTCAATTCACATCGATACATTTTTATCCCATTTTTCTATTCAAGAGAGCTAATAGGCTTCTTATGCCAAGTTAGCTAACCCTACACTGTATAGACCTTACTGCAAGTTACCTATAAACATCACATATATACCACAGTTTTTCAAAATTAGTGTATGGAAACTTTATCCTGATCTGAAGGTGCTTTTCCCTCTGCAGTGCAAGATTTATAGGGAACCATGGTTTTTTCCATTGGTGTGGATGATGTCCAACCAGGAGAACATCTAAATCGGCAAAAAAAGAAGGAAATAGATGGAGGGTACAAAAAATGCCATGATCTTATTTCTTTGTTTGCGAAAGGTGCGCTCGCATTGCATCCTGGTTGCAATGCAGCTCAAACGTTAGAGCATAACATCACTGGCGTGTTAAATGAAATCAGATCAATTGCTGGAAATGTAAGTTTGCACCTAGTTTCATTATCTTGTTTTTTTAGTCAATTAGCATGTGAACATTCCTGATTTGATTCATCATCTTTGCTCTGTTAGTTTTTTACAGTTAGGGAGAACATAATTGTCCTTCATAATCATAACTCGTCTCATGCACAAAATTTATCCTCATGTTGGATATTATTTTTAAAATGTGTCTCTTTAGTGTTACTTGGGTAAGTTTCCGTGTTGGGACGTTGTTATTGTGTTAGTTTGTAGCATTATAATTCAGTGAACAGGGTTGATGTAGTGTTGTCAAGGGACTAGTGACTACCTATGTGTCCACTCTGGATTTACTGTGTTTTTAGTGGATCGTTGAATTCCTTGTAATGAAACTTTTTTCAGGTGTGCATGGATACGCTTCACTGGAGGAACAGCCCATTGATCATGTCTCAGTGTGGTTCTAAAGGTTCTCCAATCAATATCAGTCAGATGGTTGCGTGTGTTGGGCAGCAATCAGTTGGAGGGCGTCGCGCCCCAGATGGGTTTATAAATAGAACTCTTCCTCACTTTCCTATAAATTCAAAGACCCCTGCGGTAAGGGACAAAAAGGAACATGTCTTGCTAATTTGTCCATAGGATATTTCTAGTCCTGTTTGAACAAACAAATTCTGCAAATTTGTTACCACCATTGGGCTGAATGACTGCAAATTGCACATCTTCTACAGTGCTTATCCAAAAGTGCAGATATAATTGTAGCTTTAGTTTTTGTTTTTTAATTCCCATGTACCACAACCATTAAACTTTTCTGAGTGATTGCATGATTGTTGGTTTGTTGAATCTGGTGATTTTACTGCAGTAGTCAATAGAGAAATTGGAGCTTTTGGAACACTATGCTTTTTAAAATAATACCACCCTTCTCTATATGTGACATCCACGAATCTGCCATTTTACTTTAATTTCTAAATGAAGCAGAAGCAGACATTTAAATTTAATAACACAAACATTCTGATAAGGTTTTGTCTTCCATTTGCAGGCTAAAGGTTTTGTTGCTAATTCATTTTATACTGGTTTGACTGCAACTGAGTTTTTCTTCCACACAATGGGTGGACGAGAAGGTCTTGTTGACACGGCGGTATGCCCAAATTTAAACATGTTTCTTTCCTGCATTTATTAAGATTTTTTGCTCCATGGATTACATCATAAATGATGGCACAGTGGTTCATATAGGCTTAAATATGTTTTGCATGTGTTAATCAGTTGAATTAGTTCAAACAGAAAATGGTGATATTATTCCAATTATATGTAGTTTTTTGTTTTCCTGGCCAAATTGTTTGTCACTATGGCTGGTACTCCCTCTGTTCCAAAGTGTAATTCTTGTAGTTTTGTCCTAAGCCAAACTTCTCTAATTTTGAGCAAGTTTATAGAAAAGTGCATCAACATCTGCACATCATATTAAATAGTGTATTCATTTGGTACTGTAGATTTTAATATATTTTTCTACAGACTTGGTCAAAGTTAGGGAAGTTTGAATAATGACAAAGCTAAAAATGACCGACATTTTTTGGAATGGAGGGAGTATATCTTTTGTTTTCTGACGTGAGCCCATACCTTTCTTTTTTATAGATTGCTAATTTCAACCATCCTCCCCAATCTGATTATAGTCCTGGTTGATAAACTCCCTTATGATCTAATTCCAAGCATTATTAAATACCACTATTCGGTTTAATTTAGCAGTTCTAATTATTCAATCCTAACGTCTCAATCTAATAATATCGATCCTAATAATTGTTACAGACTCGCATTAAAGGAAAAGAGTAACCCCACTTTTCTCTGAAGCCGAGATACAGTTAGATAGATTAGTAGTCCCCTGACACCTGTCATACAACAGAACTTGTTTTTAAGAGTTGCTGCAAAATAATTGTAGAGAGACAGGAATAGGGAAACACTTCACACCCAATTAGGTGGGGGTGAACTTTCATATATATAGTCCAATGAGGGCTTGGATTACACCATGTCCAGATACAACGTATACAGGACTATACATGTCTAATACCCGCCCGCAGTCGCCGCGGGAGGATCTTGGACGCGACCTTTCGTATATATAGCCCAATGAGGGCTTGGATTACACCATGTCCAGATACAGCGTATACAGGACTATACATGTTTATATTTATAATACATGTCTAATAATAATGCATCATTCAACCTAAGAGATTGACAACCATGTATTAGTTACTACGGAACAGCAATAGATCAAGTTAACAACTACACAGTGGCTATTACAGAACAATATTATATCTTCAAGTAGAAGCTAAAGAGAATCCCATTGATCACACCAATGTAATACTGTTATTACATAATCATCTGCACTTGACCTTGTATCCTCAAGAGCGTCGGCAGCTATTTCCTTTGTTTTGATCTTTTTTTTTTAATAATAGGTCAAAACAGCAGAAACTGGATATATGTCCCGTAGGTTGATGAAGGGCTTGGAAGATCTCTCGGTTTTCTATGATCAAACAGTTCGAAATGCTAGCGGTGGTATAGTTCAATTTTTGTATGGAGATGATGGCATGGATCCTGCAAAGATGGAGGGAAAAGATGGCATGCCCTTAAATTTGGATCAATTGTTTTTGAAAGTCATGGTTAGTTTAATGTACAGAATACTTTGTTAGATGGTCATGAAAATGTGCTCTGATCATAACTTTTATTATAGGCCACATGTCCTCAAAGGGGATCAGATACATTATCTCCAGAGGCTATCAAACAGATGTTAGAGGATAAGCTCTTTCAGCATGACACCTCATCTGATGGTGACTGTAGCAAAGAGTTCAAGAAAAACTTAACTGAATTTCTTGATAAACGTATAGAATTAATGAAATGCACAAGAAGGGCACTCCATCTACATGAGGATCATGTAGAGAAGAAAGATTCTTGCGTAGAAGAATCTGTTGCTGCTATTATATCTGGTATATCTGCAAAACAACTTCAGGTGTGTGTTTATAATCTTTTTTAATCCTTCTGATTACCTAAGTCATTGCCACTGTGTCAGAGCTAAACTTTTATCTAGATTAAATCAGGCTTTTGCCATTTTCCATTGGCTTCCATGTAGTGTTTATTTATTTATTTTTGCAGCAAAATATGCCATAGGGTATACCAATATCATAATTTGTGCTTCAGAAACTATGGATTTGTGAACTTCTCTGGTATCAAGGGATATCATAAATGTATAAGATGCATTATTTGTTAGTTGTTGGGCTGTTTGGTTCAATTTATAACACAAAAAGGTTCATGACGTGGACTTGCTGCGAACCTTTGTGAATATGGCTAGATAGCATGCCATGGAGGGAATTACAGCATCGGGGTGGGCACGGTTGAGGGGGGGGGGGGGGGGGGGGGGGCAGGCTAGGATGGATGGCAGAAATTTCGATCAGGATATTCTTAATTTTTTTCTTATTTGATTCATATAATGGATAAAGGTCATCCCTTTATAGAGCTGACTTCCTAAGGAACAATCATGTTTATTATGGTTATGGAAGCTTGCCCTTAACACATGGTATTCTGTGTAAATCTAACATTTGCAATTTATATTATTGCAAGTGTATTGTGACTTTATGAGTAACTCTTCCCTGCTGTTCCTTTTTTTTCTTCTTCTTGCCACACTGTTCTTTTTTTATTATTATGTTAAATCAATATCAGTCTAGCATGCATTGGTCATAAATAAGTAACAACCTCTTTGGTAAGCATTTTGTACCCTGATATAATCAACCAACCACTAACCTGATATCATTCACTAACCACTTTCCTATGCGTTGTCTTCCTCTATAGTTTTCTGAGGACTTGAGGCAAAAAAAAGTTTGTTTGGTGATCCAGTTACATAGGCTGTAGTTTTAAGTCTTTTCAAAGGATTGTTTTGTCAGTTTGTGCATTTTGTTCTTGTATTAGATGATTTAGTTGCTTTTTTTCTGGCTCAGGTTTTCTTGGACACTTGCTTATCCCGTTATCAGTCAAAGAAGATTGAAGCAGGAGCATCTATTGGAGCAATTGGAGCTCAAAGTATTGGAGAGCCAGGGACTCAGATGACATTGAAAACATTTCATTTTGCAGGAGTAGCTAGCATGAGTATCCTTTTTTACCGCCACTTCAGGAAAATATTACTGATTTCTGTGGCATTTAAACTTGCTGAATTAAGATGCTTCATTTTATTTTTCAGTTTTTATTTCTACTTCAGATAAGAGCTTCTGTGAGTTAATATCTCTGGAAAATACTCCTTGTCATTCCAAATTATAAGACGTTTTAACTTTTCTAGATACATTGTTTTTACTATACATCTAGACATAATATATATCTAAGTGCGTAGCAAAAGTCATGTATCTAGAAAAGCTAAAACGTCTTATAATTTGGAATGGAGTAGTATCGAACTTTTAGGATTTTTTTTTCAAAGAACCTCTATTCCTCAATAAACCTAACTTACTTTATTAAATGCATTATTTGACATAGAAAGTCCAGAAACAGAGCTGAGCCCACTACATTAATGCCTTTCACAACTTGTTTCCTTAACCATAAAAAAGATGTTACTCTTGGTGTTCCTCGAATCAAGGAAATTATCAATGCTTCTAAAAAGATAAGCACACCTATTATCACCGCTCAGCTTTTGTCAAGGAAAGATGTGCTTTCTGCGCGTATTGTGAAAGGATCTATGGAGAAAGCAGTGCTCGGCGAGGTCAACTATCACTTGATATGTTTTATTAAAGATCGTTTTTATATACACTTTAAAGAAACCAGTTGATTTTCCATCTTTCCTCCTATTTATCATTATTTTAGTATTCATACTTGCACAGAGTGGTTGCTTATTCTACCAAGCATGGAAGTCACATGTACAACTAGAGCTGAGAAAGTTTCTCTCATTCTCTTTTACCTTACTGTATTCTATGGAGGCTGAATGTTGGTAGCTCATTTTATGCAATACAAAAATAACATTTATTAGAACTGTACTTCACATCTACACGTTCCTTGATAAGGGTACCAATGCACTAGTTCTGCAGCTACTTTTCTAATTCTTTTTTTGTGAGATTGAGTCCACTCCACTCTATTAGATTTATAGTACGATACGTTGGCTTAGGCCTTGTTTGGATGCACATGTATCTCCCTCAAACCACATGTGTTGAAGTGTACTTGAACTAATATCCACTCCGATTGTAGTGGATTGGAGTGGATATTAGTTCAAATACACTCCAACACATGTGGTTTGAGGAAGATACATGCGCATCCAAACAAGGCCATGCGCATGTAGGCCTTGTTTGGATGCACATGTATCTCTCTCAAACCACATGTAACTCCAATACATGTGGTTTGAGAGAGATACATGTGCATCCAAACAAGGCCTTAGGTGGAAAATTTTCAGTGGCTTGTATTGGATTTCTCCGTTATAGAAAAGCATGGAACCCCCATGAATGAAGAAAAATGGAGAAAATGGTTATTATAGGACTCCAAAGAACTGGTTTCTCTAAAATAGGACTCATAACATTGATTTCTCCCAAATAAGACTCCAAACGTTGTTTATAAGCTCTAATGACATTTTATTTCTTTTTCAATCTCTTTTGTCATGTAAATACATGTATTTGTTGCCAACATAACCCTTTTACCCTTGAGTGTTTCACAGCGCGGATTAACGGGAAACAAAGCACGATCTTGGCATGCTGGTACTAGCGGTCAAAGAAGCGGTGACACGCGCTGCTTCTCGCCACGCACGGCGCGTCGCGACAATGGGCACCATCAGGCGGCCTGGAGCATCGCCGCATGAGAAGTCGGAAGCTGACACAACCATCTCACGTCCTCACGCGTGCAGTACACGCAGAGTCGCAGCTCTGGAGACTGAACGTGAACGGAATTAATCCATCCACTGAACTAGATATATAGATGAATCAGACGCGTCACGTTAGCTGAACAGTCATGTTTTGGCACCCGAATTTGTCAATTTTCTTGTTTATCAGCACTGCTGCACCGGTTGTTCTTTCGTGGGCGTTTGGCTGGTCCGGTGCCTTTGGCGTGCTGCTGCTGGCCGTGGCCATGCCTTGGCTGGCTGGTCGGCCGTGGCCATGGCTGGCTGGAGCATGGCCATGGCTGACAAGGGCCCTCCATGGAGTCCGTCAGGCATCGGGCGGTGGGCGGCGGCCATCCATGCGAGGGGTGGCTTGGGGAGGGAGGGGGAAGGAGGGGCGGCGGGCGGTGGGTTTGGCGGCGTCGCCGACGGGGGACGGTAGAAGAAGAAACGTCGGGAGTAGAAAAGGTCGCCCCCGTCTATGTGTACGGGAATAAATTAGATTAGATTAGACTAAAGGGGGTAATACGGTCATTAAGAGAAATAATATGTATTTGAGGACACAAATATGATTGAAAAAGAAATAAAATGTCATTAGAGCTTATAAACAACGTTTGTGGTCCTATTTGGGAGAAACCAACGTTAGAAGTCTTATTATAGAGAAACCATTTGTTTGGAGTCCTATAATAGCCATTTTCTCAGAAAAATGCATGTGCATACGTCATACCTAGTGTGATATTTTGCCCTGACACTTGTTGATTGTTTTGATGCTGACTTTTGGATTGATGTGTGTTGATCAGGTTGCAGTAGCCATACAGATTGTCCTGAAAAAAAGTCAGCCAAACTTGGTTGTCAAACTTGATATGCAACTTATAGAAACTCTCCACATGGGAATATCTGCTGATTCTGTGCAACTGTCAATTTTGAATCATCCAAAGATTAAGTTAAAATCTGAGGTATAAACAAAGTTTCAAGTTTGATACATCAGGTGTTTTTTTTTGGTTTAACTGTGGTTACAATTCACTGTAAAATGATTTTTTTGCAGCATGTCCGTGTCATTGATAGAGCCAAGTTGAGAATATATCCAGCTGGAACTGATAAGCGCAAACTTCAGCTTGAACTGCATAACCTCAAATCCATCCTTCCAAAAGTGATTGTGAAGGTGAACTAGATGTCCATTGTTAAATTTCCTGCCATTTTTATTTGTAAAAGGTACTTATAATACCATGATGCCAGTGCTGACCTTTCTAGAAATATAAATTCAGGGCATTCCAACTGTTGAAAGGGTTGTTATTGACGAAGTTAAAGTCAACAACGAGACAGAAAGATACCAATTGTTGGTTGAAGGGTAAAGCTTTCCTACTACCTCCGATAAAAACTAATTGTCACATTTGACCAGTAATTTTTTTATAGAGTGTATTCTTAAAATCTTTGAAGCTTATGATATTTTACAAGTATTTTCCAGTACAATTATACACGTTTAACTTGCATGCTTTCAAACCAAATAATTTAACTTGCATGCTTTCAAACTAAATAGTGTAAAAGTTGTTAATGTGTATAGTTTTTAAGGCTTGACTAAATCTTGTCCTGAACAACATGTTTTTATGACCGGAGTTGGCATTTCTTTATTGATTTAGCAGCATTAACCTTTTACTTTCTCATCACTTTGGTAACCTTCAATTGCACTTTTAAAACTAGTTTGAGGGTAGTAAGAATGGCAAGATCCAAACTCCAGGAACTTGTAGTTAGGTCGCTGCCTGCTGGTGCTTAAAGCATGGAGGCTTTTGGTTGTTTCTGTGGAGGCTTTTGGTTGTTTCTGTTTTTTGTGTGGCAAGTCTGTAACTTAATGTCCAGTGTGTGGGGTGTGTGAGTTGGGTCTCTTAGACCCTTGTGCTGAATATTGCTATTGGATTACTTGGGCTAACCCTAGAAGGGTAGCAATATAGTATAGGCATACATGGGCCTCATGGGCCTGTACACACACATTCCAACACCCCCCCCCCCCCCCCCCCCCCCGCCCGCAGTCTCAACTACCGGCGCAGCGGAGTTGCAGACTGGACAAGAAAGAAACAAGAGCACACACACGAGCCCCCCACAGACGCAACTAGCCACTAGTGATGTTGATGCTGGAGCGAAACTCGGAGAAGGTGGAGGATGGGAGACCCTTGGTGAAGATGTTGGCAAACTGCGAGGTGGTCGGGACGTGGAGGACCCGAACATCGTCGATAGCGACCCGATCCCGAACAAAGTGGAGGTCGATCTCCACATGCTTGGTCCGCTGGTACTGAACAAGGTTGGTGGAGAGGTAGACCGAACTGACGTTGTCGCAGTAGACAAGCGTGCTCCGGGAGAGAGGACTGTGGAGCTCAACAAGAAGCTGTCGGAGCCAAGAGGCCTCGGCCACGCCGTTAGCCACAACGCGGTACTCCGCCTCGGCATTGGAACGGGAGACCACCGGTTGGCGCTTGGACGACCAAGACACCAGGTTACCGCCTAGGAAGACGGCGTAGCCGGAAGTGGAGCACTGAGTGTCTGGACACCCGGCCCAGTTGGTGTCGGTGTAGACCACGAGCTCGGTGGAGGAGGACCGGTGGAGTAGAAGGCCGTAGTCGACTGTGCCACGGAGGTAGCGGAGGAGCCGCTTGAGAGCAGTGAGGTGTGGCTCGTGAGGATCATGCATGTGGAGACATATCTGCTGCACTGCATAGGTGATGTCCGGCCTGGTGAAGGTGAGGTACTGAAGAGCACCGGCAAGACTCCGGTAAGCGGTGGGATCGGTCACTGGTGTGCCCTCGGCCTCTGACAGCTTGGCCTGAGTGTCAACTGGAGTGGAGCAGGGCTTGCAGTCAGTCATCCCAGCTCGCTCCAGGATGCCCAGAGTGTACTGCCGCTGGTGAAGGAGACCTATGGGATGAGGCTCAACTATGACCCCGAGGGAGTGATGCAGCACACCTAGATCCTTCATAGCAAACTCCTGCTGAAGAGAGGTGATGATGCATCGAAGGAGATACAGACTCGAGGCTGTCAGCACAATGTCATCAACATATAGCAGCAGATAGGCAGTCTCATCACCATGACGATAGATAAACAGAGACGTGTCTGACTTGGCCTCCACAAAACCAAGTGTCACTAGAAACGCAGCAAACCGAGAATACCAGGCCCGAGGCGCCTGCTTGAGGCCGTAGAGGGACTTGTTGAGCCGGCAGAACATATTAGGACGAGAAGAGTCAACGAAGCTCGCTGGCTGACTGCAGTAGACCGTCTCAGTCAGAGTACCATGCAGAAAGGCATTCTTGACATCCAGCTGATGCACGGGCCAGGAGTGAGAGAGAGCCAGTGACAGAACCGTGCGGACGGTAGCCGCCTTCACCACTGGACTGAACGTCTCATCGTAGTCGACTCCAGGGCGCTGACTGAAGCCTCGGAGAACCCATCGAGCCTTGTACCGATCGAGGGTACCATCAGCCCGCCGCTTGTGTGTCCAGATCCACTTGCCCGTGACCACATTAAAGCCATGTGGACGGGGCACCAGATCCCAAGTCTGGTTTGCAAGGAGCGCCGCATACTCCTCTTCCATCGCGTGACGCTAGCGAGGATCCGACAAGGCGTCACGAACGGAAGAGGGTACAGGAGGGACCCCCGGCTCGCCGGACATCGACGCAAGCGCTCGGGGCGGCAGGGTACCAGCCGCATGCTGCGTCACCATGGGGTGAACATGACGCGGGTGGCGGTGCAGTAGAGGCGGGTGGTACACGGACAACACGTCGGGTGCAGTCGGAGGCGACGGAGGTGGCGGTGTAGGGGTCGCCGGCGGAGAAGAAGCCATCGGTGGAGACCGAGGCGGCGACGGCGGCGGGGCGGCCGGCTCCGGTTGCAGCGGAGGCGGTCGCGGTCGGCGCTGGTAGACGTGCCCGAAACGCGTAACAGGAACAGGCGGTGCCGGGGCCGCAGAAGCATTGGGTCCCGGTATCGACGGCCCCGCATCAAGCGCAGGGCGAGTACCGGAGGGCGTCGGGCTAGGGTCCGGTCCCGGCGAGGGGCACGAAGGAGCAGTACCTGCAGGACACAACGACAAAGGTGGCTGGTCCACCGTGTCAACGGGAAACAAGGTGAAGAGGTCCGGCTCGGGGGTGGTTGAGGTGGTGGAGTAAGGGAAGGTGGACTCATCAAACACCACGTGGCGAGAGATGAGAACACGACGAGAGGTGAGATCGAAATAACGGTACCCCTTGTGATCCGGGGAGTACCCGAGAAAGACACACTGAGTCGAACGGGGGGGGGGGGGGGGGCAGCTTATGGGGAGCGGTGGCAGTGGTGTTAGTGTAACACGCACACCCGAAGACACGAAGGTGGTCATAGCGAGGGGGGGTACCGAAGAGAGCATGGTGTGGAGTGGGAGCGGGACAGGCAACGGAAGGTAGGCGGTTAAGGAGATATGTGGAGGTGTGGAGACTCTCGGCCCAGAAGCGAGCAGGAAGAGAAGCCTGGAAAAGGAGGGTGCGCATGGTGTCGTTTGTGGCCCGAATCATGCGCTCATCCTTGCCGTTCTGGGAGGAGGTGTAGGGACACGACATGCGAATCTGCATACCGTGAGCGAGGAAGAAGGCCCGAGAAGTGTGGTTATCGAACTCACGCCCATTGTCACACTGGACAACTTTGATGGTGAGGCCGAACTAAGTGAACACCCAAGCGAAAAAGTGGAGGAGCGTGGAGAATGCATCAGACTTGGCGCGCAAAGGAAAAGTCCAAGAGTAATGCGAGAAATCATCAACCACGACAAGATAGTACTTATAGCAAAAAAATGCTCATGACAGGAGATGTCCATAGGTCGCAATGCACAAGATCAAAAATCTGGATCGCATGTGAAGTAGAGGTAGGAAAAGGAAGACGAACATGACGACCCAACTGGCACGCATGACACAAGTGCTCATCATGAGATCGAGTACATGGTATGTCGGATCTATGAGTAAGTTGCGTCAAAGTAGAACTGCCAGGATGCCTAAGACGCCGGTGCCATGTCGTGGAGGAAGTAGTGGCGGTGAAAGCAGCTAACGAAGCGGAGGACGAAGCGGAAGAAGTGGATGCAGGAAACCGAAGGGTGTAAAGGGGCCCCGTGCTCTCACATCGGAGAAGAGGATGCCGGGAAGCCAAATCCTTCACAGTAAGACCAGAGGAGTCAAATTCAACAGAACAGAATTGTCAACTGTAAATTGACGAATAGAAAGAAGATTGTGAACCATAGAAGGGGCAACCAGGACATCAGGAAGCCGAAAAGGACCATGAGTGTGAGCAGCACCCACGGAAGTGACAGGAAGACACGAACCATTTGCGACCATGATGGACGAAGGGTGGGAGGAAGGAGGGTGGACAAAAGAGAGTATACCGGGGTCGGAAGTGGTGTGGTAAGTGGCACCCGAGTCAGCGATCCAGTCCTGGCCGACTGGAGGAGTGAGAGTCATGGTGTTGAAAGAGCGAGCCAAGGCCGTCGGGTCCCAACCGACAGGCCCGGGCGTGACGCCAGGAGGTGGAGTCCACGGAGACGGGGTCGGGGCGAACGGGACCCCGACGAGCGTGGCCGCCGGTGGGCGAGGCTCACCCCCGGTAGCCTGGAAGGGCCACATGGAGATGCGCCCGGTCTAGGGGTTGGTGAAGGTGGGCCAGGGCGCACCCTGTGGCGGCGTCGGAGTAGGCCCACGGCCAGGACCCCCACCACGCCCTCTAGGGCCCCATCGACGGCGGCCACCATGGCCCCTCCCCCACCCCCGCTCGGCCCGGGAGGACCCAAGAGGGACGACGGTGGCGGTGCTGAAGACCGGGACGGAGGAGTGGCGGCGAGGGCAGTCGAGGAGGACGAGGACCCTGAAGCGGGAAGGGACCCAGGCTGGATGCCCTGAGTTATCTCCTCCAGGACAAGGTCGCCACAGACCTGTAGGAAGGAGGGGAAAGGTCGCTGCCGGGTGAGCCAGGTGCGAAGGTGGCCGTAGCACTCGCTAAGGCCGCGGAGGATGTTGAGGACCAATATCCGGTCCTCCACGGCCCAACCGAGGTCACGAGGGAGTCGGCCATCTTCTTCATCTTCCGGCATTAGTCGCCGACGGAGAGGTCGCCCTGGACGAAGGTGCGAAAGGTCGCGTCGAGACGCAGTGCTCGGGCTTCGGTGTTGCCCAGGAACTAGCCCTCAAGTGCCAGCCAGGCCAGGCGAGCCGTGCTCTCAGGGCTGCCGCGGACGAGGTCGTGGAGCTCGAGAGAGACGATGTTGTCCAGGCGCAGCCACGCATGGGTCCGAGCCATAGGCGGGGCGTCGAGAGCGTAGCAGCGGAGGATGAGGAGGACCAGGTCCCGCCCGCAGGCGTAAGAGGCCGACTCGGGGTCGAGGACGACGGGGACTAGGTCCCGGATGTTCTGGACAACGCCGACCTGGTAGTCGCGACCTGCGAGTCGGCCGAGTCGGGCCAGAGAACCACCGGTCGAGGTGCAGCCTAGCCAGAGGAAGTGGCAGTGGCGCTGGTGTCGGGGTACATCGGGAGGGCGAGGCGCTGCTCTGCCTCGGCGATCTGGCGAGCGAGAGCATCAGCCACCTCACACTCGCGTGCCCAAGCATAGGCAGCCACACGCAAACGAGTCTGACCTGCCGCGGCAGCTGCCCGGGCGGCGACGAAGGTCGCGGCGAGGGCGGAGTTGCCGGAGGCACGGTGAGGAGGGGCTGGAAGGGTGGCGGGCCACGGAAGGCCCCCGTTCCTGGCGGTGCAGCCGTGCTGGAGGTGGCGCCCGCGCCTGCCGGGGGCATCCTGAGGCCCCCGGCAGCAACAGCGGCGTTGCCGGCTCCAACCCCTGCGCCAGGCAGCGGCGCCGTTCGCGTCCAGGAGGTCTTCCGCGCCCTGCAGGGCCCCGGCGGCGGCGGCGCCCCCCGCGGCGAGAAGAGAGGCCGCGATGGGTCGGGGCAGGGTGGCGGCGGCCTCAGCACGCCCGACAACCTGGGCCCAGCAGGTCGGGACCGTCGGGCTCGGGAGGGGAGGGAAGACGTGGAAGTAGGAGGGGGAGGGGGAGGGGGAGGAGGAGGACCGTCGGCCATGGCGCCGGCGGCCGGAGGAAGAGGAGAGGGTAGGAGAGAGGTGCTAAACCTAACCCTTGCTTGATACCATGCTAAATATTGCTATTGGATTACTTGGGCTAACCCTAGAAGGGTAGCAATATAGTATAGGTATACATGGACCTCATGGGCCTGTACACACACATTCCAACACCTTGTAACATTTTTCCTACCTTAATGAAATGATTCGCAGTTCTCCTGCATGGAAGATCAAAGCTATTTCGCCTTAGCATGTGGCTTATGCAGTATTCTCTGACATGGAGTACACTAATCAAAGAAATGTGTAATTACAGAACAAACCTCCTGGCAGTCATGGGTACCCCAGGAGTTGATGCTAGGGAGACGAAAAGTAATCACATCATGGAAACGAACCAAACGCTTGGAATTGAAGCTGCTAGGAAATCTATTATTGATGAAATTCAGTACACAATGAAAAGTCATGGCATGAACATTGATCGGAGACATATGATGCTCTTAGCAGATTTAATGACATACAAGGTATCACGATCTGGCCTTCTCTGGAAAATGAATAATGTTTTTCCTACCCTCACTTTATTACATGCTTCAAGACCTATGCCCATTTTACTTTTGTGAATTCTCTGAGCAGGGTGAAATTCTCGGCATTACTAGATACGGCATCGTAAAGATGAAGAGCAGTGTGCTGATGCTTGCTTCATTTGAGAAAACCGCAGAACATCTATTCAATGCCTCATACAGTGGTCGTGAGGATCAGATAGAGGGAGTTAGTGAATGCATTATCATGGGCATTCCCATGCAGCTCGGTACCGGTATTCTCAAAGTCAGGCAAAGGTACTTACACTTTGTTTATGCTCTTAACTGCGGTACGATTCAACACACCTTGCACTGAACTTCCCCATCCAGCTTGTTGAAAAGTTTGCGATTTTTTTGTTCTACAATTTTTTCCGAGAGTATCTGTGTTTCTTACCAAACCGCATGATATTTTTTGATTTGGTGCCATTTCCCTTTGCAGGCTCGACCATGTCCCTGAATTCAAGTACCAGCCGGACCCGATACTGTCGTGATATATAGCTGGAAGCTGGAACTCTGTACATATTACATAATTATAGCTGGATCATACATGCATAGGGCATATCGTAGGTGTCACAACCAATTTTAAGAATAAAATTGAATGCGAATAACTCATGTATGCTCAGGGATCAATCACACATATAAGCCAACAAATCTTTAAATAGTATCATCACTAAGTGTTTATTACATAACGAATAATATTCTTAAACAAAGCACCGGAAATAAAGATAACTCTCGCGACGAAGCTCCAGGGAACGCCGACTGGTTGACCACTAGTCTAGTACTCCTCACGGTAGTCTTCATAGCCATCTGATGAGGTTGATAAAGCAAGGTGAACACTTAAAGTACTCAACAAGAGTAACATAGGGTTATGAAGCTCAAAGGCTGACACTGTCTGAACTGCGGTCGCTTTTATCTTGGTCAAGTTTTACCAACACTTAGCTTTAGTTATGCATAACTCAATTAATAACCACATGATAAGAATAGTAATCAACATTAACAATTAAACAACATGCTCATCTACACTGTGAGTTGACCGTGAGCACGACTATCATGATAGATTTACACTCTGCAGAGGTTATACACTTTACCCACAAGTCGTGTTACCCGTATGCTCAGGATAGCTAGTCCCAAAACACTTCCAAGGTGAGCGTTACCCGTATGCCCAGGATAGCTAGTCCCAAAACACTTCCAAGGTGAGCGGGCGGGTAGGGAACATTATGAAGTCTTTCAAAAGCCCTTTCTAGCATGTAGCGGACCCTACGGACCCAATGCAAAGGGGAATATGGGACACCCCGATGGTACCACCCGCAGCGGTCCCCATACAAGCTATACCCCATAACCATCTCGGTAAATGTGCCTTTCACGAACCTCAAGCATGCTAGTTCACACTTCATACTTAACTAAAGTCATAGTCATTATAGCACTCATGGTTGCATTTAAATCCCAGCTTTTGCCCTACAGTGGGGTCCTATTCCATGTTGCTATAAAACCAGTTTTATCTCATTGTTGCATATATCATTAATCAATATTCGATTCAATATTCATCATGTAAAGCATAGCAAAGCTACCCATATGCATAAAAACCCATGGTGACAAGGTACAAGGTAACAAGCTATGATAAAGATCTAAATAGGAATCAATTGAGACATATGCAATTATGACTAGGTGAATTAAAGTGAATAGGTAACAAGTATGATCCCATGTTAAACTTGTCTTGATCACAAAGCTCTTGGTGATCCTGATCTGCTGCAAAGAACTCTTGCTCACCGAAGATCTCACCGGCTGTACTCGATCAACATCACCACATAATCATCCGAACAATCATACACGAAGCAATAAAGATATGATCAGAACATTACACCATAAATAATAAAGAGGTTTTGAAAAGATTATAAAACAGATCTATATTATACTAGGATCACAAAGACGCGAGAAACACGCTAAACGGATCTAAAACGATTAAACTATAGATTAAACAAGATTTTGAAAGGACAAGATTAAAGCATTAAAAGAGTTAATTTACTTTTATTTTCAAAAGTGATTAACATAGATGAAATCTATACTACTAGATAGAGCATAAAACTACGAATCTAACGCAACTTGAACGGATCGATTTGGATTTAAAACGAGCAAATTATAAGCATTTAAAGATCAGTGGCAAATCTGTAAATAGGGATTTTTATTTAAAATCGAATTAAAACAGATCTGAAAAGAGAATACGTTTTCTAGAGGGGAAAGCGTATAGATGGAATCCGCTTTAGGACTACGGGTTGAGAGGCCAAAAGCGCAGGGGCTCTTTAGCAAAAAGACCCGCGAAGGGGTATCGGCCAATCTGGACCGATGGATCTGAGATGGATGGTTCGGATTAGATGGAGGGGGGAGAGAGGTGGTGCTCCACCGGAGCAGGGCGCGGCACGGCGGGGCGCCATGGCCGACAGCCAGCGCACGGCGGCGCGAGGTGACCTCGAGCTAGGGTGCTCGGTTTCGCATGGGATTTGGTTGGGGAGCGAGAGGACGAAGCCGCGAACTCACCTAGGTGCTTGGTGGGGCTCGGGGACGGACGAGGACGGCCGGCGACGACGAACCGTGGCGGCGGCTTCCCTGTGCACGGCGACAGAGTCAACCGGAGCGCAAACAGAAGGACAAAGAGAGGGAAAAGATGTTCCGCACGCACGTGGAGACGGTGCGATGCTCGACGGAGAGCTTGGAGAGACCTGAGGCGCGGAACGGCGCTCGGCGACGGGAGCAGAGCGACGGCAATGGCGGCGCTGCTACTGCTGCGTGCGAGGCGATGCGAGAGCTCGAGAATAGATGGGGAACAGCGGCGCGGGGCGGTGCTATTTATAGCAGCCGAGGACAGAGTCCTACGCGGAGATGTCAATTCCATCTCCATGAGGCAGACTCCGGGGGCCAACAACGGCCTTTTCGGCTGCATCGTCAGATGCGCAGAGTAAAATTATGGTAAACATGACACTAATTCTATAAGTGAAGGGCGGGCAATACCTGCTACATCTTCTAGGCAGCAAGTAGTCCTGCCGCCATATCAAATTATAAGTTATTATAAGAATTTTAGAAGAGTGAGAGGATCTCAAGTTTGATCAAATTAGTTTGACCCAACTTATATAATAATATAATAATATTTATAATGCTAACTTAGTATCATGAGATTCTTTATCAGTTATATTTTTATAATATACATATTTGATGTCATAAATTTTTATATTTTTTTCTATAATTTTAGTTAAATTTGAGATGTTTGTACTCTCCAAAATTTTTGAAATGACCTGTAATTGAGAAAGTACATCATTGTACTAAATATCTCAGCAGGCTAATGAAGCCCGGGAAGAATCGTTGTTTCTCCGTGATCCTAAAAAAAAAGAGTCCATATCTCATATTCGAGAAGTTTTTTTATTAATGTTTACTATCTATAATAATATTATTAAATTAACAGTGGATTTTGAGGTATAAATTTTGATACTTTTTTCTTTATAAATCTAATCAAATTTAAAAGAGTTTGACTCTAAAATAAGGAAATGTGCTTTTTATCGAGGGATACTTTTCGGTGGTTGGCGTTTGCGGTTGACCTGCTTGTAGAGCTCAGCTTTCTAGCAACAAATGCTTAGAGCAAGTATAATAATTACTTTATAGCTAAGCAAATGCTGATGTGGAGAAAAGAGAAAAGAAGAGAGAGGAGAGCTTCACTCTCATGCAAGCACTAAACTGGACACGGAAGCTTAGGTAATAGTGATCTCAAGTAGTAAGTATTGTGAGGAGAAATAAGAAAGAGAAATATTTTACAGCCAAGGAAGAGACAACTTATTGTATAATTTGACTCTAATAGCTTGGCTATAAGCTAAACATTTAGTTGTATTATTGAACCTGCTCTTATAGGCTGGCTTGCATTGTGTTGGCAAGCAGAAAAATCGTGCATCTAGAAGGGAGGTGGCTTTTGTTGTACTCCCTCCAGGCCTCCACCAGCCGTGCGTGCGATGAGAAGAAAAGACGAGGCTGCATCCTACCTACTACTCCCGCTGTCCCCGTCGGTCGTCAAGATCCTCCATTCGTCCTCTCCACCGCGACCACCGACTCCGTCCGCCCTTGCTTGGTTGACAAGGGAGCGCGCCCGTGAAACTGGAGGGAAGCAACAAAGCAACGCATATGAAGCTGCGGACGCTCAGATCAGACGCTCCTCCTATATCGTCGTGCCGTTTGTCAAAAGTTATCCGCATCCGGTTGACGTCAAAACCAGGGAAAATCAGAAGTCGCTGGGTGCATCTGGCTTGTTTTTGTTTGTTTGTTCAGACTACAGAGACGTGGTCGGCTGGCAGGGGATCTCGAGAGCGAGTGGGGAACGATCCTGACATGATCCGGGAAAGACGAGGGGAACATGCGCATTTTGGTGCGTCTTTTCCTGCGGCTGCTGTCAGGCAGTTCTTTCGCTGAGCACAACAGAATGAAGAGGAGCTGTTGAGTTTTTGGAACTTTGTAATATGCTGGAAAAGCTTGCCGATCGAAGACGTTTTGCTGGAACGGCACGTACTAGGTTGAACGTACTGTGAGGTGTGAGCCTATGTCTCGTTTTATTTGACTTGGTGGTGTTTGCTTGTGCATCGAAGTAGAAGGCTCACTTTGACATTTTAAAAAATACGCTCAGTATTTTATGACCAAATAAACGTTTTGAAGAGGAACTCTGGCAGTGGATTGGGTCCTCACCTACTCCATTCATCTTCTCTATTTAGACCTTATTTGAATGCGAAACTAGTTTACACCTTAATTCACTGCAATCTATATAATTTGAGATAAATACACGCAGAAACGTGACGAACTACAGTAGTACATTATTTATTTCGAATATCCCACTGGTGGAAGACAGAACAGCAAAATCAATACTGTTTCAAAGAAAAACAAAATCAATACGCATCCGCAGTCCGCTCCAGACAAGCTGGAACAGTACAGCTGGTGCACGTACGGAGTCCACGTGAACTTACCTTATTTTTTTCGGATCACTGATCATACTTCTAATCTTTGGTCCTCGTGCGTGTGCATCGCGTACGGTAGTACGCGCGTGATTGCTGGCTTTGTTTACGTTTGCACGCGCGGCGCCCTGCTGTACGTGTTCTTTGGTCCACGGATGGATGGTAGCAGAGTAGAGTAGAAAAATTAACATGCAGATGCAGGCGATCAGATCCGGATGCAGAGGCCAGTTCTAGCTTATACTACCTACCTCATGGCACAACCTGTCTTATTCTCTTGGTTGCTTCGGTGGCTAAACTTGTACTAATAAATTACTCTTCGGTCGTGCGCTAGCTCTAATCAATTTCTTTTTAAACAACTTTCGAGCCGCTCGGCTGCTCCTAAAGCAGTGCTATCACGGCTGCCGCTGCATCTCCTTACTTGTGAGAGCAAAATTCTGTATAATGGCTGTGAGAATAGTGCTCGACCAGCATCTCCATCTCCTTGTTACAGCTTTTGGCAATGCATACAGTACTATTATTATATATAGATAAGTATATATATAAAAACAAATTTTTTTTCTCGATCAGGCATTGTCCGTATTTCATTAAGAGGAAGAGTAACAAGTTAGTACACAAGGGCAGAGAGGGGGAGGGGGGGGGGGGGGGGGTCGGCTCCTGTGAATCTGAACTGGTGGCGTGGAGCCAGCATGACGGATCACAGGAGCCAACGATCCCATGAACAAACTGCGAAAAGGAGATTACATATTAACTGGAAATTGCGACCAACGAAGCAACAGCTCCGAAAGCGAGGAGATTCCGGCACTGGCCCAATCCTCCGCCTCCATAAGCACTGCATATATAAATAAATGAATAAAATTTCTAGTATCCGGGCCGCTGTTGTGTTTGCAGCGGACTAACACCAGCTAGTTGTAGCTTGTTGACAATAGTCAATAGGCACTATCAGTTGGCACTAGTATTAGGTATTTTTTGACACTCGACGAGCTGTTGATCGATCGCTTCTTAATCACGCATTCAGGAGACAAAAGTTCTCTCGCACCCGCATTATCTAAACTAGAGAACGATGCTGGGAGGACAGACGTGTTGAGAGCGGCAGTGCAAAGTCAACAAAACGAGAGCGCTCAGGATCAGAGATCGTTGCAAGGGGAAGGATCGTCACACGCTTGGCGTTGGCGGGCACCTAACGGCTCCCCTACGTGTGTCTTTTTTACGTGTAGCGCGGACCTTCACTCAACATATTTTTAGTAGTCGTGACCTTTTTTCCGTTGGACCATGCATCCTTTGTCAAATGAGAGATTTTTAGATGCGTATGTATTTATCTCAAACATATGAATTGGAGTGAAAATTAGTTCAAACACACTCCAACACATATGGTTTAAAGGTGATACATGTACATCCAAACAAGGCATAAGGTCATCCTCAATGGGAGTTTCATGGCACAGTTTCATACACAACTATATTTTGGAAACAGTGTAGAGGAGTTTAATCCTCATAAAAGTCTCTCTACTCTTATGAAACTCTAATCACCTCTCTCATCATTAATATAGTGTCACATCAGCATATTTAATGCCCATAAAACTTTGATGAAACTCCACTGAAATTGGCCTAAGAGCTTAATAGCTTAATGTATATATGTATTTGCCTTAAATTTGAAGTGGAACCTAGACACCTAGTTTAAATACACTACAATTTATTCCATCACATGTGAGTTGAGGTAAATATATGAACATCTAAAGCTTGTTTAGATGTCGTCGGATTCACTTAATTTATAAGTGTTGAAGTAAAGATTAGTGTGAAATTAATTAAATTTCTATTTCAATGTGGATCTGACTACGTCCAAATAAGACCTTATATGAGGACTCAATTTCATAACTAGTGTTGCATCTGCACGATGCTAGAACTGAGCACCATCCACGAATTGCAGGTGCAGTGATTTGACTGATTTCTATGTGCTTCTGCATTGGCACACACACCATCCATCCCTGGGGCGCAGAATTGCAGGGGCGACGCACCGTGCACGTCACGGGCGGGGAATAGGCTCGCTCGCCATCCATCTCCAGGGGCGCAGAGCGATACGTCCATCATGCCACCTATATATATTATATGGAGTAATAAATAAACTCGATCACATTACATAACAGTTGTAACACGTGTAAATTTATGCTGTAAATGAGCTTTTCGAATTTTTGTTTGTTGTGATAGGCCGACATTTCACGTGTACGCACCCAAATCTCCTCCCATACCCCAATTGTATTGCCGTAATCGGAAAAGCCCTATAGATAGGATTATGCACTCTTCTGATAGGATTATACACTGCTGAGTGATTTTTTATGAAAAAAAATATTATTCTGACTGGATTTAAGTCGGCTGAAAAGCCAAGCGAACAGGTTGTATAGCATTACTGCAGTTCGGTTGGCTGCTGCCTGCTGCCTGCTGCCTGCTGCATCCGGGTGGCACGAAGCGAACCAACGGCAACACGCAACAGTTGACCCGAGCCACCGGCCCCGGCACGCCACATTTAAGGCTGTCTCCAACAGCTGATGCAAAGCCAGAGGCAAAAGCAAAATAGATCACGCATAGTTGTTTTGGGTGCTAAAATCAGACTCCAACAGAAGACGCAGTTAGACAATACATTTTTGGTACCGAACGAACGGGGAGGTATATATGCATCGTCTCTCTCTCCTAGATGCAAAGCTCCAGTGCCCATAGTGGTGGGCCCGTAGTAGGTGACTGGGTGGAGCGGACTGCGCTGCTACGAATCTCTTTTGTCTTTTGGGTCTGCTGTTGGAAATAGCGCAAGTTTGGGTGCGTGTCCCTCTTCCTGTACCAGAGGCAAATGAGTGAATGCATTGTGTATCTGCCTCTCCTTTGTTGGAGATAGTCTAAGAGCAAGACAACGGGAAAGAAGGCAGAAGAAAGGCGGCGACGGAAACACAAAAGGCAGCCGCGCCGGCGCACCGCGCATGTCTGAAAGCGACGCTCGGGATTCACACACACACTCCCCGGCGCGCGGCGCGGTACATTCGATTCTACCGGACCACCAACTTCCCGGGGCAATCCGGTAATTGCAACGCAACTCGCAAGATGCGCGAAAAAAAAAAACCCGACACTTGTGACAGGAGTCGAGTGAAATCAGCGGCCATGGCAGCAGAAACGGCGAAACTTCCCACCCCCACCTTCCCCCCCGCTGCTGCGTATATATACTCGCCCCGGCGCCCACCTCTCTCCAGTCTAGACGGCGGTTTGACTTTCTGACCGGGGAATCGGAGCTGAGTTTGATTTGAGGAGAGGACACGAGACGTGACGAGACGAGACGGGCGGGAGGGATCTGCTGGGGAATTCGGAGGAGCGTTGCCCGATTCGGCGCGGTTCTCGGAGGAAGGCAGCGTGCTCATCGGGCTCCGATCGAAGAGGTAACCTCTCCGTACGTGTCGGCGTAGGCTCCTGACTTTTGGAGGCTCGATTTTGTGTGGGGTTCGGCCTGAACGGCGCAGGGTACGATAGAATCTGGTGCTTCCTCAGGGTACGGTTCGAGTTTCTGAGGGTGGAAAAATGAGGGTTTTTTTTTTCTTAGAGGTTAACGAGAGCTACCTCGGGCGTTTGGCTCGATTCGTACTCGTGTGATTTGTTTGTTTGCTTTACGGTGTGATCTGAGTGATATTGACTGCTTACTTGAGAAGATAGCGGCGAATTAAGGATTTAATAACGCTTCGCTCTGTGGATTTGAATTTTCTGTCCCTTTGTTTGTTAAGGTGGCTTCAGACTGTTTGTAGTTTACAAAATTGACTTTGATGTGCAGAAGCAGCGAGCATTGTTCGAGCTGCAGTACTCGATTCCTTTCATTCACGGTTTATAATCAGAATTGTGCTGGTTATTGCCTGATGACCTAAATTTCGGATAGATGCTGTGTTGATTTTGTGCCTGCTGTATGGGCTATCATGCTCCTTTTCATTCGGCCATAGCCCTCGTTGGGGTCTCTTGAAGATGACAGATTTGTGCAGAAAGATGTAGGAGTAGTACTATTTTTCAACTTCCCCAAATATGGATGATGGTTAGATTTATGTGGGAAAGATGATAGATGACTTTTTAGTCGGGTACTTTTGCAGCACTTTTGCAGATTCAGAGGTTGGGTAGGTACAAGATCGATATTCAATAAAACATTGTTAGCTTCCCAGTATGTTTTAATTTTTGAGGTAATCAGGAAAAGTGCCCGATTTGGTTGCCCAATAGGGAGGTTCCATTCTGTTAGTGTGCCCATTCTCAGTACCTGTGCTTTTGTTAGTCCTAGAGGGTAGCGCATGACATATATCTTCCCTTTTATCGGGTGATATAGCTTAATGGTATGTCTATCAGGCATTTTTGGAAAGAGTATATGTAAAACGGCTGATGGCCTCTGCGGTTGATGGGGACTGCTGTGGCCAGTCAGGTGGCCTAGCAGTGGGCTAGGGCCGGCTGGGGAGGCTGGCTGTGCCTAGCCTGGAGCTGCAGGGGCGGCTGCTGGTGCTGGCACAGGAAGCAGCAGCGGCTGCAGTACGGCAGAGGGAGGAGCGGTGGCGTATGGAAGAGGAGGAGAGGCGGCGCAGGGAGAAGAGAGGGAGGCGATGGCTGCAGAGAAGGGGAAGGGGAGGAGAGAAGAGATAAGGGATTAACCCTAAACTTGCTTGGTTTCTCATTAATTGTCTCCTCATATATATAAGGGGGTTACAATTGCTAATTGGCCTGGCCTAAAAGTTTAACCATCTATTTAGATTAAATCTATAACAGTTAGGCTTAATTGCCCTTTACTAATTGACTAGCCTGTAGCCTTATCAAGCTGTCTCCTCCTAGAGTAGGCCCTCCTGACCATGACAGTATAATTCAATTTATTTCCATTTGCGTTACTTTGGCTTTAACGGTGGGATTGTAGAATTCGTTAGCAGTTACTTTGGCTTTAACGGTGGGATTGTGGAATTTGTTAGCAGTTACTTTGGCTTTGATGGTGGAATTGTAGAATTCGTTAGCAGATACTTTGGCTTTAACCGTGGGAATGTGAAATTCTTTAGCAGTCACTATGTATCAGACAGTGAATGTACATTAATACGGTAAATTGTTCGTCAATGCTCAGCTGCTTCTGGTGCTTGGCTACTCTTTGTAAATTATCTTGTATAACTTTTATTGTTACTGAAACTACTTTGTTTAACTTCAGGACAGTTACTGTAGCAAACAATGTAGATAGCAATTTCTCCAGATTTAGCTGTAGTTTAATGGTCAGGGAGTGGAAGCTTACTTAGAAGTATCTTTCATGTTGAAGAGTTGTGATTCTTTATGTGATTTTATTGTTGTGTATTTATCATTCAGTTTTTTTGTTTGAAGGAAAAACTTAATATTGTTTCCCCCCTTTCAGCTTTGTTAACATCAGAGACTAAAAGGTAGCGCCATAGCGCAATGAAGGCTCCATCACTGCTGGTTCAGTGTTTCCCTGGCTTGCTTCCCAGCAAGGCCACTAGTTGTGTGCCAATTATATCTGAGAAGGATCTGCAGCTACCATCACCTGCTGTTGAAATAATCCCCTCAAAGGTACCCCCCACCCCCCAAATTTGGTTATCATTTGTATATTGGACTCCGAAAAGGAGATAATTTTTCTTCTTTCTTGCCAAAGTTGTGTTAAAACTTTTTCTTAAAACTGTTTTCATGCTTTAAACTTTTTTCAGAGTGCTCATCCATACAAATATGCTGGAGAGAAGGTTGATGTGCAAGGTCTTGATATTTTCAAGGTTAGCAGTGAATCCAACTTGCTCTGTTTCTTTACAATTTGGGTTGGGAATACACTTTGTTTGATTCTGCTAGCCATTAAGTCTCATGCTGTAATACTCAGTTCTTGAATTTTTACATATGTTTTTGTTCTTCAGGGTAAAGTCAGTGTAGCAGATATG
This sequence comes from Microstegium vimineum, assembly GCA_022036555.1. Taxonomy (NCBI): domain Eukaryota; kingdom Viridiplantae; phylum Streptophyta; class Magnoliopsida; order Poales; family Poaceae; genus Microstegium; species Microstegium vimineum. Next base: position 455,626 of record CM039140.1, on the reverse strand, counting down.
ATAGCCTTCTCACCTTCTGAAGTAGCTTCATCAAAATATGATGGTAACCTTCTATCAAATAAGCATGCAACACTTATGTCCTTTGTCAATGCTTTCTTTTGTCAGAAAGATTTATCATTGTAATCTAACTATAGAATATACTCTCTTTCCCTCTTTTCCTCAGGAACTCTGAAATACTGGGAGAGTTCCATTACTCTTGTCAACATTCTTAAAAATGAGATCCGTGATGGGCAGTTGAGCTTCAGGGGCAAGCGGGTTCTAGAGGTAACTCCTGCGAGAAAACTTATGTATCTAGCTTGTTACTTCATCTAATCGGTTCTCACTACTGACCTGATTGATGTATATTCCTGTTTTTGCTTTCCATAAGAGCACGCTGTATGCTCCAGCAGGGCAATCGATGCATGCATAATGATAGTGCTAGTGTTAGATAGTTTGAGTTTGACATTTGACATTTATCTACTAATAACTGGAATTTCTAAATTAGCACTAACAAACTAACCTACAGTAGTCATATTCCCCTCTGGTCATAAAAAAAATGTGTTCAGGACAAGATTTAGTCAAACTTTAAAACTACAAATATTTTTAAATATTTAGTTTGAAAACATGCAAGTATATATGTATAAGTGTATTGAAAGAATACTCTCAAACTCTTATAAATGTGAACAATTTTTTGAAATATAGTTGAAAGAAATTAGTGGTCAAAGATATGCATTGAAGACCATGCAAAGTCAAATGGGACAAGTATATCTTTTGACCGGAGGGAGTAGTTTCTAATACTTTGTCAATATTAGCCTTGGATTTTCAGCATGCACATTTTTTAAGTTCTATATGGTCACTTCATGATTTTATTATTATTGTTGTTGATGCAGCTTGGATGTGGATCTGGCCTCTCCGGGATTTTTGCCTGCTTGAAGGTGTATTCATCTTTCCACTATTCATGAATCATGATAATGCCGAATTAGTTAAGGGATATGCTTATTTCAAATAGATTTACATCTCTCTTCATGGTGGGAGCTGATATATATTTTTTTCTTGCATGGAGAGCAATTATCTGACTTGCTTAAATGCTACTTGCAGGGTGCATCCACAGTTCACTTTCAGGACATGAATGCAGAAACCATACGGTGCAGAACAATACCCAATGTTCTTGCAAATCTTGAGCAGGCTCGGGACAGACAGAACAGACCATCAGAGAGCCCTGTTACACCATCTAGGCAGCTCTTAGCTCCAAATGTACATTTTTATGCTGGAGAGTGGGATGAACTCCCAACAATTCTCTCAGTTGTGCAGCCACCCGCGGTACCAACAAACCTCAGCTTCTCTGAGGATGATTTTATGGATGGCTGCAGTAGTCATGATGGAAGCAGTATAGTTGGTCATGACTACTGCCCCAGAAGATCTAGGAAGCTTTCAGGTAGCCGTGCATGGGAGAGGGCTAATGAGACCGACCAAGCAGATGGCGGCTATGATGTAATTTTGATTTCTGATGTCCCCTACGCAGTTAACTCTCTGAAGAAGCTCTATGCGCTTATTTCAAAGGTCAGTTCCCTTCCTCAAAATCTGTTTTGCCATACCTGCATTTTTTTTTACATATTTTTCTATGCGTGTTGCTGAAATAGTAATGGAGCACAACATTTGACGTTAATTAGATTCTTCCACCAATCAGAACCGTAGCTAGTGTTTTGTCCTCAGACGCTGATATGAAGCATTGTTGTAACAGTAACATTGTTTCTCTGTTTCCTCTGAGATGTTGACTTTGGTTCTGTTGTCTAACTGTATCTAACTCTTGCAGTGCCTACGTCCTCCTTATGGAGTTCTGTACGTGGCTTCCAAAAAGAACTTGGTTGGTTCCAATGGTGGCGCCAGGCAGCTTCGTGCTCTGATGGAAGAGGAAGGTGTCCTTGGTGGCCACTTCTTGACTGAGCTTTGTGACAGGGAGATATGGAAGTTCTTTTTCAAGTGAGCAAATCCAGGAAGTGGGCAGACAAGGAAATGAGTCCTGACGTTGAAACCCAGTTTTTTGGTTTCTATCTGCAGCGATGTACATACCGCGAGGCATAGTTCCATTAATTCTTTGGTAGTAGGTTGAAACTTCAAGAAATATCTGTAGTTGAGCTTGCACAAGTGTTGGAATCCTTTACCGTTTTGTAGATCTTATATGTGCTAATGTCGTTCTGTTAAGTACAGAAAGCAAATTGTAGTAACCTTTTATATATCGAATATATGGTGATGGCAATTCAGCCGGTGCATGGTATATGGCAGAACTCACACGAACTTTTGCGTGTCTATTTGTGTCTCTATTGCAAATGCAGATTCGATAAAGTCGGTAGCATGGCAAGGATTTTTTTTCAAAAAATAAAATAAAATTGGACACCGTTTTAGTATCATGAATCTTATTCTAAACAAATTTTCGATCCAAATCCAAAGAAAACTTGTGTAAAATCCAGCAAAAATTGATGTGGTCTACCTCCAAGAATATATAGTGAAAACAACAAGGTTCTGTTTGTCAGCACTGTTTTAGCATTTAGCATAAGCTATTTTAGTAAAATCAACAACACCAAATTCTGCATACTAACATTCAACTATGGAGTCATGGAGATTTTCAAATTTAACATAATATTACCAGCAATACCTCTAGAATTACAAACCCAAATTTTTCGTTCTCTTTTAGAAAATGGGATTAGCTCGTCTGCTTAGGTAAGACGTGTGATCATACATCTCAATACTTAGGTAAGACTGGTCGCAGCCCACCATCGGCATCATCTGGGAGGGAGGACTGTACCCAGCGTTACCCGTAGACAGAGCTACCGCCGGGGTGTTTGGACGGACATCGTACTAATTAGAAAGATTAAATATAAACTAGTTTTAAAACTAATTATATAAGTCCTGGCTAATTTATGAGACAAATTTTTAAGCCTAATTAATTCACTATTAACACTTATTTACTGTAGTATTATATTATCAAATCATAGACTAATTAAGCTTAATAGATTCGTCCCAAATTAGTCTGAATCTATTTAATATTCTAAACTTTAGTACAGTTTGTACTGTGGGCCTGCGGCGCAGCCACCGTTTCGCTTTCGATCTGACGTTATCAAAACTACCCAAAAATCTAGCCGCCTCACACTGCTCGCGTCCCGGGCCCACTAACCAGTCGTGCTGGAGTCAAGTCGACGCGCCCCTGTGGGATATCCATCTCAAAGTCCCACGGCAAAAGCCGCGCCTCCGCCCGACGCCACGCCAGCGCAGATCTCCGCTCCCGTTTCTTCCAGCGGGCGAGGGCACGACGCCCGCCACGCCGCCACGCCGCGAGCTCCAGCTGCTCTAATCGATGGGCCACAGCTCTAGGAAGAAAAAGAAGCGCGGCGCGGCCGGCCGCAAGGCAGCCAAGGACCACGCCGCGCAGCTCGAAGGAGACGAGACCGCCCTCGACGAGGAGCTCACCGCCCTGTAAGTCACGCACCTCGTTTCTCCGGTTAACCGCTCCTCATCTCGCCCAGTCGGTTTTGGGGGGATACCTGCTGTTGCGTGTCGTTCCTCATTGACCGCCGCGACGCGCGTAAAGAGTTAAGTCCATGTTGGCGTCTGGTTCGTTGTTTTGAAGTCTCCAACTGCGTCTCATGGGTTCCCGCTGCTGATAGTTGTATTCCGGAGTGGCGTTTCACAATCTATTGTGTGCGGTGCCAGTACTTTTGTTTTTCTGGGAGCAGTTCGATTTGCCTACTGTTAGTGATACATGATTCCTATCAGTTGCGGATGATTTTGGTGTGGTGTATCGACCACTGCTCTGGCCTTCTCACATTGTGTCGTATTTCAGTTTCACTGGCCTTCGTTTCATTTTTTTTTTTTGGAAACGGAAGTTTCATCGATCATATGGCTGTGCTTATGTAGACTTTCGCCGTTTCGCCTAATGCAATCTGTTGCTTTCGAGACTGTATAGAATAATATCATCTCGTTTGTTCAGTTGGTGAGAAAGTTCAGCCTGTAGGGTGGGTGCCCAAGCTCAGTCTCTTCCTTGTCAACCTTATATTCTGCTTAGTTTTGACAATTACTCCCCGTTTAATACTTATTGCTTTTATTGTTTCTTGTCATTGCTAGATTCTAACCATTGTCTTCTGGTGTAATTGGGTGTTGTTGTTTGAATTTGATATTTGTCTATTGTCTGCATGTCCATCAATAGCAGAAAAGAACAAGCTAACTTTGATTTATATTTGGAGTTGGGGTTGAATAACTGGTTTACTAATAGAAGCTATCAGAGCTTAGTTCCATGATCTAGTTTGTGCCCCTTTATTAACCCTTTTCTGTTTGTACATGATCTCATGATCTTAACTGCACCTTTTGGTTCTACATCAATTAGGGCTTCAATTTTAGGGGAGGACTTCGAAGTAACATCAGAATCACCTCATAAACGATGTAATATATGTATCAGGTATTTTCTAATGCGCATACACATAGATTTTTTCCATACTCATGTTCAGCAAGTGAAGTGTTGTTACCATTGAATAATTTAAACAGGCCTTATTCGGATGGCATGGGCTTTGATGATCTAAATATTTCAGCTATTCTTAGTGTAATGTAAGTGTCTTCCTCTAAGCTGTCATGACTTTACCTATTCTTGTTTGTTGTTAATGGTGCTAGACATTCAACTCTTGATTTAAAATGTAGATGCTTTCCTGGTTACCCCCACAAGTGCCCAAAGTTGCGGATCGTGCCTGAAAAAAACTTGTCTAAAGAAGATGCAGATCGGCTACTTTCACTTCTTTTTGATCAGGTATATTAGACTTCACATGACCATATTACATGGTGCGTTTTTTTTTTCAAAGAGACCACATGTATTAGCATTAATATGAAAAACCTTATTAAAAGTGGGATTCAGTTTTTTTTTTCCTTTAAAAACTGACAATGAGGAGTCGACATCCCCCATGTCTTAACGAAGGTGAGTAATGAAACTGATTCTCATTGGGGTACACACATTTTGAGAACATCCAGATTTGAGCCAGGTGGGTGGCCTTCTTGACGGAGACTCTTAACTTAACTATCACTTATTTCTTTAGTTAGTTTTCCTTTTTTGTTTTCTGTTAATGTAATAATTTTCATTGAACTCTATTTGTCTTGCAACTGCCATGCTACAAAATTATAAGAACAGTTCAGGTTACATGCATGCATAATGCATTGCACTGGGCAAGGGCAACTGCTGAAGTTGTATATGTTTGCTCTGTTTGTGTTTGAACTGTGAAAAAATTGTCCGAGTATCACTTTCTTTAATAAAGGCGCAAGTATGTTTTCTAGTATATCTGTCAAGAGAATCAATAATATTGAAGTTTATTGTTTTACATTGTACTTTAAATTATGAGTAATTTATAACTCCAAATTATACCTTTGTTTTTATATTAGCAAGTTGTGATGATTCATTTTTGCCTATTCACCTTTGACTCATGTATTGTTATCAGGCAAACATTTATTCCCGAGAAGGACGTGTTATGATTTTCAATTTGTTTGAGGCTGCACAAGAGTTTCTGTCTGAGATTGCTCCAGCACATGTTTCAGCGAGCACTGTAAGTTTCCACATTGCCTCTGATAGACTGTATAACAATTTTTTTACTTTGTTTTTATTGTAAGGCATAGTGAAATTAGGGATGCATCCTTTACACTGAACCTTTTTCATTGATCTTTGGCTTCATGTATTAATGATATTATGTTATTATTTCAGCTGTTGCTCTTGGATCATATCTGAGATTTCATATTATCTGTTGTTGTAGGCTTCTTTCTTGGGTTTGAGCTCAACTAATGATGAAGATGTGGAAGTTAGCCTTGACACTGATCCTTACCCTGGAATCTCTTACATATATAACTCCTTCGATCTATATAGTCAGTTATATGATGATACTTGTTGGAGTCGCCAAGGTCCAGATCTGACAACAGATAGTGGCCGGAAAAATATTGTATCTCAAGTTCAATCTAATGTTAGAAGCAAGGGGAAGACCACCATTGAAAAATCTCGTGCCTCAGCTGATAAAGTCAATAATGCTAAAGGCTCATCTGGTGATAAAGCTGAACAGCAACATACCACAAAGCATGGTGCCATACGGGAGGTAGCTCCAACTTTACATGTTGTGGATGAGGAAACTGAAACTGAAAGCAAAACTTTGTCTGCTAGCAATACAGGAAATACATCAGATACTCCCGAAAGGGGTTTTAGCAGTCTAAATGAACCCGAGGTAATAAAACAGAACTATTGCAGATTCCTTTTGTTTTAGTGTATTCGTGAATCAACTATGACAACACATTTCTTTAATTATACAAAGAAATGAAGAAAAGTTTACCTAGGGTCCCTCGAGGTTAGGCCATTATGAGTAATACTGTTATGAAAAAGGCAAAATTGTAATACTGGTATGTAACAATGTTAGATTGAAGGAAAATAATTTATATCGTGACTTGTATGTCAACTGCCAAAGTACTTTTGGTTATTGCCCTCTTGGGTTTCATTTTTTTTACTTGTGATGGAGTTTTTCAAACTTATTTCCAATGTTCTTATGTTTACACACTTGACTGATTGCACTGGCATGCCTTTTTGTCCAGTGTCAAACTTTGTTCCTAAGTAACTCAATTGTTTATCTGATGGCTTGATAGAAGTGAAACATGTGGAGTGGTCTCAAGTCTCAACATATGCATGTTCTAATTGTATAATATTCATCTGCTTGGTATATTGCCATGTCAGTTAATTTGTGACCTATTTGTCTTCTGATCTGATATTACAATATGTGATTTGTACTATTGCTCCTGCAGTCCTGCTTTTCCTGTCAATAATTGATTTAAGTTGAAAGGTTGCACTTCAACCTAATCTGACTGCATATTTATCAATACTAGTAGGACACTGACCTTGCAGAAGAACCTTGGAATGAAGAAGATTGTGATTCAGACTTTAGCTCTTCAAATGCACTATCTTATGTTTCAGACATGTTAGATGATGCTTCACGAAACAAGAAAAGGGATTTAATTCTGGTATCTTTTTTCTCTCTCACAACACCGTCTTTGAGTGATATTTTCTCCTTAAGTAGTGAACCTTGTTTGGAATCTTAATTAGGTACATCTGCTTCGGATAGCCTGTGCATCAAAGGATTCACTTTCAGCTGCTTTGCCAACAATATCAGCAGAGCTGTGCAACATAGGGGTGCGTATAGTCTTCTCTATATATTTGCCTTTTTATTTTTCGTTGTTACCACTCCCAACTGAATGGATCACCTTTTCCCATTTTGGTGTTAGCCAGGTTCTTTCTGAATGGGCTAAGGATTTAATTTCTGACCCTCCTGCTGTTTTTGGGAAAACTTTCAGCCATGTTTTTGGGCAACAAATGGTAAACCACATCTGTTTATCTTCTACTAACTCATGATTTATTTCTACCAATACTATCTTGGTGTTGATCATCTCTAATTGTCACTTGGCTTTCTGATGGCATCAAATAGATCTCTTCAGAGTGCTCTGTATTTTGGAGACCTGATAATTCATCATCTAGGCCGAATTCCCGTTATTTGAATGATTTTGAGGAGCTCCGTTCACTTGGTGAGTATCATATTCCCCTTGATAATGCTTAATTGTACTATTTCAGGATGTACCAGTTACAAAGTCGGAAGAATTTGTCTGTTTGTATTGCTGTGAATTACTGCTTGCTATGGTTAAATACTTTCTCCGTAAAAATAGATGCTACTTTGGAATACACGCAGGAAAGCTGTAAAAACTTTCCCAAAATAAATGGTATATTGGTCACGAAAAGAACTTCCATGTGATCATAGTCTTCTAATATTTTCTCAGAAAATTATCAGAATAGAGATGGATAAAGGTCTATCCCTAAGCCTGCAAGAAGAAAAAAAAATGTTCCTCTATTTGGGAACAGAGTTGTGTTTTACAGAAGGAATTATACAAGGTTGTTTCAGATTGAGGCTGATGCGCTGGTTATTATATGCCTTTGTTAGCTCCTATCCTGATATATTAAGCCCCACTATATGTTTACTAGGTAACTACCAACATCAGATCTGAGGATAAACCCCTTGATCAATTGTTGTCAATCACTAAATCTGAACCATTCTTTTTGTTACTATTGGCCTGAGGTACTTAGCCCACTCTATGTTAAATGATGTTATCTGCCTTGTGATTTATTTTAGGGTGGTTGGTGATGTGCTGTGCTAATGCGGGCAAATATGTATTTACTGTGCGATATTTATTATGAATATGTTTCAACTTTTACATAGAATTCTGTGGTTGGTCATGGTAGAAATGAGCTGGGCCTCAGCCTGAACCTGTTATTGTGGTTGGTCCCATGTTATATTTTTATAGTAAACTTAGTTTTTTGGGCTTACACCCCTGGCTGGATCCTCAGATGTCCAGGGTGCGCTCCTAGCCAAATATATGTTAAAGGTCACACCTTCATTATTGAATCGTATATGTTAGAGTTTAATTTAACTGTCTATATATTTTCATGGATTAGCATGACTCTTAAGATCATTTGTACAGGTCAGGGGGGCTTTGGTCGTGTTGCATTATGCAAAAACAAGCTAGATGGGCGCCAATATGCTGTTAAAAAGATACGCCTGAAGGACAGAAGTCCTCAAGTGAATGAGAAGATTTTAAGGTTTGTCTATAGTCCAGTCAAGTTCTTTTACTCAAAGCTCGTAGTTGCTTTATGCAGTTGTTGCATCCCTTTTATATTATTTGGAGATCATCTTGGCGAAAGCAATGTAAATATCACTTCTAGTTTCACCAGTCAAGCCTCCTCCTTTTTATATATATTATGCACTTTTTACTTGTATTTTTATCTGGTTTGGGCCAATCAAGTCCCCTCTACATGTTTCCTCAGATCAATTATTGAAAGGGTTTCTACATGTGACTGCTAACATGCTTTAGAAACTTGTTTGATAATAGCATATATATTATAAACTATAAAGCCTCACTTGTTTCCTTTCTGTACTGCAAGTTTCTGAATCTGTGTATCACTATTGCTATGTAAATTCATGTCACTTCCGCATTTTGTAATGAACGAATAAGGTGTTGGTTGACTAATGGGTATCTTTATATTATTATTATATAAACCAAGCATTGTGCCTTCCTATAGATCATACGAGCTGTTATAATCAATGAGGATCACAAATATAGTGCTTACTTCCATGAGTGGTGTTGGTGTGGTGTGGTTTGGGGTGTGTACTTGGTTCCTTTTCTTCATGAATGAAATGGTATGCAGCTCTTCTGTGTATTTGAGAAAAATTAGTGCTTGTTCTCGAACATGCTGTGTATGATATCATCAAAGAAGAAATAGATACAGTATTTAGTTGTCAGTAACTTATGTGGATGGGTTTCTTTTTAAAAATTTTGCCTTTTTTTAATGGGTTTGCTCTAGCACATCTGTTATACCTTTTTGATGGTTCTCATTAATGTTTTTGCAAGGTACTCAGAGAGGTAGCCACACTTTCAAGATTGCAACATCAACATGTTGTCCGCTATTACCAGGTGATATCTCCACTGATATGCTTGTTTGCTTCAAAAAAATTATCATTGTATTCACAATTTGTTTTAGCCAATTCTGACTCAACTGTCATTGAGATGCCAGGCATGGATTGAAACTGAATATGGTCATCATAGTATTTTGAATGCTGGTGGGTCCCGCACTGCTGAGAGCTCTATCTTTAGTTATGATGAAGTCAGCCTATCGGATGCAGGTGGTGGGAATAAGCAGGAATCCACATACTTGTACATTCAAATGGAGTATTGTCCTAGGTGTGTTTCATTTTGCAGTTGTGCACTAAGGAAATTTGTGCTGCTATTTCTTCACTGTTGTTTTTATTATGTGAGAAACTAGTCAAACTACTGATGTTTGAGCCCTATAAAATTTTGTTATAGTTAATCAAGGATACACTACACTTATACCATGATACCATGATTTTTTTTCCCACTCTTCTACTATTAAGAATTCTCTTATTCCCCAAGCACTCAGGCAGTAATATGAGATATATAATGATTTTCCTCAATTTTCTTGGTTTTATGAACTCCATGATCCTGTGTTGTAAAAAGAATTGGAGGGTGTAAGTTACTGCAGAGTTGAAATTGAATTTGTAATCTTGAAAGGTTCTTGAGGGCCTGGTAGTTTGACTTTTGGAACTTTAGACATGCGTTTTTTCTTTATGTATTTTCAGTCATTGAATGTCATTCTATTGTGTAGTGTATTGATTGTAGCTATTCTGTATTTAATTTCTTTTGGACTACTGTTTTGAAGGACTTTGCGGCAGGATTTTGAGACATACATCTCATCTTTTGATGTTGACCATGCCTGGCACCTGTTTCGACAAATTGTGGAAGGTCTAGCTCATGTCCATAGTCAAGGAATCCTACACAGAGACCTGACACCCAGCAACATATTTTTTGATGTTCGCAATGATATTAAAATTGGAGATTTTGGTCTAGGTATGATGTCAGAACTGTCATATATTTTCAATCTGGTTTCGTTTTTTATTATAATCTTTATCATCACGTACTACTTCATCATAGTGTCAGATATGATCCTATGAGCTAGTTTCCTCCCCTTTTGGGGTTGTGTGTGTGAGTTTTGCTGGTCTTCCAGTGAGGTCCTTTTGGTTGTTCTTTTTTATCTTTATTTCTTGTCTTCTATGCACTTGTCCACTTGGATTTTCCTTCTCAATATTGTGATGCACAGTTCTTGTATGCGTTTGAGAAAATAAGTTAAAGAATAAAATGTCATTGTCATTATTTCGTTGTTTCATGTGGTTTTTGGCAAATACTACTGTCAATGCATATTCTTGTTGAGTAATTACATACTCCCTCCCACCAAAATGACTGCATATCTCTTTTTTTCGAGGAGTCACATTTTTTTAAGTTTGACTAGATTTATAGAATATATTATCAACATTTGTATCTCCTATTATGTTCATTATGAAAATATATTCCACTATTAATCTAATGGTACTTATTGTGCATCATAAATATTAGTATATTCTTGTATATATTTGGTTAAATTAGTATATTCTTGTATATATTTGGTCAACACTTCTCAAAAAGCGAGATGTGCAATTATTTTGGGGATGGAGGAAGTACCCGTTCTTTGTGGCAAGTGTGATCATGTGAAGTTTATGTGACATCGGCTCAGTTTGGATTTGTCACATAGTGGCCCATGTGTATGTTGATGTGAGATTGTGGGGGCTTTAGTCCCACCTTGGGTATTGAGAGTGTCAGAGCGGTTAGACCCACATGGCTTTTAGAGTTCATATATCATCAGCCCTGGGTTAACCTTTTTACGTGAGGTGAGGACAAAAGTGTAACTGAGTTGGTGCTAGTGAATCGGAGCCGTTTGTGGTGTTACAAATGGTATTTGAGCTGACCTTCGTGGACATGATCGTGTGTGCGTGGGAACGTTCCTAGTCATCGTTTGCCCGGTTGTGGGTATGCTGGGTTGACGATGACGGTTGGGCCTTTGAGAGGGTGTAGTGACATCTGGCCTAGTCTGAGTTTGGGCTTGGGTTTGCTCCACAGTAGGTCTGTGTGTATGTTGATGTGAGATTTGTGTGTGTGTGTGGTGTGGTGGTGGGGGGGGGGGGGGGGGGGGTGAGGGGGGGTCACCCCTTGGTTGTACCACCATCCTAACTCTTTTATGTGAAGCGAGGACAAAAACGTAAGTGTGTTGGTGGTAGTGTACGGTTCCTAGTGTTTGACTTTGTAATAATGGCTGTTTCCTCTTCTACAAAATTGGTTGAAGAAAATCTCAGCTAAAATATATTTTATCATTGTTGTCAGCCAAATTTCTGAAGCTGGAGCAGCTAGATCATGACCAATATCTTCCTACTGAAGCAATGGTGTTTCAATGGATGGAACAGGTCAAGTTGGTACATATTTTTATACTGCACCAGAGGTAGAGCAGAAATGGCGCAGATTAATGAAAAGGTCAGAACAAATTACTTGGACCTTTACTTAACAAATGATAAAAAAAAACTTTGTGAAATGTTGTTGATCTCGCCTACTGCCTATGTTTTAGTATTTATTTTCCTTTATCATTGCAGACAGTGTATTCTCTTATTCTCAAAATGAATGCTATTCTCTTATTTTTGAAATGAATGCAGAGCTCTTCTTTTATTCTTGAAATGAATGCAGAGCTCCTACCAATGGTTTAAAAATTTGGTGAAATATGACTTATTATTATTATTTTAAATGGCAACTAGGCAAACTATAAAATTTCAAGCTTACCTTGCTCTTATTTACGTCAATTGTCAGGTTGACATGTACAGTTTGGGAGTTATATTTTTTGAGCTTTGGCACCATTTGCCACAGCGATGGAAAGGCATCTTGTTCTTTCTGATCTTAAGCAGAAGGGAGATCCTCCATTGCCATGGGAGTCAAAATTTCCTCGTCAGGCAGTCCTGTTAAGAAGCTTGCTGTCACCAAGCCCGTCTAATCGTCCATCTGCTGTCGAGGTCTTGCAAAATGAACTGCCTCCTCGGATGGAAGATGAGTGGCTAAATGGTAAGCCATTAACTTTTGTGTATGACATCATTACTACCAAAAGAACAGATCATGACCTGATCGTTAATTGAATTTTATGACTGCTAAAAGAATTTAGATTGAGGAATTTGATACTGCTTGTTTCACATGGCCTTTTACCTAAGGGGCCCACTTGTCTGTGATATTGTGCACCTCTGTCCTTTGTCGTTTGTGAGTTGATTGGCTGTTTATATGTGACCGGTTGTCTGTGCGCATGCGCCTGTGTGCATACTTGTTTGTGTGTGCAGTGTATTTATTGAATGAATTGTCCCGTTTGCCTCCTTTTTTATATATAGGATTTCAACCTAATCTCTGAATGCTGTTTGTGGTAAATAGACACTGAACTGTCTTTAAACTCATATTTGAAGTGCTGATCTGCTGGAGCCATACACCATACTAGCCTTCTTGTGCTTGTGCATCTCTAAATTAGCCCTATAATTGAAATGCCATTTTGATCTATTTCACTGATTTATATTACTACCTTTGGCAATTGATACAGATGTACTTAGAATGATACAAACACCAGAAGACACATATGTTTATGACCGAGTTATATCTACAATATTTAATGAGGACAGGTTTGCCAAAATGCAAGGCCAACATGATAGCAGCAAAAAGTCCACTGTTAACATTGATAACAGTGAACTTTTGGATACCATCATTGAGGTTGCCAAGGAGGTTTTCAAACGGCATTGTGCTAAAAGGTTCCAGATCTCACCTTTGCATACTTTGGAATGGAATTTTACCAAAAATAGGTAAGTTATTTCCAGACTACTTAAATGTATGATGTTTTGTTTGGAGTAATAGTTGATGGATGTTTGATGATCTCATAAGATAGAAACCGACAAGTGATGCCATTTTTTTACTAATGCTTTACTCTGAAATTTGATCTTAATGCTATCATGTGTAGTCACTAGTCAGCTTGGCCTTACGGGCCATTTCAGTAGTATGAGAGGCCCATTAGGGTTAGGGTTAGAAATAAGATTAGCCATCTTGCTTTGAAGCCTCTATATTTGGAGAGGAGGTGTAACAATCAAATCAAATAAGAGATTATCAATCTATTATCCCAGTTCCCTCTCGCTTCTATCCTTCCCTTGTGGTGTAGCTGCCGCCTATCCGCTGGCTGTTGTTGTGCTGCATGGGTTAGAGCCATCCAGATTCGGGTTCATAACAATTGTCTACAATTTTTCAGGAGAAACACGGTGAAAAGTCTTAACTCAAGGAGGAGAGATGCTAGAACTTTGCTATGAACTGCGAACACCATTTGTTATGTCAATTGCTGCTAATCAGGTCTGTGACATGACACGTTGTCCTTTTGCTTTCCTCTTGTGTGAATGTTTATGCTTCTATTTTTGTTCCAATTTTTATATTATGCATATTCTGAGTTTTTAGACTAGTATGGATCATTGCCTTTTTTCTTACAAAATAATCTAGTTGTTAAATTGTTATGTTTCATCTAACTCCATTTTTCTTTTAATTTGTGATTTTGGACATAGGTCATACTATAATAGATGCAGTCTGGATTATATGTTTAGATCATTGATTTTTTATTATATGCACATTTTGGAATATATTAGTCAATATTTTTTATGTGAATGTGCATGCTGTGTGATCGCATTTGCGTTCACCATCTAAGGGGTTTAGTGATCTAGGAAATATTCATTAAGATCAAGGCCAGGTCAACCAGCCAGCCATCTAGCAACTATTTTGGGATTTTCTGGAATAACTTGACACCATTTTCCTTTCTGTTTGCCTCCCTCCTACTTGCTCACAAATTCATATACAGACATCATCATTTAAGCGTTATGAAATATCATGGGTTCATAGAAGAGCCGTTGGCCATTCAACTCCTTATCGTTTTCTTCAGGTAAATTCTTTATAAAATTTCCATTGAAACTCGACAATTTTATAATTTGCAACCTCCATTTTCTACTCTTTTGCTCTCGAAATAATTGAAGTCCTTCTGAAACATAATGTTGATATCCTGTTAGGGTGATTTCGACATTATTGGCGGTACTTCACCAATTCCAGAGGCTGAAATCATCAAGGTAGCATATCTCCACATGACAGCCCATCTTGTACCTCCACTCTGCAAACTATATTCTTGCTATCATTTTGGTTATAGTTTGTCTTCCATTTTGTAATAAAATCATTTGTAAAGAGACAATTATCTTGGAAGGTCCATTTTATATTTAAAATGTAGATTTGTATTGTCATATAAGTAACTCTGTATACATGTGATGATAGGTGGCTTTGGACCTTGGGACCCGTTTTTATGATTCCAAGACACTAGTCATACGCCTGAATCACGGTAAACTTGCTGAAGCAATTTGCTCTTGGGCAGGGGTTTCTCAGGATCGAAGACAAAATGTCGCTGAGGTGTGATGTTCTGTCTTTACCTGTTTGTGAAACTTTTGCAATTTTTGTCTTCAGCTAGCTGAAATATTTTATTTACTGTTTCAGTTTCTGTCTTCAACTCTTGTTCAATGTTGGCCAAATGAGGCTGACCGCAAGTCACAGTGGAGTTTGATTAGGGGCAACTTTTACAGGTAAAAGAAGGATTATTCATAGTGATAAAGTACAATGCAATATCAAAGGAGTACTTTTGTAGCTGTTCTTTTCTCTCGCTTTGTTGAGAGCATCCTTGATAGCACTTAAATATGAAAATTGCAATTAACACACTTGGATGAGTGGTAAATGTGTTCTTTTGTGATTCTTGTAAGATAAAGGTGCTTGCTTCTCCATGCCCAACCTGTCTTGTTTACCAATGACCAACTAAAATATTTGATTTGGACATGTAGAACTGTGCTTTTGGCATTGTAAATACTTTTTCTTGGGATTCTTTTTTGTTTATATGAAAGTGGTTGTGCTAGATTATTATGCATATCAGAATATGAACATCAAATGTGTTCTTTTGTGATTCTCGTAAGATAAAGGTGCTTGCTTCTCATGCCCAACCTGTCTTGTTTACAATGGCCAACTAAAATATTTGATTTGGACATGTAGAACTGTGCTTTTGGCATTGTAAATACTTTTTCTTGGGATTCTTTTTGTTTATATGAAAGTGGTTGTGCTAGATTATTATGCATATCAGAATATGAACATCATTGGTAAATTTAGAATTTCACTTAATAGTCGATGACATTGGCTGGTTTATCAATGTTCCAGGATCTTCGGCTTTCTGAAGAAGTTGTTGAGAAGCTACATAGAGCAGATCAGCGGTTTTGTGGCTCTGCAGATCTAGTACTTGCTAGATTAAGAGGGACCCTGTTCTATGGTAGTGGTTCTTAATCTTTGTTTTATTAGCTGCTAAAGCTGGGAAGATTTAAGTGTTGGTACTGTGTGTTTCTTGTTGTAGATAAATCTGCTTGCAAGGCTCTTGATGATCTATCCTCGCTTCTGAGATGTTTGAGAGTATGGTCGGTAGAACAACCAATTACTACTATTGATGTACTCATGCCTCCCTCAGAATGTTACTATACAGATTTGTTTTTCCAGGTGAAATACTGTAACCTTACATCCCGCAATTGTTTTGGAACATTTTATAGAACACACTTGGGAGAGAACCCTATTTTGTTCCTCATTATGAAAGTTAACTGTAGCATTCTAATGTCATATACATTCCTTATCTTAGTTATTTGAGAATAAATATAGTTGGAAAAGAATAGAAAACAAAATATTGCAATTTGCAATGTTCTTTGCATTCACTAGGTTTTCCTAGTTCAGTCTTCAGTCTTCAATCAATATGCAAAGCATTTTATTAGGAGATATTTTGCAATGTTCACATTTTTTATGCTTTCCTTTTGTGAGTGTTGATGCTTTGCTCCTTTAAAATTTACATATTTCTTGATATCGCACTGCAATTTATCCATCTCAACACAACACAGCTATACTCAAAAGAAGGTAATCATGGACCGAGTTTCCAGGAGAAGCTGCTGGCAGTTGGTGGACGATATGATTGGTTGGTGGAACAAGCTTGGGATAAGGCATATGTAAGTTGTACTTGATGCTTCCTGTATGTTAAAGGATATACATTAAATCATTTATCTTAACAAATAACTACATATAGATGCCACAAAATCTTACTTTGTAATTGTATAGTGACCTCTTTTAGACGCTGTATATTATCCCATACTTGTCCTAGGAAGATATATTGTTGTTGTTGCTGCTGATTTGTCACAAAAATACCTTTCTCCTTTCATTTTGTGAAAAGAAAATATAGAGATATTTTCAATGATTTGGGTATTTTAATTGTATTTGATATAACCTGTGCAGAAATCTAAACCCCAGGTGCTGTTGGTGTGAGCATTGCACTTGAGAAATTTCTTCCTAGCAATCCTTCATCTGATCTGGGGTTGCGAAGGTTACTGTCCAGGTGATCTGAATTACGAATCCCAATGTCACTGATTCCAAAAACTCCAATAATTTAATTGATCTATGTTCTAAAAGAATAAATTATAAAATAATTTATGTGGCCTTCAGGATTGAACCTAGCATCAGTGTACTTGTCTGTTCAAGGGGTGGTGGCGGTCTATTAACTGAACGCATGGAACTTGTTGCAGAGCTTTGGAAAGCTAACATAAAGGTGGTTCTATAAGGATCATGGAAAAGATTAGTGTGGAGACGGAAGCTATTATGATCACTACTGATGGATTTCTATTTTCAGGCTCAGTTTGTTCCTCAGGAAGATCCAAGTCTTCAAGAACAGTACGAATATGCCAGTGATCATGATATTAAATGCCTTGCATGTATCACTGAATCAGGTCTGTCACAAACAGATCTTGTGAAGGTAAATACATTAAAGCTGCCACTGTATTTCGTTTTTGCTGTTTCAACTAGTTTCCATGTATATTAAAAAAATACATGGTAGCGAAAGTACCTTGCTTTTATCCAACTACTATGCATTTTATTTACATGTGTGCTTTTTTTCTGCTGTATGAACTTTTAAAAGCATTTCGTATCTGACTATATCTCAACTGTACTTTCTACCTAGCAAAACTTCTATAGTCTGTTGAGCTTGATGACCAATTTCAGCAGCACTGAATCCATCTGGTTGACTAGGATTAATGATAAAATTGTCAGTTCTATACTTTTATTACATGTTCACAGGAGCTCGGTTTGAGGCATCTGAAAAATGTTAGCACTTCCATGTTTTTTGCTGTTATTCTAATATAAAAATGGGAGCAGAAACTATCTTATGAAATAGTGAGACTCTCATAGATACATAAAAAGATGATGATTCGGAAATTGGAATGAAAGAAATCTGGTGTTTGCTTATTGCTGTACAAACCTCCAATATGTATTCTAAGTGTGGAGGAAGTTCTGATCTATTCTCGCTTTGTGGCATGCCTCAGGTTCGGCACCTCGATTTAAAAAGGAGAAGGATGTTGAAAGGGAGGGACTAATAAAGTTCCTGTCTGACGCAATATGTTCACAATTCAAAAATCCTTACGATCTGGAGCTGACGAACACCCAAGTCCTTAGTCGATTTGTTTTCAGGTTCTAGCATGGCAAAAAAAATGGTAACCTTTTGTCTACATTGCTTATTTAGAATCTTTATTTATCTGGTATTAATTTCTGTCATATTATAAACCCACTCTTTTCAGAATGATCCTGGTTTGTGGTTACCAGTATCTTTCGAACTTCAAGGTGAAAGCAATATTTGATGTTCGAACATGTGAAGGCACACCAAATTACAATCATGCATGTTGGCTGCTTCCGTGCCATACGGTAAGGCGGTTGTTGGCTCGCAGCAGGTTGTTACCAAACGTTATGCCCTGTGGCCTTTACTGAAGATGGTGCTGCCGTGCGGTGATTGGCCAATTGGTGGAATCCTGGACCTCCTGATTGCCCTCCTAAGGGCAGTACATTGCTACACGTCAGTGGTCTCGTACCCTGTCTTATGTATTGTCCGTAGATTTTGCTTATGTGGAGGAAAGAGAAATGTGAGAGAGAAAGAGGTGGTTGTCTCATGAACTAAGATTTAGACTATGAGACAACTATTACACCATTGTATAAGTTGGTGTTGCTATGCACCTCACAAGTTAATTTTTATTCTATGCTTAAATTAGAAATCATGAATTACTATGAGTCAACTTTAAAAATCAACCATTGTATATGTGGTCTGTAAGTCATCTAAATTACCTGGCATTATATGAGACGACCTATGAGACGACACCAATGTACTTGCCCTAAGGACCAATGGCATGCAAGGTTGCTTCAGACACAAGGTGCGGGTAGTTGGTGCAATTCTGCAGTTCTGGGGCTATTAGTATTTAGATGGATTGGAAGGTGCGCGGTTTTCAACAACAGATCCTCTGGTTTTGCCAATTTTGCCTTTGTGTTCTCTTTTGTGTGCGACGACTGTGCGTGTGATTGTTTTCCCCCTCCATAGGACTTTAACCTTGTACATAGTTCGTTTGGCGTGATCCATCATGTACACGCAAAAATTTTACTCCCCGATAAGGAAATACTCAATTTTGCAGCTCCCTGAGCTAGGACAAAAGAAGGCGTGCTGTTTTGTCACATCATATTATATTTGAGTGGGCAATGTCTGTGGCCAACTGGCCATACATTCCCCGACGTGTGCTTACTGCTTGGACTCTTCGCGTGACAGGCATATCCCTGCACTAGAGTTCGCGGTGGTCTGATGATTGTAGCAACTCAGGTGTAAAAAGGCTGGCCGTACTGTTCCGTTGGTATCCTCTATCCACTTCAGTGTGACTGAGAGCACTCTCGTCAAACTTCTTGACGCCACGCTGTGTCAATTTTAGGTAGCCTGCCGTCTCCGCGCTTGAACAACCAACATGATCACCAGAGCACAGCCTCGCCTGCCTCCGAGAATTCTGCACATGCAACGACAACCGACTCCGATGCGGGAATCATGTACTGGCATCTCCTGCATTATGCTAATCCACCATGTCCAAGAGATTCTGGGCACGGGTGACTAATCTACGAAGCCGTGAAGTCCATGCACGCCCACCACAGCTCACGTCCAGCCGAGTGCCGCTGCCGCCAGCCGCCCACTTCAGTTTGAAACCTCCACAATGGAATCCCAAAAATGAGCTGCAATCCAGTGATTAGTGAAGCTCTCTCACAAACACCTGTCACCACCCCCGCCATCGTAGGCTAACCTGCCGCTCCGCATCGGCCAGCCGGCCGGCACGTGCGGCCCCGCACGAGGGCCCCACGTGCGGTTGCGCGCACACCTGTCGCGAGCGCGGCCGTCCATGCTCGATCCGACGGGGACCGTGCGTGCTGGCAGCGATCGACGACCGAGATCCGCACCCGACGGTCCCGTGCCGTGAGGCCGTGGCAGTTTGATAGTCGACGACGCTCGACGCGCTTTCAGTTGACCTGTAGTTCTCATTGCAATTCCTCCTCTCTTTCTCTCATTTTTTTTTCACCATCGGCGCCTTAACTTGGATTTAAAGAGAGAGTGCAGACCAACTACCTGCAAGCTGCAAAAACGCGTCCCGCGCGCTGCACGCATCATGATAGGGGCCGGCGCGGCGTACGTTTCTCACCTGTTTGTCCTGTTCCTTCAGATCAGATAGTAGAAAACGTAGAAGATGCGCCAGCCCAGTTTTTCTTACCGTTTCCATTTGGAGACGTGGGGAGATGATGAACAATTTAAACTAGCCTACTGTGGGCTGATAGCAACTATACGAGAATATAGTGTATTTCAAGCTGAAATTGTTTCCACAGATCTTTTTCTTTTTAGCTGACATCGGGGAATCGACTATAGCATTTCCATTGCTGTTTTGGTTGCTTGTGTATACCAAAACATGAACGTGGCGGCAAGTCTTTTATAGTAGTAAAAGAACAAAATCGCCGGTCGTGTTGTGTGATCAGGTTTTGCTTCGAAAAATAAAGTAAGGTAGGGCAAATAGCTGTGATTTTCTTTATCTTGGCACCCTTATATATATATATATTTGGTTCAGCGAATTTCAACGTGGCAACGAGTATGAGGAAATATTCACAGCAAATACTTCCACGCCTCTAAAAAAATAAGTAGGAGCATTTCTTAATAAGGGATATAATAAAGACATAAAAGGGTAATGGCACCATTTTTTACAACAGATAAGATACATAGAAAGCATGGTGTTTCCCTGAAGTTTTATCTTCTAGAAAGTAAAAAAAAAATGGGATGTCACAGAAAGTACATAGTACATCCATCATAAGTCAGACTAAAGGAGCGCAAACATTCCGTCCGTTTCACATGAAACTGTCCTGAAAATAATACAACTATAATATGTGTCAGTAAAAGTGCTACATGTTTAGACTAGATTTCTAATAAATATTATTTATATTTATAGTTTTAAATTAATTTAATATAAAAAATATATTTCATAACTGATATAATAATGTTTATTTGGTATAAAATATTTATACTTTTTAATCTATAATTATATTAAACTATGATACTATTTTAGAATTGTATTTTTTTCGAGAACTGCAAAACGCAATACCCTTTACATCCCGGTGAATAAGAGTTAAACATGTCGTGTTTACACGGGTTTTTTTTTTGTGGGTATACAGCATCCACGATATTATAATAGACTCTACTTTTATTTATGACAAAGTCAACTCTAGATGTGGAAACAAAAGAAAAGTTCCTGCTGCATTAGCTCTTCTGACATGGAGGTAAAGTCTAGTGATTCCTTTCTGTAAGAAAGAAATTAAAGTCGAACACGCTGAAATTGTGATATAAATACAACCATGGTCCATGGCCCATGCCCAGGGAAAAGCTTTGCTTGCAGTTGTAGCACACCACCGCCCAGAAGGCAAATACAGTGGCAATCCACCATGCTATCATCGTCCGCCTCTCTCGTTAAGTTGCCCCTCCTGCCGCGCGGCCTCCTCTCGTACCTCCCCACATCCATCCTCCCGAGCGGCCGCGAGAGCACTGCCACGCCCACGCCCACCGCCGACGCACCCTCCACGCCGCCTTCTCCCAAGAAGATGTCGTCATCGTCTGCACAGCAGCAGCAGCAAGCGGAAGCGGAAGCGGGGAACGGGAGCACAGCAGCAAGGCCGGCACGGCGGCGGAGCTGGCGCGCGTGTTCGAGCTGTTCGACAAGAACGGCGACGGCCGCATCACGCGGGAGGAGCTGGAGGAGTCGCTGGGCAAGCTGGGCATGTCCGTGCCGGGCGACGAGCTGGCGTCCATGATCGCGCGCATCGACGCCAACGGCGACGGGTGCGTGGACGTGGAGGAGTTCGGGGAGCTCTACCGCGCCGTCATGGCCGGCGGCGACAACGACAGCGCCAACGGCAACGGTGTCGGAGAGGAGGAAGCTGCTGGCGGCGAGGAGGCGGACGAGGACATGCGGGAGGCGTTCCGGGTGTTCGACGCCAACGGCGACGGGTACATCACCGTGGACGAGCTCGGCGCGGTGCTGTCGTCGCTGGGCCTGAAGCAGGGCCGCACCGCGGAGGAGTGCCGGCGCATGATCGGCCACGTCGACCGCGACGGCGACGGCAGGGTCGACTTCCACGAGTTCCAACAGATGATGCGCGCCGGCGGGCTCGCCTCGCTCGGGTGACCCGGCCCGGCCGTGGCCGTACCCGTCGGCCGTCGTCGTCGTCCTGCACCTGGCGACCTGGCTAGCTATGGAGCGCCATGCGCTGCACCTGCATCTGCCGCATGCTTGATTCGTGCTAGAACCTGTAGATATTGCTTATTGGGGTGATCAGTGATGGGAGCTCACGTAACCACGCAGTTCCCGTCTTGTTTCTGTTGCTTTGTTCGTTAGAAGAAAAATGAAGTGCTTGCTAATTAACTGTTGTATTGCTTTGTTGCTCGTAAGATTTGCTCCGGGACAAAGGTTTCCCTTCCCTGTTTTATTCAGGTTCAGGGCTTTCTTCTGTCATGGCAACTGCCAAGCATCTCCAGTCCGCAGGCTGTATGAGGCCATGACCGTGAGCATTCTGAACATGTCGTCAGAATCTTGCTGATACCTGTTAGCACGCTACTGCATTAGTAGAAAGGGAGAGGGACAAGTAATGATAACTTGAGAAAAACACCACTGTTCCATCCATCCGAGAGTAGTTGACTTTGTCCGCTCACCAATCCATTCTCTTTTTTTCCCCCTCTCAAGCAACACGCGCGCTGCTTAGCTTGGCCGCTTAGGCTTGTGATGCGCACGACGCGTCACGACGAGCAACGAGTGTTTGGCATCTCCAATTTCAACGGAGCGGGACAGAGATAAAAAAAAAAGTCTGGAATGAGCATCCGGCATCCCGTTTCCCTCGAAAAAGCTCAGTTTGTCCCTGGGGCCATACGGTGGAATCACTGGGATCCGAACCAGAAAGCGAGGAGATGCTCCCTAATCCCTGACCGAGAAACATGCCTCGGGCATCCTGGGCTCCCGGCGCGCGGCAGCGTACCATCCACGCTCGTGCTCCGCGGCTGCGAATCTGCGATCCATCGCTCACCCGCCGTCCGGTGCGCGGCGCCCGTCCATTCCCCACGGCCTGGCGGCACCGGCCGGTCGTCACCGAGCACCCGCACACGGCACACCCATAGCACGGGGACCGCAATCCGGCCGTGCGAAACTAACCAACCAACCGCGCGCGGGGACCCGGCGTGCCAATGCCATGTGAACAGTTCGCCCCGCGCCTCCCCGCGGCCACATGCCCACGCCACGGCCCGCGCGACGCGACGCGACGCGACGCCATGCATGTCTCCAGCGCGGCTCCGGCCGCGCGGCTCGCTCGACCTTCGCCACCAGGCAGCGTTTCGGGCCGGGCCGCGGCGAAGGAGAGGGCGGCTGGTGCAACACCCGATTGACAACAAAAAAAAAGAGGGCGGCGGGTCCGGCTGAATGAAGACAAGAACTGCGTAACTTTGTGCTCGGTCGGTCTGGGTCTGGCTTTGCTGGATCACGGAGACGGGGCAGCACTTGACTTGGTCCCAGGATGCTCGAGCGAGCTGGACCGTTTCAGGTGTGATGGAACGGCGGTGGCCGCCGGCGCCGGGCATGCAGGTGCAGAATCCGTCTCGTGGTTGACCACCCTCGGGTCTCTTTTGTTAATTACTGTCGGATTGCTCTGTGATGCGACAGCTTCCTCTGACGCGACGACTCCATCTTTCCAGGCCGCTCTGGTACTGCCCCATTGGTCAGCGCCGCGAGTGTCCTAGGAGTCAAGGCTGGTTGACGAGGACTTGTACATTGACTCTACTTTCATGAATCATGAGAACATTTCAGGTGTATGACCACCACAAGGTTTCAACTCCCAGGTTTACCGGTTCAAAGGTCAGGCTTCAATCGGTGCCTTCCCAAAAGTCTTGGGTGGACTGGGCGCTGCGCATCATTTTGCTTGTCCATTTGTCAAACATCTAAAGGCATTACCAGGTGTCTGAGACTCTGAGAGCAAGTATAATACATAAGTAGGCTATAAATGTTGAGATAGAAAGAGGAGAGAAACAAACTATAAATTTACAATCAGATTAAACATAAGAACCAAATAATTTTGTGAGAGAAATAAGTGGGTCATATATATATTAATACACGAGTCGGCTAAGAGATAGGTTACGAAGATTCTTGCAACCAGCACAAGCATATTTGGTAGTAGTAATAAAACTATAAAATAGAGACCAACTACTACTCCGCAACCACAAAAGAACTATCCATAATTATAAATGTCTTTGTTGCAGTTGTACCTCAATTCTTCCTTCCTTATATAAATACTCCCTCCATAATTAAAAAGCTTGTCGTTTAGGACAAGGTTTAAGTGAAATATTGAGAATATAAATCATGAATAACTTTAAAATTGTTGAGTTTGAAAATGTGAAAATCATATCAATAGATTTGTCTTGAAAAATACTTTCATAAAAATATACATATATCATATTTCAATAAATATTTTTTAAAAAATAAACGGTCAAAGTTACACTTTGAAGACTGTACCGTTCTAAAAACGACAAGCTTTTTGAGTATGGAGGGAGTATACCCCTTGACCCTATTGTATTTCTTTGTCCTCCCAAATTACTGAAAACTGGCGGCAGCGCCTCCTCTCCACCCCATGACGGCTCCTCTCTTCAAACCGGTGGTCGCGCCCCACTACTCTTTTTGTTAGTGGATCTCGCAGAGTCGCAGGTCCATTGAGATCTAGGCGGTCGCACTCCCCTCCAGAGGCTGCGCTTCCATAGATCGATGACCTCTCCTGCCCATTGGAGGCAAAGTGTATGACCGCCTAGATTCAGCTTTCAATTTATATGGTGTAAACTCGAGGTCATGCTATGCACCGACTAGGGTGGCACGGAGCATCATGTCGACCAACTTTTTTTTTCCCGTATCCACGTTGGCCCACTTCTGCATGTCTATGCACGGCCCAATTCCGCACGTCCACACAAGGCCTTCCCACCAAGGAAGTTGCATGCAAACCGTTGAACGGTGTTTATGTACATGCATAGTGCTAGGAAAAGTGAGCCAAAGTTTTTTATAAAGTTTTTAAATATGTAGTTGTTAATTTACCATTGTGTTTGTTACAATAAATTCTTCAAAATAAGATCTCACAGGAATGTATTTTAATAAAATTTTAATAACAAACATCTATCTTATCAAAATAGAATATTTTTTTTATTGAGAAGAGACGATGTTCTAGACCTAAAGATAAAATGTTCCGTTTTCCTATGACAAATGTTCTAAGTAAAAAAAAACAAGATATCATATTTGGAATAAAAAAATTCTATAATATAAATGACAAAAGATAGATAAATATCATAATATAAATAGAAGCCAAAAATAATAAAAGATAAAACAAAGCATAAGAATAAAAATAAAAGATCATGTAATACCAAAAATTTAAAAGAACACCACATGGATACTAATTGAATACATAAAAATGCATCATAAAACATCACATGTTGAAAGGACCTTAATGTCATCTAAAGCGAGGTGAATAGGCTTGCTGAAAGGTCTAAATATGGCTAGAGGGGGGGGGGTGAATAGCCTATTAAAAATTCTACAACAACACTAAGCAAACTCGTTTAGAATAAAACACGTCAAAAAGCAAGTTTGCACTAGCACTACAAGGGTCGGCAAGCCACCTACTACAAATCTAGTTACTAGCAAGATATATCCTCTGTCACACACAAGAGCTAGATAACTAGTGCTACTAGACTAAACTACACAAGCTAAGCTAGAGGCTCTACTTTGCAAGAATGTAAAAGAAGTAATGCAAAGCTAGAGATACAAAGGTTATACCGTCTCGAAGAGAATACCAATGAGATAACCAATCAATCACAAGATGAATCTTCGGTAGAGAGACAATGAGACACAATATTTTTACCGAGGTTCACTTGTTTGCCAACAAGCTAGTCCTCGTTGTAGCGATACACCTACTTGGAGGTTCGCGTGCTAATTGACATCACACACCAAACCCGTCATCGGGTGCCGCAAAACCAACACAAGATAGGGATCCACAAGCTACGAGCAATCCACTAGAGATACCTTTTGCGGACTCCCGCGGGGAAGGTTCAAGAACCCCTCACAATCCACCGATCGGAGCCGGAGACAATCACCTTCCTCCGCTCAACGATCCTCGTCGCACCAAGCCGTCTAGGAGGTGGCAAGCTCCAAGAATAACAAGAACTCCCGCGATGACGACGATCACCAAGTGCCACTAGGATGCAATCAATCAAGCAATGCACTTGGTTCACTCAATCTCTCATGAAATTAGCAAGTGTATCAATGAGAATGAGTGGTGGAGGCTCTCACAAATGAGCACTAGTGTGTGAGTGATGAAAATGTGCAAGAGGTGCCCCAAAGGGCCGACCATACAACCATATATAGCCTCCACTCACAACTAGCCGTTTTGCCCCTAAAAAACGCTTTCTGCGCCCACTCCGGACGCTAGCAACAGTGTGGGGTCCGGACCATCAACAGCGTCCGGACGCCCCCACACAGCAGAGACAACTCCTCTATTCCCTTCTCCGGATGCAGCCTCCGGGCGCGCACAACGCGCCGTCCGGACCAAGCCGCATGCGTCCGGTCAACCTCTGATTCAAACAACCTTCTTCCCGCGCTGGCCACCGCTTGCCACGCGTCTCCGGACGTCACTGTAGCACGGGTCCGGACTCAACGCTTCCAGCGTCCGAACCCCAGCAGAGAGCTCCCGAGAGCCTCAAAACGCTCTGGACGCTGTCCGGATCCACCTGTCCGAACACGCACTAGCGTCCGGATCTTCTTCCAGAAGCCAGCAGAGAGCACTAGCACTCCGAACGCGCGTCCGGAGCATAGCGTCCGGACCACAAACTGCGTCCGGACCACTGCTCGCAGCAAGGACTGCCTAGGGTATGTGTCCGGACGCATACGCGAAAGTCCGGACCCATTAAACCCTAGCGTCCGGACCTCCAAACTTGGTCCAAAACAGCCTCCAACTTCTTCCAAGCTTTCAAGGAGCTGACGCTAAGTGATCTCAACACTTGTGCACGTGTGTTAGCTTTTAGTTCACATTTTCTTGGAATTAAGTGGTTGTTTCACTAGTTCAATTGATTTTATATGCAATGCAAAGAACCTAGTGGCACATGATAACCGTAATCAAACACAAGAGCTCCCTCCTTGATAGTATGGCTATCTATCCTAAATGTGATCACACCCTCTATGGTGTCTTGATCACCAAACCGAAAATGGATTCCTATTTCACCTTTGCCTTGAATCCCTTTTCCATTTTCCTTTGCACTTCACCTCCACCATGCTAGAGCCTTGCAATCATCACCTTTGATCCATTAGCTCCATCACATGGCATGTACCAACCTATCTCATGATTCACATTTAGAGATCAAGGTTAGTACTTAGGTAGGTTTCATCAATTACTCAAAACCAAACACATGGGGACTCTCACTTGCTTAAAATTTGAACTCAATGCAATGATTAGTATAGGTGCAACACTGCCATACAATAACACTGCCTCACTAAAAATGCAACACCACAGCGCCTAGAGACAAGCTCAAACTATAATTCAAAAATTGCCCAAAAAAATTAGATCGGGTAAATTACCAAGCTTTCTAGGGTAGTGTTGAACCCATTCCGCCACTTGAATTGAGTCGAAAGATTATGCACAAGTATCTTGGGACCAAACCCTAAAATCACCAACAAACAAGTATAGCTCAATACAAAGCAAGAACACACAGGTGACAAGGTGTTTATCCCATAATTTAACTCGCCATCAAGACTTACCTATGTCCACATTGTTGAGAAAACCACTAAGGTTTGGGCTTTGCAACCCTTATCCTCGTTCTCAAGTCAAGAGAGTGAATTCTTGAGATAAGAGGTTTCCACTAGATGATTGGGGTGATAACGAACCTCTCAGGGCTGCCACACAAGTTGACAAGCTTCCGGGTGACACTCTAGCTAGCTAGGAGCAATCTGCAAGAGTAACAAATGCAATCCATCGGCTTAGAATGTGAACCAAGTACTTTAGGAGTTGTAAAATAGTAGGGGTTGCTTTCTAAGGGTAGTCCCAACCTAAAACTACATGTAGTTTTCATAGCATTAAATACCCTGTCAATTAAGCAAAAAATGTTGACATGGCACTAGAGTTAAGGAAGAGAGAGGAAAAGAGGAGGAAACCATTTCTCAGATGAGAAACGATTTCGGCTCATCATCCAACAACTCAAGACACGAGCTTTTTGGCGTTGGGGACGAGAGGTCATTTCCAGTCGCAAGGGAGAAGATGGAGGAGAGAGCTCGCCAGCAGCCTAGGACACGGCGCCCACCGCTGCTCGCTCGCACGCACGTCGGCGGCTGCACACACTAGCATGGCGGCTGCGCTCTTCAGGTCGGCGTTGCTACTCGCGTGCGCCTCCAGGCCATGCTTGCTCGTGCTTCGGCGACCAAGCCTTGCCCGCAACAGCCCCACATGACCTCAAGCTAGTAGTCGGGCAGTCCTGTGAGCCACCGTGGCCGCTCAGCGTGCGCTAGTGGCTGCATGTGCCTGCACCACCATGGCTCGTGCACGCCAACATCGTAAATCTGGGCAGGAAGAGAAAAGAGGAGGGAGGAGGGAGAAGAAAGCAAAGGAACGTGGATTGGTGGGATTTTTTTTTGGAACCACACCGTGTAAATGGTCGGATGGACGCGGTAGTTTCCTCGAGAGGTTTCCTAGGCGATGGAAACTACCATCTGGTTTCGGGTTGGGACTGCCCTAATACAGCTTGGAGGCTCAAACTCTCTTGGATTTGCATGGAAATTAAAGAGAGAAGCTTGAGGGGAGAGAGAGAGCTGCTATGGTCACACTAGGAGGGGGAATGGTCGATCTGAAGTAGATCACCATTCTGAGGGATAAGAAGAGGTATACATATTCCATAATTCTAACGATCAAACAATGAGTTAAGTCGCGGTAGTGCCACAACTGAACTACGATAGTGCCTTGGTGTGGCAGTACCCCGCCTTAGCGCAGCAGTGCCTCAATGGCAGTGCCTCACTTCAACACAACAGTGCCTCACTTGCGAAGCATCACGAGAAAGTAAGAGTGAGTGGCTTGCTACCGTGGCTAGACATAGAGGATATTTTGGTGGAACTTTTGAGCACTTGGTTGTGCATTAAAGCTTGTGCATTGTATCTCCCTTTATAGTATGTCTTTTCCTAAACTCAAATGAAATATAAAGAATTAAAAATGTCTTTGAGTTTGTCACTACAACCTTTTATAATTGGGGGATCCACCATCAAATTTATTGTCTTCATTCCCATTATACCTTGAGCATGTGACTTGAACCATAACACATGTGAGGTCAATCCATGACCTCATGTTACTTTCACTAATGATTTGATCCTCAACATAATGTGACTTCTCATAGCTTCATTAGTTTCTTGACTCAATGCAAGTACTCTCTTCTTCACCTTAATCATGGTACCTTGGTCCTCAATACATTGCTTGCCCTTCACCTCTGCTTAGTCCCTTAAAGTCTTTTCCTTACTATCTTCACCCTATCAAGCTATATTCAAGTCACATCATATTACCAATCCAATAAAAAACATTTCTTCAATATTATGATTCTTGTTTGAATATATTCTTGATAGGAATGTTGAGATCAATCAAGCTTTAGTTTGATTAACATAGAAACATATATAAATTGACATCAATATGATTAAGCCAATTCACACTTCCTTATATCCTTTTCATTTTGGCTTGACATTCCCAATACTCACTTCAATATATATATTTGCGCTTCTAGCTTGACCATATTAATGTAAATTGATTTTCCAAATCTTTATCAATGCAAACAAACCAATATAGAGATAGACTTATATCCAATGAGTTGCGTCCCTTGTCATTTGATTTATGTTCAACACTTAGCAAACTTATTAGATATTTAATTGTGTTGTGATTTAATTCATCAAAGCCCACTAAAGGGCCAGATACACTTACACATTGTATGATAAGTTTTAGGGTTTTTTTTTTTGCTTTGATCTAAGAATTTTGTTGAAGAATCGAGGTTTGCCCCCATGAATTTTTTCACATTAGATGAATGTTATTTGGTAAAATAGCTAGTGAGCGTGGTTTCTTGCTAGGATTGTTGTTTTTAAGTAACCCCAAGGGCCTACTTGGTTCACTTCCAAAATTTGTAAAGCCATGGTTTTAGCTAGTATGCTACCAAAACTTGTCAACATATCACATTTGACTTGCCAAATCTTTGGCATTTTTTTGGCTAACTCTTGCTTGTCAAACCTTTGGCGTCACAATTTTTGGTCATAAACCAAGCAGGCCCTTAGCCTTCTAATTGGTTCCATCTTATTAAGGACGAAGGAAGTAGCATAGTGCTAGTATGAAATATTTATTATTATCTAGCCTAATTTTATTTCATACATCAACTTGGATTTTTAATAGAACGCGATAATAATAGGTGAGAATCAATGTAATCTTAACTTATTATAATTTTCATTTCATCAGCATCATGACATTGGTATAAAGTCGAATCCATTCACGTACACGTCTCTACAATCTCCAAAGTGTAACAGGATCAATAGTTTCTAGATATTACTAACTTTTATGTACATAGTTAACTGCGTCAGTGATTAAGTTTTTTGAAGTTAGTTTCTTAATCATACATTTCATATATAATGTTATCAATAGATAATAGTTTTTACAGTTGACCTCTATACATGAGTGTATTTTACTCCTGATTCAATACATGTTGTTGAGATAGATATAGAAAAAGGATCAACTCTTAAAGATATTTTCAACAAAAATCCATCATTGTGCATTTACAACATCAAATCAACCATTGGTTGATACCATTTTTATGCATACCCAAAAACATCTCCACGTATAATTTTCTTTACAATTTTGTAATTGTTGGCACTTAGACTATACACAGCGCACTCCTGAATAAGCACTTGCAGGAGATAAAAACTCGCACCGCAGTCCCGGAAAACACACTCTACTTTGTTTCGTCCCCTATGCGTGCAGCATGTACGACGCTTCCGCCACAGGCTTGCGCGAGCCCGCTGCTGCTGGTGCAGAGGCACAGAGAGCTGCATGCGTCGCGCGGGAAAGCAAGAGAGAGAGCAATGCGTGGGTCCCATTCCTGATATTACTTTTCTAACAAATTTAAAAATGTTATAACTCCTAAACTAAAAATTCAAGTTAAATTCTGTTTACACCATTAAATTCGTTTCAATAAATACTTCAAAACAAGATCTCGCACGGATATATTTAGATAAATTTTATTTATAAACATATGGGTCCCACTGTTGAAAGTTGATATAGAGTATAAGATATAGGGGTTGATGGGTGCGGAAGAAATATATATAGAGGAAAGAAACTCGCTGATCAGGACAGAATATTCCTTTTAGAGGATGAATATAGAGGAATAGCAGTGCAGACAGTCTTATATAATTATATATTTTTAATAATTTTTATGACTTTAAAATTATTGACTTATATCAACTTCTAACAAAAAAAAGTAATGGTTGTTGTATATCAGCAAGGTAATGAAAGAAGTCGATACTTTTAATTTGATCCATCCGGTATCTTGGTCACAAACCTTCGGGAAACTGTTCTAAAAGTTAGAGTTCCAATCTCTCAATTTATTAAGGATGGTTAAGGTACCTATAATCTAAACTTCCGATTCTGTCTTTTCATGTTGTTATGTTTATCTATTCTATCAGTCAACAACTCTATATACCAAAATCATATTGTGGGGACTTCTACAAATATGGTGATGTCGCTATGTTCAAAAGTGCTATAAGGAAGCTTGGGATCTACATCATAGAGTTTAAACAACAAAATGGTGTTATGTGTATCTTAAACTTGTTTAATCCTTTGTTGTGGTATGTGTACCTTAAACTTATTTAATTCTTTGTTAACGTGCTGATAGTAGTAGTCTATGTTATAAAAGGCATTAAACACTAAGCGAGTGGTGACCCATTTCCTAGATTTAAGCATGTTTAAGTTCCTAACGTGCTTTAACATTTTGTTGTAGCATAAATTGAAAAAAAGTTAGTCTTAGACCTAGCAAATGATATGAGAGTGACCAATTAAGAGAGTGTAAATGAATAAGTCTATGTCCCTCTCCACCTTCTTCCTTCCCCTCTTTTATACATGAGGGAGAGAAGAGATTTTCATAATTTACCTTAGTAGAGCTTGCATATACAAAAGAGCATCTAGAGGCTATAAATGAGCCCTAATCAATATCTCACAAGCCTATTGACTATGTAATTGGATTTTGAACACACTAATGTAGACCTAACACTTTTTATACAATACACCCCAACACAGTACTCAAATCATCCAGTATATACATTAAATTATATGCCCATCTGTCAAAAGATGTTAGAAAGACAAGGGCATGTGGTCTAGTGATAGCGTGGTCTAGTGGTACACTACCCATCAGAATTTAAACTTAGTTTCACATCTTTTTTAGTTTTTATTTTCAAAAAAAAAGTCGGGTAAACCGCACATGTGCGCGTTATGTAGTACTGCGTGTTTCCTACACACTTGAGATTGATCCTCTCAATCTCTTTCTTTGCATATGTAGAGACTCACACGTATGTCTGTGTGTGGTGTGATAGTGTGAGTGTGGAGTATGTAGGTTGTGTGTGTCCAGTTATACCCTCTCAAAAATATTAGAAAGAAAAAAGAAAAAAAAATGATGGTATGACCTTTTATTTAGTGGCCCATCTAGAAGCGAGAATCCCATTAATTCAATACAAACCCATGTTCCACCATAACTAATATGTTTTTACCATAATGTCTTATTTAGGTAGTCATGTGAATTGAGTTTGGGCTATGAGATAGAAAATGAGATCTGGGTTAAGGATGAGGATATGAGTTTTTTTATTCATTTTATATGCTTTGCTTCTCTTTTAAGGTTTGAGTTATATGTTGGAGCCCATATTATAAATAAAAGAATAAAAAACATACTTTTCTCTCCTGTGAGCTGTGAGTCAGCTCCATTTAATTCTAATTCTCTAGAAAAGTTGATTCTCTTATATAAGTTGATGGATTGTTTGTTTGAGTGAAATCGACCTTAGAGATCATAGCAACTAGCATTGGTTAAGAGGCTTGCTTGTGGTGAAGTAGAGCTAGAGCAATTTGGTAACCCACCATCTTATTATTTTAAAAAGATTGCTCTAGTGCTTTGAAGAAAATTTTTATACACTATTCATCTCCCCTTGCCATTTAAATCCTATCAGCATAGAGACTAGTGGTTTCAGACCTCGCGAGTGAACCGCCAGCTCTACACCAATGTTTAGCAATGATGCATGCGTGACCAATCTCGTCATAGAACTAGCTCTTCCCACGCTAGACAGGTGTGGCTCTTCATCGATTGTTCTCGACCATAACCCACTCCTCCCATTGGGCATGGATTGATGGCATATAAGCTCATCTTATCCCAATCCCATGCTCGGTTCTTGTCCCATCTAGATATCCAAACAACAGTTATGCTATCCACCTTCCCTTTCCATTCCAATTGTCCTTTTTCCCACGAGAATTTATAGCAAATCATTGAAAAAAATCATAAAATGGAAATTTTTACAAGCATACATTTAAATAAATCAGCAACTAAAATATACATGATCCAATGAGTATTAATATTTTACTACAGTTCAAGCATACAATAATTAGCCAACTACAAAAATTTCAATACAATTGGACTATAGAAACTGCGGCTATGAATTAATTACAAAAAATATAGATCTAAAGCTATAACAAAAAATATGTACTAAATCTTGCCATTATATGTTCATTGTGTAGATCTACACATGTGGAGTCCAACAAAATTAGATCTTTCATTTTATGTTTTTTCTATGATTTGTTATAATTTTTAAAGATTCAGCTAAAATAAATTCAAAAAAGTTATGGCTTATATCCGGTTAGAGAGTTAAAACGAATGGTTTTAAAAGCTTAGGAGATAGTTTATCCGGGTTTTAGAGTTTATACTGATTTTCATGAAAATTGAGGTAGGTAATGTGGATTTTTCCAATGAGAAACGAAAGTAGAGTCGGCCCAGACAGTCCTCCTCAGGCCTCAGTTGGTGCTCCTACACGGCTACACCGGCCTGGGCGGCTGGGCCTGTAGCCAGCCGCGGGCCTTTTTTGTACGGCCCACACGGCCGAGAGAGCCCGAGGCGTCGTCCCCGTCACCCAGAAGCGCTGCCCAGTCCGCTCCCGCAGAAAACTCTCTCTCTCTCTCTCTCTTTGCGACAACTCCCGCAGAATTCTCGCGCCGCAATGCGCCAGCCAATGCTCCCGCACGCTCGCGCCGCCCAGCGCAGGAGCCCCACGCCGTCGGCTTAGCGCCTAGAGCTTCCACACGCTTCGGTCCAAGGCACCGACGTGGTTTCTCCCCCCCCCCCCCCCCCTACTTCGTGCGCTCCTGCCCGGTGATGGCCAGCCGTTTCTTCCTGCTCCGTCGGCACACAAGGTTGTGGCAGCGACAGGCACCACGGTCTCGCTCGCTTTGCCCGTCGTCTTGCGGTGGGAACATGATGTCTTCCCATGGGACGCTGGAGCCCGCGCATCTGCCTAGCTCACCATCGTAAGAGTCAGACAAACCCCATTGTTCCTCCTGCCCTGATGTTTACTTTTAAGTGGTCGATGCAAATTTAGTGAGCTGATGATGAATATATTACTGGGTCTAGACTTTGCTTTCGATTGCTCCTGTGCCGTTGGTCTGCGATGAAATGATAGCCCCTCCCCGGGGCATAGTTGCATCAGGTGTTTGTCTAAATGCCTGAGAGGGGAACCTTTGAACACGGTTTATTGTTTTATGCTTTCAGCCACGTTTTTACATTTGTGGTCTATAGTTTATCTCTGTCTGTGCACACAGCAGTACAGCACATTGTGATCCTTAGCGGTGGACCAGTTCATTATTGAAGCAATTCCACAATTCTGCAGTTTTCTTGTTTCGCATGTTCTGATTCTGTTCTAGGTATACTTTCCACAAGGTTTTCAACCGAGATGCTGGCTTCTTCAGTTGGTTGCAAAGTTGTAACGTTCAAGCCTACCATTGTATCCATACAAGTCGATCAGTCAATAGTAGAAATCAGGCTACTGCAGAACCTCAACAAAATCCAGGAGTGTCTGTACCTGTTAATGATTCTGGTGAACCAAAACCCAAGAGGGGAAAGCTGAAAGGAAGGAGGGCGGTAACAAGATTTTTGAAATCCTTGAGATGGAAAAAGAAAAAGGAGATTCAAAGAATGACTGCAGAGGAGAAGATTTTGTACAAACTGAAGCTAGTAAGTTGCATTGCTATTCCCTCCATACCTATGTATTTGATTTGATAACAGTGATTCTTTAAAATAAAGATATGAAGTCTGCTTACGTTCATGTGAGGTAGCTTGATATCCAATGTTCCTATTCATCCTTTGGCATTGGTTGAGCCTTCACACTAGCAAGAAATTGCTTCGTATGTGTCTATCATTCATAATCACTCTATCCTGAATGTATTCTACGTTTTCTTGGATTTGCTATAAAGGCTCAAAAGAAGGAAGAGCGGCTTGTTGCAGCACTGAAAAAAATTGAACCAGAAGATCCATCAGAACCTATGCATGATCCTGAGGTGCTTACACCTGAAGAGCACTTCTATTTCCTCAAGATGGGCGAAAAATGTAAAAACTATGTGCCTGTTGGAAGACGTGGAATTTATCAGGGAGTGATCTTGAACATGCACTTGCATTGGAAAAAGCATCAAACTCTCCAGGTAATTGTGAAAACATTCACACCAGAGGAGGTCAAGGAAATTGCCACTGAGTTAGCCAGACTAAGTGGTGGGATCGTGCTTGACATTCAAGATGGGAACACAATTATTATGTACAGAGGGAAAAACTATGCACAGCCACCGCCAGAAATCATGTCTCCAAAAATTTCACTGTCTAGAAAAAAGGTACGTCTTCTGGCATCATAGTGCAAGGAAAAACATATCTACATCTGTACCATAGGATGTATGTTATAGTTAGGTATAAAACATTAATAGAACACTAGTAATAGGACGGTTCCAAGAAGTTCAAGCAATATGAGCCATGATAAGGCTTTCCTAAGTTTGTGTGATTTTGTTTCAACAAGTTATCTATCAATGTTGCAGTATTACAGAATTGGAAACATATCCAACCAATTTTATCTAGGTAGAGGCAAGGGTGTATTAAGGTGTAAATTAATACTCCCTCCGGTCCGTTTTATGTGGCGTCAACACTGATATTCCACATACCAAGAACAATTTAATCCAGCTTTATTATCTAGCCCACCTCCCCTTATAAGTGGAGCCGTTACCAATTACATGTAGGAAAGAGAGAAGTGGCCCAATAAAAATAGAGATCAATTTTGCATGCACGCATCCATGGCCTGAGAAAAAAGCGAAAACCTCTTGGTAACTGGTGCACATCATTTAATACTAGTGCATGTCACTGTGTTACGCCAGATAAAATGGTCATTCTCTAAAACT
Source organism: Microstegium vimineum (assembly GCA_022036555.1). Classification (NCBI taxonomy): domain Eukaryota; kingdom Viridiplantae; phylum Streptophyta; class Magnoliopsida; order Poales; family Poaceae; genus Microstegium; species Microstegium vimineum. The sequence continues at coordinate 419,194 of CM039140.1, read as the reverse complement.
AGCATACGCCACATAAAACGGACCGGAGGGAGTAATATACTAAGGCATAGACAAATAGTTATCCTTTTTTCTCTCTAAAAGTTTTTTTGTTCATCATATTTATTGTTTTGGAATTTTCAATTAGGCACTGGATAAATCCAAATATATGGAAAAGCTCAGAGCTCTTAGGCGGTACATTCCCAGGCTTGAGCAGGAGCTTGAAGATCTTCATGCTCAGATGAAGTTGGCTGGAGAGCATAAAGGACAAAGTGTAGGGAAATATGTTTCTTCAATTTCAGACAATACAAACAGTATGCCAGCGAGAAAAGAACCTTGTAGTACAGTTCAAAGCAAAACCGTATCTGATCTCCTGTCAGGAAGTGTAGAGGGATCCAAGAGGTTAGAGGATGAAAGTTCTGAGGTTGAGGACGACTCAGCTTCAGAATCTTTGTCATTTTCAGAGTCTGAGGATCTCTCTGACATTTTTGAGACAGAATCAGAAGAGCAGGAGGACAACAAGGATCGCCCCTTATATCTCGATAGGCTGGATAAGTTTCCCTCAGAAAAAAATGATAATGAACCAGATGATTTCGAGGAGCATCTACGGAAGATTGCTTCACTTTCAGATAAGACTGATTCACCTTCAAAAGAACTGAAAGTGTCAGAGCTCGATGAGATTGATAAAATCTTTCTGAGAGCTAGTTCATTGTTGAAGAAACGGTGAAAATTTGGGATTTGTATAAGACGATCTTCATATTTATATGCACTGTGAAAAGTATTTTGTGCAGTTTTAATGGCATCTTCAGCAACAATTTACTCTCGTCTAGTGATAGTGCCAACCCTTACTATCGTTTTACAGTGATCATAAGATAACTGGAATTCAGTGGGGTCATTTGAATTCGATGACCAAGCTTTGATGCCATAGAGCAGATTCTTATGGTTTCATGCTTTTGTTGAAATCCTGGTGTTAGCTGTAGCGAGTATCCACTCATACACAACTAGAGTATTGCTTCATTTGGTTCAATTATTAATATTTCTTTTACTGGGGATAGATTGGGGTAGTGTCGGTTGATCTCCCTGTATTGTTAGCATAACATTTCAGGTTTGTAACCATAAACTAGCTCATTTGTAATGATGACTTGTGATTGTGAAATAAACTGCACGCAGATTGTAAAAGAATAAATTAGCCAATGTTCAGATCTTGGTGCTTCCGAATGATCTCGCTACACTGCATTTTTATCCCATTGGCAAACTTGTCTCTGTTAATCAACGTGTGTTTGTCAATTTGACCGCGTGTTCAGGCGACACAAATGTTTAGTTGATGCAAGCACGATGGTATCACTGTTCACGTGTAAGCATCTGATAGAATGGTACGCCAGCTGAAGAACATTTGTACCAAGTGAATTCATCTCATACATCAAACCGATCTCATTTATCAGGCTGAAAGTATGGCCCTGCCTTATAATTACATACTATGTCCGAGTACAACATAAGCGTCAGTGCATCTCATGATGGTATACATACATATCTTTGCATACACACACATCATACAAAGATCTCTCATCTCAGCCAAGATCAGGAACGATGAAGTAGTCCTCGTCGTCCTCAGGCACCTCCATCCGTGGCTTCTTGCTCTGGCGCGCTACTCCGTTCGTCTTGTAGAACCCGGCGTTGCTCGCTGGCTGCGGCGAGGCGAAGAGCTCGGGAACCTCCGCCGTGGTGGTTTTGGCGGGTGAATGGGCGTGGAACAGGTCGATGTCCGCGAACCACTCCAGCTCCTTGAAGCCAAGAGGCGAGTCTTTCTGCAACAGCAACACACAAAAAATAACAGATGACATAAGAGTATGAAATCGAAAAACTTGTGGTTGATTTCTAGTCCTCGCTGTCAATCAGTAAGAGCAAGAGGTTTAGGATGGTTAGGTTCTTGCCTTGTCGCTGGATTCGTAGTCTGACAGCTGCAGGAGGTCCTCGACGGCCCAACCGGACGGTGGCAGGAACGGCGACGACGGCACCTCCTGCGGCAGCGCGTCCTCGACCGCCGTTGTCTTGGTGGTGGCTCCGGCAGCAGGCGCGCCGACGGCCGCCGCGGGCTTGGAGCTGCCCTTGCTGGACGGCGGCGGCGGGACGCCGTCGGCGCCGCAGACGGAGCTGAAGCCGACGCGGATGCCGGTGGCGAGGTAGCGCTGGTGGTTGCCGGAGAGCGTGCCGGGGACGTGGATGGGCTCGTCGCAGTCGCGGCAGAAGAGCGCCCTGTCCTCGACGCAGAAGATGAAGGCCGGCTTCTCCTGGCACACGTCGCAGCGCGGGACGCTGGCGTTGCCGGCGGCGGCGTTGCCGAGCGGGAGCCGCTGGTGCTTGCTGGCGAGCCTGTTGGCGCCGTGGATCTCGACGTCGCAGCGCGCGCACAGCGCCGCCTCGTCTGCGCAGCACACCACCGTGGCCGCTGCCGCCTCGCACGCGTCGCACTGGATCCTCATGCCGCCCGCCCCCTCTCCTACTCCTACTCCTACTCCTACTCCTACTCCTCTCCAGGCGGCACACCCAGCTCTCACCTAATCCGGAGGTTCCCGCTCGAGACCACAGACCAGCGGCCACCGAAAAAATCAGCACGGCAACGGGAGCAAAGCAGCGAGCAACTGGCGTGGTTGGCGCGTATAAATCGCGCGGTCACGCCCCGGCACGCGGTGGGTCTGGGCGGGAGGGCCCCGGACCAGCCGGACGGGGTTGGGCTATGTGGACGAGAGGCGCTCTCGGCTCCGCTTGTTGCTTGGCGGCTTCCGCTGCAGGCGGGGAGTATCTCCTCGGGACCGCGGGCGCGGCCGCGCGGGCCAAGATTTTGATTTGTGTAGGGGCCCGAGTGGGGATGGGCGGGCGAGGCGATCATTCCGTTCCGTTCCGTTCCGTGGAATTGGAGACGAGGAAATTGTGGCCACTTGCGAGAAAGTTGCAGCTCTGCACTTGCACCGTTGCACGGGAGCGGGACACTCCCGGTACCGGTAGGCGGTAGCGACATGGTTCTCCGTTTCGTGCGGGGATTTTTCTGTCCATGTGCATGCATGGTCCGCCAGTGTACCTGTCTGGTACGGGGCGTGGCCGTGGGCCGTCGACAGGGGAATCGAATCCGTACGCGCCACACGCACGCTTGAGACGTGCCACAGACCCATAGTGTCGACACGTGAGTGCAACAGCTCTGCTTTATGAACACACTTCGAGCTGGTTCGTTTCGTGTGCGATTTGGAGATGGAAAAGGACCGAAGGGGATTAAATGTACTGTGACTCAAAATCTCACTCATCTTCTTTGATCTTTTTCTCTTTTCTTAAAAAGAGTATAAGAGCTACGCGAGCTCAATCAGAAGCTTATGAGGTGAGTCATAACTTTATAACTACTCCCGTTTTGATTTTTTTGATACATTCATTTTGCTATGTATAAATCTGGATATAGTAATATGTCTAAGTACATAACAAAATGGATAAAACAAAAATGTTAAAAAAACTTATAATTTAGAACCGTAAGAATAGTTTGAACTCACACGAGGTGAGTCGTAAGCTTAGAAGGTAAGAATAGTTTGAACTTACACGAGGTGAGTCATAAGCTTCTTCACTACCGAATATAAATAGACTTTAAATTACACCACATGTTTGTACAACGCCCATTCGCAATAGACTAGCGAAGTTAGATAGACTTAGATTACACCATGAGTTCACACAACGTCTGGACACAAAAGACTACTACTCGCTACATGTTTGTTGTTGACCACAAGTTAAGCTTGTTATTTCATTTTATTGAGCAGATTTAATGAAACCGTTGACTCCTCAACTTATTAGCCTGTTATTTTTCTCTCACAATAAAACAATATCAGACGGTTTATTTGCGCAGATCGAGCCGAACAACCCAAGATCTGGATGGTGCGAATCAGGAGCTGTGTCATGTAACGTTTGGGGGTATATGTGGCCATGGAGCGCTCATATTTTCTGATGGATAGCCATTCCAATTGGCAGAACCTGCCGCGAGCCAGCACACTTGTCAGTGTGTGATCCAGGCGGAAACCGGAGAGTGCTTCGATCTCAGCCATACCTCGTCCCACGATATTTTGGCAGCTTGATGTAGAGAGCTGTGACAGCTTGAGATGCATATTATCGCGAAGGCCTTCGCAGCAGAGAAAGAAAAATCCGGCGTTGCATGCAGAAGTAAAAAAAAAAGAAGAAAAGAAAACTCTTTATTTTGGATTGACTTTGTTTTTCACAGATGAAAACCACACGACGACGACATAGTGCGGAGTAGTAGTTTTATAAATAGTTCCTAATTAGTGTCTAGACATTCAATATGACAGTGATTTTTTTAAAGTCTTTGTAACTAAACACCCCCTAGTATGCTCATGCACTACGCAGTAATAAATGCTCCGCTGCTTCAAGCATGACCGCACGATGACGAAAGCATGGGTTAGATTAGAGCAGGCAAACGCAACAGGGATCATCATGTAGAAGTCGAGCGCCGAAACGGGACGGCCAACGGACTTGAATGCGGCGGCCAGACAGGCCGGACCCGGAGACGGGGAGGCAGGGCTGGGGGCATTCATTTTCTTTCACACAAACGACAAACACGGAGCAAGCAAGGTGGCTGGCTGGCTGGCCGGAAACCCTGCCGCCCTGAACTTGTCCAGATTTTTATGAGTCGGGATCCCGTGGTAGCGCCTCAGGTTTCCGTTTGTTTGAGGGTTCATTTGTCGCCGCGCCGACGACGGGCGTCCGTCCAGCCGGATCTGCAGTCTTGAGAGTAGCTGTGTATCAGGTTAGGGCTTGATGAGAATTTTGGAACCGTAATATGCTGATACCCCATCTTCTCTCCTCCTTTACACGGCGCATAAATTTCACACCTTACCGCTCCAGTTACGGTTTCCGAACTTCACTGTTCGAAATATGGTCTGAATATCTTGTCATGATATGGTTTGTTCGGCTGATAGCATGACTAATAAATCAGGTTGATAAGTCAAGCGAAAAAGATAATGATAACATGTGAAAAAGACTCTTGATGAAAAATAAAGGGAGAGACATAAGAAGAAGCGAAAAAAAAAGGTATGGGGATTGTTTTCTTTTCGCACGGTTCGTCCTGCGCACTAATTGGTTTTGATTTGATTCACGATGAATGATGGGGTTTAGATTCGGACTCGGAAATAGTCGCTGTTGGAGCCCTGCCCCTGCCAATCAAAATTGTGGCCTGCGTTGCTTCGCCCCGCAGATGTGTAGGGCGTCGTGCGCCATAACGCATGTGGGGCCCAACAGTTAGGTCCGCCCAGTCGCCGTCATGAATGAATGTAGCACAGTTGCATCGGTACAGAAATTAAACGTACTTACGTACTAGCTTTGTTTTTTATTAGATTAGACCTCGCATCTAACACCAGTCTGGACTCTGGAGAGCTTTCACAGTAGTACTCCAGTGACACAGAAATTCAAACGAGTTTTGTACTACAGTACAGACATGAAGTGGTCATGGCAAAGCCCAATCGTAGTGGGCTTCAGTTCTAGGTTCAGCGTTGTGCGAGTGAGGCCCGTCAGAACAAGTGTTCTCTATCCTTCACTTCCTCTCAACTTTGCAAAAATAAAAATATTGTTTCCTCTGTACTTCTCAATTCTCGGAATTGCTACTCCCTCTGCCCCCCCCCCCCCCCCCCCCCCGCCACCCAAAAAAAAAGTTATCTTAGATTGGGAGTAAAGTAAATTTATAAATAATAGTACCAACATGTATCTCTGAACATATTTATTATAAAATATATATCATTATTCATCTAATAATATTTATCATGTATCATAAAGATCAATATTGTTTTACATATTTAGTTAAAATCAAAACTGATTGACTTCGCGAACAACAAGAATGCCATTCGTTTTAGGACGGAGTCTGGAGGCAGTACGTGGAAAAAGAAAAAAAAACGAACTAGCATCAATATCGATTTGATCTTCAGTTTTAAATAGCATAGAAAGAGGACTCATCCTCTGAAAAAAATGCACGAATGTCAGTTCTGACTGCAGTTTGGACTCTCTGCGACCCATTTTTCTCAGAATTCAGAACCCAATAGTTACAACTTTAAGGACAGGGAGACATTATTCATTTATTCTTATGTGTCCAATTTTGCTTCTGTATGTTCAGGGTTTTTCGCTTGCCTCAATAATCTCAACCGCCTCCAGCTTCACGCTCAATACGTGTCACGCAATTTTTCAACATGAAAGATCTCCACGGTCGAGCACATCAACAGTTAGAGTCTGTGTTGCTGGAATGTGCAGTTTCAGTTTGAGCAAAGCTGAAAGAGAGAGAGGAAGAGAGAGAATACGGCAGACAAATGGCAAACCGAAATCAGTAACACTAGGCATCTCAAGGAACAGGCATTAAACTGCCGCTTTACTTGGCTGACAGCCACAGACTGCTAATTCACATGTCATTAAACACATAGTTACATAGTACTAGTACCCACATAGAGACGCAGTTCCGGGCCATTTCCATTTGTGATCAACTGATAACACATAGTATACGGCGACAAGTAGAGAGAGAGAGACCAGAAAGGCAGGTCACAAACACAGTATAATACAAGGCGGCTGATACGGACACGCTTTGCTTAGTTTCTTGTTAGGAGATCGATCGAATAGGGTCAGGCGCTTGGAGATTCTACTCCACGGCGCACATGCAGATGCAGTAGTACTTGCGCGGTTTCCTCCGGGCAGACCAGGCCCAGGCCGGCTCCTCCTGGCGAGGCGACGGCGCGACGCCGACAGGCTTCTCCTCCTCACCTGCGCCTGGTCGTGTTCGCCGGCGCCCACAGGTCGGCCCCATTGCTCTGGGTCAGCTGCAGCGTCAGGTCCACCGGCACCAGGCACAGCCCGCGGTTCCGGAGGCTGTAGTGCTCGGGGTCCTGGATCACATGCCAAACAGGATGTACGCGTGTTAGTTATGATATGATCTCCTGCATGCTAGGTTTCTTGCACGAAAAAATAAAATGGTGTATGATATGGATTTTGAGTTTTGTTTCCCTCAAATTCGGTCAAGTTCATTCAGGATTCTAATTTGTATATATTTTCCCCTCTATACCACCAAAGTACTGAAAGTAGCTTTGCATGTTTTACAGGGTTTGCATTCAGAATTCAGCTTAGCATGTTCTACATGTTTACGTTCAGAATTCAGTGGAGGCGAAGGATGGCGAGAGAGCTCACCTCAGGCACAACACCGGCAGCAGGAGGAGCACGCATGTAGGGGGAGCTCAGGACCTGCAACGATTGGTGCCATTGTCATCAGCAGAGATGGAGGAGATAAGCTAACTGAGGATCATAGTTCCATGTGCGGTCACTGAAATAAAGACCTCGAGCTGTTGGTGCAGGAACTTGATGTACCCCGAGGCCTCATGCAGAACAGAAGCCGTATCAGTCTGCAGCAAAGAGAAAGCAAAGGTGATCTGCACTTCTTGCGAGACGAAATTCCACTTGCGCCGGATTACAAAGACGGCAGGAATTATATACAGCTAATAAAACTTGAAAAAAATACCTTTCCAAACGGTGACACTAGCTGCTGGAGCGCCGCGACTCTCTCGCCGATCTTGTCCTTCTTCTCCTGCTCAATCGCAGCAAGAAAAACTTGAGCCAAACAGCCATGGGTGTACGTCCGAGAGGTGCGACACTGCATCATACGGTGCGTACCTTTGGTGATACGGGCGCGATTCTTGGGCTGGTATTCCTCGGCTTCTTGGAGGACATGCTTCCGAACTCCTCTGAGCTGGTGGTGGCGGCGGCTGCTTTGCCACTGAAGTAGCTGTCGGTGTGGTTCCTTTTGCTGTGGTTGGCCACCTCAGCCATCATCATCTTCTTCTTCTTCACCCTCGGCTCACACTAGCTCCTTGCCCGCCCTGTTTTCCTGCTGAAATCCAGGAGAGGAAAGCGTAGGTCAGACGAGCCTCGCTCCTTGCTCCTGCATCCTGATATGGTAAAAGCTGACTTTTACAGCTGTAGCCGTTGGTTCAGATGTCGGTTTCATGGAAAATCACTGTCGCTCCATTCAAAACTCAAAAAGCCCGGTCTTGAGGTAGTGATTGACAGTGTAAAGTACTTAGTACTAACACAATAAAAAAGATCGACATGACAAGACAAGGTCAAAGGTTTCAGTAACTTCAGGAACCTTTTTTCTGTACAGGAACTGGTCTGGAAAATCAGTCCAAACAGTGCACGAAATGAAAAAGGATTTGCTTCTTTTTCAGCTCACTAGAAACTAGACCCCTGTTCTGTCTTCACCTTTGGACGCGAGTGCAGGGTGGCAGCCGCACTACAAGATTCTGCGCATCAGAACTGTCCTACCGCTGCCCCCTCTCTTCCACCTCCTAATCTAACGAAGGCCAGCTACCTTTCTCCAGTCTATATATAATCCTCTAATAATATATGCACTGCTCGTCTTTTAATTGGAGATTTTGTTTGCTTCCGAAATCCAGTGCTGCCATTTGGAACTTATCCGAAAGTTCTTTTTGCCGGCATAAAGAGAAATTGGTTGGGAGTGATCACACTGGAGAAGACAAGGTCTCATGCAGGCATGCGCGGGGATCCGCAGAGTTTAAGTTACAGTTTAGCGAGTTTGGAGACCTTGTCTTCGTTCCCAGTTGAGCTTAAAATAATTGCAGGAGGACATACTTGGTCAGAGCAAATAAACTAAGGTGATCCTTATCCATCAGCATTAGAAACGTGCAAGTTCAGAGCTCCAGGTGCCTGTAGGACATTTGGAGCTGACGGGTTTCAGTCTTTCAGGCAAAATTGTTCACTACTGTGCTTTTTTTGTGGTATGATGAAGAGAAAGATAATCTACTCAATGATTAAATACTACAGTACTACTTCACAACCGTCCTTAGCAAGATTAGCATAGATACATACTTATATAATAAAGCTAGTATATGTATATCATAAACCAGATCGTAGCTGTCATAAATCATAATCATGACTGAACATGAACGAAAGCAACCGTTTGCATTGCAGCTCGAAATTACTATATAGTAGTATACGAGTCTACATCATCTCCTTCATTATATGCTGCTGGTGATGGTGCCGTTACGTATTTCGGCTGCTAATGATCAGTGATCAAGCAGACGCGTATTCTCGTCATGACACACAGTCCAGTTAGCTAGCACCGGGGGCCCATCTCCTGGCGCATGCGGAAGACAACAGGCAGGCGCCAGCTGTTGGTCAGGCTAGGCTTGTGGCTGGGAGTAGTGCCTCCTAGCTAGCGACGCTGGTGCAACTGCCCTAGCGTTCTTCCATTTGGGCGTCATTCCAGGGGCTCTGATTGAGAGTTTCAGACAAGCAGGCCCATTGACTGCGTACTCCAGAGAAAACAGGCTTTGGACTTTGGACTGTACTACAGCCATTTTTAGAAGCTGGGAGCAGCTAGGCCAGACACCCCATTTCACCATTTGGCTCCCATTTAAAAAGGATCTTTAGGGCAGAGGTACTGGAACGTTTTTACATAGACAAACACCGGTGCCGTGGCATCATTTTCCTTCTGTTCTTTTTTTGTTTTTGGAAGAAGGTTTCTGACTGAACCTTATGGGTACACGGATCATGCGCACTAGTACTAGTGTACAGTTCATGTTTTATATACTGTATATGCTAACTAACAACCTTGTTGTTTATTAAAGAAAAACAAATACTGTTGTGGAACCAACAAACTCTGGGAAGTAGTAAGAGATGACAAGAGGCTTGTCCCCTTCGATGATGAACGCTGGTAGCCGCACACCATTCATGATTGACTGACGAATTTGTCAAGTAGCAGTAGGTTGTTTGCAGTTCCGAGCATCGATCAAATCTAGACATCCCCCTCGCCCCTCCTTTATTACACCGTCACCTATTTGGTTGAATATGGCTAATGGTTTAGATAGCTGATAAACCGTTTAATATTATTTTGTGAGAGAAAAATATGGTATTATGATTGATAATCTAGGATGTGGTATTTATTTTCTATGTATACAGACATGTCTTTAAATGAAGCCAGTAAGAGAACTAAAAAAAACGATACGAAATTAACCAAGAGTACCAGCAGCCTTTAAACCAAAGTGGGAGGCCATCAATACGCTCGCTCGTCCTGCCCTCGTCGCGACGTCATTAGCAGCACATCCATCGGCCGCAGGAGGAGGCAGGAGAGCAGGCCAGAATAAATTGCGTTAGTAGACAGACTAATCGCACGTCTAATTAAAACCGGTCGCCGACGTAGGCCGATGGATATCCGTAGCCGTAGCCACCCCGGAGCCAGCTGTGCGGAAAGGACGCGAGCCAGCCGAGACCCCGCTCGCCGCCTGCCTGCCCCTGCCTGCCTGCGCGTCCTGACACGTACGTATACGCCGGTACGCGCATTGCGCCGCGCCATCTCTACAAGCCGGGCGGCCATGCCTGCCTACTCTACCCTCTCTTTCTGCGTGTGCGTGTCGCTGAGAAGACAAGAAACCGCATGAACATCCTGCGCCTATGCACTTATGCAGGCCGCCCTCCCCGCCATGGTTGAGCAGCAAAGAAAAGGCCTTTTTTTTAGAGAGAGACCGGCCGAGCAAAGAACGGAAAAGCCGGCGGCCCGGTTAGCCGGCGGCGTGCGCGCTGCGAGCTGGTATAGTATTGAGCTCACCGGCCGATGATACACAAGCTGGAATCTGCACTAGCTACGAGTATAGCATGCATAACAGTACCACTCCAAGAACTATCTGGAGAGGGTTACCCCATTAAAAAAAAAGTGGAATACGGAGATCGATCGAGTCTCTTACCAGGATCAAAGGCGACCACCAGTGCGTGCGGCGAAGGAGAGCGAGCACACTGCAGGGGAATCGATTGCGGTGGAGGCCGGTGGCACGAGCTCTCTGTGTCACCAGGTAGTAGCAGGGAAACGACCGAACCAGCGGCGGCAGAGCGGGGCGTGCGCTTCTTCTCCTTCCCGGGCGGCGTAGTACGTGCGTGCGGCCGCCGCGCCACACACACAAAGAGGAGAACGAAGAGGCTGGCTGCTGGGAGGAGAAGAGCCTGCGCTGGGGAAGAAGGAAGAGACGAGGCTTACGCAGGGTTTAAGGACGGGATGGGTGCAGAGGGGCCGGCCCGGCGCGGGGACATCTGGGGATCAGGGAAGAGAGAAGACGGAGCCCCCCTGACCGTGTTTATATATACACAGAAGAGGAGACGAGTTGCTGCTGTTGCTTCCTGGCTGCTGGCCGGGTGGGTGCGCTGCGGCCTGCGGATGGATAGATTAGCTCGAGTATTTTTGTAAGCGAACTGCGAGTAGAGCACGTATATCTCCACTCACTACTCTATCTGCGCCGCGCTTAATAAGGACGGGAAACAAACAAACAAACCGGACCGGGGTTTCTTGTCACGAAATCGTTAGGTGCACCGTACCTCCCTCCCGGATGGGCTACTGGTGCAAAGGGACAAGGGAAAAGGAGATGCTGTGCACACCAACTGGTACTGGTTCAGGCATGACAACTTTGCCATTGGCACTGGCAAGGACGAGAACGAGACGAGCGTGGGGAGGAGGAGTGCATGGGATGGCATGTCGATCCGTGGCAACACCCACCTCGCGTGTGTGGTGTGTCTACGTATGTGTATGTATCCGATCAATGTGCGCCTAGCACTTCCATCCGCTTTTCATGGCTTAGGAACGCCTTTTCCCGCGGCTCCTTTTCCGTTTGCCTTTTGTTTTCTCGGCGGAATCGGGATCGGCCTCGGTGACAGCTAATATCCAGAGGGTGGAGAGAGAGACAGAGAGACGATGCGAGGAGAGGGATCGCCGAGATGAGGACAGGAGGTGACGCCATATGCGCAGCCCACAGCGGCAGCGAGCGAGAGAGGAGGACGGGCCAGACGGCGACAACCCGAGGGTTTTTATTACTGCAAGTACTATCCTTGCCGTTGCTGCCGCTGCCGCTGCCGCCGGTCGATCGGTCTCGGCCTGGGCTGGCGTACTGGCGTTTCGTGCCGTCCCGCGCCGCGACGCGCGAAAAGGCTGCTGGTGTGCCTTGTGCGTTCATGCTCCGGCGCGGGAAGAAAGACGGCGACTTTTCCGCGGCGGGCGGGAACGAACACGGGCCGGCGGGCCGTGTCTGTGTGCGGCGTGCCGTGCAGTGCAGCGGGCGCGTCCACTGTGGCCTGTGTGGACGTGTGGTGGACAAAGGATAGATAGGCCCGCCGCGCCGGCTGCGCACGGGTAGGTGGTCGCGTGTCGCTTCTGCCAGAGCTGCGCGCGCGGCACGTACGAGTACTTTTACTTTGTACTGTAGTAGTAATGCGGTATGCGTGCGCTCTGGACTGGACTGGACTGGCTGGCTCTGGGAAGGATCGCCTGCATATCTGCACATGTTCCTTTGCCCTCCGTCTTGTTTGCAACACATGGGAACAAAAGAGAAATCGCGCAGATGCTTTTTTACCATACACGTATGCTGTGGAAAATTACCAGCATGTAGTAGGTTCTGGTTCCATTTCCCAGTGAGGCGATCTTAACTCTCTGGGATCAGGCATGCTCGTTGAGGTAGGTCGTCTACGCTAGTACGCTATTACACTAGTAGCACAGTATCAAAGCTCAGAATAAGTAGGCCGTGCTACCTGTAGTTTTATTCTCACGCTACCCCACTTTTTCCTGTATGTGAATATGTGATGTTGTACGCGGGAGGCCGGGGCATCTGTTTAGCGCCCCATGAGTCGTATAGAGGATTTTTTTTTTTAGAAACCGGAGCTTCATAAATTAATCATGATCAATAATATAATTAGAGGATATGATGTCCCTTGGAGGTTATAAGGCACTTCATCACCCGAATACCTGATTATGTTGGAACAGCATGCGCTATTACAAACAATTGCCACTAATGCAACTCAGACAAAACGCTTCAAAGCTCTGGCTCAAATCCTCCATATCCTACAGAGCAGTGCAATCTCTAAACTTTGGCTTGTGCGCTTCATTCATAGACTTACTAAGATCTAGCCGTCAGCAGCTGATGGCTAAAACAATGTAATAATGAATAGTTTGTAATAATAAATGGTTGACTGTAAACTCTTGATAAGACCGGAATAAAATTCTTTTATCTAGAAAAAAAAAGTCAGACTCCAAGAGCAGTCGTATAGAGGATTGGGTCAGCGTTTTTTTTTTCATTTGAGTACGAACTTCTAGACTGATCAGTTAAGAGAAAGGCTAATAATATAGTCTGTTGGGACAGAGATCGCGAAGATCCCCTGTCGGGTCGGAGTTGGTCGCAGCGAAGGCCCCTCCCGCCCAGTTCGCGTTTTGACTAGCAAGGCGAATTACTTTCAGAGCCAGACAGACGGCGAAGGTCGCCGAGTGTCCGCAGATGTTCACATAACCCCAAAAGGCATGATGTTTTGTGTGCGTAGGATCTTCGGGACCGGAGGTCCAGGTTCATCTTGAGCGAAGATCCTCGACCTACACTCGACCGGGTCTTCAGGCCGGAGACACGAGGAGGCCGGTGTTGCGGATCCTTCGCCGCACAGCTGGGAGGTCGGGGAGCATCCCGGAGAAAGGCGTCCGCAATGGCGTAACGGGCCGAGTTAGCTGAGCCTCCATCAGACTCCCCGACGGCCTGGCGGGTTTTCCAACAAGTGCGGTGTCCCTAGAAGACCCCTGGAAGACTTAGAAAGGTCCCCGGAATATTCAGGAGCAGGTAGAAGGGTATTTATGTAACGGAAGTCATCTCATGTACTGTGCACTATAAAAGGGGGTCACTACCCACCGTAATAAAAGGGGAGAGACAACATCCCTGCATTCAAGGGTTTCTTGTTACCTCGTTATCTACCGCCGCCGCACCCGGTGAGCCCTTCAGCAATCGCGAAGGCCACCAGCACGCACCGAGCAAAGGCCCCCGACCGAAGCCCACCCGCTCCCCGGAGGTCACGCCGGAGGTCCCCTTTCCACGCGTAGTCTTACATCTTGTTCGGAGGAGGTCTTTTTCCAACAGTGGCGCCCACCGTGCTTGGCCGGAGTCAAGCCCACGATGACATCAAAGCGAGCAATGGTAGAAGAGCTAGGCGAAGAAGGGTTAAACGAAGAAGCTCAGAGACCTCGTCGCAATGTGCGTAGCACTTACACCACAACAGACGGAACACTTGAAGATGATGTGCTAGAGCCATCAAACAGCACGAGGCCAAGAGCAGCCAGAACAAACACACGGCGAGCAACAGCCGAACCTCCGCGGCCAGAACGGCAGGCGGCCCCAAGAACGAGAAACAGGGCTCCGAGAACCACTCAACCTGTAGTTGAGCCTCCGCTAGCCCAAGAACCGCCTCATAACAATGACGAAGATCAACAAGCTCCCCATGAACAAACACAGGAACAAGTCTTGCAACAGCTACAACAAGAGTTACAAAGAGCATAAGAAGAAAGGGATCGCCTGGCCGCAGCGCACCAAGCAAATCAGAGAGCAATGCAGCTGTCACAACAAGCAGCGGAGGTGCGTCAGCAGCTGACACTCTTGCAAGGTGAAATACAGAGCATGCAACAGAGCCAGGGCGGAGGAATACAACAACCCACAACCGAACCATACCAAATGCGACCTCCGACCAGCGAACCAGCAATCAGAAACACATTCAACTTGAATACCTACAATCTGAACCACCAAAGGTGGAGAACAGACCCAAAGTAACCATTATCCGAAGGCTTGCAAAACACGCCCTGGCCCCCGACATACAAACCTATCGCACTGCCAAAGTTCAATGGCAAGACAGACCCGAGGCAGTTCATCATGAGCTTTGAAGCAGCAGTAGCCTCTGTAGGAGGAAATGAAGCTGTCCTAGCGAAATCCTTTGTAATAGCAGCGGAAGGCGACACACTGGCCTGGTACTCCATGCTCCGATCAAGTACAATATATTCATGGGAAGACCTCCGCGACAAAATTGTTGCAAACTTCAAAGGTTTCGCTAGCGAGTCCTTGACTTCTTCAGACTTGTTTCAGTGCAAGCAAGCGCAGGGGAACCCTTGAAAGAATACTTCCAGCGGTTCATTCAGGTCAAAGCCAAAGCTCCAGATGTTCCGGAGGAGGTCGCAATCGAAGCCTCAATCAAGGGTCTTCGCATAGGACCCTTCGCAGGACACTTGGCACGGGAAAAGCCTACGAGCATGAATAGTCTGTACAATGAGTTCGAGAGATATTGCAGATCAGACACAGACCTAAGAAGAAGATTAGAAGAACATAACCAACATAAGCAGCAAAACCAAAGCCAGCCTCAGGGAAACCGAAGGCAACAGAGAAATGACAACAACAACAGCTAGCAACAACCGAAGGCCGCACAGGTCTTTAACGTATCTAACGAGCAACAATCGACTCAAGGGAAACCCTAGCCAAACCAGCCCAGTCA
Source organism: Microstegium vimineum (assembly GCA_022036555.1). Taxonomy (NCBI): domain Eukaryota; kingdom Viridiplantae; phylum Streptophyta; class Magnoliopsida; order Poales; family Poaceae; genus Microstegium; species Microstegium vimineum. Next base: position 403,861 of record CM039140.1, on the reverse strand, counting down.
GCAACAAAGCAAGAATGATAGTCGAAGACAGGACCAGAACAAACCTTGGAACAAGGGCCAAGGCCAGAAAACACGTAAACTATGGTGTTTCTTCCACGACGAAGACAAAGGCCACATAACAAGAGATTGCCCAGAAGCGAAAGAAACCCAACAGAGAATGAAGGCAAGACAAGAACAACCTACACAAGATCAGAGCCAAACAAGGCAGGTAAATCATACAACACAGGTGTGGCCATAACAGCAGCAGTACTGCCCAATGTACCCAAGCCTGAACTCAACGCAAATACACCCTTCGACGATAGCAGCGTCATACTACCCAAACTTTTTGCCAGCATGGAGAACACCAAACCCACCTAACCAACCGCAAAAACAACTTTGTACCCAATCCTCCGCCTCCCCACATAACGTTCATCGAAACAGCTCATCAATCACATGGCTAGAACCGCCACTACGAGGCATTACGTCCGCCACCACTCCAAACACAACCAACAGCCCAAGGAATGGCACCAAAACCAGAGCCTCTCCCAGAAAACCAACTAAACCCCCATAACCCTCTCCCAACAATCGGGATGATATTACCCATAGCTGGAGGTTCGGCCATGGAATTCCAAATCAAAAGGCAAAAGAAAGACCACTACAAGCTGGTCAACAACGTTGCAGTCGAGGGCCCAATACGACACACGTATTGGTCGAAGACCCCCATTACCTTTTCAGAAGAAGACCTCTGCCTCGAAAACTACCCCCCCACTGATGCGATGGTAATCAAAGCAAACAAAGTAGCTTGGGAAATCAGCAGGATACTGATAGACACGGACAGCTCAGCCGACATACTATTTGTCAACACCTTCGACCAGATGAAATTGAGCAGAAAAGAACTCCATCCTTCAGAATCACCACTAATAGGATTCGGAGGCCGAAAGATAGAAGCCTTAGGGAAAATTTCTCTACCAGTCTCCTTCGGGGACCAGAACAACGCCAGAACTGAATACGTCACCTTCGACGTTGTCGATCTATACTATCCATACAAGGCAATCTTCGGCAGAGGCTTCACAGCGAAGTTCAACGCCGCCATTCACATGAGCTACCTATGCATGAAGATGCCAACATTTCACGGAGTAATCACAATCCGCGCAAGCCAGAAAGAAGCCAAAAACATAGAAAGGAACATCCACAAGGAGCAGAGAAATGTAAATTCAGTAGCAATTGAAGCACCTCCCGACATGCCAGGGGGAAAGAAAGACTTAAGAAGCTAGGAGGAAACGAAGTCCATCCTACTCCAAGAAGAGGTACCATACCGAAAGGTCATAATCAGCGTGAAGCTAACAGCAGAAGAAGAGGAACAACTCCGCACCACCCTTAGCAAAAATGGAGACATCTTCGCTTGGTCAGCATCTGACCTAGGCGGAGTAAGCAGACAATTGATAGAGCACTCACTGGATATAAACGAACAATGCAAGCCAAAGAAGCAAAGGCAAAGAAAGATGTCGGAAGGCAGAGTGCTAGCAGCGAAGGCCGAGGTCCAAAGGCTGCTAGATGCGAAGGTCATCAGAGAAGTCAAGTACTCTGACTGGTTATCCAACGTGGTACTCGTCCCAAAAAAGAACGGCAAGACGCGAATGTGCATCGACTTCACGGACTTAAATAAAGCATGCAAGAAAGACGCATTTCCTCTACCAAGAATCGATTCTTCGGTCGACAAAGCAGCAGGATGCAAAAGGTTCTCGATGCTGAATTGTTTTTCGGGTTACCACCAAATCTGGCTTAAAAAGAAGACGAAGACAAAACAAGCTTCACAACACCCTTCGGCACATACTGCTTCGTCAGAATGCCAGAAGGACTGAAAAACGCAGGATCAACCTTCGCAAGAATGACCAAGGTAGTACTGGGACCCCAACTGCAGCACAACATCATAGCCTATGTTGACATCATAGTCGTGAGTAAAAGCGAAGCAGAACACTTAGCCGATCTCAGAGAGACCTTCGCAAGTCTAAGGGAAGCAGGCCTCATGCTAAACCCGGAGAAATGTGTCTTCGGGTTAAGCAAAGGAAAAATGCTCGGATGCATGATAGGCCCGGAAGGCATACAGGCCAACCCGGACAAGACAAGAGCAATCAAGGCGATGGTTGAACCCGTAACTAGAAAAGAAGTGCAAAAGTTGACAGGAAGAATTGCATCATTGAACAGATTCATCTCCAGATCAGCAGAGCAAAGCTTACCATTCTTCAAGGTACTTAGGGGCTTAGAAAAGTTCGAATGGGGGAGGAGCAGTCGAAGGCATTTCAGCAGTTGAAAGCCTACCTGGTAAGCGACCTAGTTGTCACAACAGCCATCCCAGAAACACCCTTACTACTTTACGTAGCAGCTACAAAGCACTCAGTGAGTGCAGTGCTAACTCAAGAGAAAGAAGCCGAAGGCGTCAAACATCAATACCCAGCTGCGTAATTGGCGATGACGTCCATGAGCTCGTTGGCGGTCTTGGGGGTGTTTCGCCCCAGCTCCCGCACCAACTCCTTGCAGGTTGTCCCGGCGATGAACGCCGTGATGACCTCGTGGTCAGAGATGTGGGTCAGTGCGGTACGCTGCTTCGAGAATCGGCGGGTGAAGGCGCGGAGGGTCTCCCATGGCTTCTGCTTGCAGCTGCGAAGGTCCCAGGGGTTGCCCGGCCGCTCGTAGGTGCCCTTGAAGTTGTCCTCGAAGATCCGGACTAGGTCGGGCCAGTCCTGGATAAAGTCCGGGGGTAGCTCCTCAAGCCACCTTCGAGCGGTGTCGGAGAGGAACAGTGGGAGTTGCCGAATGATGACGTGGTCATTGTCGGCTCCACCCAGCTGGCATGCCAGCCTGAAGACGGCAAGCCAGAGCTCTGGCTTGGTTTCACCGTTGTACTTGACCAGGCTGGTGGGTGGATGGAAACAGACGGGCAGGGAGGCCCGCCGGATGGTTCTACCGAAGACTCGGGGCCCCGACGGCTCCGGAGACCGACATCGGTCTTCGTCGCTGTCGTAGCGCCCACCCCTGTGAGCGTTGTAGCCTCGAGCCTCGACGTCGCCGTACCGACGTCGATTGTTCACCCGAGGGGGTCGATCGTCGACGAGGCATTCCTGAACCGGTCGTCGCTCGACTTGGCCCTGGGGCGCCTTGTTCTGGTGGACGGACACCTCTTGATTTTGTCGAGGGGGCACTGCTTGCCGCTCAGAGGCAGCCCCTCGACGCCTCGAGGCTGAGCTCTCCACCTGCTGCACGACCGCAGTTTGGAGAAGCCTCTGGATTTCGTCCCTGATACGCCGTGCTTGGGGGTCGATGGCGGCGGCATGTCGCGGAGCAGCATCGCGGCTGCTACGACATTCTGGTTGGCGCGGTTGAAGACTCGGGGTTCGACGGCCCCCTCCTCGACGATCTGCTGGTGGACTTCCCGAGCCCGCTCGCGAGCTCCCCCACCCTGAGGACGCCCTCGATCCCGTTCGAGGGCGTGCTCGAGCTGCTGAAGACGCAGGCGCTCCTCCTCGAGCTTGCTGAGAAGCTCTCGGACCTACGCAATCTGGATGTCTGGGGGTGGATCGGCTCTATCAGGACTTGGGGGGTTGGCACCTCGAGCTGGTGTAGCGTTGGCCCCTCCTCCTTCTTCGGTGGCCGCGGTGTCGTCGACGTCATCCTACGGGTCGGCTTGTTCGTCGAGGTGGAAGCACTCCCGGGTGGAGTCGTAACTCTTGTCGGGAGAGTCCGAGTCGGGGTCGGCGTGGTAGAAGTGGGGGAAGGACCCCCTGCGCTCCTCCGCCAGGCGACGCCGCAACGTGCCCCATGTACGGGGTAGTTCTGGCTCGCTTGGTGAAGAGGTGGTGACGGGAACGGTCATCGCACGCGGTGGAGTCCCTGGAGACCCGCCACGTGTCTGTATCTGCAATCCTACGAGGGCGGAAGAGAGCCCTGCACTGTCGTGGTGCCCGCGCGGGATTGCGTCACATAGTGGTGATGGGGTCGAGTGTGTTGGAGAGGCCGCGGGGACCCCCGGGGACGACAGCGTCGCAGAGCCAAAGTCCCATTTGGAGGGGCGCCCGCCCTCGGCCCATGAGCATGGGTCAAACGGACCCCTGGGAGAAGGGACCGTATCACCAGCTGGGGCTGGGGAAACGACGTTCGGCACCTCGAAATCTGCACGACGACGAGCGCGTCGGAGCCGCTCATGCCTCCTCCTGATCGCAGGCCAGAGGCGTAAGCGGAGTGGCCGTCGTCTGACCCTTGCTGGCCCCGGCGTACCGGTGCTGCTGGCATCCAGGCCGCGAGTGGAGGGAAAGACTATGAAGTCGCCCTGGTCCATGGATACGAACCCTAGACTACCGAACCAGACGACGGCGGTGAATGGAAACGGTGGGATGGTGGGATCCATCTGAGAGAGTAGTTCGGAGTTGATCGACACGCAATTCCCCCTACCTGGCGCGCCAACTGTCGGTGTTATGACCCGGGGGTCAAGACCACCAACGAGTAAATTTGTATATCGCGTGCTCCCTCTCTCAGACGTGATGCAAGATGGACACAAGGTTTATCCTGCTTCGGGCAAAGAAGACCCTACGTCCAGCGGGGAAGGATGACTTGTATTATCTCGCACCCAAAACGTGCTCGTACAGGGGGATACAAGCTGTGTTACACGGGGTTTGCCACCCGAGGGGTCGATCGAGCGGCGGGGTATGTATGCATGGAGTGTGAGAGTCTGAACCGAAGTCCCGGAGATTTCAGGATCCAGCCAATCTCGGAGAGCCCCTTTTATTCTACATCGGCATCCCCTTTTATAGACCAAGGGGAGGTCCGAGGGTACAGGGTCCTAACTGTGGTAGTATGGGTAGCGCGTCCGAGGAACAGTGTTGGCGAAGAGACGTTGAGCACTGTGGCGGCATGGCCTTCCCGTCCTTCTGGCGTCCCCGGTCGTGGCGGCAGTAGAAGTCGCCGCAGCACAGCGTCCGCAGGCGGGCACGAATCCCACGACTGAAGCGGGACGGGGCGGATGGGACGGCCCCCATACTGGAGTTGTTAGAGAGAGAGGGATCGAGCCCCCGGTCGAGGGAGGGGTCGAGCCCTGCGTGGCTCTGTCGCATTCCCGAAGTCGTCGTCGAGGGTCGCACTGTTCACTTTCTGAGGGGTACTACTGGAGTCCGTACTCGCGTAGTGGCGACAGTGGCGACACAGTTGACAGGAATCGGGGACTTGACGGGGAGTTGGCGGATTTGATAGCGGACGTGGGCGCCCATGTCGTTAGGTGGTTTCACTTTAACCCATGCCAGGAGCAGTTGGGTTAATCGAGCCTCTCGTCCGGGGGTCGTCCGTTCGACCCCTGGTCCATCGCTCATCGTCGAGGTAGGGTCGAAGCAGAGACGGGGTCGGAGAGGTCGAGGTAGAGGTCGGGGGGTCGTTCGTTCGACCCGTCGTCCGTCCTTCGTTCGTCGATGTAGGAGCCGGGGGGTCGTTCGCTCGCCCCCTCGGTCCGTCATTTATCCTCGAGGTAGGAGCCGGGGGGTCATTCGCTCGCCCCCTCGGTCCGTCATTTATCGTCGAGGTAGGAGCCGGGGGGTCGTTCGCTCGCCCCCTCGGTCCGTCATTTATTGTCGAGGTAGGAGCCGGGGGGTCGTTCGCTCGCCCCTCGGTCCATCATTTATCGTCGAGGTAGGAGCCGGGGGGTCATTCGCTCGCCCCCTCGGTCCGTCATTTATCGTCGAGGTAGGAGCCGGGGGGTCGTTCGCTCGCCCCCTCGGTCCGTCATTTATCGTCGAGGTAGGAGCCGGGGGGTCGTTCGCTCGCCCCCTCGGTCTGTCATTTATCGTCGAGGTAGGAGCCGGGGGGTCGTTCGCTCGCCCCTCGGTCCGTCATTTATCGTCGAGGTAGGAGCCGTGGGGTCGTTCGTCTGCCCCTCGGTCCGTCTCTTGACGTCGAGGTGGGGGCCAAGGGGACGTCCGAACGACCTCTCGTCCGTCATTCGGCGTCGAGGTGGGCCGGCCCGTGACTTGTTGCCACGGCTGGTGTAGAGGGGGCCCTCGAGCGATGGGCCATGCCTTACTGAGCAGTGGGCTGGTCCCTGCCTCAAAAATAGTTTCTATGTTTAGCGTTAATTTATCGAAGGGTTTAGGGTACCCCTTACCTTCGTACCCGACAGCCACAAAGAGGATATTGAGATATTTGAAGCATACACCTAATGTTTGGTTGTGGTATCCTAAAGGATCAAACTTTGAGTTAATTGGATACTCCGACTCGGACTATGCGAGTTGCAAGATAGAAAGGAAGAGCACATCGGGCACATGTCAATTGCTTGGAAGATCACTTGTCTCATGGTCATCAAAGAAGCAAAATATTGTGGCACTCTCTACCGCCGAAGCCGAATACATTAGTGCGGGGAGTTGTTGTGCACAAATACTTTGGATGAAAGCTACTTTGAATGATTTTGGAGTCAAATTCAAGAAAGTGCCGTTGCTATGTGACAATGAAAGTGCAATCAAGCTAACCAACAACCCGGTCCAACATGCAAGAACAAAGCATATTGATGTCCGCCACCATTTCATTAGAGATCATCAATTGAAAGGGGACATATCTATCACAAGTGTTGGCACCGAAGATCAATTGGTCAATATCTTTACCAAGCCACTAGATGAAAAGAGGTTTTGCAAGCTAAGGAATGAGTTGAACATACTTGATTTCTCCAACATGAGTTGATGCACCCCCACTTATATGAAATGCCTCTACTCCAACAAAGCAAGGTACAAGTTGATTTGAGAGCATTCATGCATACTTTGCTAGGACTTGTGTAGAGCATATAGACATCACTCATGATTCTAGGCTCATTCATGAAAACCAAAATGATTTTGATGCTTATATGGTGCCACTATAACTTCTATGACTTGATATGATCTAGTGGTAGCATATGACATGTTGATGGGCTTGCAATCCTAGTGTTTGATCTATGTCTATGAGCTTAAGTGTTTAATTCAACATAGGCAAGATAACCATCTTAGCATGTGTGAACAAGCTTGTCTATGGTTTAAACCGAATTAAATATCTTGGGCAAGTAGCTTAGTTCAAACCAAAGTTGAAAATCTTTCACCCTATCACACACTAAGGGGGAGTAAAACTTGAATATCTATAATCGGTCCCACCTTTTTGTGTCAATTGGATGACAAAGGGGGAGAAATTATGAAAAGATATAAAATTGACCAAAGAGGGGTGATATATGACATAGGGGGAGAAAATGAAAGATGAAGGGGAGAAAATGAAAAATCAATTTTGAAAGAGAACACACAAGTAGGGGGAGCAAGCTCATGAACACTTTGTTGCATTTTGAATGTTTGCATCCTCATATGTATTGTTGCACAAGTACTTAAATTCAATATTTATGCTTGTGTGGTGTTTGCTAGTGATACAAATTGAATGATGATTGATCAACTAGCATGCATAGGTTGATTAGCTTAGACTCACATGTGTTCTTCAAGTGGTTGTTTTTTTCAAGTGGTGTCAAGCTAATTATGGTGCTAAGGGTGATTTAAAATTCCGCACTCCGATGGTATCATGCTTCAAAGGTCTACTCTTAAACCTTAGAATCATTTGGTAGATATTTACTCTCCCACATTGTCTATCCATGCGTATGTGCCAACTTGAACCAAACTCTAAGAAGCACATATGTAGGGGGAGCTAATAACTACCAAACCGAATTTGTGTGACTTGTCCAAATTTTAAAATCTTTAATCAAAATGCTTGGACAAGCAACTCAAGTTCAAAATGATTATATTTCATATCTTTATGGAAAGGTTGTCATCAATTACCAAAAAGGGGGAGATGAGAGCCCCATGTGTTTGGTTTTGAGTAATTGATGAAACCTATCTAAGTACTAACCTTGATCTCTAAGTGTGAATCATGAGATAGGTTGGTACATACCATGTGATGGAGCAAGGTGGATCAAGTGAATGGCACAAGCTCTAGCATGGTGGTGGAAAGGAAAATGGTGTGAAGGCAAAGGTGAAAGCTAGGACCATTTTCGGTTTGGTGATCAAGACATCATAGAGGATGTGATCACTTTTAGGATAGATAGCCGTACTATCAAGGAGGGAGCTCTCATATTTGATTATGGTTATCATGTGCCACTAGGTTCATTGCATTGCATTAAAATCAATTGAACCATGTGAAACAACCAACTAATTCCAAGATAATTGTGAACTAAAAGCTAACACACGTGCACAAGTGTTGAGATCACTTAGTGTTGGCTCTTGGAAGCTTGGAAGAAGTTGGAGTGAAGTTTGTGTAGTGCTTGGGCTGAAGAAGAGGTTCGGACAGAGGTCCGGACGCAAGGGTTTCGGTGTGTCCGGACCATCGCGTGTGCGTCCAGACACACACCCTAGGTGGCTCGGTTGAGAAGGAGAGTCCGGACGCTCTTTGTGGTCTGGACGCAGGGCTCCGGACGCGCATCCGGAGTCTCGGTGCTCTCTGTTGGTTTCTATGAAGGTGATCCGGACGCGTGTGTTAGTCCGGACCGGGACTCCGGTCGTGCGTCCGGCGGTGCTCGCTGCTCTCGGGCGCTATCGGGTGTTCTGGAATTTATTTCCGGACGCTCGGTGCAGTGCGTCCGGACGCAGGCTACAGTCGTGTTCGGAGACGCGTGACAGTCTCTGGTGAAGACGCGAAGTGAGCCATTTGAATCGGCAGGTGATCGGACGCTGTTGGGATTGTCCGGACGGCGAGGCACGCACGTCCGGAGGTCCGCGTCCGGAGGAAGAACAGAGGAAGTTTCTGAGCTGTGGAGGGGAGTCCGGACGCAGCTTTTAGTCCGGACCCTCCGCTGTTGCTAGCGTCCGGACGACGCGCAGGAAGTGTTTTGAGGGGGCTAAACGGGTAGTTGTGAGTGTGTGGCTATATAAGGTTGTATGGCCAGCCCTTAGGGGTCTCTCTTGCACAGTTTCATCACTCACACCCTAGTGCTCATTTGTGAGAGCCTCCACCACTCATCTCATTGATACATGTGCTAATTTCATGAGAGATTGAGTAAATCCAAGTGCATTGCTCATTGATTGCATGCTAGTGGCACTTGCTGATCGTTGTCGTCGCGGGAGTTCTTGTTATTCTTGGAGGTTGCCACCTCCTAGACGGCTTGGAGCGACGAGGATCGTTGAGCGGAGGAAGGTGATTGTCTCCGGCTCCGATCGATAGATTGTGAGGGGTTCTTGAACCTTCCCCGCGGGAGTTCGCGAAAGGTATCTCTAGTGAATTGCTCGTAGCTTGTGGATCCATATCTTGTGTTGGTTGTGCGGCACCCGGTGACGGGTTTGACGTGTGATGCCAATTAGCGCGTGAACCTCCAAGTAGGTGAATCGCTACAACGAGGACTAGCTTGTTGGCAAACAAGTGAACCTCGGTAAAAAAATCTTGTGTCACATTGTCTCTACCGAGGATTCTTATTGTGTTTTATTGGTTATCTATTGGCTCATCTCTTCTCCACGGTATAACCTTTCTAACTCTAGCTTTGCACTTACATTCTTACATTCTTGCAAAGTAGAGATTCTAGCTTAGTCTTGTAGCTCTAGTTCACTAGCTCTTGTGTGTGACATAGGTTATCTTTCAAATAGCTAGAATTGGTAGGTGGTTTGCCTAACCGTAGTGCTAACGCAAACTTGCTTTACGCTGTGTTTTATTCTAACAAGTTTGCCTAAGTGTTGTTGTAGAATTTGAATAGGCTATTCACCCCCCCTCTAGCCATATCTAGACCTTTCACCCCCCCCAAGCAGCATAAAGCTCAAACACACCCCAAGCAACCTAAGTATTGAGCGGTCACTCGAGAGTAGGGGGAAAGGCGATGCAGGCCGGAGTCTCACCAAGCCGGCAATACAAAAATTATCACTACGTGAAGGCTCGTAATAGCAGCATCACCTCAAAGGAATCAAAGTCAAGACGGAAAGAAGTCGTCTGTAGAAGCAATATCAGGACACGGGAAATTGAGAAGCGCTCAGCCGCAAATCCTTAGAGAACTTGAGCTTTCCCTCAAGCGAAGCCTTCGACGGGAGGACAAATACCTAGAAACGCAAGCGCACCCTTAGAAATATTAGGACGCGAAGGTCCAAAGAATTGTAATGAAGGAGAACCACAGTTGTACCAAAATGTACTTGCAAACAGTTCTCTTTCACGAAGCAAAACAATACAAATACAACTCGAATAAACAAAAGGGTGCAATACATCATATGGCGCGAAGGCCAATCACACAAAGCAAAATTACAGCGGGTCTAGAGGACCCCGCCAGGCAAGGGAACGAACGAAAACAACATTCCAATCATCGATTGAATATAGGACAAACTCGAACAGCTTATCAACCGAAGGTTGTGGGTTATTGTAGCATCAGTATTCCCACAAGTCACCGTCGACATAGACGCCATCCGCGCATCAATGTCAAGGGCATAACATCCCGCACAGGGCCGTAGAAGGGAACCTGCGCGGGATGAGCACAATGATAAAAACGCTAGAAAAAAATCAACGAGCAACATCATATTAACAAAAAACAACCACCAGAGTAACATAGCAAGTTATGTACACCACCCCCTATCAGGGAAGATTACGAAGGCACGCAGGCCCGACAACGAACTCTAAACTAAGACTCAATGCCCCACCTCTTGAAACGGGGGCACAGGTATTTCGGGGTTCGTTTCACCAGCAACAACAACACCCGCAGTCCCCTGAGGTGCACCAACATCAGCATCGTCCCCGCCACCTAGAGAGGCCAACGGGCGGCCTTGAGCTACAGAAGCAGGAACGTTACCAGCAGCTCCACCACCTACGCTCGAACCAGCTACAGCCTTAACCGAAGCCTGCAGTAAACCACACGAAGGATCAGGAAACCAGTTAAGAAAAGACTTCAAAACAACAAAGAAAATAACAATCAAAAGCGAACCTCCTGACGCCTAGCCTACGCCAAATCACGAGCGTCGTCCCGACCAAACTTGCCATAGAAATAATACATGAAGTTCATGATAGCCTTGAAGACGGGCTTCGCCATCGTAGATGGCAGTATAGGCTGTGGTTAAACCTTACACTTCAAGACAGCCACGTGCTCACAGCCACCATCGACCAAAGCCCTCGCGAAGTTAGCAACACCGGAAAGAGCCGCAAAATCGCCAGCCTTCACAATAAATCTTGGAAGCCTACCAAACTCAGCCCCACAGCCAGTTACAAACGGCAAGGGCCGAAGAATCGTCGGGTAGTGGAGGAGCCACCCCACCGAACTCAGCCAATGCCTTCGCGTAAGCAGCAACAGTCGACAAACTAGCAGCTTTAGCGGCCTCCAGTCGCCCGTTCAACAAGTCAACTTGAGCCTTAAGAGCAGCGGCAGACAATCGCTCACCATCAAGATCTTTGCGAAGACCCTCGGCAGTGGCCTCCGCTGCCGCAAGCCTCTCTAAAGCAGCCTTCTCGCTGTCGGCCGCCTTCTCAAACTTATCCAGAGCAATTTTTTCACCATCAGTTGCCTTCTCAAGGGCATCCACCAGCCGATCCACCTTGCCCCTGAGTTCTTCATTAGACTCAGAAAGGGGACGAAGGCCAGCCACCTCCCCCTCCAGCTCGGTAACGCGCCTCTCCTTCTGACTAAGCTCAGCGTTCGCAAAGGAAAGAGCGTCACGGCTCTCAAGAAGATCCAAAGACAACTTCTCCTCCATGGCCGCTCCCAAATGATGGCCCTGCAAAAATAATGTATAAAAAAAGACAGCAGCAAAAAACCTTCGCCAACGAAACCCAAAAAAAAGAAGCTTACCACACACTGGTGCTCCAAGTTCATACGCAGCAGTCCATAAACATCAACCTCCTTCAAGCGACCACGCATCCGATCTACGCCAAGCAAAAGACTACGTGTCAGAGATCAAACCAAAAGCGAAGGAGGTGACGCAAAAAATAAATCACAAAAACCTCTGGTATCCCAGTTAAGGACCCGCAAAGACTCAGCCCACCCACTTAAGGTCTCCAACGAGGCATCAGCTGCAAAAAGAAAAAATAACAATGACATCTGATGTATAAAAAAACACAGTAGATAACAAGGAAGAAACCTACCTCCGACACGAGCGCTGGTACCAGGCGAAGTCCGGGACGAAAAAATCGTACGAAGGCCCATGCCATCGAGGCCAACCCGAGCAAGGTCGGTCCCTTCGGGTAACGGATCCTCCCCAGGGATCACCTTCAAAGCTTCAAATGGAAAACCTTCAAGCATAAAAATAAGCAGAACAACTAAGAAAAGAGTCGCCAAAAAGTGGGTACAACAATCCAAAACATGAGGGACAACCCTACCAAGGCTCATGTCCGTAACAGTAGCATGACCCTTCGCCGGTAGCTCCTCGCCAGCACGGTTCGCTGGAGATGAAACCACTACAACAACCCTTGAAGGCGTCGGGCTCCGACGCTGAGGAGAACCCATATCCACCTCCAAAGCGGGAACGGAGGCCTGCTCGGTCAAAGGCTTAGGGTCGTCGACCTCCGAGCTTTGCTCCCGAATGCTGCCAGAACGCCGCGTCGACGACACAGGAAAAGCACCATAAGAGGAGACAGGGCTGAATGTGTCTGGCAGAGCCTCTTCGGTAGCAGGGATCTCAACGTGCAGATCGGTCGACTGCGCCAAAGCTTCAGCAGTAGTCAAGGACAAGGGTCTTGGCGTCGTGGCCTCAACTAGCCCAGACTCAGGCAAACCCACCTCGGGGGAAGAAACCTTAGATGGAGAAGCCTTCGGCGAAGGACCTGGCAAGTACAGTTCAAACCGACCGTCATCGTCCAGAAAGAAAAGCCAAGGGTCACAAAACACTTTAGGATCAGGACGACCGAAACGGCTGATAGGAGACCCACCTTCGGAGGAGGAAAGGTCAAGGCTAAGGAGATCCGCGGTGGCAACAGCCTTCCGAGCCTTCTTGCTAGGGACCTCCGCCATATTGGCAAGGGCCTTACGCTTCGAAGGAGCAACCGCAGGACCTACAACAGCCGGCTTCCGAGCAGAAATCTTCTATTTCTTCTTTTTCGACTCAGCAAACCGCAGTAGCGGCAGAGCTTGTGGCCGCACGCTTTTTTAAGCTAGGGGTCGGAGCGTCAGCGGCTGTAGGCGCACCCTTACCCTTTCCAGGCGCAACAGCAGCGCCAGAAATACCAGCGGCACTAGAAGCCTTCGCTCCTTCCGTTTCTTTCTGTTTGGATTCCATCTCTTTCTTGAGAACGACAGCAGAGATCTTCGCAGGAACCGACCTTTCGGTATATGTAATGCCCAGCTCCTCGAACACACGGTTCAGCCGAGGCATAGTCCCAGAGCTCGACCGCCGAGCCAAGAACTCCTTCTCGGTCACCTCACCAACGATGGCAACGCCTCTGCCTCAATCTCGCGGACAAATTGCTTCGGAGGGATGTCACTAAGCTCTTTCCCAAAGACAGGGAAAGGAACACCCTCGGGACCACCAAAAATTGGAACAACCACTGTTTTTATAGAAAACTTTGGGCCGGTTAGCACCCAAAGGCCAGTAGGCGACGACACACATTTCCTCGACAAGATCGCGACCTCTGGAGAAACGGCAAGCTAAGCCGAAGGCCTTGTCACACTTCTCCCACCGATCAGAAACCTCATTCGACGGAGAAACTCGGGTCTTCGGATTCATAGGATGCAACACAGACACGAATGGATTGATAGCATCCTCTGTCGCGGGGAAAGTAACATAGAACCAGTGGCGGATCCACTCCCCGACCCACTTATTCTTCTTGCAGAAGGATATCTCCGGTCTCACCTCGTTGGGTTTCCGGAAAGGAAAGAAGGCACAACTGCCAAACTGAATCGCATCCTTGGTCTCCTTGTTCTTCTTGGGCTGGAGCTGGATCTCATAATTCGCGCAAAAGTATCTATATCCGGCTCCGTGTCATACGACTCGCAAGCCCAGCAAAATTGGCTCAAGGCAAGCACGTCGTTCGGTGTAAGATCGTGAAGTTGAATCTCAAACTTCAACAACACGTCCCGAAGAAAAGTTGTTGAAGGGTTGCGAAGACCGCAAACAAAGCAGTCACGGAAGACAACCGCTTCGTTGCCCTTAGGAGCAGGAGCAGACTCACCCTTCGGAAGACGGTACTTGTCAGCAGGGAAAGCACCATCCTTGGGAAGCTCTTCGATCATCCCCAGAGTCATGAGCGAAGCTCCGATCTCATAAGTTTTGCCAGCCATTGGAGAAGCTTCCTCAATACTGATCAAGTCCCCAACAGAAACCTCCACGCTGCTCAAGCTTTCCTCCAGATCTAATTCCTCTTCCAGAGACTGAGCCTCAGCGCAAGCAAGCATACACTCGTCGAAGACCTTCGACCAACCAGAGGCCCGAACACCGACAAGAGTGGAGTAAGGGCCGGAGAACGAAGGCCAACGAGAAGTGGAATGGCCAAACGAAGCCACAGCCGAAGGCAGAGCAAAACAAAGCAGAGAGCAAGAGCGGGAGCAAATGCAAGCTTGGAAAGCGAAAGCCAGTGAAAGCGACGCGAGAGGCAGGGGCTCGCGCATACCCCAACCCCCCTTATATAGGGGGGAGCCACCGCCTCGATCACATCGCCCAAGGAAACCAAAGGGCGCGTCACATCATAAAAAGCTTAGGGTCCGCAACACATCATAAAAAGCTTAGGGTCCGCAACTAATCAGAACCCGACACAACGCGGCGCGAGGGGGAAGGAGGCCCAACAAGGAAAAACAAACCTTCGCGACTCTTGTATGCTGTTTTGAGGGCCGCACCTCGCGAATGTCAGGCCAGCCCCTCAAAGGGGGAAACTGTTGGGACAGAGATCGCGAAGGTCCCCTGTCGGGTCCGAGCTGGTCGCAGCAAAGGCCCCTCCCGCCTAGTTCGCATTTTGACTAGCAAGGCGATTTACTTTCAGAGCCAGACAGACGGCGAAGGTCGCCGAGTGTCCACGGATGTTCACATAACCCCAAAAGGCATGATGTTTTGTGTGCGCAGGATCTTCGAGACCGGAGGTCCAGGTTCATCTCGAGCGAAGATCCTCGACCTACACTCGACCGCGTCTTCAAGCAGGAGACACGAGGAGGTCGCTGCTGCGGAGCCTTCGCCGCATAGCCGGGAGGTCGGGGAGCATCCCGGAGAAAGGCGGCCGCAATGGCGTAACAGGCCGAGTTAGCTGGGCCTCCATCAGACTCCCCGACGGCCTGGCGGGTTTTCCAACAAGTGCGGTGTCCCCAGAAGACCCCTGGAAGACTTAGAAAGGCCCCCGGAATATTCAGAAGCAGGTAGAAGGGTATTTATGTAACGGAAATTACCTCATGTACTGTGCACTATAAAAGGGGGTCACTACCCACCGTAATAAAAGGGGAGAGACAACATCCTTGAATTCTAGGGTTTCTTGTTACCTTGTTATCTACCGCCGCCGCACCTGGTGAGCCCTTCAGCAATCGCGAAGGCCACCAGCACGCACCGAGCGAAGGCCCCCGACCGAAGCCCACCCGCTCCCCGGAGGTCACGCCGGAGGTCCCCTTTCCACGCGTAGTCTTACTCTTACATCTTGGTTAGAGGAGGTCTTTTTCCAACACAGTCAGCTGCTGGCTATAAGATTTTCTTGTAGCCTGCTCTCAGTCCACCCATATTGTTAAGTCTTCAACATTAATATTGAGTTCACCTGTCACTCTCACAGACTTTCTTGGTTCTTGTGCCTGGGCTGGCTATAAGCTTAGGCCAGTCTCAATAAAGTTTCATTAAAGTTTTGTGGACATTAAATATACTAATGTGGCACTGTATTGATGAAGAGAGAGATGATAGGAGTTTTATGGGAGTAGAGAGAGTTTCATCCCCATGAAACTTTTCTGCACAGTTGCTAAAATATTAGTGTATTGAAAACTAGGTCATGAAACTCCCATTAAAGATGACTTTATAGCTCGCTTTATTTCTCTCTCTTCTCTTTTCTTCTCTTCTTCACGTCTTCATTTAACCGCAGCATGCTATCTAATAACCGACCGGCGGGTTACTACGAGCCGCTTGTCTTGACGGGATCCCTAGTCCGTTGCGTTGCATGCATGCATGCTACTACACGTAGTATCAACCTTTCGCTTTTGCCGGCCGGTCCGAATCAATCTTGACTAACGTGCCCCGACAGTTTAACCCACTCAGGTCCGCCATGTCTTTCGAGTAGTAATCCCTGTTTCCGCACCGCAGATTCCATCCCATCCCATCCCATTCCCATCTCATCTCTTTCGGCGTCTCCGCTTCATCACCTCACATGAAACAACAGTGACCCCAATTGTGACGTCCCTCCATCGCCTTGCATGGCATGGCATCGCATCGCATCGCATGGCTGCATGCCTGCACCCTGCACGGATGCACCAGTTGGCATGCCAGAGCGCCGCGCCCGACCGGGCACGCGCTCGGCTCGCTGCCGCTGCATGCAGGGGGAATGGGGGATTTCAAGGAGCTAGCGGGCGGCGCTGCTGCGCGCGGCCCCGGTCGTCGGTCGCTGTCCCCGCCTGTCCCGGTCCGCGCCACGGCTGGCACGGCGACGGCGACCGCGGCGCGAACCGTTTTTTTCTTTCTTTGCATCCAGCTTCCAGCTCATCACAGAGCGCGCGCCATGCACGAGTCCACACGACGCGACGGCTTTCGCGGCCGGGCGCCCTGGACCTGATGCCCTGACGGACGAACGGACGGACGGGGTCCACGCGCTTCCACCGCCTGTCGCGAGTCGCAGTCGTGACCTGAAAGGGATTTCTATCTGCTGCGCCTCTGCATGCCTGCCTACGCCCTGAGTCGACTCGTCCATCTTTACTTCACCCCAATTTGCGCTGTGCTAGACCAGTTCCATTACGACGGGTTGGCGTCGTATCGTATCATATCGCGGTAAACTTGCGCTGGTCGTGTATGCGTGTGGGAGAGAACAAAATCGACAGGGCAGCCCGGGCCCTGGGCCGGGTATCCGGCGGCGGTCTAGATTACGTAGATGAACAGGTCTTTTCAGCTCAACATATGTCAGACGGTTTCTAGCACCGCTATAAACAAATCGTAGAAGCAGCTGAGTAGGTAAAGTTCAAAGACCAACGGCCATATGCTTGTATTGCACTATTGCTCGTTTTTTATTTTGTAATAATCTCACACTAAATAACTCCTAGACAGAAAAGAGTATAAATATTTATGCCAAATGAGAATATGGTAAAAAGATTATGACATATTTAATGATACTAATTTGTTTTCATAAATCTTGACACTCTTTTCTATAAACTCGGTCAGATTTAGAAAAAAATAACTTAGAGCAACTATAGAAATAACCTATTTGTGGATTTATGGACAAACCTAAGAAGCATAAGAAGCATGCGCGACTCAATGTCCATTGTTCATCTTTTTCAATCGTTAGCCACGCAAGGAACAGTATCATATTAGTTTGCCCTTATTAGCAAAGATTGCACAGCGACGAAAAATGAGTCATAATTAAAGAGAAAAATGAGGCGGACAATGGAATTAGTTAGAGATGGAATGAGGGAAACTAAATGAAAGAAATAATAAAACCATTTAGAAATATTTTCAAGTAGAGAAAATCTAAGTGTAAAAATGTAAAGCTAGCTATATACATGAACATACACTCACCTTATAAGTACACGTACATACATTCTGCCCTAGAGGATAGAGGTTAAAGCACATCCCAAAGAACTGAGTGAAACCAACAAATCTTGAGATTAATGTAATAATACCTCCCTCCATTCCAAAATATATGTTGTTCTTGGTTTCTAAGAAATAATTTTGACTAATTTATATTAAAAAATATTAATATTTATGGTACATAAATAATATCATTAGATAGATCGTTGTATCTATTTTCATTATAAATGTATTTGGTGATACAAATGTTCGACATATTTTGTACAAATTTAGTCAAACTTCCGTCATAGAAATAAAAATTAATAGTTATTTTAGGAGAGAGGGAGTAACTGTTGACACCTCACTGTCGATTGTTATATTGTTCATCAATAAAAAATAGCGTCATTAAATTTTAGAATAAATTCAGAAAAAATGTGAGCACCTGTATTGAGTAAGTTCCAGCATGAGGATTTAATCTCAGATAAGCAAGTTCCAGCAAAAGGTAACCTAACTATCTGAGCGACACTTGCATGAGGGAAGCATCTGAAAATCATTGGAGCCCAACAGAAAAGACTGGTTTTCCTTTATGAAGACAAAGGAAGTGAAATGGGGGTACTGTTTCCACCGGCTGATTCCTGCGTCTGTGGCGCGAATCGTGCCGCGGTGCAGTCTTTGCGCGCTTCCGCCGGGAAAGCAAATCCCTCTCTCGTTAGGCCCCGCAGTTCAGGGCGCCGCTCGTGCAAGTGGCCCGGGCAGTCTCAAGTCACAAAGCCTACGTGTCTATTGTCTACCCAGATAGGGGTGCTTTGCTAAATCGTTTTCAGTAATGACATGTGCTTATAGCTTGCTAATTCGCCCCTGCGGCGGTCGACGCGGCACGTCCTCATGTGGAAGTAACCTACCACATTCCTTATCATGGCTTTCGGCCGCGCTACTCCTCCGCAAATCGCGGTTTCATCATTAGCAAGTAACCTACCACGACCCTGTTGCTTATGACCTGGTTGATTGGATATCTGGATTCGTGCTCCGACGATCATACAGAAGGTGACGACAGTTTGTTCCGTTCCACCTCGAATTTGTTATGGAATGACGTGCCGCTGGGTTAATCAATCACGGGTGCTTTGTGCTGACTGCTGAAGCGTATAATCAATCAAATACTGGCTCCAGTTAAACCTATCATTCAACGTTCATGGCGTCCGCAAAATCAGGAGTGCAGCCAGGTCTCTTCGTTTGATCATTTCGATGGCTGATAGGCCGGTTGATGTTGTTTTTAGCTGTTTTTCTGTAAGACAAAAACACTATTTCGATGGCTGAGTCATATACTGGTGGACAAATTCCTCCAAGGCAACCCCTTCAAATTCCAAAATTTCCATCACATTGAATCTTTGAACGTATACATAGAGCATTAAATATAAGTAAAAAGTATAACTAATTATACAGTTTGTCTGTAATTTATGAGACAAATCTTTCAAACTTAGTTACTCCATGATTAGATAATAATTACTAAATATAAACAAAACGCTAGTGTCAAAATTTTGGATCTGAACCAGGCTAATCAGAAAGTTTGTAATGCAATCTGCAATCACACGGCTATGATAAGGAATGAACGATTTCAGCGGCGTGGGGAAGAAAAAAACCCTTCCGCTCTCTGAAATGAAGGGCCCTTCCACAGGAAAGTGAAACCAATACGGTCGAACACCACATTTGTACACAAAAAAACGTTCAATGCTTGCAGGCTTGCAGTTACAATGTCTTTTGGTACTCGTACGTTCTATACGTAGTTATGATCCGTCAGACATAGCATTCAAGTTGCCACCGGCATCTCTCATTGACCGACAGACCATCACAGGTACAGCAGCCGGGTCTTGATAATTGACAGAAATCAAACAGAAACTCTCCCATCTTTTCTGTTCTGTAGCGAACACAGTCCACAGACCACACATAAGTATTCCACAGCACCAGGCGAGGATGACCAACGGCAGCGGATCACTCATCTAGGATTCCACAGCAAACTCATCTACATCACCACAACGGGAAAACTCAGAGGCCGACAAAACAGTACGACCCTCGAACTACGATTCCTGCGCGTGTGGGCGCAAATAACCTTTGCAGAGCTCCTCCATACGACGAACGAGCTGTTGGGGCTGTTGCCACCATGTGGATTCGGAAGAAGTTGATCTTCCGTAGTAGTCTTCTTGTGCACTATCCTTCTTGTTCTTGGTGATGCTCTCGGAAAAATCACGCCAGTTTAGCATTGCACGTTTCAGTCGAGCTGTTCTTTTCCCAGTAACCATATATCTGGTGTAGTCCCTAGCAAGGCGGTATAACTCCTCCCCTCTTATTATGTGGATATACTGCATAAGAAAGAGCGCAAAAAGAGTGATTTAGAAAGCACAATAATTTCCATATACCGATGTTAATTTATGAAATGCAGTTCTTCATTCCTGTTAAGGTACTGTTGAAGTATTATCGTGTTCCCTATAAGTCTATTCACATCGATCAATCCAGATATACATGATATGTGTGTTTCTTTGACAAAAGTAAAACCACACTGATAGTTGCAAAAGATTAAAGTATACTGTTTCTGCATACAACATTAAGCTCATCAAGGTTCAATTTGAATATTCTCTCTTCTAGCAATCCTTATTGTTCTTCCTTATTTAACTAATATTGTGGGTAGAAAAATGGTATTTCAAGATAATGATAATACGGTATTATGATGCAATTATACCATCCCCACGAATAAAAACTAATGATGGTTTGAAATTGGTGGGATAACACAAATCTTCATCTAAAAATATAGCATAATGCTACAAACTGGTAAATCATGAAGTGATGACATTACCACAAGTATGAACGCGACAGTTGCTATCAAAATCTGGATCATCTCATATAATGATTGCTTAAAAGACTCGTCCTCTGGGCCATCAGAACCACCACCACCACGCCCATAACGGTTTTTGTTTCCTCCATTTCCACCAGATCCTAGTCCTCGAATCTTAGCCATTTGATCCATCAGTACGTCTTGAATTGACCTTGGCCTTTTTGCTTCAGCCATAGCTTTGTTCAAAGATTCCATTGAGAAGGGCTGTAAAAAAGGCAATAAAAATTAGCACATTATTATAGAAAATACTTTTAAACATGCTACAATGCTTGACTTATATCACAAAACTGTCATACACATGAAGTCCAACCAAATAGAATTATATCGCTCAGCATTATTCTAATTTAGTATAACACATAGAGCAAAATACTTTAACAGAGTACCTTAGTTCAATATCTACCAAAATATATGCAAACAGAATACCATATCAATTCAAACTTGTCAAATTGCTAAGCAATACAGAAATAAACAAGTTCCCAATACAATGTTCTCCAAGAATTCAGATGCCATGGCAAGAAGATAAAAAAAAAAGGTGATAAGCATGACCCTTTTGTCAATACCAACAAGCATTACAAGTTTTACAACATCATTCTTACAATAACATAACAAGTGGGAAGTATGATACACATTAGGTAAAAGAAACAATTACTGCATGATAATAGCTTAAAATGGGAGAAGGAAAGAAATCCAGGGGAAAGCAACAAAACTGCTTACATCATTAATAATCTTAGGGTTCTCTTTCCCACTCGAAGCATATACAGGACCAAGCCTTTTATGGCAAGCAGAAACTAGAAAAAGCCTTGGATACACTTGCTCCTGCAGCTTGAAGGATCTGGTTGAATGTGGGAATAGAGAATGTTGATGAAGTAGCTCACGGGCCCCTCCAAGACCAGATACTGGCTTATACGCAGTGAGCGTACTATGAGGCTTGTGTATTGTAGCTTGGAAGTAGCTCATGTTTCGAACTTCTTGAATCCCGGAATAGCTTAGAGCCAAAGGCCTAATACAGTACAACTAAAACAGAGATGTAAGTACAAGCACACAGAAATCTGAGATAAGAGTGTAGCTTATCTGAAAGTAAAATCAGTATCAATGCAAATGATATAAAGCAAAATGACATAGCCTTCATTTTATGGCATATCAGTTTTTAGTCACCTACAGTAGTCAGTAGTCACAGATCAAAATTATTCACCAGAACTCCAGAGGTAACAAATTTTCCTTAAGAAAGCAAGACAATCTGATCTTCTATCTAACGTGAGGACATGATTTTGCTCATATGTTTCCATTTCAGAACTAGTTCTGCATGGATGTTGTGAAAGGCTGAAAGAACATCTGGAAGAATGTTGTAATATTTTTTTCCCTGTTAAGAAGTCAGATGAGTGTAATGAGGACTAAATGGTGGAGGCCATGTTTAATCTGGTAACACCAACAATGCGAAACTTTAGCAGACCCTAATCAGTTAAGTTGATACTTATCTTGAAAGCTGGGTAAACGCAGTACATCAACTAGTGAGTAGTCCTAACATCTAACTCCTAACATTAAATTCCATTACACGTGCTCCAAATTGTTCCATAGATTTGGGACATTTCACAGGCCCTTTTTCTCAATTTCAGCATGCAAACCCCAATCAGAGAACAGCAGTACAGTACCATCCAAGTATCGAACGAATGAATGCCTCAATAGTTATTTAATGACATGCCGAGTGAAGTTCATACGAAAGGCCTGCTGCCCGTATCAACCCCTGGATCGGCCGAGCAATCCAAACTGAAAAATGGAAAGGCTCCCCTCACCCATCCGCACCTAATAGACATTCTAAAACCCTACCTGAAGTGTCAAACAAAACGGGAGGCGCCTAGAGCCAGGAAGCTATCCACACAAGACAGAGGCGTCGTTGTGGTTACCTGAAGACAAAACGGTGGCGTCGGCGGAATTGGGAAGCGGAGGTGGAGGCGACGGAGCGGGGGAGGGGGCCGTTACAGAGAAGCCACGGATCAAGCGAAGACGCGAAGAATTTGCTTGGATTGGGTTCCGTGCGCTCAGCTCCACCGCCGTCTGTCCGTCCGCTCAGCCTCCGGCCAGCTACCTGCTACCCTACCCTCTCACACCACGAAGCGCAAGGACGCGGGGCTGAAGATGGCCGACCGGCCTGTTCTCAAAAGCCCAACGCCAAGCAGGCCGCCGGCCTCTCGTCCGATCCAGGCAAAAATTGTGATTCTTTAGTTATTTATATATTTTTATATTTAAAATTCTAAGAATTTTGACTCATTCTAAGTATTTTTCATTGTCGAGCCATAGTAATTGCACCTATTAAAAAAACTAGAAGAATTAGGGAAATAAATTCAAATGGAAGATAAAAATTGGTTGCTAAATGAATCCCAATTTGTTGAACGCTATTTATGAGACCTGGAGAAAGTTTGACTCTGAACTTCTTCTTTCAACACTTTGATGTGAAAGCTTATCTAAATCGCAAACAATTCCTTCTCCCCTGCAGGCAGGGCTTTCGCCGAACACTAGTCAACTAGGGACCCATAAGCTAGTCAAGTAATATTTAAAGCGGAAGCATAAGAATTTTAAGTGGGATTCTATCTTCGAAAGTAGAAACAATGAGAAACGAGATTTTGGTACAAGGTATCGCCCCGCGCCTTTCCATCGCTCACTCGCTGCCAACCGGGGACCTAGAGAGCCCGTGTGGTGTTATCGAGGTGTCCGTTTGGCAATCTGGTCCCACCAGTTGACCCCGCGCGGATTGAGATCCACTGTTGTTTGTTTTTTTTTTCTAAAATTTGGCTTATATTGAATGCTTATACTAATTTATTGTGAGAACAAAACATTATTCGTTTGATAAAAAGTAACGCTGGAGTAGTGGTGATGAACATAGCCCCAGTGCCCCACCACTGGCTTGAACACCGCATGCCCCACCTCGTTCCAAATCCCGCTACCCTCTCTGCATAGTGGCCGGTTCATAAGCTAATAAGTTTTTAAGTATTCTTTTCATATTATAATAGAAGAGAGAAAAGGTAGCTTTTAATTAAAAGGTAGACTTATAAACACATTCCAAAATCATGTAAGAGTGTCATGTACACTATGAGTCATTGTTAAAAGTTAGTATTATTACAGAGGTTAGTTTAGATCTAGTAGCTTACTTGTATCATTGCAGGTGCCCTCAGTGACGGGTGCCCTCGGTGGGGCAACAAACATGCTAGTTCATGTCATTTTTGTGTTTTTACATGTATTTTATTCCGTGATTGCTACTATGAAGTGATCGGTATTTAAAGTTAATCTAATGTAGAATATCTATTAACATTTCTTTATGTTGGTATGTCTTGTTGGCATAGAATATGTGTTTGTTTGATCAAATGGCCATAGAGCTATAGCTTACAAAGGATCCCAATTGATAATATCAACATACAAGCATTAAACACTAAAATATGCTATATAGCCAACCTCACAAGCTTCTCACTATATTTAGTTTTACATATGCTGGATTTAACTGACATGGCATGAGCTTACAGCCAGCAGCTGACTAAATTATTAACCTTGTTCTTAGTGTGGGTGTTAGAAAACCGATGTGCATCTACTGCCTTCATATTTGTTATTCATTGATGTATGATCAATTGCAAAATGCATGTTAAACTTATTGCAATTTTAGAAGGACAAAACTCTTTATAGGTCTTATCATGTTCGCTCAACAAAACACTTTAGACTTCAATATCAAGTGCATGAGCTCACTTCTTTTGTACAAGATATATGATGGAGTTAACAAAATGCTTAAATGAATTGTGTCATGTATGCTTGTTTCTCATTTGAGCATTTCTGCAAGTTGGATCAGATCAAGGGCGTAGGGAGGGGGCTGAGGGGGCCTACCCTCCCCCAACAACCTAGTAATCCCGTATCAAGTGCTTAAATATATGAACACTATTAGCACTACCATAAGTTATGGCCCCTCCTGATCCTAAACCTGCCCTTCTATATTGGATTTCTGCCTCCGTCCCTGGATCAGATGCTATATTTTACAAGTAATGATTAGTTAAATTAAAGCGAAACCCTTTTATTTATATTATAAATAAAGCTTCAGTGATCGTAGTAGTATTCATACAAGTAAAAGAAAAATATTTAAGAAGTGGCACTAATATTTGTGTAGGTTAGAACAAACCCAAATCATTATAGATGTCAGTCGAGCAAATGGCTTCATCACAATTAATTTTGAAATAAGACTACCTTATCTATAGCAATGAGTTATGTACTGAATGGCTCTATTAGAATTAAATTTGAAATAAGACTACCTTATTTATAGCAATAGGTTCTGAAGAGGCATCGTGCCAAACACGGTTACTTAGGTAGGACGATGGACATAAGGAGTGTAGCCTTTGTGGTTTGTGAGAGCCCCATGTGTTTGGTTTTGAGTAATTGATGAAACCTACCTAAGTACTAACCTTGATCCCTAAGTGTGAATCATGAGATAGGTTTGTACATGCCATGTGAGGGAGCTAATGGATCAAAGGTGATGATGGCAAGGCTCTAGCATGGTGGTGCAAAGGAAAATGGAAAAGGATTCAAGGCAAAGGTGAAATAGAAATCCCTTTTCGATTTGGTGATCAAGACACCATAGAAGGTGTGATCACATTTAGGATAGATAGCCGCACTATCAAGGAGGGAGCTCTCGTGTTTGATTACGGTTATCATGTGCCACTAGGTTCTTTGCATTGCATTTAAAATCAATTGATCTAGCGAGAACAACCAACTAATTTCAAGAAAATGTGAACTAAAAAGCTAACACACGTGCACAAGTGTTGAGATCACTTAGTGTTAGCCCTTGGAGCCTTGGAAGAAAGTTGGAGGCAGTTTGGACTCGGTTTGGAGGTCTGGACGCTAGGGTTTTGGTGTGTCCGGACCATTGGGTGCGTCCAAACACACACCCTATGTTGGCTGATCTGAGAAGTGGAGTCCGGACGCTGTTCTTGGTCTGGACGCTAGACTCCGGACGTGCGTCCGGAGCCTAGTTGCTCTCTGTTGGTTTCTGGAAGAAGATCCGGACGCTAGTGCGTGTCCGGACAGGTGAGTCCGAACGACGTCCAGAGTGTTTTGAGGCTCTCGGGAGCTCTCTGCTGGGGTCTGGACGGTGCTGCTGTGGAGTCCGAACCGGACAGCTAGGAGCGTTCGGAGACGCGTGGCAGGTTGTGGCGCGAGCGGGAAACAGAGCCATTTGAACGACAGCTGATCGGACGCGCTGCCATTGGTCCGGACGGCGCTTTGCGCGCATCCGGAGGCTGCGTCCGGAGTGAGAAACAGAGGCTCTGGCTCTGTGCTGGTGAAGGGTCCGGACGCAGTTGATGGTCCGGACCCCTGTGTAATGTGCGTCCAGAGGCACGCAGAAAAGTGGAAAATGGGTGTAAACGGCTAGTGTGTTGGTGAAGGCTATATATTATTGTATGGCCGGCCCAAGGGGGCAGCTCTTGCACATTTTCATCACTCATACACTAGTGATCATTTGTGAGAGCCTCCACCACTCATCTCTTTGATACACTTGCTAATTTCATGAGAGATTGAGTGAACCAAGTGCATTGCTTGATTGATTGCATACTAGTGGCACTTGGTGATCGTCATCTTTGCGGAAGCTCTTGTTATTCTTGGAGGTTGCCACCTCCTAGACGGCTTGGAGCGACGAGGATCGTTGAGCGGAGGAAGGTGTTTGTCTTCGGCTCGGATCGGTGGATTGTGAGGGGTTCTTGAACCTTCCCCATGGGAGTTCGCAAAAGGTATCTCTAGTGGATTGCTCGTAGCTTATGGATCCCTATCTTGTGTTGGTTTTTGTGGCACCCGGTGACGGGTTTGGCGTGTGATGCCAATTAGCGCGTGAACCTCCAAGTAGGTGTATCGCTACAACAAGGACTAGCTTGTTGGGAAACAAGTGAACCTCGATAAAAAAATATTGTGTCTCATTGTCTCTCTATCGAGGATTCATCTATTGATTGATTGATTGATTGGCTCTACTCTCCGCGGCGGTATAACCTTCCTAACCCTAGCTTTGCACTTCATTCTTTACATTCTTACAAAGTAGAGTAGCTTAGCTCTCTTAGCTTGTGTAGTTAGTTCTTGTGGTTCTAATTAGCTAGCTTGGTTGTGTGCTCTTAGTATATCTCTTGCTAGTAACTAGAATTGTATTAGGTGGCTTGCCGACCCTTAGAGCTAGTGCAAACTTGCTTACGCCATGTTTTATTTTAACAAGTTTGCCTAAGTGTTGTTGTAGAAAATTTTAATAGGCTATTCACCCCCCCTCTAGCCATATCTAGACCTTTCAAATGGTATCGGAGCCGGTACACCATTCTTACAAGGCTTAACATCCCACGGTGTTAAAATGACTCAAATCAACAACACCAAAAGGCCACCCAAGTTTGATGGCACCAATTATAGCTATTGGAAGGCATTGATGACCACCCATATCAAATCAATCAACCGGAAGATATGGTTGGTGGTTGACAAGAAGTTTGAGGTAGCCAATGAGAAGGCACCCACCACGGCCGAGGAGGAGAAGCTCCAAAACAATGACATTGCTTTGAGTGCCATCCATGAAGCAATCTCAAGAGAAGTGTTTGAGCAAATCAAGAACATTGAGAGGGCTCATAAAGCATGAAAGAAGCTAGAAGAGTCATATGAAGGGACTCAATCTATGAAGGGGGCCAAGGCTTATATCTTAAAAGAAAAATTTGCAAGCTTCAAGATGAAGGAAGATGAAAATGTGCCAGAGATGTTCAATAGGCTTGAGGTACTTGTTAATGAAATCAAGTCACTTGGAGAGAATGTGGAGAACAAGGACCTCTCATTCAAATTTTTGAGGAGTCTTCCCTCAAGATTTGATATGTTAGTCACTCTATTGGTGAGAAGTGGATTGGACACAATGACACCGAACCAAGTTCTTGGTGAGGTGATAACCGATGACACCTTTAGAGAAGACAAGGACAAGATAAGAGAGAACAAGGAGAAGAAGGATGAGAAGAAGAATAGTGTGGCATTCAAAGCCACATCATCATCAAGAGGCAAAGCAAAGTGTGATGAATCTAGCAATGATGAAAGCTCAAGCAATAGTGATGATGATGAAGAAGAAATGGCTCTATTTGTCAAAAAAATTAGCAAATTCATGAAGAAGAAGGGCTATAGAGCAAGAAGGAAGAAGAGCTCACACAGGTTCAATGAGAAGGATAGAAGATGCTTCAAGTGCAATAGCAAGGACCATCTCATTGCGGATTGCCCTCATCATAGTGACAATGAAGATGAGAAGAAGGGCAAGAAGAAAGAAAAGAAAGAGAAGAAAGAGAAAAAGATGTTCCTAAAGAAGAACAAGAAGGGAGGATCATATGTTGTCACTTGGGATAGTGACTCCTCAAGTGATGATGACTCAAGTGATGATGAGAAGAGATCAAGCAAGAAGAAAGCTCTTGCAAGCATTGCTATGAAGAACAAGATCTCTCTCTTTGACACTCCATCGACATGTTTCATGGCTCGGTCCACTAAAGTACAATCCGATGATGAGTGTGATTCTAGTAATGATGATGATGATGATGAACCCACTAAAGATGAACTAATTGAAATGTTAGAAGATGCTAAGACTCACTTTGACATCAAGAGAAAGGAGTGCAAAGCATTACGGAAAGAGCTTCAAGTTCTCAAGCAATCCTTTGATGAGCTAAACCGCTCTCATGAGAGGCTAGAGGATGCCCATGAGAAGCTTGGCAAAGCTCACTCTAAGCTTGAAAAAGCTCACTCATCTCTTGTTGAGCAAAAGGAGAAAGAGCATGTTTCAACAAGTAACATGAGAATAACTTGTGACATAATCAATGAATCTTTCTATGAACCCATCATCATCACTCCAACTAACCCTTCTTGTAGCACTTCTAACTCTACCTCTTCTACTAGTGATGACTTCACTTGTGATGCTTCACTAATGGTTGAGAATGAGACCCTTAAGAAGGAGGTTGGTAAGCTCACTCTAGCCTTAGGCAATGCCTATGGTGGAGACGCCCGCTTGCTTAAGTGCTTGGGTAGCTAAAGGTTCTCCTTTTGAAAAGAGGGATTGGGCTATACCCCCAAGAAAGGCAAGGCGACCTTTGTGACTCTAAAGCCTCGCTTTGTGAAGAGCAATGGTCGGTTTTGCACTAGTTGCAAGCAAGTAGGGCATGATGAGCAATATTGCAAACTAAATCGAAGCAAGATAAAATTTACACATGCATCTTTTCTCTTTGATTCTAGTTATATTCTTACCAAGGACAAGAAAGGTATGATAGCTAAGTACATGGGTACTCCCAATGAGAGCTCAAAGAAGAAAGCTATTTGGGTACCTAAGTCCTTAGTCACTAACTTTGGAGGACCCAAACAAGTATGGGTACCTAAGAAGAATTGAATTGTTTTGTAGGTCAATTATAAAGCCGGAGAGAGGCATTGGGTGCTTGATAGTGGGTGCACTCAACATATGACCGGAGATGCAACTATGTTCAACTCTATCAAGTCAAATGGTGGCAATGGGATTGAATCTATCACATTTGGTGATAATGGCAAAGGCAAGGTCAAAGGGCTTGATAAGATTGCAATATCCAATGACATGAGCATATCCAATGTGTTGCTAGTAGAGAGCTTGAACTTCAACTTGCTATCCGTAGCTCAACTTTGTGATCTTGGTTTCAAATGCATATTTGGAGTTGATGATGTAGAGATCATAAGTGTAGATGGCTCTAACTTGATCTTCAAAGGCTTTAGATATAAGAATCTATACTTGGTTGATTTCAATGCTAGTGAAACTCAATTGTCAACTTGCTTGCTATCCAAATCTAGCATGGGTTGGTTATGGCATAGAAGGTTTGGTCATGTTGGGATGAAACAATTGAATAGACTTGTCAAGCATGATCTTGTTAGAGGCTTGAAAGATGTGATCTTTGAGAATAAGATATGTAGCTCTTGTCAAGCCGGCAAATAATTTGGAAACACTCACCCTAGTAAGAGCATGATGAGTACTTGTAAACCATTTGACCTCTTGCACATGGACTTGTTTGGACCAACCGCATATACAAGCATTGGTGGAAACAAATATGGCTTTATGATAGTTGATGATTTCACTAGATATACATGGGTATTCTTTCTTAGTGACAAGAGTGACACATTTGATACATTCAAGATCTTTTTCAAGAGATGCCAAAATAAATTTGAAACAACTATTAAGAAAGTGAGAAGTGACAATGGTAGTGAGTTCAAGAATACAAGAGTAGATGAGCTATGTGATGAATATGGAATCAAACATTAATTCTCGGCCAAGTATACACCTCAATCTAATGGGCTTGTTGAGAGGAAGAATAGGACACTCATTGATATGGCAATATCTATGCTTAGTGAATACAATGTGAGTGATTCTTTTTGGGCCGAAGCTATCAACATGGCTTGCTACTATAGCAACCGACTCTATTGCCACAAGATGCTTGAGAAGACAACTTATGAGCTATTGAATGGAAGAAAGCCAAATATTGCATACTTTAGAGTGTTTGATTGCAAGTGTTATATCTTGAAGAAAGGTGCAAGATTGAGCAAATTTGAGAAGAAGTGTGATGAAGGCTTCCTACTTGGTTACTCAACTACAAGCAAAGCATATAGAGTATGGAATCTTACTCACGACATAGTTGAGGAGGTACATGATGTAGAGTTTGATGAAACACAAGATTCTCATGATGATGTGAGAGGTGAACCATTGGCCAATGCAATGAAGAACAGGGATATTAGGGACATTAGGCCGAGGCAAGTGGATGAGGAGCAAGACAATGACTATCAAGTGCATGCTCCATTCAATGAGCAATCCAATGACAATCAAGCTAGTTCATCCTCTCCAACTCAAGATCAACAAGAGGCTAGTTCATCATCTTAATCCAATGACCAACCAAGTACAAGCAATCAACTTCCCACACTCCAACCTACATCTATTGCAAGGGATCATCCTTTGGATCATATTATTAGAGATATCACAAGAGATGTGCAAACAAGATCAAGATTGGCTTCATTTTGTGAACACTACTCCTTTGTGTCATCTATTGAGCAAACCAAGATTGAAGAAGCTTTGCAAGATATTGATTGGGTGAATGCTATGCATGAAGAGCTCAATAACTTCACTAGAAATCAAGTTTGGGAGCTAGTTGAGAGACCAAAGAACCACATAGGCAAGATAACCATCTTTGCATGTGTGAACAAGCTTGCCTATGGTTTAAACCGAATTAAATGTCTTGGGAAAGTAGCTTAGTTCAAACCAAAGTTGAAAATCTTTCACCCTATCTCACTTTAAGGGAGAGTAAAACTTGAATATCTATAGTTGGTCCCACCTTTTTGTGTCAATTGGATGACAAAGGGGGAGAAGTTGTAAAGATATAAAAGTTGACCAAAGGGGGAGAAAACAAAAGATAAGATATAGGGGGAGAAAATGACATAGGGGGAGAAAATGAAAAATCTCTTTTGAAAAAGAACACACAAGTAGGGGGAGCAAGCCCATGAACACCTTGTTGCATTTGAATGCTTGCATCCTCATATGTATTGTTGCACAAGTACTTTAATTCAAATACTCATGCTTGTGTGGTGATTGCTAGTGTTACAAAATGGATGATGATTGATCAACTAGCATGCATAGGTTGATAAGCTAGATTCTTGTAGTGTTTTCAAGCTTCTCATGGGGTTTCTAGTGTTTACTTGTTGCAATCTCTTTGATTCTCTTCTCAATCTTCTTTCTTCTTTTCTTTTTGCTTTCTCTGTAGCGGACATGCCAGAGGTGGTCAAGTAGTTGTCGGTGGGCACTTCCTCGCTGTTGTCCGTGGTGTGCAAGTCCACATCCTTGGGGTTGACTTGCTTTACCTTTCCCTCTTCGGCCATTACCTCGCACGGTGAAGTGCTTACTGAGGTAACCTAGCTCTGATACCACTTGTAAGGATCTGATTATCCAAGAGGGGGGTGAATAGGCCTGTTTAAAACAACTTGACAAGTTTTTGTCAGCAGAGGCCGACACTGCTGGGCTAAGGGCAACAGTGCTGGTCACCAGAACAAATATATGCACAATTCAAAATGTAAACTGATAATGTAAATTGTGCTTGAATAGAAACCTTCCTAGAGGTGTAGGGAACCTCTAGCACCACCTAAAAGTGGTAGCAAACACCTACCGAGTAGATCGGGTCAAAACCCTAGAAATCACCTTGCAAACAAGATATATCAAAGTATAGATACAAACACAAGGGGACATAAGATTTGACCCGTGGTTCAGCTCGCCACCAAGGCTTGCCTACGTCCATGTTGTTGAGGTGCGCCACACAAGGCTCAAGCTCACCACAAAGGCTAGCTCTTTCCTCGGTCTCAAGTCAAGAGAATGAACTCTTGAGATGAGAGGAATGTATTAGCAATATGGGGGTGATACAAACTTCCCTAGGCTACCACATGAAGGAGGCAAGCTCAAGGGGAACCTCTAGCCGGCTAGGAGCAATGCTCCAAGAGTAAAGAACTCAAACCGCCGGCCACCACGCAAACCAAATGCTTGTAGGAGTTGAAGATCCGAGGGAGAAGCTTCTTCTCAAGCTTGGAGGCTCAATCTCTCAAAGGTTGATTGCAAATCAATGGAGGAGAGTGGTTGAGCACCAAGGGAGAAGGGGAGAGCAAGAAAGAGGCTTTTCTTTCTGTTTCACGAAGTTAGAATGAATGAATGGCAGAACTAGCCGTTGGGGGAAAAGTGAGGAGGTGTTAAATACCTCTTCACTGCCAACGGGCAGATTAAGTCACGGCAGTGCCGGCCTTGGGGCCCGGCACTGCCGGCCTGGCAGAAATAGCAAAGGGTTGATCTTCGAATAGCTGTCTGTTTTGCCTACTATGTATGTGGAGGTGTGATGATATTTGGATAGATATAGAATTTGGTTCACTTGTTGGCATGCGTGTTGAATCCCTCTTAATAGTACGACATACCTAACTCAATTTCAAAGTATAAAATGAATTTAAACTCCTTTGAACTTGTTGCCATGCACTTTTGTAATTGGAGGGGTCCGTCAATCTGTTCATCAACCTCCTTAAGTTTAACCTGCTTGTCATACTTGTAAAGTCTCATTAGTTCTCTAATCGCGTTGTCATGTCACCAAAACCCACTTAAGGCTTGATTGCACTTTCAATCTCCCCATTTTTGGTGATTGATGACAACACACTTGGAGCTTACAAAAGTGAATATTAATCTGAGACAATGCAAGTTATGGGTATAGGAGCTCCCCCTAAATGCATGAATGGAATTTGAATTTCCAATTTGGCATGAAAAACCAAGATTCACACATTGGAGTGAAATAGGGCTCCCCTACATCCATGGCTACTGTGGGTGCTGAAAAAGTGTCACAAGAATATACGTGATGCATATGAACCTATCTCAACATAAATCAGAGTGCTTGCTATCAGAGCAGCCCAGCACTGCCGGCCCTGAGCCTGGCACTGCCGGCCTGGCTCCAGACAACAAGTCTGCGGAAGCACAAGCACGACCACACAACATAATATAAAGAAAAATTAAAAGCATACTAAGACAAGCATGATATATATGAGAGAGTACATGTCCACAAATGGCACAAATAAAGTACTTAAGTGGCAATATTATAATAAAATAGTTTCATATTGCTCTCTCATCTCTCAAACTAAAAACAAAAGATAACTAGCTGCAGCTCCTCCATGACCGTCGAAAGATGTTGTACCCCCTTCACTTAGTAATTCTCCCCCTTTGGCAACAAGTCACCAAAAAGGAGAAAAAGAACCAAGCAAAAAGAATACAAGCTAGTCGTTGTCCTCATCCATATGGTCATCATCATCTTCATCTTCATCATCATCATCATCATCATCATCAGGGGCTGTGAAGTGAACACTAGGAGCTGAGGCACGCTTACTGCACCTCCGAGTTTGTCACTGCTGGATCTCCTCCTCCTCCTCTGTTGGGAATATGCCCTAGAGCTAATCATGTAGATGATTATATTCCGATTGTATCCATGATTAATAAAGTGTTCTTTGAATATCCATTATAGACAACTAGTATTGATTGACAATTATGTGAATTGTTTGTGGAACTCAATTACCTGAATGGTTATTCTAATAGTAGTCCCTGGTCGGCATTCTTGTAAGAGCACACTTGAATATTAGACCAGCACATGTATTAGTTGATGGCTATGTTTCACAAGTCATAGACATAGAGATGTCAAACTAATAATGTGGGCACATGTGAGACATGTAGGCTGGACTGACCCAACAAGAGAAAGTCTCTATTCATGTCATGTACGTTATGTCCTTAGACCTGAGATTGTGGTATGTACTCAAGATGTGAAACGATCTACTTAGAGACTATCAAACGCTACTCCGTTATTGGGTAGTTATAAAGGTGGTCCTTGGGTGGTTGGGAAACATGCTATGAGACATAGACAATCAAGATGGAATTTGCCCCTCTCTTCGTGAGAGAGATATCACTGGATCACTCATGTGATTGGATCAACAAATGCATGGCCATGCTTGGGTTAAGTGTTAACCCACGAGTTGAACCATATATCGAGTGGCGAAGGGAATAACTTGTACATGGTCATAGTGGTTCGTCTGATATGATCATAGCGTATACATAGGAGTTGACACGTCTTGCTAGAGGCCGCTATCAACTATTGGTCGAGTAAGAGTACTTGGGCCATGTCTATGTATGCGTGAGCCCATAGGGTCGCACGCTTAAGGGGTTGGAAGCCTAATTCGGGTTGGACCCGAATTAGACTAGGTTTAGGGTTTCTAATGGGCCTCCACCGTGGGAGCTCGTTAGGACGCCTATATAAGCAAGGGGTGGGCGCGGGGCGAATTGAGCAACGCCTTTTGGCAGCCGCCGTCGCCTCCCCACGCTCGCGCCTTTTGCTCCTCGCGGACCTAGCAGTCCGGAGGCGCAACGCTTCCTCCCTGCACGTGTGGGATTCCTCGGAGGTGCTGCATCTGGAGCACAAGGACGAACCACGCGAAGGGGACGTTGAGACGGACGACCACGCAACTGCACTGCCTGCTGCGACGCGCACGACTACATCAAGTCGTCTTCCGCTGCACCTGCGCGTCTAGTGGTAATCCCGTAACCTGTAACTAGCAGTAGATCCTGGTTTATGAGGTCGAAAAGTTTTGTTTTCCGGCTAGCGTAGCAACCTCGTATTCCTTCATCCTCATCATAGGTAGACTCCTCACTAAGCTGAGGTGGAGGTGTAGGAGGAGGTATCTGTCTGAGGCCCTGCTCCTGTCTGAGCTGCCTGATCTCCAGCCTAGTCTGATAAGCATGGTCATTGGCATAACAAATGCCAACAAAGATCTTCTTCAGAATCCTGCCAAGCTTACCCTTTTTCCTGCCTCTGGTAGTTGTTGCTGCTGAGGACTTAGGGCGATCTGAAGCTGCTTCCCTGGTGCTGTCCCTGGGAGGAGTCTCCTCATCCTGAATAGCAGTAGAGTGAACTACCTTCTCTACTCTGTAAGGCTCATGGACAGTGTACTTGTTGTAGATCCAGTCAGTCACCATCTCAATGATGAACATTAGGTAGGGAGCATAAGGAAGCCCCTTCCTAGCATCATCAGCAGCAAGGAAGATCTCATCCCAAAGGAAACGTGCCACTGAAAATGGTGGTGCTCCACCTCTCATCCTCCTCAAAACATTCTTCGATGTAGCATAAAGGTTTGAAGCAGATCCCACCTTGGGATAGAGAGTGGTCCTGAAGAGGTTGTTTAAGATGTAGTACTTACTCCTCAGCCCCTTCACAAGACCATCTACATACTCTGGCTCAATGTAGAGCTGTGAAATCTCCTCATTTGTCAGCACTCTTTCATCATGAACATTAGAGCATGCTCTATCATCCTCTCCAAAGCCTAGAAGGCGGGCAAAAGTCACATAGTCAAGCCTATAATGCCTGCCCTCTGTCATCCAGTGCATCACTTGATTCTCCCTATCAAGGTAGTAAGTGGCATAAAACTGATGGATGATCTCAGTGTTCCAGCCATTCTGAAAGCCCATCCACTCATACATACCTAGTTGTCTGCACTGGTCAATGATCCTATCAAACACAGGGTCTCTCTTGTTCTCCAAATACTCCCAATCAACATACTTCATCTTGATGAACTTGGATTTGGTAGCATGAAAGAGAACACTGGAATAGTAGTCAGAATGAAACACATTCTAGAATCTGTAGTCCACCCCCATGTTCTTTGGCACATCATAAGGATAGATGGCCCTTTGCTCCTGGACAGACCGCCACTGATTTTGATAGTTCACTCTCTGTCTGATACGGATGTCCTGTGGTTCCCTGACCAATATCTCTTCATCATGATGAGTGAGATGGAAACCATTAAACAGACCCAAATCTGGAGGTGTCCTAGGGCAAACATCTTCTCTGATTGTTCTCCCTACCCTTTGCAATTCCTCCTCTTGAATGATCCTCTGCCTGGGATTCAGGCCATCATCAGCCATGGGAGTACGAGCCTTGGTCCTTGACCTCTTTCCTCTTGCACCACTCGATCCATCGACTTCCATCTATGCATTTAAAAGAGAGAAGGTTAAGTTGCTGCACTTAGAATAGTAACTGGAAGTCTAGTGGAGAGTTTTGATAAAAAATGAGAGTCTATGGTTGATTGGAGAAGCAAATACATGGGTGCTGCTGCCCAGAGGCCGGCACGGCCTCTGGCCCGGCACTGCCGGCCTGGTGCAGATAGCACCTATGCAAGCTTTTCCAATCCACCATGGAATCTAGGTTTTGACAAAATCTAACTACTGGAGGTACATCACCATACATAATGCAACTACTAACAACCTAAATCCCATCTCAAAATCCATACATTGCATAGATCGAACCAACCTAAGGTTTCAAGTTATTACCTTTGAAAGAGAGGGAAGGAGACGAAGAAGGTCGGGCTTGAACGGAGCTTGACGCAGGGAGGAAGATCCTTCACACCTCCTCCAATGGCAGCACCACCAAAGGGGCAGCACTACCGGGGGGAAGAGAGGGACCTCCGGGCTCCCTAGGTCTCCTTAGGGTTGAGAGAGGAGAGGAGAGGTGTTCTGTGGGGAAGAAAACGACTTAGGATGGAGTCCCCTCGGGTCTGGGTAGGGAATAAAAGAGAGACCCGAGAGATGGGACTTGGGCCCGACCCTCTCTGGTCGGTTAAGTCCCAGCACTGCCGGCCTTAGCCCGACACTGCCGGACACCCCGGCACTGCTGGCCTGGGGCCGGCACTGCTGGCCTAGCCAGACAGTGAAACACTATGCCACCTTTATACTATATGTTTATGCTATTGTGGACACATACCCCTTGCCATATGATGGTCAGTAAGTAATCAACAATACATACAATGACCAACACATTCAAGTTTCTTTCAAAATTGGTTTTGAAACACATAATTAAGTTTTTCAAAGTTTTGCCTAAGTCGCTAGGTGGACAAACAAATGTGTGCTATAGTTCAAACCACGTTACGAGAATCAAGAATATTCAGCTCACTACGCAAAGCGCAAAACCTTGTCTCATCAAGAGGCTTAGTGAAGATATCGGCTAGTTGCTTTTCGGTGCTCACATGGCGAATTGCGATATCTCCTTTTAATTTGTGGTCTCTCAAGAAGTGATGATGGATGTCTATGTGTTTGGTTTTAGAGTGACTAACCGGGTTATTTGCGAGTTTGATGGCACTCTCGTTATCACACAAGAGAGGCACCTTGGTGAATTGACATCCGAAATCTTTTAAGGTTTGCCTCATCCAAAGTAGTTGAGCACAACATGCGCCGGCTGCAACATACTCGGCTTCGGCGGTGGAAAGGGCTACACAATTTTGCTTCTTAGAACTCCAATACGCTAGGGACCGTCCAAGGAATTGACACGTCCCCGAAGTGCTTTTTCGGTCTACCTTGCAACCGGCGTAATCGGAATTCAAATACCCAAGTAGATCAAACTTAGAGCCCTTAGGATACCATAAGCCAAGGTTAGGAGTGAAAACTAGATATCTCAACATTCTCTTAACGGCCACTAAGTGGCACTCTTTCGGGTTAGCTTGAAATCTAGCACACATGCACACACTAAGCATTATGTCCGGTTTAGATGCACATAAGTAAAGGAGAGAGCTGATCATGGAACAATATACCTTTATGTTCACGGATTTCCCTCCTTCATCAAGATCAAGATGTTCATTGGTTGGCATGGGAGTCTTGATTGGCTTTGCATTGGCCATGTCAAACTTTCTCAACATATCATGGGTGTACTTGGTTTGGCATAGGAAAGTCCCTTCCTTGAGTTGCTTGATTTAAAAACCGAGGAAGAACTTTAGCTCACCCATCATAGACATCTCAAATCTCTTAGTCATGATCCTACTAAACTCATCACAAAAGGATTGGTTAGTACTACCAAATATTATGTCATCGACATATATTTGGCACACAAAGATATCATTATTGACTTTATGAGTGAAGAGTGTAGGATCCACTTTGCCTATTTCAAAGCCTTGTTTGATCAAGAATTCCTTAAGGCATTCATACCATGCTCTTGGTGCTTGCTTAAGCCCATAGAGCGCCTTATGAAGCTTGAAGACATGATGAGGGAACTTTGGATCTTCAAGGCCCGGTGGCTGCTCAATATACACCAACTCTTGGATAGGGCTATTGAGGAATGCACTCTTCACATCCATTTGATATAGCTTGAAATCATTGTGGGCAGCATAGGCTAGAAGCATTCGGATTGCTTCAAGTCTAGCCACCGGTGCATAAGTTTCTTCAAAGTCTAAGCCCTCCACTTTAGTGAACCCTTGAGCAACCAATCTTGCCTTGTTCCTTGTCACCACGCCTTGCTCATCTTGCTTGTTGTGGAAGACCCATTTGGTTCCAATCACATTGGTATTTGGTCTTTCCACCAAAGACCAAACTTGATTTCGCTCAAAGTTGTTTAGCTCTTCTTGCATAGCCATCACCCAATCCGGATCATCGAGAGTTTGCTCAACCTTGAGAGGTTCCAAAGAGGAGACAAAAGAGTAAAATTGACAAAAAATTTCCAAATGTGAATGAGTAGTTACCGCCCTTCGAAGACTCCCAAGTATATTGTCAACGTGATTATCCTTTTGAATTGTTTGCCTGAATCTTGGGTATTCTGTGGTTTCTTGTTGATCAGCTTGGTCATCATACTCATGTTCTTCAAAGATAGGTTGTAGGTTTATTGGGCTTGCTAGTGATCTGTTTGCTTCCTGTCTGCTTAGTCCGGCAGTGCCGGCCACAGGCACAGAGGCCTGACCAGGGAGCACTGCTGGCCCTTCTTCTTCGAGTCTTGGGGCAGTAGCTTCTTCACCCTAAGGTTCCACTTCTGTGGCCTAAACTTCTTGTGGCCTAATGTCACCAATAGCCATGTTCTTTATTGCTTCACAAGGTGGTTCCTCATTACCTACAATAACTTGATTAATTTGCTCTACTTGAGAGCCGTTAGATTCATCAAATGTCACGTCTATCGCGATTTCAATTTTCCCTAAGGTCTTGTTGAATATACGATAGGCATTCTCATTTGATCCATAACCAAGAAGAAAACCTTCATCAACTTTGGGTGCAAATTTAGAGGTTTTGGGTTTCTTGTTAAGTATGAAACACTTGCACTCAAAAACTCTAAAGTATGACACCTTTGGTTTGTTACCGGTTAGAAGCTCATATGAAGTCTTCTTCAAGATCTTGTGTAAGTAGAGCCGGTTGATGGCATGACAAGCGGTGTTGACGGCTTCGGCCCAAAAGATATCCGAGGTCTTGTAATCATCTAGCATTGTTCTTGCCATGTCAATGAGTGTCTGATTCTTCCTCTCTACTACACCATTTTGTTGAGGGGTGTATGGAACTGAAAATTCATGCTTGATGCCCTCATCATCAAGAAACTCCTCCACTTGAGTGTTCTTGAACTCGGTTCCATTGTCACTATGAACTTTCTTGATTTGGAAGTCGAATTCTCTTTGTGCTCTTCTAATGAAGGTTTTCACCTTATCTTGCACTTGTGCCTTATCATACATGAAAAACACTCAATTGAAACGAGTAAAGTCATCAACAATAACTAAACCATGTTTGTTACCGCCAATTCTTATGTAGGCCACCGGTCCAAAGAGATCCATGTGAATTATCTCCAATGGTTTCTTGGTGGAGACAATGCTCTTTGATGGGTGAGGTGCACCTACTTGCTTTCCGGCTTGGCAAGAGCTACAAATTCTATCCTTCTCAAAATGAACATTTGTTAGTCCAAAAATGTGTTCATCCTTTAGGAGTTTGGCCAAGTTCCTCATCCCAACATGAGCTAGTCGGCGATGCCATAGCCAACCCATGCTAGATTTTGCCACTAAACAAGTCTCAAGATTAGCCTTACTTTTGTTGAAATCAACTAGGTAAAGCTTGCCCTTCAAACGACCTGTAAAGACAATAGAGGAATCCTCCCTCTTAAGGACTTCCACACCCTTATCCGTAAAGAGACAATTGTAGCCCATCTCACATAATTGAGAAACTGACTACAAATTGTAACTCAACGAATTCACATGTAATACATTTGAGATGGAATGATCAAGAGTAATAGCAACTTTACCAAAACCAATCACTTCCCCTTTAGAGTTGTCACCGAAGATGATATTCTCACTTGCATTTGAAGTTGGGGAGTATGATGAGAACATACTCCTTTCTCCGGTCATATGATTTGTACATCCACTATCAAGTATCCAACTTGATCCACCGGAGGAGTATGCCTACAAAACAATTTTAGTTCCTAGATTTAGGTCCCCAATCAATCTTGGGGCCTTGCATGTTAGTCACAACAATTTTTGGTACCCAAATGTTTATGCTTCTTTTATCATGTTTCTCATCACCCACAAATTTTGCAATGACTTTACCACGATCGTTGCATTTCAACATGTAGCACGAAGACAAGCTTCCTTGGGGTGACCTTGACTTGGGTTGATATGCAAACTTGTTTTTGGTCACCCAAATTGAGTCCTTGGATTTCTGAGAAACCTGCTTTTGCTGGGGCATCCTCTTGGCATGGACTTTGGCTTGAGCTTGATCAGGTGAAGCACTGGTAGCCTTCCCTTTATTGGGGCGCGGCACTGCCGGCCTAAGGTCAGGCACTGTCGGCCTCTGGTCCAGCAGAGCAGCTGTCTATGCAGGCTTATATGCACCAATACTTCCCTTCTTCTCAAAC
Source organism: Microstegium vimineum (assembly GCA_022036555.1). Lineage (NCBI taxonomy): Eukaryota > Viridiplantae > Streptophyta > Magnoliopsida > Poales > Poaceae > Microstegium > Microstegium vimineum. Next base: position 363,197 of record CM039140.1, on the reverse strand, counting down.
TTGACACACTCAATGCCTTTAATCATTTTTCTTCCATTGGTTTTACCTCCTTGAGTGTGTCCAAGCCCATCCTTGATTGATGGATGCCTTCCATCCTTGTATTGGACTTTCTTTGGCTCAACCTTGTCTTTGTCATTCTTTCTAGAAGCTGAGATGACATTGTTGAGCCTTCCTATTTCCTTCTTCATGGCCTCCATGTTGGCAAGGTTAGTGGAATAATCATTCAAATCAAGATTATAACATTTTCCATAACCTTGGCTAGTGGATGGAGAAGAGGTATCATTTGCTTTAGGAAGATGTGAGTTGCTCTCCCAAAGAAGGTTGTATTGTGCCTCAAGCTCTTGATGCTTTTCAACTAAGCCACAATGCTTTTGCTTGAGGTCACTACACTCCTTAGTAAGAGCATGAGCTTCTTGTTCTTTGGCCAAGGCCTTAGTCAAAGAGCTCACCTTACTCCTTTCTAATGTAAGAGCTTCCTCACTAGCAATATAAAGATCCTCTTGTTTTATAAGAGTCTTTTCTCTAGATGCTAGCTCAGACTTGGTTGCCTCTAATTCATCCATTAGATTAGCAATGGAGATTTTGGTCTTGATATCCGTGTTTTTAGTTAGTTCATTGATTTCTTCATCATTAGATTCATCATCACTAGAGTAATCACTAGAATCACTACTAGAGATGTCTTTTGGGGGAGGAGTTATGGGTTTCGGTTTTGATTTTACCTTCTCACCCTTTGCCATGAGACAAATGTGAGGGGAGCTTTCATCATCATCGGACATGTTGTTGAAGAGCCTTGGTGAAGTGGATGGCTTGTGAATAGAAATAGTAGCCATCTCCTCATCTTCACTTGAGCTCTCTACCGTTGAGTCTCATTCATGCCCAATGTGTGCTTCACTCACATATCTCTTGCCTTTCTTGTGGTCACCCTTGTCTTCTCTCTTGCTCTTGCCAAATTTGTCTTTCTTCTCATTTGGGCAATCGGCAATGAAATGTTTGGTGCTACCACAATTGAAGCATGTTCTTGACTTCTTGTTTGGGAATTTTCTCTTTATGAGCTTATACCCATTCTTCTTTATGCCCTTGTTGAATCTTCTCATAAATAGGGCCATGTCATCAATGTTCTCCGCTTGCTCATCTTCACTTTCACCATCACTTGATGTTGAAGCTTCGGGTTCATGCTTGACGGTCTTGGTTGCTTGAGCTTTGCTTGAGGAAGCATGCTTGTTGTTTTTAGGATAGCTAGGGGCTGATCTCCTTGTGCTCTTGTTGGCTTTGAGAGCCACTTCCTTGATCTTCATTCCCTCCATCCTTGCTTGTATCTCACCAAGCTTCTTCCTCTCAAGTGCTTCTTCCCTTTGTAAGTCAAAGGTCATAATCCTTCCAAGCACATCACTTGGTGTGAAGTACTCAAATATTTTCTTGTCCCTAATCAATGTCACAACGGTCTCATTCCTTGGAGAATAGGCTTCAAGCATGATCTTGACAACCTTGTGATCATTGACTTCTTCACCACCAAGTCCTCTTATCTTACCCACTATAGTCATCAACCTATCAAACATCTCTTGTGGCCCTTCACCTTCATTGATCACGAACCGGTTGAGCTTGGCCATCAACAAATCAATCTTGGACTACCTCACTTTGCTGACACCCTCATGTGCAAGGTGCAAGGTGTCCCAAATCTCTTTGGCAACCTCCAAGCCCATCACCTTGTTGTACTCATCACCATCCAATGCACTTAGCAACACACTAGTTGCTTGTGCATTGAGTTGTATGCAACGGAGCTCGGTGGTGGTGGGACTTGTGGGATCCACCGGAGGCTCACATCCTCTATGGACAATCTCTCAAGCACCGGGGTGAAGACCTACAAGGTAAGCTTTCATCAAGTGTTTCCACTTGGCAAAGTTGGTCCCATCGAAATGAGGCAACTTGCCCGCGGGAACATGGAATAAAGGTTTATGCTCATGATTAGAAATGGAAGAATAGTTGAAGGATACGACAGAGTATTTTTTGCTGCCCTCATCCTTCTTCTTCTCATCCTTCTTCACTATCTTGGAGGCTTGGTATGATATGTCATCATCACCATCAGAGCTACTAGATTCAACCTCCACTTGAGAGGCTTGCTCTTTGCTCTTCCTTAGCTCCTCCTCCTTGGCCTTGAGATCCTTCTTCAATTTCTCCACTTCTTGCTTATGGAGCTTCTTGGCAAGCATCAAGCTTCTAGCTTCATTGATTTCTTTCTCTTCTTGTTGCAATCTCTTTGATTCTCTTCTCAATCTTCTTTCTTCTTTTCTTTTTGCTTTCTCTGTAGCGGACATGCCAGAGGTGGTCAAGTAGTTGTCGGTGGGCACTTCCTCGCTGTTGTCCGTGGTGTGCAAGTCCACATCCTTGGGGTTGACTTGCTTTACCTTTCCCTCTTCGGCCATTACCTCGCACGGTGAAGTGCTTACTGAGGTAACCTAGCTCTGATACCACTTGTAAGGATCTGATTATCCAAGAGGGGGGTGAATAGGCCTGTTTAAAACAACTTGACAAGTTTTTGTCAGCAGAGGCCGACACTGCTGGGCTAAGGGCAACAGTGCTGGTCACCAGAACAAATATATGCACAATTCAAAATGTAAACTGATAATGTAAATTGTGCTTGAATAGAAACCTTCCTAGAGGTGTAGGGAACCTCTAGCACCACCTAAAAGTGGTAGCAACACACCTACCGAGTAGATCGGGTCAAAACCCTAGAAATCACCTTGCAAACAAGATATATCAAAGTATAGATACAAACACAAGGGGACACAAGATTTGACCCGTGGTTCAGCTCGCCACCAAGGCTTGCCTACGTCCACGTTGTTGACGTGTGCCACACAAGGCTCAAGCTCACCACAAAGGCTAGCTCTTTCCTCGGTCTCAAGTCAAGAGAATGAACTCTTGAGATGAGAGGAATGTATTAGCAATATGGAGGTGATACAAACTTCCCTAGGCCGCCACACGAAGGAGGCAAGCTCAAGGGCAACCTCTAGCCGGCTAGGAGCAATGCTCCAAGAGTAAAGAACTCAAACCGCCGGCCACCACACAAACCAAATGCTTGTAGGAGTTGAAGATCCGAGGAAGAAGCTTCTTCTCAAGCTTGGAGGCTCAATCTCTCAAAGGTTGATTGCAAATCAATGGAGGAGAGTGGTTGAGCACCAAGGGAGAAGGGGAGAGCAAGAAAGAGGCTTCCTTTTCTGTTTCACGAAGTTAGAATGCATGAATGGCAGAACTAGCCGTTGGGGGGAAAGTGAGGAGGTGTTAAATACCTCTTCACTGCCAACGGGCAGATTAAGTTGCGGCACTGCCGGCCTTGGAGGCCAGCACTGCCGGCCTAGCAGAAACAACAAAGGGTTGATCTTTGAATAGCTGACTATTTTGCCTACTATGTATGTGGAGGTGTGATGATATTTGAATAGATATAGCATTTGGTTCACTTGTTGGCATGCGTGTTGAATCCCTCTTAATAGTACGACATACCTAACTCAATTTCAAAGTATAAAATGAATTTAAACTCTTTTGAGCTTGTTGCCATGCACTTTTGTAATTGGAGGGGTCCGCCAACCTGTTCATCAACCTCCTTAAGTTTAACCTGCTTGTCATACTTGTAAAGTCTCATTAGTTCTCTAATCGCGTTGTCATGTCACCAAAACCCACTTAAGGCTTGATTGCACTTTCAGAAGCACATATGTAGGGGGAGCTAATAACTACCAAAACGAATTTGTGTAACTTGTCCAAAATTTAAAATCTTTGATCAAAATGCTTGGACAAGCGACTCAAGTTCAAAATGACTATATTTCATATCTTTATGGAAAGGTTGTCATCAATTATCAAAAAGGGGGAGATTGAGAGCCCCATGTGTTTGGTTTTGAGTAATTGATGAAACCTACCTAAGTACTAACCTTGATCTCTAAGTGTGAATTATGAGATAGGTTGGTACATGCCATGTGAGGGAGCTAATGGATCAAAGGTAATCAAGGCTCTAGCATGGTGGTGCAACGGAAAATGGAAAAGGATTCAAGGCAAAGGTGAAATAGGAATCTCTTTTCGGTTTGGTGATCAAGACACCACAGAGGGTGTGATCACATTTAGGATAGATAGGCGTACTATCAAGGAGGGAGCTTTCGTGTTTGATTACAGTTATCATGTGCCACTAGGTTCTTTGCATTGCATTTAAAATCAATTGATCTAGTGAGAACAACCAACTAATTCCAAGAAAATGTGAACTAAAAAGCTAACACACGTGCACAAGTGTTGAGATCACTTAGTGTTAGCCCTTGGAGCCTTGGAAGAAAGTTGGAGGCAGTTTGGACTCGGTTTGGAGGTCCGGACGCTAGGGTTTTGGTGTGTCCGGACCATTGGGTGCGTCCGGACACACACACCCTATGTTGGCTCATCTGAGAAGTGGTGTCCGGACGCTGTTCTTGGACCGGACGCTAGACTCCGGACGTGCGTCCGGAGCCTAGTTGCTCTCTGTTGGTTTCTGGAAGAAGATCCGGACGCTAGTGCGTGTCCAGACAGGTGAGTCCGGACGGCGTCCAGAGTGTTTTGAGGCTCTTGGGAGCTCTCTGCTGGGCTCCGGACGGTGCTGCTGTGGAGTCCGGACCGGACAGCTAGGAGCGTCCGGAGACGCATGGCAGGTTGTGGCGCGAGCGGGAAACAAAGCCATTTGAACGACCGCTGATCGGACGCGCGGCCATTGGTCTGGACGGCGCTTTGCGCGCGTCCGGAGGCTGCGTCCAGAGTGAGAAACAGAGGCTCTGGCTCTGTGCTGGTGAAGGGTCCGGACGCAGTTGATGGTCCGGACCCTTGTGTAATGTGCGTCCGGAGGCACGCAGAAAAGTAGAAAATGGGTGGAAACGGCTAGTGTGTTGGTGAATGCTATATATTATTGTATGGCCGGCCCAAGGGGGCAGCTCTTGCACATTTTCATCACTCGTACACTAGTGCTCATTTGTGAGAGCCTCCACCACTCATCTTTTTGATACACTTGCTAATTTCATGGGAGATTGAGTGAACCAAGTGCATTGCTTGATTGATTGTATACTAGTGGCACTTGGTGATCGTCATCTTCGCGGAAGCTCTTGTTATTCTTGGAGGTTGCCACCTCCTAGACGGCTTGGAGCGACGAGGATCGTTGAGCGGAGGAAGGTGTTTGTCTCCGGCTCTGATCGGTGGATTGTGAGGGGTTCTTGAACCTTCCCCGCGGGAGTTCACAAAAGGTATCTCTAGTGGATTGCTCGTAGCTTGTGGATCCCTATCTTGTGTTGGTTTTGCGGCACCCGGTGACAGGTTTGGCGTGTGATGCCAATTAGCGCGTGAACCTCCAAGTAGGTGTATCGCTACAACGAGGACTAGCTTGTTGGCAAACAAGTGAACCTCAGTAAAAAAATATTGTGTCTCATTGTCTCTCTACCGAGGATTCATCTATTGATTGATTGATTGATTGGCTCTACTCTCCACGGCGGTATAACCTTCCTAACCCTAGCTTTGCACTTCATTCTTTACATTCTTGCAAAGTAAAGTAGCTTAGCTCTCTTAGCTTGTGTAGCTAGTTCTTGTGGTTCTAATTAGCTAGTTTGGTTGTGTGCTCTTAGCATATCTCTTGCTAGTAACTAGAATTGTATTAGGTGGCTTGCCGACCCTTAGAGCTAGTGCAAACTTGCTTACGCCGTATTTTATTCTAACAAGTTTGTCTAAGTTTTGTTGTAGAAAATTTTAATAGGCTATTTACCCCCTCCCCCCTCTAGCCATATCTAGACCTTTCAAGTGATATCGGAGTTGGTACACCATTCTTTGAAGTGGGATCACACTACAATTTGACATTGTATAAACCAGAGGAATGGTGAGAGGAAAAGTGAACTTAACTAATTAGCGGTTGAGCGATAGTGCCATAGTAGCACAGTACAACTATTACTGAGATTGACTCGGAAGGGCAACCAATTTCGTTGCACTACTCTGAGTGAGAGACGCGCACAACGACCAAAGGCTGAGGCAAGGAGCGTAGGAGATTTGATATATTTAATATGATTTTTAATGTAGATTTCTTGTCTGAGTGATGTAAAATTATACCTTTGTTGATGTAATTTTTCTTGTGATTTTTTATTGTTAATTTGGTATAATTATGTGTACTGAATTATATTTTGAGTGACGATTATTTTTGTTTTTATTAGAATTTACTGTTAATGTTAATTATTTGAATCATTAATGGTGCTGGAACAATTAGTTTTTATTAGCTTGTTAATCTAGTTTTTGTTCTTTCCAACAACGGAGTGTTTTGGGTTTGATTGCCAGGTAGTCAAATTCAAATTTTTTCGGTTTGTTCGGTCTCCAGCTGCCCCTGAAGTTCTATCTGATGAAAGTGATAAAGAAGAATTGATTGAGGATATGGAGGTCTCTAAATCTTATATCCCACATGTTGTTGGACGGAGTCTCATTCTCATGGGTGGAGTGTATGGTGGAAAAAACATTACGTTGTAAGTTTTTTTTGATCTTTTATTATGTATTACTATATTACTATGACATGGTATGATTTATGGTGTTTGGAGTGATAAATTTTACTTTTTTACAGTTGATGGTGATATACTTTTGGATATGATGTTTCTACGATCTACAGTTGATGGTGACTCATGATACTGTTAATGACTTATTTGACTCATGATACTGTTAATGACTCATGGTACTATTAAGGCAAAGAAAAAATTATTTCTAGATAGGATATCTCTGCGGTGTAGTGACTGTACATATTTCTATAGGTTCTTTGGATCCCGTAGTGACTGTACATATTTCTGGAAGTTCTTTGGATCCCAGATCGATAAATGTTTGGATCAATAAATGTTATGAGTCATTCGCACCTATTTGTTGTTATTTACCGAGCCATTTGGAAAACTAAAAATATTTATGTTTTGAAGGTAAAGTTGTAATCAATTCTACTATGATTGTGTGTTATGCTTGCTCGTTAATGGGTTATTGGGCATGTCTTTTGTGGAGAATGACATGGAAGTTTTTGTGGTAGGAGTGAACACCATGCTGGCGATCACGCCTGACGATAAAGAAGAAGGAGAAACAAGATTAGCTCTTGCTGAAAGATGGACAGGATGAGGATCATGAAGGATGAAAAGTGTTTGAAGAATGTCAAGATGCAAATGAGTCGTTTTTCTAGTTCGATTTATATCTGAAGATGTGACGAGATAGCTGTCAAGGCTCTTTTTTCTGTGTGAGAATTTTTTATATCTACTAATGGAGATGGTGTGTTTTGAGCAGCTCTATCTTTCCGCTTTGTTTAACTCTTGTAGTTTCTTTCTGATAAACTCTTGTATTTCCATTGTGATCAATGGGAACTGGGAGGTTTCTCATGTCAAAAAAATGTTCTGGGTCTAGATTCATTAATGTTCTAGATTAATATGCAGACTGGATTATTATGTTAACTTATTCTTCTACCTTAGTATTTGTCAAGGATAGCTTTTTGCGAAGCAATGCCATGCACACAAGTAGCACGCAACTTGGAAAGAACTCCGATACTCCTTTTTTCTTAATGTTGCAACTAATGTGTGAAGTTGATAAATAAGTAGTGTTGCTTTTGCTTTGTTAACCTACGCAAGGTTGCGTAAGATATGTGAGCACAAGATATGTGAATGTAGTTATGTGAGCTTGTTTGCCTCACTTTCCTAGTATATATAGAGAGAGTTAAATGCAATGTAGATCCATTAATTTTTGGTGGTGTGTTATTTAAGTCTATTAATTTTTAAATTGCAGTTTTGGATCCATTAACTTTTGGTGATATGTCATTCAGATCCATCAACTTTGAAATTGTACTTTTGAGTCCATTAACTTTTAGTGGTGTGTCATATAGGTACAGAACCTTTCAAATTGTATTTTTAGGTACATTAATTTTTTAACGGATTCACCATAGGTCCATACTCCTTCAATTAACGAATGGATCTGACGATGGCTTCCACCGTGATGCATAGAAAAAAATGGAAATGTAAATAAATAAAAATATGCTATGAATATATATATATATATATATATATAACTTAAATAGAAAATGAGTCAATAAAGAATAAACAAAACATAAGCGGACCACGAAAACATTAAAAAGAAAAAAGCCTATAAATAAAGAAAATAACAATCAAGTGTTGATGAGCAGAAGAGAATGAAATAGAGGAATATGGAATGATACATAGGAAAGAACATGATAAAAGATATATTACATTTTACATATTTCTACTCTACGTTGGTTGTTTATTTGGCGTGCCATATCATATGTATTCACTAATTGAAGGGATATGGATCTATGGTGAACTAGTTAAAAAAATTATGGATCCAAAAGTGCAATTTAGAAGTTAATACACCCGAATGACACACCACTAAAACTTAATGGACCAAAAAATGTAGTTTGAAAGTTAATAGACCTATATGATATGCCACAAAAAGTTAATGGACCAAAAAATTCAATTTAAAAGATAATGAACCTAGATGACACACCACCAAAAGTCATTGGACCTCGGGTGTATTTAACTATATATATATTGTTGACAAGTTGCGCTAGATAGTCTTATTTGGAAGCTGATTGATAATATATGTAGGCACAAATTGGATGTGTAAACTGCTGGAAGTGAAGCTAATTGAGAATATATGCAGGATGTGTAAATTGGTAGAAGTGAGATGCAAATGAACAAGATATTTGGAAGAATTGTCTATTTTTATTGATCTCTTAGATACATACACGTATAAAGGGGTATCACGAAGGGACACCCAAAAGAGCTCTTTGGGACTAAACGAAATGTCTAATTCTATCCATTGATCTTGTACTTGATGGGTGAGATCAATTTATGAAGAGACGTCTATTTGTAAAGAGGTGTCTATTAGATGTTGTTTCACGATACTCCTCCTTGATAGAACTTTGTTTTTATTTACTTTAAATTTACTCTTTTTTCACTCTTTTGTTTTTTACGTTGGCACTATAAGCTTTATGGTACTGTAGCTAACGCATGCCTTCAAAATATCTCTTACTTTTCTCTCATTTCATGTTAGGGTCACATCACATCCTCACTTATACCATAATAAATATATATATATATATATATATATATATTGATTCATTGTATAGAAACAAGGTAACAAATATCCAGCCGCAGCCGAACGGTCTTCATCTCCACATGTACTACTTCGTTTGTTCTTAAATATTTGTCTTTCTCCCTTTTTAAAAAATAACTTTGATTAATTTTATATAAAAATCATTAATATTTATGATATATAATTAATATTATTAAGTATATCTTATAATTTATTTTTTAATAAATTTATTTAAAAATATAAATGTTACATTCTATAAATTTAGTTAAAGTTACAACACAAAAATCTAAAACATTAAATAATAACGTCAAATAATAAAAGACTGGAGTATTATAATAACTCTATCAAAAAAATCCCTCTCCCTAAACTCGTGCACGGCTTGCACCCAAATTCATGGACATAGCCATTCCATTAAGCAACACTCGTACCTAACATTCCTCGCCGGTGAATATCAAGCACGTCGTCCCACATCGCCACCCCGTCCCACGCTGCTGTGGTTGCCGGTTGGTCCCTCGTGACCCGTCCTGCGCCGGCGTCCTGCGTCCTCTCCCACTCTTCTTCCTCCCCGCTCGCTGAAGCCGGCGATGGGGAGTGGTGAGCCACTAGGTTTGTTCATTGCTAGTGAGATTATTTTTCAGACCTTTTCTCTGTCTCCAGCATTACCCAAATCCGGACCCGAATTATAGAAAATTGAGATACCCAATTCTAAATTCGGATAGTGATTTTGATTACTCGAAATTAGTTTGGGTAATTCAGGTAATATCTTTCGATACCCAAACTACCCGAACTAGCCAAAGTTTTATACGTGTCTTTATATTTATCATGTATTGTTAGTTGAACACTTGAACTTATCACTTTATTAAAATATAATTCTCTCTTTTTGAACAAATGACTATAAGATATTGTTCTCTGCAAATGGTTGTTAAAATTCTATACATTTGGTGCTGAAATTATGTATAAATTACTACTAAATTTTTATCTAGTGTTAGAAATTTGTTATTTTTATATCTAACAAACAAAGTTGAGTTTGGACAAGATATTTTACAAGATTATGTATCATCGTATCATCTATATATATGATTTTTTGTGTGAATTTAGATAACTTTTTTGTCATTGTTTGTACGAGTTTTCATAAAGTTGTAGTTTGAATAGGATACGCTCCAAGAAGAAAGAGATATTTAGCTATTCATCGATACTGAGGCCACCTCTCCATTTGTCAATTTTATCATGACAAGTACGTATATAATTATCATCGAAAACAGTGAGCAAGCTACGTTTTTTTGTTATTTTCGCTAATGTATCACGACGCTTCAGCACGCCGGCGCAGAACTTTAACGGTTCTAATTGCCTCCGTCTTTCGAGCCCAACAGCGCCCACGTCAACTGGTATGTTCGCTTGTCAGGATTATGTACTGTTCTGATAGGATTATACACTGTTGACTGATTTTTTATGAGAGAAAAACACTGTTCTAGCTGGATTTAAACCGGTTGAAAAGCCAAACGAACAGGCTCAGCTTCCGGTCTATTTTATAGAGGGAAAAGCTAAAGACCAACCGATTGTTTTGTTTGTCCTCAACACACGATTTCTCAGCCTTCCAATCTGATGTTTTCTTGTTTCTTGTGCGTCAATCTGATGTTTTCTTTTCTTGTGCGTCAATCTGATGTTTTCTTGTTTCTTGTACGTCAGATGTGAGGCTCCCATCCTGCTGGTCTGGCTGTTTTATTTTATGGTGGTTTGCTGACAACACAAAGAGATGGCTAACGACATGCAGTTAGGGCATTTATAATGTAGACTCTATGGTAGTTTTTATAGATATTAATTACACTACTATATAGACAATTTGCTGACGTGACAAGTGATTTAATGAGAAAAGAAAGTAGAAATCTAAGAAACCAAGTCTATTTAAGGTATTCCTAATACAGAAACTATCATAGTTTCTAAGTGTATTAATTAGACTATCACCTCATCATGTTATTGATGTGGCGAACAATTTAATAAAAAGAGAGAAAAAAAAATATAGAAACCATGTCTAAACAAGAAACCGAGTCTACGCATTCATCGAGACGGTAGAAACTGTTCCTCAATGCGTTGGGAGGAACAGATTGATTTCTTTCTCCTACAGCTTGATCCTGTACACTATTGCCTCCCAAGAAGCGTTGCCGTCATGGTGTGCCTGAGGCAAGCAGGGAAGGTAGCCGTCAGGAGGCACGCGGCCGTCCGGCGCCGCCGCACGCCATGCGCGCCGCTCGTGCCTTGCAATTTGCAGACGTCTAGCACTGCTGTCCGGCGGCGCCGCCGCCTTGCAGACCTCTAGTGTGGCCGCCCGCACCACCACCCACGTGAGCACCGCTCTCGCCGCGCCCCGGCTCGCCTGGCCGAGCACGCGTTAGCCGGCGTCTCCCTGCCGTAGACGTCCGCACCACCGCTCACCGCCCCACGCGTGCGCTGCGCGCACCTCATCCCGGCACGCCTGGCCGAGCACACGTTCGCTGCGCACTGGTTCATGGCGCAGAAGATCTTGGTACGGAAGAGAAAATAATTGGTTGATTTTTATTTGGACTCTAGGTAGAAAAACCTGCAATGGGAATAGTGGTTTCTTCATATAATATCCTAAATCTATTGATGATTTCTGTACTGTGAGTGTCCTTACTATGTCTTCACGGTTATTGATGGATAAGAAACTATTATAATAACATTGGGAGAGCAAACATAGTTTTTAGCACTACCTATGTTATATGTTTTACAAAATTTTGTATTAGGAGAAATAGTTTCTTGATACAATGTTCTAGGCTATAAAAAATAATAGTACTTTCTTGCATTGTGATTGCACTGTGAGTTCTCTTAGCGGTTGGTGTGATCGTGTGGAGATGTGACTTTTTATTATAGCGGGAGGGACCTTCTAGGTTTAATCTCTCGTATATTTGCTCGAGCTGTACTAACAATTTGAGAAATTAAGAGTAGGAGATGGTCATAGACGAACGTGCAGTTGTTTTACCAATGTGAGGTAGTTGTGAGGTTCTTTTTATAAATTGGTCCCTAGTTGACAACTTTAACTTTTTTTTCTTTTTTTGGTTGCTTTTATAATTTGTATTCTAGTTGGCAGCTTTTTTCTTATTTTTTGGGGTTGTTTTAATACTTTGACCCCGAGTTAGTAGGCTATTTTTTGTTGTTGTTGTGTGGGGTTATTTTTTGCAAACACATGGTTGATATGTGCTCATGATATTCAGTTTTAGATGATGAGTGATTGGCCAACGTACAAGTATTTCAGTTTGAACGTGTTCACTAATCCACTACGAAAGTAGAAGTATGCTTGTCTCTTGGCTTGTGTTGTGCAAGTGTCGAGTCTGGAGGCACTAGTCAATGGTGAGGTGAAGGTCAAACAGAGATGTACTGTTTCGATGGACTAAGAGCAGTGACGGACGGACGTGAGGTTTGGACCGACAGAGCGGAGGACTAACTGCGGTGCCTGGCACTTGGCATCGACAAGTGCGAGAAGATATGGGGTAGACTGTATTGACCAAGTCAAGACGACGGACGAGCGAGTCGAGCGGGAAGGCTCAATATGACTTGGCGCTCGGGCGGTCGAGGACACGGTGACATGTGTCGAGCGATTTGATGGTTTGAGCCTCAAAACCATCGGAGGACGGTTTCCGAGTTTGGGCCTCAAAAGTCGGGGTTTGGTGGTTGAGCCGCAAAACCACCGAAGGACTATTTTATAGGTTTGGGCCTCAAAACCCGAGCGGAGCTTCCGAGGAAGCGGTGGCATCACATGGCGGAATCCCGGAGGTTGCGTCGAGGCAACGAAAAGTCCAGGCAGGAAGCGGGGTCGTCCGATCAAAGTGAAAAAAAGAAATTTGGAGAGTTGAATCACAATGTCCTAGGGCTAGGTGGTTCTCTCATGTATCAGTGGGCTATTTGGAAATGTCCAATAGACCCCGCTAAATAGAATGAAGGGGTATCCCTCATCCTTACCTCTTGCATTTGCCTTTCTCTCACACTCTAGGTTTTCCCCTTCCCTAGAACTCTTGCTAGAGGTCCATGAATTTGTCTTCGTGTAAGAACTTGGTGCTGATCGGAAGGGAGGCCTTAACCTCTTTGGGACATCCGGGATTCCCCTTTTGAAATTGCTCGTGATTGTGTTCTTCGCGTTTTGCAATTTCCCTCTCCGATCTTTTCATTCGATCTCTCTCCGTGCTTGATCGTTTATTGATCCGCTTGTTGGAGAAGTTGCTAGGATCCCTTATGAGGTTATCCACCGAAGGATTCGGCTTGGATTGGGGTGAGTAAAGAGATCGATCGCTTTTTGTTCTTGGTTTGTTTTCACTCCGTTTTTTTGGTTTTCTTATTGACTCCGAAATTTGTGATGGGAGGAAGATCAATACTTTCATGGAGTAGAGTCACATCTATCTTACAAACCTCCCCACAAAGTTTGGAATCAACCGGAGTTGAAACGAATAAGTTCCGGTGAGTTTTTGAGTGATTCGCGCAGTTTTCGGGGGCACCGGGCGCTCTCCATAGCACCGGACGCATCCGGTGAGTGTTGTTCTTACGCGAGTCACACCGGACGTTGGCACCGGACATTGATGTCACCATGGACTAGAGTCCGGTGGATTGACTGATCCCCGTTTGTGCGTGAGCACCGAACGCTTAGAACGTCCGGTGCTCCTCAGAGCCTTCTGGAATTGCATCGGACGCTAGCACCGGACTCCAGGTCCCTATGGTCAAGCGTCTGGTGGTGTGTTGCATGCACTGGACTCCATGCACCGTGTTGAGCTCGCTGTTTCGCATGTTTTTTTCTCGACCGGACTCAGAATCAAATTCCGCTTTGTTGGGTTGGATTCGTATTCACGCAGCGGATTTGATGAAATACTTTTGAGACCAGTTCTCACAAGTCTTTTTGCTTGAGCTCTTGCCTATTTTTCCTAGGGGTTCAGAGCTCCGCTTTTGGTGTTTTCGGTTCGAGTCCTTCACTGTCAGAGTGCTTTCATTTCTCTGGTTTTAACCTAAATCCCCCTCGCAACACTATCAGAGTGCTTTCATTTCTCCGGTTTTGCTGGGTTTGTGTTTGGGAAATAGTGGCCCGAATATTTCTTTGAGAAATTTAAGGCTCCCATTCACCCCTCCTCTAGTCGCTGTTTTGGTCCTTCATTTTTATAAGTTAGTCCTTAACCGTCAATATTTTATGTTGTTATTGGTTGTTTTTATAGATCGACCTTTAGTTTTGGCAGCTTGTTCTTTTTTACATGGTTATTAGAGGTTGTTATTATAATTTGGTCTTATGTTCGGGGTTGTTTTTATATTTTGTCTCCTACCTGGTAACTTGTTTTTTTTATGTTATTCTTATTATTAATGGTCTTGGGTGAGAGCATGTTTTAAGGACCTCTATATGTAAAGCTATTTTGCCAAATATTTCACTAAAAGAGCTCTAACTTCACTATAGAGCCCTCGTGGAGTTAAAACAAAAACAAATGATTTCACTAGTGAAGTAACAGAGCCAAAGTAGTGGTAACGTTTTTTAGGATATTTCGAAGTTAATTTATTCTTACTTTTCAAACGGATTTTATTTCCATGTGTTTTTTTCTCCTGCGGCTGCATTTTTCACATAGAGAGTATATTGTTTTTTGTGCTGCTCCGGTTCAGTATAAAGAAGCCACGCCCATAAGTAAGTTTATATACACTTCTAGAGCACCCGAGCACCCGTGTGGACCAAAATTAATTTTTAGTCGCTTGTCTCACGTGCTATGGTCCATAACAATAAACAACAACAAAATATAACAGCAGTTGGATTAAAATCGCATGGCCTAAAAACCGTGTGTAGATACATCTATAAACACTTGATTTCTTTTCCCTTTGTTTTCGGTTGTTTCTAGGCACGTTAACACAGGCTGTGGCTGCGTGTCGATGCATGCATGTGTGCATCGGGACGGGCTGCGTGAGCGAGGGAGCAAGGACACAGGCGAGAAGAGTTGCTCATGCGGGTGAAAGAAAGGAGAGGAGGCCAAACCCCACTAGCAGTAATTAGTAGAGAGCGGGAGAGGCCGGCAGAGATGGAGACAGACGGAGGCGTCAAGTGCGTGCTGAGGTGGTATGCCACATCTTTAAAAAAATGATAAAAACATAGATCGCTTATTGTTTTTTATGACAATTGTATAGTTATCGTAATTAAAACTGATAAATAGAGAGAAGAACTTCGTATCGATAGTAAATAGTTAAATATCCCTTATAAGAAAACACGGCGCCACCGTCTACGCCCGTGTCCCAGCCTTCCAGGAACCTAGATCTTATTTCACGGCAGCTCCTCTTCGACAAGGCGACGACGTTGCTCTGCCCTTCGATAAGACGACTTCGTCGAGAACATGCCGACACAACTCAACCAAAAGGTTTCCACCCGCCCGGGGCAGAGCAGATGACCGCTGTGATGCAGGCTACTCAGATGAAGGGTCAGGTATCTATGTCATGTTCCTTATTGAGTTAAATGCACCGTAGGTCCATTAACCTTTGGTGGTGTGTCATCTAGGTCCATCAACTTTTAAATTGTATTTTTGGGTCCATTAACTTTTGGTGGTGTGTCATCGAGGTCCATCAACTTTCAAACTGTATTTTTGGGTCCATTAACTTTTGGTGGTGTGTCATTCAGGTCCATCAACTTCTAAATTGCATTTTTAGGTCCATAAACTTTTTAACTAATTCACCGTAGATCCATAACCTCTTCAATTAATGAATAGATCTGACATGACATACCACTAGGGGCGGAGCTAGAGAAATTTGGAGGGGGTGGGGCCATAGATAATGCATGTAATGACTGATCACAAGTGTAGTGTATTTTTCCGTAACGGTGGTGTGTCTTTTGCATGGTGATCTGATACATTAGAATGCCCCATATATAAAGGTGTTATGAAGTTGCAGTTGCGTCTAGTTTTTTTTCCTGTCCTTATAGGGATGGTGCTTGCATCAATTTTAGTGTATCGCACAAACTAATATATGTGCACTTGTTATAGATTTAGTGTGCATCCTTTTGTAGCTCCATCAATTTCCTCACATTTCAATTAGGAATTAGATCTCTTTATTCTCTTAGATTAAAAGCGACTGAACAAACAAGCAACATAAACCAACTTATTTGCTTCATTGCTTTGGTAAATATCAATTATCAAATCTTACTGAAAGAATTAAAAAAAAGCCTAATCCTAGAATTTGGACAGACTACTACCTTGAAAGCAAGAACCACAAAATTGACAACAATTTTGATGCTCATACTGATGCAAATTGGACGAGTAGAGAACCATTGAAGTTGCTTACTTTGACTTTTGAACGATGAATAGAATAAAGAAGAGCATGGTCAAGGCAACCTACGGGTGGAATAGAATAGAATAGAGAAGAACATAGCCTCCTGGCCAGCGCACAGCAGTGCTCACTGCCCATGTCCTGCCACGGTTGACAAGGGGCCAAGGGGGAGAGAACCGGCTCGCGGAAATGAAGAGAAGGTTGTGGCAGGGGAGTCGAAGTGACGGCCGAGCTGCGACAATTCCGTGTGGACGGGAGCTTAGCTGATCTTGGGTTGTTTTGTTTATGTTTTGTTATTCTTTTGACTTATTTTCTATTTAAGTTATTTATTTATTTATATATATATTTGTATTATATTATTATTCATTTTGTATTTCCATTTTTCCCTATGCATCACGTTGGCACTGTGGCAGCCACCGTTAGATCTATTTGTTAATCGAAAGAGTATGGACCTACGGTGAATCAGTTAAAAAGTTTATGGACCTAAAAGTGCAATTTAGAAGTTGATGGATCTGAATGACATACCACCAAAAGTTAATGGACCCAAAAATACAGTTTCAAAGTTGATGGACCTGGATGACACACCAGCAAAAGTTAATGGACCTAAAAATGCACTTTGAAGGTTGATGGACCTAGATGACACACCACCAAAAGTTAATGGACCTACGGTGCATTTAACTCTTCCGTATTCAAC
Source organism: Microstegium vimineum (assembly GCA_022036555.1). Taxonomy (NCBI): domain Eukaryota; kingdom Viridiplantae; phylum Streptophyta; class Magnoliopsida; order Poales; family Poaceae; genus Microstegium; species Microstegium vimineum. The sequence continues at coordinate 346,129 of CM039140.1, read as the reverse complement.
CCTTATGCTTCGTTGGGCCTGCTATCCTATTCGAATTTTAGCCTGTAATGCTTATATATGTACTGATGTAGTTGCTATTGAGTATTGAGTATTGAGTATAATATATATTCTGTCTTGCATAACATTTATTTTATGACCTGTTCCTTCTTTCTATCATGTTAACTCATTTGAACATCAATGTAGGAACATGAGCAGGAAGATAGGATTAGCGAACTTCCAGACCACATTCTCATGAATATTTTAGATAAGCTTGAAGAACTGCGCGATGCTGTAAGGACCTGTGTACTTTCAAAGCGGTGGAGGCATGTTCCGGGATTGCTTTCGAAGATTGTTTTAGACGTAGCATACTATGTGTCTGAGGAGAATGAGTTGGCACAAGCCAATGTCTCGTTGGTTAAAGCTACAAAGAGTATCTTGGCACATAAGAGTCAGCACAGCATCAACTACTTGAGCATAAAGTTCTTATTGAGGGATGAATCAATTGACATTGTTCGTTCCGTGGATGATGCCATGGCAACCCGGGAGGTTATTAGAGCATACTTCACAATCATACCAGAGAGCCTAGAGACATCAAGCATCTATGGAAGACGTTTCATGACATTCTTGGATGGTTATACCCGGGCATTTGGTGGTCTCACAGGCTTGTCCCTATGTTCTCTGAGACTTGGCAATTTTGACATTCCTAATGTGCTTCGTGCATGTAAGAAGCTAGAAAACCTTATCCTAAACAGGTGTGACGTCGGGATTCGATCTGTCGTACAAATACAGCACCTACAACTTTCTCAGCTGAGTATATCCATTGTGCATGTGAAAGGATTGAGCTCAATCGGCTTCCAAGGCTTACTCATTTGACCGTTCAATCTTGGTTGCCTTCACATGATACATATCCATTGACCTTTGGCTGAAATATTAGGCTAAGTGAATTCCTCCGTAACGTGGTCATAGTAAATCTGGATTTGAACTTTCAATGTCGAAAGGTGAGTTGATGATAAAATATTTTGTGATTTAGAATTCTGTGTCCATAGTAATGTTTCTTTTTAAGATTTTTTTTGTACTTTATTTATCTGGGCAAATCTGGATTCAACCTGAAGCAACAAAACCATTAGCTCCTCTTTTGCGTAATCTTCAAACGCTTAGCTTACGTTTCATTCATGAAAAGTGTGACCTCTCTTGGACCATGTTTATCTTAGAAGCTGCGCCCCTCTTGAAGCAAATTAAGATACAGGTACACTTATTTTTCTAATTGCTCCAGACATTTTTTTTATTGTTGACTTTTCAACATATCTGCAATTAGGATATCTTCATTTTGCACATTCTAATTAACTCGATGTTAACTTTTTTATCTGTTTTTCTTTATGTTCCGATCTCCACCCTTGGAAACAAGACTTTTAGAAATATTTGTAGCACATGACAGCTATTATGTTTTTCTTTACGGCTAGCTATTATGTTTGTTTTTAGTCTAAATGATAAATGATCATTTTCACAATCAGCAAATGGCATCATGGGAACTAGTTCCTGTGAACTTAATTAAGTATAACTGTATAAGTCAATTTAGCTATATATACTAAGTCAACCATTTCAACTTTGACCATCACTGATTAAAAATTATACATATAGGTCAAAATAACTCCTTTTGCATATAATTGCTTCTCTTTAAATAATATACATTTTTAAGATTATTGATCAAAGTGTAATGTTGGAGACAGTTTCGATGTCTAAATGAGATCAATGGAGAAATATAAACCTGGTCTCTTTTTGTAGGTGTGGGACCATGTGTGTAACGAAAAGGATATGTCCATGGAGGAATTTCAGATGCAGCGAGAAATTTATAAAAAGGAAAGTGATCACTTGAGTTGGGAAACACATGATTTCAAGCATTATAATCTTAGCAAGCTTAGGATAGAAGGTTTCCAAGTAGAAGAGAAACTGAAGAGATATATAAGACAAGTTCTGAAAGCAGCAGTGAATTTAGAACTTGTATCACTTCGTAAAAGTATCCTCTGTGGAAAGTGCCATATTCGTCCTTCATCAATGGCATATCCACGAAATGAAGAGCAGAAGGACCTGATAAGGATACAAATTTCAGATCAGATATCCTCAAATGCTAGAATTAGATTTTTCCCTTGATCATACCTTCGCGTTACGTGTCCCTTAAGCATCATAATTCTCCCATCTTGTTCTACCATATGTATGGACTTCTTTATTGGTACCAATTTATATGAATTGTTTAATCCACTCGGAGTATTGTGCTTCGTTAATTCGTTAATACAATTACTGAGAGATTTATCATCAGCCCTGTCTACTGTTTATTCCACCTATTGCTATGCATTGCATTGAGATTTGCTTTCAAAATTGGTGATCGTGAGTCGTATTGTCATTGCTACTACAGCACTATTGACCGATTATATTAGTTTCAGTTTTTTTTTGACCGTCCGTGACAATGTCAGGAGTGAACAACATCAACAACCATTGTGTTGTTTATTGCCGTGCACTATTATTAACTAGCGACTATGATCATGGGATATTGAATAGCACCTGGATATACTTGCTGGCACATAAGTACATAGCTTTTATGTGGCTATTTGCCTGATATCGATTCCAGAGATTATTTGTACTTGCTATTATACTGTAAAAGATCGGGAAATTCATGAACAGCTTAGGCGTGTCCTCGTCAGCTTCCATGAACCCGGGAGGTCGAATAACACAGACCCATGAGGCCATGAATCTCTTAGAGTCTCATTGCAGCCGCCAGGCCATTTTTTATTCTTCATAGTAAGCATCCATCCATGAACCCTGAACCCGGCACGTCTAGCCGGTGAGGTTGTTCGCCGGGTCGACGCCGAACTGCTTGCAGTAATCCTTGTAGTAGCCCACCCGCGCGTTCACCGCGGCGGGGTTCTTGCCGTCGCACGCGAGGCCGCCCTCGAAGGCCCTGATGGTGGCGCCGAACCCCTGCGGCATCACCCCGTGCATGTTGTTCATCCAGATCCAGAGCGCTGTCTTGAACGAAATCACGGGGTCCTGCGCCACCTTGTCCGGGTCCCGCAGCAAGTCGATGCCGATGCTCTGCCCCGCCGGCCCGTAGTTGAAGTTCCACCAGATCTGCAGCGGGCCACGCCCGTAGTACTTCTTCCCCGGGGCGCACGGCCACTGCCTGCTGCTGGCGTCGCAGAAGGCGTTGTTCTAGTTGATCTCGCTGATGTAGCAGAAATCTGTTGCCACGTACATGTACATGTGTTGTATGCAAAAGGCAGAAGCCACCGTCAAGGCATCAAATCAAATCATGGAAACTACGAAGGCGGTACGGTAGCGGCTACACATACATCCAGTCTCGTAGGTGACGTGCGCGAAGAAGGCAGCGATCTCGCGCTTGCCGTCCGCCTCCGTGCCGCCAGGCGCGAAGGCCGGGAACGCGTCGGCAGCGCTCACGAACGCGCTCCGCGTGTAGAAGTTCTTGCCCTCGCACCCGTTCCCGGCCTGGGACTTGATGCCGTTGAAGAACGCCTCGGTGACGACGCTAGACACGGACGCGCCGCCGCTCGCCAACCCCAAGCACGGGCTGGCGGCAGCGAGGAGAGCTAGACCAAGAGCCAGCAAGGGCGTCAGGATCGTCTTCGGCGTCGGTGAGTTCGCCATACTGGATAAGAGGTCGCATATGGCATGGTGGGGGTGGCGTTTATTATATAATTCAGAGATCGACCGATCACCGATCAGTCCACGCATGATGCATCGTCTCGATGTAGACTACTGTTTGCACTGACAGGGCACTACTGTTCCACAGTTTGAACTTGCGTTGGCACGCATATCAATCAGCAGGTACACCCCTCCGACTAGCTGCGACGACGACGGAAGCTGATTACTGATGACTAACCGGCCAGTCGGCCAAGAGTCATCATTTCTGGGGTACACGTACAGCTGCCGCGCCATCCGGCCGCCGCTAGCACTAGGAGCCGTACTACAAGTCCTTGGATCATGCATGCATGCGAGGATATATATAACGGTGTGACCTGATGCGTGTTACGACACGTGTATGCCGAATCCAACGTACAAACGGTCAATCAGAAAGAAAGACTTCCAAGGTTGCTGGCGTTGATGGTTGCTTAGTTTGACACGCACGCTAGCTTACACACCTCACCTTTGTTTTCTTGCCCTTTCTAGACTTCCATGCCGCCGAGTAACTCGGCAGAACTCTGGTTCTAATAATCCGTTTAAGTCACTCCTAATCTCTCTTAGAATTTGTGAATGTAAAACTTAGGATACGGTGTTTGAGTCACACATCTTGTACTAAGTATACATTGTTTCAATTTTGTACTAGATATACAAATGTTCAAACCACTTTGTCTGGCCTACCGGACATGATAAGGCCCAATTGCATACCGTAAAGCCCATTAAAGCCCCCCTTTGGAACAAAAGATGTACATAATACAAAAATATGGGGAAAAGTAGGAATAATAATAAAACCTATAGGAATAAATAAAATGCTATAAAACTTCAAATCCTATATGATTTAAGAACAAACTGAAGTTTAGGAATATACCTTTGGATTCCCTAAAAAACAAAGAAAAACTATACCATTGAAAGAAATGTAGGAAAAACATAGGAAACAAAACAATGAGGCTGAAACTCATATTTAGTTTCTTCCAAAATTCCTTTAGAATGGCGTAATCCATACGACCTCAAAGGAATTGTTGGGAAGCACTCATTTTTTTTCCGAAAAGATATCATAGGAATATTTCCTATATGAATTGAATCCTTTGAAATTCATATGTTTTCCTCCATTTAAAGGGGATCTAACTACTTTAATAGGGACAAAGTTCATTACCTTCCTAATAAACTAACGTTATAATATACTTTTTCTCCTTGAACTTCAAAGCAGGATATCTTACCTCCCGAACTCTCAAATAGTTCAAATTATCTCCGGGTCTTGGTTTGGAGTGGGTTTAGAGAAGATTTTGTCCTTTTTAGTAAAAAAAACTAGTAAACACTAAACACTTGATAAAGTTTTTAAACCATAGAAATGTCTCTAACCTTTTATTTTTTTAAAAAAAAATCAAAAAACAGATTGGGATATAAAAACCCAAAACAAAGTATTTAAAGCTCGTGACAACATCTTTAAAGACTTATAAAATGGAAAATATCCAGAAAAATTCTGAAAGCATTCTAATTGATCTATAAGAACGTTTAAAAAACTTTGCCTGAAAAATATATGAGATGCAACCAATATGAATATAACATACATTAATGTTGACTACATTCATGCTGGTTGTGTATTACAATTTTTGTTGTGGAAAGTTTTCAAAACATGTTTACACATCAATTAGAATGTTTTGGGAATTTTCTAGTTTTTTCAAACCCTTTCATTTAACTAGAGGTAAATCTATGTTTTGAAACATCTTGAGACATTTTCATGAGCTCTAACATTTTATTTGGATTTGTTGTGTCCCAATATACCTCTTTTTTGTACTTTTTAAAAGCTTAAGAGACATTTTTTGTGGTTTAAAAATCTTATCATGTATCTACCAATTATTTAGGTAAAAGGACAAAACTGCCTTCAACATTAATCAGGGCAGTAAGGTAATTTGAGCGGGTTTGAGAGTTTAGGAGACAAAATGTGTGATTTTAGAATTCGAGAACAAGGAGGTAGAGTACTCTTTTTCCATCCTAAATTTTTGAATGCCTTGTACGGTCATCCCACTTCCACTAAGCCTTGCACGAGCATGATTTTTTTTCTAGACGTACATGGGAATTGGTAGATTAGTAATCTATTAGGCCCGTCTGATGTTGTTTATAAGAATGTCATGTCATGTGAAGTGAAATGAAACTTGGATGAAACACCCACTCTCAATGAAGAGTTTCATTTTATGGTTCCATAGCTATTTAATTTCATGACTTATAGAGAGTTGGTAATCATGCTAGAGAGTTTCATATAGATGAAACCTATTTTTCTCTCTCTTGTTAAATGCACTTCCATGTTATAAAAAAATCTATGTGACAACATTTTTAATGTAAATAAAATTCACATGGAACCTCCACTAAGACTGGCCTTAGAAAACGAGCCTCTCCAAGGCCGGAGAACGAGAAGGCCAATTTTAGAGAGCGAATAGCTTGATATATTTCTTCTCTAAAATTTGGGATGTAGAGGCACTTAAAGATGTATTAAAATACTACTACAAATGATCCAATAAATTGTGAATTTAGTACTCTCTATATAATTTGTCAACCCAATAAATCCCACTGATTGTAGTGAAATAATCCTTTCCTCGTGCTTATAGATTAGTTGTGATGGATGAAGTGGCGATGGATGCAGATCAATCCATTTCATTATACAAACCAAAAACATAAGTACTAGCGAGAAAATATTAAACCACCTCATCATTTCTTAAACAAACACCTTTATATATGTGCTGAAACCCTTACACACAACAGCAAGGCACGCTGGTATTGTAGATACCCAGCAGCCAATTGTTCGTGGCACTTAGCATATCACAGATGCTTCATTATTCATGAGTCCTGCATTTTTATTGTTACTAATAGTAGCACGTACTCGTGGCGCCGTGACAAGTATGCTACGCCGAGTACTGTTTTATTTTATTCTTCATCACCAGCCAAGTATGAATCCATCCATGAACCCGAGCTCCTCTAGCAGGTGAGGTTGTTCCCCGGATCGACGCCGAACTGCTGGCAGTACTGCTTGTAGTAGCCCACTCGCGCGTTCATTTGGGCGGTGTTCTTGCCGTTGCACTCGAGGGCGCCGTTGATGGCCCTGATGGTGGCGCCGAACCCCTGCGGCATCATCCCGTGCACGTTCTTCATCCAGAACCACAGCGCCGTCTTGAACGCGATCAAGTTGTCCTGCGCCACCTTGTCCGGGTCCCCGAGCCCGTTGAAGCCGATGTCCCTCCCGGCGGGACCGTAGTTGTAGTTCCACGAGATCTGCAGCGGGCCACGCCCGTAGTACTTCTTCCCCGAGACGCACGGCCACTGCGTGTTGCTGGCGTCGCAGTAGGCGTCGTTCTTGTTGATCTCGCTGATGTAGCAGAAATCTGTCGGTAAACGAAGCCATGCATGCGAAGTTAAGTTCCGAATGAACTAATTGATCAGCATGCAGGAATTGAAGATTAGTGGCGGTTTAATCAACTCACGTCCGGTCTCGTGCGTGACGTGCGCGAAGAAGGCGGCGATCTCGCGCTTGCCCTCGGTCTCGGAGCCGCCATGGGCGAAGCCCGGGTAGGCGTTGACGGCGTTCAGGAACGCGCTTCGCGTGTAGAAGTTCTTGCCCTCGCACCCGTTCGGGGCCTGGTTCTTGATGCCGTTGAAGAAGGCGTCGGTAACGACGCTAGCCACGTTCGCGCCACTGCCGCCGCCGCCAGGAGGGCTGCCGCCCGACTGGCACGGGCCCGACCGACACCCCTGGCCACAGTAGGCGTCGGTCGTGCCGCAGTAACCATACTGGCTGCAGCAGTAGCCTGGCTGGCAGCCGCAGTTCTGAGCAGCGGCCGGACTCGCAGCGCAGAGGAGTGCTAGCCCGAGAGCCAGGACCGCCATGGTCCTCGTCGTGCTTGCCATAACGGATCACAGGGCTAGCTAGCTTCACTTTCTGACTATTGGGTTTCCTTGCCGATGCGCACCTTACTGTGAGGTGATTTTAGGTGGTATGTTGGTGGTGTTTATATAGAGACCAGGGCTTGCATGTCTTCGTTGCATTCCATTCGACTTTGAAGACAAGCTAGGTGGACGACTAGCTACGTCGTTGGTCCAGAGGCATCCAGCATTGTGCATTTGTGCTGGCACTACTGTTTCACATTTTACGAACTTGTGGCGGCAAATCTCTCCGCAGGTACGTACTCTGTGTATTTCCCCATGCTGGGACGAGTGCCGACTACTCGCTGCAACGCAATTTAAGATTTGGAATTTGATAGCAGCCGTGTACTTGTTACTTGGTGGAAATCTGGTGCGTGCTATACACTGCTACTGGGACGAGCGTCCTTCATATATCTTGTATGATTTTCTCATCCGCGTAGACATTGCCGTCATCCGGCCGCCGCTACAACCGTATATATATGACCGTATGTCGATGGGCTTCTCCGATCCACGCATTATGCATGTGCAAACATATATATCGGTGACATAAATGGTTAATCCAGAAATGAAGACTTCTATGAGATCCCTGACCGTGATATGGCTGCATAATTTGGACACAACGCACGACCCTGAACTTATGCCTTCACGGCACACGCAATGAAGTTCAAGAACGATCATTCTTTACTACAGTACATATTTTCAACATATAAATGATGAGTTTCCTCTATCAAATAATTATAGGTGTAGTAGTATTTTTTTATAGAAAAATAGTGTGATACTCAGTTATTAACATAGGTATACGTATATCGTTGGTGTCCAAATTCCAAACTTGGAGGGCCCTTTGCAGACCACAGCTTAATGTTTCCTTTGTCATGGAGATTATTATCTTGATGAGCTGGAGTATTTGGACGGTTAGAAATGGACTTATCTTCAGAGAATATGTGATATGTGACATCGTTGGATAGATGCAAACACCACTTCAAATAAGTCTTTGGCCTAGTTATACTCAGGGCAAAAAAAAAGCACTTCCCTCTGGTTGTTTCATAACTAGAGCAGCTTGTGTAATCTGCATGATTTTCTTTATCTCCGTTTTTGTTTCTTGAACTCTTGTCTTCCTCTGTTCATTTTCCCTGATATCTTGTACTTTGTTTTGATGGTTTTGTTTAATATGTTTCAGTAGGGATCAACCTCTGATCCTTCCTGTTTCCTTAAAAACATAGGTACACATATCATTATATATCATGATGTTTCAGCCAAATATAGAAATGTCTAAGGCAACAACTTAAATAAATGATTATGATGGGTATTTATATAATTTAAATGAATTGTAAATATTATTAGTATATGAGTCGTTAATGGAACAACTATTAATATTGCTAAAACATATAAATATTTTTTTATCTCCTATGCGTGTATGTATTCTTGATGTGCATGAGATGCCACGACATGATGTATCTTTACTTAAAGTTATTTTTATACATTTATAGTAATAAATTAGGATATATTAGAAATAGTTAAATGCACCGGAGGTCTATTAACTTATCACATATGTGAGAGTTTCGGTTAGATCTATTAACTCTTAAAGTTAATTTTCAGGAACATAAAACTTTTATGTATTTCATAACAGGTTCATACTCCTTTGTTTGGCCCTTAGGTCAAACTTTTAAATGGTTCACCTTAGGTCTCCCTTCTTCTAGTACATAGATATAACGTGACATGTGGAGTCAGTAGACAACATGACGTGAAATGTGCAATTAGGTCCTCCTCTCTTCACTTCTCCTTCGTTGCTTCGCTCCCTTAGCGGCAGCATGCGACACAAGGTGGTGGGCACAAGCGCTGGCAAGTGGTACGAGCGCAAAGGCCTGTGGCGCATGACAAAGGCCTGGTGGCGTGAGACATAGGGATAGGGGTACACAACGGAGATGTGATAGCGCGTGTGTCCCATAAATCACCTCCTTCCTCTGGTTTCTTCACCAAATCAATATAGGATAACTATGGTAGGGAGGGGCAAATTAGCCAAAAGAGCAACCACTACAATGGACAAAACTGCAAGCTTCACCTCTCACCCGTGCACCCAGGGGTGGTTTCGTGTAATGGAGGCTAGCAATAGGTTGGCCACAAGTGTTTTCATCTAGTGGTCGATGATGAGCAGAAGGTAAGATGGCGACAAAAATGGTGGGTACAATATAGATTTGTTCCAAATACATGTGTGTAGGCATAAGAGAATTGTGATATACTCCTTCCATCCGTAAATGAAAGCAATTCTAGATTCCCCATGCAGAGTTAGCAGGAACGAGAAATGACGCATGTGCCCCTAGCTTTTCTACTCTTTCCAATGCATTCACGGGGAAAAACAACTCTCTTCTTTTGTCTCTGGTGCACGTGTCATAAGCACAACTACACAATTTTCTCTCGCTCTGTGCCTAGTACAACATGCCTCCATCACATCCTACCCTATAGAGCTACAATTATATTATTTGATGGACGAAAGGAAGAAGCTACGATTGCATTTTTTTTACGGATAGAAGGATTACTCATCTGCGCATTTGTTAAAGCAGTGATCGTAGTCACAAAGTTCCCAGAACGATCGGGTCATGGAATTGGATCTGAATAGAGAAATATGATATGTCCGAAACTTTCCTTGAGAAAGGACTTTTCACTTCAGAACGAAACTAATCCCATTCTCGGAACAGAAACAGACGTTCCGGGATGTGAAACGTGGCACCATAGCATGTTCCCGGTGACCGTGGCAGTGATCGCCTACACAGTTTTTTTTTAATTCAGTTTTGAAACCCTTGCTGCAATCGTAAAGTACAAGCGATCTGCAACTCCGCAAGCGTACACACAGTTTCGAGGCAACATGCATAAGACAGTTGCTTCATTATTCAGGACGAACAAACAGGCTCGCCCCCCGGCGTTTTATTATTACCGCTAGCTAGCACGTACTAGTCGCAAAACTCTGGGTTTCGCGAGGGGTGCGACGCCGAGCATTTTATTTATTCTGGATAGACGAGCCATGCAACTATGCAAGGACCCGGCCGGCGCGCCGTCGACGCCGCTCGCCTAGCAAGTGAGGTTGGGCCCGGGGTCGACGCCGAGCTGCTGGCAGTACTGCCTGTAGTAGCCCACCCGCGCGTTCATCTGGGCGGGGTTGTTCCCGTTGCACTCGAGCGCGCCGTTGATGGCCCTGGTGGTGGCGCCGAACCCCTGCGGCATCACCCCGTGCACGTTGTTCATCCAGAACCACAGCGCCGTCTTGAACGCGATCACGGCGTCCTGCGCCACCCTGTCCGGGTTCCCGAGCCCGTTGAAACCGATGTCCCTCCCGGCAGGGCCGTAGTTGTAGTTCCACGAGATCTGCAGCGGGCCGCGCCCGTAGTACTTTTGCCCCGCGGCGCACGGCCACTGCCTGTTGTTCGGGTCACAGTAGGCGTTGTTCTTGTTGATCTCGCTGATGTAGCAGAAATCTGTTGTGTCCGTGTAGGTACCATCGAGCCGTACGTGCACACGTACAGAAGAAAAATTACGAAAATTGATCAGCATGATTGGTCAAATTAAGCAAAGACGATCCTGCGGAAGAGATGAGAGTAGCAGAGTCTGCAGTTAGCTAGTGGGCGTTGTTCATCAGTCAACTTACGCCCGGTCTCGTGCGTGACGTGGGCGAAGAAGGCGGCGATCTCGCGCTTGCCCGCCACCGACCCGCCACCGAAGCCTTTGTACGCGTCGGCGGCGCTCAGGAACGCGCTCCGGGTGTAGAAGTTCTTGCCCTCGCACCCGCTCCCGGCCTGGTTCCTGATGCCGTTGAAGAACCCCTCGGTGACAACGCTAGCCACGTTCCCGCCGCCGCTAGGCGGGGTGCCGCTGCTGCTCCCTGTGCAGGGGCCCGACTGGCACCCGTCGCCACAGTAGGGGTCGGTCGTGCCGCAGAAACCATACTTGCTGCAGCAGTAGCCTGGCTGGCAGCCGCAGTTTTGCGCGGCGGCTGGACCGACGGCAGCGCAGAGGAGGGCTAGCCCGAGAGCCCCCAGGACCGCCAAGATCCTTGGCGATGCGTTCGCCATGTCTACGTACTGGATCAATCAGTACTTCAGCTTCTGCCAAGGATAGTCGTTGCTGCGGTGCAGCTTGTTGCGTGGTGATTTGAGATGTCATAAGGGTACGGTACGGTACGGTGCCGCTTTATATAGGGATCATAGAACGTGCATCTTGTCGATGCATGGCATGCGACGTGGAGGATGCGGATGGAGTCGCTGTCCCGGTCCACCGTATTGCGCTGGCACGTACTAGTGTTCCACATATTGCCCTGGCACGTACGATACGACTGTTCCACGTTTTATGATGAACTTTTGACACATAGGTCAGCAATCAGCATGTATCGACAAGCACTAGCTAGTCTAACGTAGGTTGAGATATCATCAGATTTGGCTTGCCACCGCCCATGGCTGGCATGTTCGGTGGAAAATCCGCGCACTACCTGCTAGAAGTCATTGCTTTCCTGTGTTTTTTTCTCGTCTGCAAAGACAAGTTCCGTCATCTTTCTAACCGGCCGCCGCGGGCAGCCGTATATTGTTTCTTCAATTCCACGCACCACGCATGTGAGGATTTAATGGTGGCCTTGGTCTGCGTGTTCCAAAGGATAGCAGAAATGGTCAAGCAAGAACGGAAGACTTCCAAGGTGGCTACGGGTGGATGGATTGGGCGGCCCATATGCACGTTGAGTTTGGATGTTGCGTGGATTAAGCTTGATATATTAAGAGATCTAAGAAAGAAAAACTCCAAAATAAAAATCTAGAGTAGGCGCATATGGCCCAATCCATGTTTCGCCTGTTGTTTCTCTAGAGTAGTCTAGCTATGGTTAATAAAATAGGTGTTCCGCCTTTGGTTTCTCTCTAGAAAGCTTTTTGGAGTTTTTCTTCCTTATATCTATATCTCTTATAAGACTAATCGACACTACAAGTTCAAACTCATCATACAAGCTATATATCCACATCACCCTCCATTAAGTATCGTTATCACCTCCGAATACTATCATTGTCATCTTTCACTAAAAGCTATGTCATCCTACTAACTTCCAACCTCTTAATGCAAGCTACCATATCATCACCATTAAGCAGAAATTCTACTTTCAATATGTAAGAAATATAAAAGGCATCCGTACATTGCTATTCGTTTTGCAGTTCCGATCCATTTCCTTATAACTTGATCTAATTCTATTCGTTTTCTTACTGAATCCTTTCATTGCCTTACATGATGTCCAAATCCTCATATATTGTTTTGAGCTACATGTGTGGTACATATATAGTGACCGTATGATGGCATGGACAAGCCATGTAGGCCCACATGTCATCTTCATATCTCTTCTGTCTCCTCACCTTTTTTTTCTCATACCAATACCTTCTCATGGCCGTCATCATTGGGGAGACGTCGTGCATTGGCTTCATTCTCCTCCACCAGGCTCAAGGTTCACTATAGTACTACTATGTGCTGTCCCAACACAACCACACCCTTAGCATGTATCCCCCATGGCATTGGCTATTGAACCCACACCAATTGCTGCAATGTTCAAGTTCGACGAGCATAGTCGTGCTACTAGATTTTGGAAAGATGGCATGTGGGAACAAGCTCATATGTGGAACAAAGGATAAGGAGGAAGGAGCCTAGAGAGGGGAGAGATGGAATTAACACACGGGACCCAAATGTTGGATCCATGTCACCACACATGTAACATACCACATGGATGATTTAATGCTAGTTATGTGGACATTATGTGACATAATTAGCAAGTTTAGGGGTCTAAATCTACATTTTTAGAAGTTTTGGAACCTAGATGACATCCTCCAACAAGTTTATGGACCACCAATATGTTTTACTTTATTCAATTTTTTCATCTCATATACATGATCACCATTTATAACCACTTATAGGGAGACAAATTGCCTTCAAGTTCTTTTACCATGTTGCCCTTTCCAACTACTTTATTTATACCAATGTTCTACTATTCATTAGAACAAAATGGTCATTAAACATTAAACTAGTTACATAATGTTACTTGGTTGGGCCCAAGCTACTAAGTCCATGCTTTCCTATATGAATGATAGTCACATCTTTTTCGTCTCGATTGCGAAGCTCCTAGGATTAGTGCAAGCAAAAGTTTGTAACCAATATTCACTTGCATCTGTGAAGGTCTTGAGCACTTCGAGAGAAAATCTCATGATAAGGATCCAACAAAAATCATTTGGAAGTAATTTGCAAAGATACTTGAAACAATAAAAATGGGAATACTAGGTTACATAAACCCCAAAGATCAGCATGGAATTTCCTGCAAAGATGGTGAAATACAAAAGATCAGGTTTTAGAGTTGAACAACCAAGTACCCTTTATAGACAAATTATGATTTTGGTGATTGTGTGACAACATATCCAATGACATTATAATTGTTTACTAGCAAACAAGGTTTTAGCTATACGAATGCAAATATATGACTTTAAAAGACTTTCTAGAGACCCAAGACATCAAAGAGATAAAGCTTGGACAAATACACAAAGAAACCAAGCGTGTCCTATTGAAATTAGTCCATGGATACCAGGATAGTCCATGGAATTGTTTTTCCAATAGAAAGGGAGCATGATGGTTCTCAGAAACTTGTTGAGTGCTCCTTGGATGGCAAATTATATTTGGGTTGACAAATTTTGCACCCAATATAACAAACAATCATCAACATGATCAGATGCATAATGAATGACTACTATAAAAACATTCAAATCCATGGACTTTGCCATGCCAACAAAATAAAAAAATACATGGATACACCAATAGTGCAAATGTATCGATGCCTAACAAGAATCGACAATGAAACTCTCAAGTATTTGTGTTACTCTCATATCATTGGTTAGATAAAGCATGGATGAGAATTACTAGGCATGGTTTGAGGTATTCTTATTATCTAGTGCATTATGCCAAAGTTGTGGCATAAAAGGTCTAGTGACTTGATTCCATATAGAACTTAAAGGTATATTTGTAGGAAAATCAACATACTCAGTGTATGAAGCTTGTGGGCCTTTGGATCTAAAAATATGACTTAAGGGCATGACTTAAAGGTTGGGACATATTTAATTACTTTGGCTTAGGGAGCTAACACTTATGAGGAAATCATTAGCTAATAGGATAGAAAGTGTCTAAGTATGCTCAAGGGGGTCAATTGGCAGTCTAAGATGCTCAAGAACTAAAGCCAAGTTCAAAGAAGTTGAATTAGATGAGCAAAACACGAAAGAAGGGTGTCAAATGTTTGGCTATGAGCATCAGACCATCCGACGATCACTACTAAAATGGTGGAATTATCTTAATATTTTTAAGTAGTAATAAAATATTATAACTATTCACAGCGTGTGAAAATCCTCACTAGGAGTTATAAATATTAATGAAAGTTGGAACTATATATATGAGGCATGAGGTCCTAATAAGCGGTTCCATATATTCTTTTCATTTTTCAGACCGAATAAACTGACAAACAGGTCATATTTGTCCATATTTACTCTTTTTGTTGGCACCGTTTAGCTGGTGGAAAGCTAAATGTTAATATATTATTAACTTCGTTCATTATCTCTGTGTCGTGATAAGCTCTTACCATTACCGTAGAACGCGCACGGGAATCGTACACATACTTGGCTACTTGCTAAGTGTTCGCGGGGCAATCTGCATACTACAAACTTCTTCATTATTCATATCTAATAAACAGGAGCTCGTGATGGAGCGCCCCTGCATCATTATTTATCACAAATAATAGTGCGTACGTACTATCAAATTCTGAGTTTCACTACAGTCGAACAATAAGCATGCATGCATGCGTGAACCCAACACCTGTCCTGATCTATACTAGCAGGTGAGGTTGCTCCCCGGGTCGACACCGAACTGCTGGCAGTACTGCTGGTAGTAGCCCACCCGCGCGTTCATCTGGTCAGGGTTGTTTCCGTTGCACTCGAGGGCGCCGTTGATGGCTCTGATGGTGGCGCCAAACCCCTGCGGCATCACCCCGTGCACGTTGTTCATCCAGAACCACAGCGCCGCCTTGAACGCGACCACGGGGTCCTGCGCCACGGCGTCCGGGTTCCCCAGCCCGTCGAAGCCGATGCTCTGCCCTGCCGGCCCGTAGTTGTAGTTCCACGAGATCTGCAGCGGGCCGCGCCCGTAGTACTTCTGCCCCGCGGCGCACGGCCACTGCGTGTTGCTCGCGTCGCAGTAGTCGTTGTTCTTGTTGATCTCGCTGATGTAGCAGAAATCTGTACGTCGGTACGTGTCAGCATGCCGTGCAAATTAATGTTCCAAAATGATCAGCATGTATGCAGAGAAAGATTAGAGTCTGCAATTACTGGAGATACGTTCGATCAACTTACGTCCGGTCTCGTGTGTCACGTGAGCGAAGAAGGCGGCGATCTCGCGCTTGCCGTCGTCCTCTGAGCCGCCTTGGGCGAAGCCGGAGTAGGCACCGGCAGCGTTCAGGAACGCGTCGCGCGAGTAGAAGTTGTTTCCCTCGCACCCACTACCGGCCTGGGACTGGATGCCGCTGAAGAACGCGTCGGTGACGACGTTCGCCACGTTCACGCCGCTGCCGCTGCCACCACCGCCGCTAGGGGTGCCGCCGCTCCCTATGCAGGGGCCCGACTGGCACCCGGGGCCACAGTAGTCGTTGGTTTGGCCGCAGTAGCCATACTGGCTGCAGCAGAAGTCTGGCTGGCAGCCGCAGTTCTGCGCGGCGGCCGGACCGACGGCAGCGCAGAGGAGCGCTAGCAGCCCGAGAGCCAGAACCGTTAGGATCGTCGGCGAGTTTGCCATACTTACTGAATGATCAATTGATCAGTGCGTCAGCTCCGGACGAAAATGCTTTCTTGCTGCGGTGCAGCTTGCGCTGTGAGTGAGGTGATTTGAAATGGCATGCTGGTGTCACCTTATATAGAGGTCAGACGGCGGGTGCCCAACTTCAACTTGCACCACCGGTCCACCGCTGCCCTTAGCTGCAACGTGGACTTGTGGTTTGGAACTTTGGATACGGTCACCGCGCACTTTGGATACGGTCCATTTTTCGCGCGTACAAAGACGACTGCCGTCATCCTGCCCCAGCAGGCACTGGCACTGGCCGCCGTATATTATATCAGTGGAGACTTGCGTTTCCACAACGTACTTCATAGAAACGGTCAGCCCAAGAAGAGCTCCATGATCGGTGCCGATGAGAGCGGCCTAATTTGGAGTATTTTTATTTCCTCCTCTTATTTTCTTGGACTCTTGGGTCATTTTCGTTGAACATGGAATGCGCACTTTGAGTCTTGTGCCAAGTAAGGAAGTAATGGGCTCCTTGCATTGCTTCGGTACCATATATATATATATATGAAGGTAATTGGACTCATAGATATTATTGCACGCGACACATGTAGACTGGTGTACAAAATTGTATCTAAGGTGCTGGTATTGGGTGTAGCATTCTACATGTTGTATTACTACAAAACAAATAATTTTTACTATCTTATCAATGTAGTGTGTGCGGGAGCCCACAGATAATTCTGCTTCACTGCTGAGCCATAAGTCTACGATCTAGACAGTGATTGGAATTCTATTGATCTAATAACTATATTGCAGGCTCTAGCCGCAAACTAACGGTGACATATATATCATTGTCAGCAGAGGCGGATCTGCGCCCCCCCCCCCCCCCCCTAGCCCCCCATGAATTTTACTGCCATTGACGAAGGGAAGGAGAGGGCTGGAGACCTGTGGGAGGTTGAAGATGAGTGCGCGAGGTGGGCTGCCTCTTGCTGGGCCAAAATGTTTATTTCAGCCAAGAGCCCATAATTGCCACTAGTTGCCAGCCCAGCCCATCAAGAAAAAGTGCATGCCTTTTTTCCCATACTCTCCCTCCCGTCTCTCTCTGCCTATCGGTACTCTCCTGTTCGGCTCTTCCCTGCTACCCGAGCAGAGCAGGGCGGCGCGGCTGCTAGGGTTAGGCCGAGTCGGGCAGACGGTGGAGCGGGGGCGCGGAGCAGAGGGCGGAGGTCGAGCCACCGAGCGCAGCGCACAGTGGCGGGTCGGCGGCCGACTGCTGGATATAATCGAGTGAAGTTAATCTTACTCTTTTTGAGCCAGCCCCTCCTAAATATTTTTCCTAGATCCGCCACTGATTGTTAGCTTAGAGCGTTAGGCCACAACCGACTCTGATGTGTGGCCAATGTTAGATCATGGCTTAACCATGGCAGCAGCGACAAAAATATATCACTATTAGTTCGTGATCGACACGACAGTGCCCTAGTTACATTATAAAACCCTAGCCAACTTCTTCTGCCTCCCTCCCATGTCGAGCCTCTTTTCCCATCTCTATCTATTGTTGTGGACATTTTTTTCCACCAAAATGCTTATGAATAGGTTTAGTTTTTGAAGAATGGACACGATCTCCTTGTTTTAATGTAGATAACTAGCAATCCTTTAAATTTATAGCTTGTATTGTTAGCTATATTGTTTTTTTATCATGCTTGTTATTTCTCCATTTTATTAGAGAGCATTTTTTCATAGAATTCTTCATGAATGCATTGGTGAATTCATTTTGCACCGGTAGTTTATAGTTACTACAAATGAACCCATTTAGCTCTCAAACCCTGGGTATTTCCCTACAGAAGTCGCTTAGTATTTCCCTCCATTCCCCCATTCCCCTAATTCCCTTTATATTTTCATTGATACATCAACTGTAGGGGAGGCTGAAGCCTCACCAGCCCCCTGTAGATCCGCCCCTGACACTAATATAATTATAGATAAAACCAAGTGATGACGCTGATGATGTGATTCAGAGATACTTAACTCCTTCGACATGCCCCGGACCATGCCCCCGCCTGTAACGACGTTCATGCCATGGCTGGCGGGTGTGATAGCCCGGTCAGACCTCCTCAGGGCTGTTCACAGAGGCCCTCACCGATCCCTGACCCGTCGGCGCAGTTCATCGGCCGCTTCAAGAAGCCGCTGCCGGTGGCCATCTTGTCCTCTCCACCACTCCGCAAGACAAGGTGTGTAGACGATACCAACTGAGCGCCCAAGAGGAGCGCACGCTTAGCCGCAAAAAGCAACTTCAGGGAGGCTAAGCCGGAAGCTCAAGCAAGAAAAATCATGCTGAGGAAGCTTGGCCTGGAGATCAACACTGAACGTCCGGACGAAGCATCCTTCGACGAGCTCCACGACGCCATCTTCAAGGAGCCGGTCGATCCCTCAACTAGGAAGGCAATGGGTATGCTCTTCCCTGGTCGGCGCCAATGGCTGCCCTGTGATAACTGATGGCCGACGCCACCCCCTCGTCGCAAAACTTGTGGTATGTAATGTAAACCTTTGCAATCCAGTAGTTTTAGGGCTTCTCTGCGAGCGTTCTAAGGTGTCTCGCTTAGGACACGCGCTTTCGTGATCAGTTCTGTACTCTCACTTTGCTTTCCTCTTAATGAAAAACGGGTAAACATCCGATCGCGAAAAATGGTTAAAAAATGAGGCGATTATATAGCACTTGTGTTGTCGTCGAAGTCACTTGACCTTCTATACTCCTAGATAGAATCAAGTGACGCTAATTAACATAATATAATCTGCAAACTACGAACCGCTTCATTATTCTTGTCTAATAAATAGGTCGTACGTGTGCCCCTGCATTTTACTACCAGTATTAAGTACTCCCAAGTCTCAAACCCAGGGTTTCACTACAACCGACTGTGAAGCCATGCAAGGACGCATTCGCGCATGCATGAACCCAACACTTTCTAGCAGGTGAGGTTGTTCCCCGGGTCAACGCCAAACTGCTTGCAGTAGTCCTCGTAGTAGCCCACGCGTTCATTTGAGCGGGGTTGTTTCCGTTGCACTCGAGGGCGCCGTTGATGGCCCTGATGGTGGCGCCGAACCCCTGCGGCATCACCCCGTGCAAGTTGTTCATCCAGAACCAGAGCGCCGTCTTAAACGCGATCACGGCGTCCTGCGCCACCATGTCCGGGTTCCCCAGCCCGTCGAAGCCGATCTCCCTCCCGGCAGGGCCGTAGTTGTAGTTCCAAGAGATCTGCAGCGGGCCGCGCCCGTAGTACTTCTTCCCCGGAGCGCACGGCCATTGCGCGTTGCTCGAGTTGCAGTAGTTGTTGCTCTTGTTGATCTCGCTGATGTAGCACAAATCTGTCGGTATCAATTAAGCCATCAGCATGATAGACATGCAGTCATACATGAGAAAGATTACACTTTGCAGTTGATCAGTGGATCGAGGTTGAAGGTTCCATGAACTTACGACCGGTCTCGTGGGTGACGTGCGCGAAGAAGGCGGCGATCTCGCGCTTGCCGTCGTTCTCCGAGCCGCCGTGGGCGAAGCCGCCGGGGTACGAGTTGGCGGCGCTGAGGAACGCCCTCCGCTAGTAGAAGTTACTGCCCTCGCACCCGCTGCCGGCCTGGGACTTGATGCCGTTGAAAAATGCGTCGGTGACGACGCCGCTTACGTTCGCGCCGCTGCTGCCATCGCCGCTCCCCGTGCAGGGGCCGGCCTGGCACGTGTTGCCGTTGCAGTAGTCCATGGTCGTGCCGCAGTAACCGAACTTGCTGCAGCAGAAGTCTGGCGGGCAACTGCAGTTCTGCGCGGTGGCCGGACGTCCTGCGGCGCAGAGGAGCGCTAGCCCGCCGAGAGCCAGAACCGTCAGCATCGTTGGCGAGTTTGCCATACTGATGAATGATGATCTGTGTGTTTCTGGACTGAGAGGTGATTGGAGAGGATGACATGCCGGGGTTGCCTTATACTGCTCTATCATGGACTCATGACACCATCTTCTCGATGCATAGCGCTTCCACGCGGAGTACTTGTGTCACCTCCGTGGACCAACACGTACGTACCAGCGTTGCCCTTTCTGGCCGTTTTGTCGCGTCTACGAAGACGACTGCTGTCATCCTGCATTCCTGCTGCCGAAGTTGGCACTGCCCGCCGTATATTGTTGCTCAGTTCAAAGCATCAGGCATGTGCAAACTTATAGCGGTGACTTGCGTGTTCCACAATCTGACAAAAACGGTCATGCCACTATGCCAGGAAGACTTCAAAGATCGCAGCCGCCTGCAGATGACAGATAGCGGCATAGTTTGGACTTTGGACCTTTTCTTTTGTTATTATTAGTTACTAGCAAATGTGTCTGTACGTTGCAACGAGAGAGAAAAAAATTGAACGTCAATGAAAAACATATATAGAAGTATTGCACATTTATTTATATTTTATCTTTTTGCTATATCTCTTTTAACCCCTTTTTCATCTTATTTATTGCTATTTTTTGAGCTACATATGTGGTTTTTTCAGAGTCTCGAATAAGAGGAGTGCATGGTGGAGTCTATTATTGTTTATTTTTCATTTGTATTCTTTTTCTCTATAATTATGCGTCATTACTTTTTTCCTACAAACCAGAAGATTTCATTATTATTTTGTCATTACTATTCTTTTCCCCTATAAGCACGATTGTTTTTTTTTCTATTTCTTTCTGCGCGTCTCAATGAAATGGAGAGAGTCTGTCATGGAGTCCATATGTATTCCTTTTTCATTTACATATATTCATTTTTTCTATTACATAAACTTTATATAAACTTTGATCTCGTTGGTCATCTAATTTCAGTTTTATATTGCCATCATGAGCCATGTCGAGATATGATTTGTATTGAAAAAATATAATATAATCTTTTGTCATAAATCATGTCGGAATAGAATTCGTATGGAAAACTGGTTGTTTCCAAATTCAGGTCGCATACACAAGACTCAATAGTTTTGGAATCAAACTCCATATCTTGCTAGATAAGAGCTATTTAAACTTCTATGAGCACGAGCTATTTATAGAATTGGAAATAGATCTATGTTATTAGCTTTGACTATTTGGATTAGGATTAAGACTCTTATTCATCTTACTGGGAATTATTCTATTTGGATTATAATAGGATTCTTAACTCTACTTGTGTCCAATCTCTCTCTCTCTCTTTATATATATATATATATATGAGGGTTATAGTAGACAAACGAATAGAGACATAGACATTCAGAGTTAGTTAGAGGTGACCATACCAAAAAAATGGATGGAGAAAGAAGACGGAACACGAAGACTCCCGGTTATGGCACGCTATCTGGATTACGATTTGGTTTGGCGAGGTAGAATTCCATATTGGTTTCTGCGTTCGACGTATAGGAGACGAACAAGGCCTATAAATATATCTATACTTAACTCTTCATTACCCGGTAGTTAGAAGGAGACCGACCTAAAAAGAATGGATGGACGAAAAAAAGAGCTAGAAATTTTGCCTCTCTATTATTAGGTATAGATATAGATTACCTTGGACTCTTGGGTCATTTACGTTGACAAGGAAGCAGCTCAATAGATTTTTCTTTAAAAAAAGCTCCATGACATTGTGGTAAATAAAAATGTATCATGGGCTCCGTGGGTGGTAGGATTGGAGTCCAGTAAAGGGCCTGTCTGTAACGGGTCATTCCAGGCCCAGATCATCTGGATGGCCCAGGAATTCGGTGAGGGGTCAAGACTTTTAAACTTTAACCAATATATATTAGTATTCATGATGAATAATAAATGTTGTACTCCCTCTGTCCTAAAATAATTGTAAATTTAGAGTTTGAAATTTATCCCACAAAAAAATGCTACTTTAACTCACATATATCACAAAAAGACGGATAGTGTCCAGAAGCTTCTCACACACCAAAAGAAAGAAAAATAGATAGCAATCTACAAAAGACAAGGGATATTCTTGTAATTTCACATCTATCCTTGGTTTATGTACCTAGTCCTAGATTGCATTTATTTTAGGACGGATGGAGTATATATTTATAATAAATTTATTTAGAAATACAAAAATCAATGTTACTTTTAGTTGAGGTTTTAAAAAATGACTCCTTGAGAAGCTTGACGTGTGTTTATTCAGGGACGAGTACTTGTCACTCATCCATATGCTTTGTTCAGCTGTTGCTGCCTCTCGCCTACTTGTCACTGCAGTAAACCCGTCCACGCGGTTACCGGTGCCTGTGTGTATTTCTTTGCGTTGGTACTCCAGGGGGTTGCCGGGTTGGACGCTTGGCTCACCAGACGAGTCAGTACTGACCGTGAGAAACTGTGAATGTGAATAAACTACTTGCAGATCATCGATTCCAAGCCCACCATCATGTGAGGCCCCAACCTGATGAATCACCCTGACTGAAAAGAAAATTCCAGATAGAGAGTATCCTGTCAGAAAAGAAAACGCCCGATCGAGTACACTCTGGCGCGAATATAGAGCCGACACGAGCAATTAAGCAGCGCACTTGGTCCCCGCGCAAAAAACTAATGGCCGACGAAGACCGATCTCTCCGCAGCCATCGGCGCGAACGCTCCGACTCCGCCACGTACACGCTCCCTGCCCGAACGGCCGATCGGGGGAACAGGCTACAACAGAGGAATCCTTCCGTTCCAACGGCCAAGCGCAGCAGAGGCGCCACGTGACCACACGCGGTCGAGATCCCTGGGCTTCTCTCGTGTTCCGCGGCGCCCGATCGATCGATCGGTCGGTCCGTTGCGCGAGCCGCGGACGCCGGACGCATGCACGCAGATGCACAAGGCGGCCTCGCCTATAAGTGGAACGGCACGGCACCGGTCCGATATTATTGAGCTCGTCCCGGGTGAGCACCCGCTCGAGTATATACTCCCAGTCCTAGTTTCCAAGTTTCCCGAGGTGTAGGAAATCAGAACTGACCGGCCTGCCTACGTGGCTACGTACGAGGTTATTACGAGTGGCCGGGGATAACCGGAGATGGTGATCGATAAGCCGCGCTGGTCCTGCTGCTGGTGGCCTGCGTCGCGGCACGGGCTGTCTCGGCCGTCGGCGATGGTGAGAGCCCCTCAACTGAAGCTGCTGATGCATTATTATTAGCTGTTCCTCGCTGCGTGACTGATCAGCGCACGTCGACGTAGCGGCATTGTATTGTTGTCGTTGCCGGTGGCAACTGCCGAGCTCTGGTAGCTGCTCTAGCACGAGGCCCATCATATATCCCTCTAGCCAACACCGGCATGGTGTTAAGATGTGGTTTGCTCTTCGATCATTGCTGCTGATATTGTCGCCAATATTTTGAGTGGTTGTTTAATAGTTTAGTGAGAGTAGAAACATTACCCGCACAACATATATATGGTGCAACAACTAGTGTCGGTTTAAACCTAGACAAGAATTTTCGTGGCCATTATAATGTTATGTGTATTAGAATTTAGAACTTAGAAGAAACTTCATTATATGTTGCAAATTAAATTGACTCTTCCTCAGGCAAATACAAATGTCTTGGTCATGCAACAAATTTCCTCGTGTTACATTGGCGATTCGGTTGAAGTGCTTCTATAATAACGTGCAAATTAGAGTTACAAAGCAGAAATGTGCTGTGCATGAAACAATTCTTCATTCTTAAGCATGCAGTAAATTAACACACGATAGACAAGAAAAAGTTGCACCATATACATTACCGTTATAAGGACTATATTAGATAAATTAGTAGCATCTTCTTGCTTCGGTTCATGTGAGATGAAGAGTCAGTTATCAAAAAAAAAATATACAAACCTTTTTGACTTGCCAGTTAATGTTCACGTGCATAGGAATATGTACATCAGAGAAGCAGAACGTTCGCTTTGACTAGCACTAGTATTTTACAAAAGCAGAATCTCATAATGTACGATCTGCAACGGTTCGTGACGGGATGGGATTTTGTTTGAGGTGATCACCACATGCACGCATCTGCATTGTTTGGCTTGATGAAACTTTTCCTGTTTTGTGCCGATATGCTTTATTTCTGATGCCGACTCATGCTTAGGATCATGCATGTTAACCTACCTGTAGACTGTAATCAGCATATGAATCACAAACAGGTTCATTATAATCGTGTTTAGTTACTTGCAGAAGATCACTATTCCACATTCTTCTCTCTCTGATGAGACACTGACTCAGCATGCCATGCCACCGTGCTTTGCAGGTCCTCTGTTGAACGGCAACTTCGAGGACCCGCCGAACCAGTCCCAGACGAGCAACTGCGGCTCGGTGGTGACATGGGAGCACGCGATCCCCTACTGGAAGACGTCCGGTCACATCGAGCTCATATGCTCCGGCCAGAAGCAGGGGGGCATGGTCCTGACGGTGCCGGACCGCGAGCACGCCCTGCGGCTGGGCAACGGCGCCTCCATCGAGCAGCGGATCAGCCTCACCGAGGGCCTGTACTACTCCCTCACGTTCAGCGCGTCGCGCACCTGCTCCCAGCACGAGGTGCTCAACGTGACGGCCGCCCCCGTGCCCGGCGCCGGCGGCTCCGCGGCGGCTCAGACCGGCGAGCTGCCCATCCATACGGTGTACACCAGCAGCGGCTGGGACTCCTACTCCTGGGCCTTCAAGGCGGACGCCGGCCTCGTGTCCATCATAGTCACCAACAGCTACGGAGAGCAGGAAGACGCCGCGTGCGGCCCCATCGTCGACGCTTTCTACATCAAGACGCTCAGCCAGCCTGAGGCCACTCCGCCGGGGAACATGCTGAGGAACGGGGACTTCGAGGAGGGCCCATACATCCCGACGGAGTCGCCGTGGGGAGTGCTGGTGCCGCCGATGGACGAGGACGACGTGTCCCCGCTGCCCGGGTGGAAGATCATGTCGTACAAGAAGTCCGTCAAGTACGTGGACTCGGCGCACTTCGCGGTGCCCCGCGGCGCCCGCGCCGTGGAGCTGGTGTCCGGCGTCGAGACGGCGCTCCTGCAGGAGGTGTACACCACCGTGGAAGGGAGCTGGTACAGGCTCGAGTTCTCGGCCGGGGACGCCGCCAACGGGTGCGCGTCGCCGTCGTCTGATGGTGGTTCCTCTTCCTCGCCCGGGATGAAGGTGAAGGCATACGCGGGGCAGAGTGAAACCACCGTGGACATCGATTTCCACGGCGCCGGCGGTTCCAAGCGCGGAAGGATCGAGTTCCAGGCCACCGCGGAACCCACCAGGGTGGTGTTCGTTAGCATGGGCTACCACACCAAGTCCGACAACAGCGGCACGCTCTGCGGGCCCGTCGTAGACGACGTCTCGCTCGTCCCCATACCGCAGCCGAATGCTCGCCGCCTGCTTCTCTAAGGCGCAACATAAATATACTTTGCTTTACGGCCGACTATACTCATGCTGCGTCTTTTTTTCCCCTGTAGAAGTACCCATGCAGCCATGCTGCTTGGGTAATGGAGAGTGTGACACTGCTGGTTTGCTGGCCCATTTTGGCTTACATTTTGTCCTAGTATATTTGTTCGTGTTCCCATTTTTTCTTGGTTCATTACAGTGAGGTTATTTGAGAAAACAAAATACGTACACTGAATCAAGTTCTTTTCATTACAACTTTCAAAAAAAAAAGTTCTTTTCATTACAAATTTTAAAAATGGAGTATATATGGGGAATTTTCTGTCAAAGTGAGGCTAGCGTAGTTGCAAGTGTTTCTACTAGCCAGCTACTCTCCATTCCAAATTTAAATTATAAGTTGTTTTAAAAATTTTAAATAGCCAGTTACTTTCATTCTAAATTATAAATGTTTTGATTTTGTAGATACATAAATTTTCCTAGGTATTTAGACGTACATCGAGATACTAAAAAACTAAAGCGACTAATATGCAAACATGTAGATCCTACGTACTGCTTTTTACCCGGTCTAATAACCATTAAAAACACTATATGCTAACTTTTATGTAAAGCTAATTACATTGGTATCTTCCCTAACTTATAAAATGACTCTCTTCATACGATCCGAGGAGTATAGAGAACAGGCCTTTGGACGATGTCTAAAATGAGTTTTAGTCTCGAGAATTTTTGTATTTGAGACTAATAATTCTTTAGTCCTGGTTGGGAACACCAACCGGGACTAAAGAGTCTCCTTTAGTCCCGGTTGGTATTCCCAACCGAGACTAAAAGTCCCTTTAGTTCCGATTAGTGTTCCCAGCTGAGACTAAAAGTCCCTTTAGTCCCGGTTAGTGTTCTCAACCGAGATTAAAGAGTTCCCAACCGAGACTAAAGGTTCCTCGTTTTGTGGTTCAAAAATGAAGTGTCCAATTTAATAATAGATGTGTTGAGTAGGTGAGATGGTTAGCTACACGCAAGACATACGTGAGGTCCTGGGTTTGAATGAATCTCAGGGGGCGTAGGTGGGAAGCATTTTTTTAACTATAAAGGGAACGGGACTAAAAGTCCTTCCCAACGGGACTAATGGCTAATCAGCCTACTGAATGAGAATAAGTTTGTAGTGTATAACTGGCATGATATAGCTTCTTATTTATTTAATTAAATAATAAGTCTAAGTCATTTTTTCTAAAATTTTCAACAAAGCACACTTTTAGTTTTATGGCCTGGCTTTTGATGTAGGGCCTATATTTTGTTCTTGCTGTGCAAATTAGCTCATAGTAGCTTTATGTCACTTAGCTTTGAATCTAAAACTTTAAGATGTAAACATGAGGTTTTAGTTCTAGGGCTTCATTCGACCTTTGATGTGAGACGACAGACGACCTACATGCAGATCTTGTCACATTAATTTTTTTGTACCTTGCAAAATCTTCATTCATTGAGGATGGTTACGTCGTTTATCACATAAGCGAGAATAAACCTAGGAGGCTCATCGTCCAAAATACAATGGGCCCAAATACAATTTTATTTCAGTATCATAGCTCTCCTTGCTAACTCATTCGCCGCCTGATTTGCATCCCTACTACAATGCTTAATTAATTGATACTCCCTCCGTACAAGGTTGTCGTTTAAGACAAGATTTTAGTTAAACATTGGGAATATAAATTATGAATAACTTTTAAGTTGTTGAATTTGAAAATGTAAAAATCATATCAATAGATTTGTCTTGAAAAATACTTTCATAAAAATATACATATATTATATTTCAATAAATATTTTTAAAAAAGTAAGTGGACAAAGTTACACTTTGGAGACCGTATCGTTTTCTAAAATGATAACTTTTTTTAGTACAGAGGGAGTATTTCCTCAGCCCGCTCCATACTATAGAACATTCATCATATAGAGTTGATGCTGAGGTTCCTGTAAAGTCCCCATCCTTCATGGTCTCAACCACGTCCATACAATTCGACTAAATGTTAAACGATCACATCCTATAGGTTGAGCCAGCATCGATCCTACTTTTAGAGCATAAGCCTCAGCCATGGGTGCATCCACAACTTGATGTATGAAGTTGTAGTCAGCTGCTAGAACACATCCTGAGTTAGTTAGTTTCTCATGATGGCGCCCACGCTACCACATCCTACATTTTTATTAAATATTGCATGAATGTTTACCATGACTTTGTGCTCAGGTGGTTTCCTCAATCCTTCTCTGATCTCCGCCCCTTCTTTGATGTCATTTTGTAATTCTTGGGAAGAGCTGCGATCAACATAGCCGACCTCGAAAGTAGCTTCATGTCACATTGAATCATATCCAATAAGTTTCGGTCAATTTTGTTAAAAATATTATGGTGTGAACATGAGATCCTAATTTTAGGTCTAGCTCTGATGTGGGGGCTCATATGTTGATCATGGTTCAAAGTAGCTTTTCGGTGTATTACAACAAGTTTTAGTCAAATTTACTAAAACTTTAAGGTGTGAACACACAATTTTAATTTCAGGATCTAGCTGTGACATTGATCTATATATTTTATTTAAATGCAAATATATCTTTTTATACAAATTCATGATTTTTACTAGTTGATAGGTTGGATTAAGTTGAGTAAAAAATAATAAAGTTTCGGGTCGATAAAAGAGTTAATTTACTGTGGGTTGAATGGAGGGCAAGATTGGTAACCCATTTTAGCAGGGCTAATCCTTCCGTTACCAGTGACTGTGATTAGTTTCGGTACCACATGGACCGAACTCGAGGCTGGGAGCGCAAATAACTGGTGGCGCGTCGAGCACTCCGCACTTCGCCGGCAGGCCGGCGCCTTGGGACTACCCCGAGCTCTAATTGAAATGGCCATAAATAACTCCGTGATTCTGGACGGCCATGTGAGCACCCGGCGTATGAAGCACGCCATCCCCAGTCGCCACCCGGCTGAGAAGGTCGAACGGCCATGCCTTCCGACACGGCGACACCGCGCTTCAGGTGTCAGGACCGCCGACGATGCTCTGCTAACCACCTCGTTCGTGGAAGCCCCCCCGGATCCGCCGCACGTCTCGCTCTGTCGGCCTGATGAAGACCCGCCTTGGCCAACTAGGCTGCCATGATTGGCGGTTCCAACGACAAGACAGAGTTCTCGACGCCGCACGTCCCCGGCCCTATAAGTGCAAACTGCTGGAAAATAGCCGTTAACACGAACTGTATCTCAGTTGTATTCGAGCGTCTAGGTGGTTTAATTTCCTGCGCCGGAGAAGGTAGACGATGGGAAGGGGAAGCGAGACAGTGCCGAACGCTCGTCGAGCTGCGCTGTTCTTGATCGTCTGTTTGGCGGCTCGAGCGGTTTCGGCAATCCAGGATGGTGAGAACTCTCTCTTCATGCTGTAAACTACTAGGATGTCTCTGAGAAGAGCAATTGATAGTTTGTTTGCTTTTCTTTTTCGAGCTAAACTTTTGTTTTTTTAACTGAAATTGGAGGGCTGATCTCCTGCAGTCTGATCCATTTCTAAGTTCTGACGACGCGACGTTAGTTCAGAGTAGGCGCGTGGTCTACTGGCGCCTCATTGCCAACCTGTTTGCTAATGCTAAGCAGGCAAGGCATGAGCTCTGAAATGTCACTTCTAACTACGGGCGCGGTTCAATGGTTCATGCCCAGGTCTGCTGCCGAACGGCAACTTCGAGGAGGCGCCGCCCAAGTCGCAGCTCAAAGGGACGAGGGTGATGGGGCGGTACGCGATACCGCGCTGGGAGATCTCCGGGTACGTGGAGTACATCGGTTCGGGGCAGAAGCAGGGTGACATGCTCCTGCCGGTGCCGGAGGGCGCCTACGCCGTGCGGCTGGGGAACGAGGCCTCCATCCAGCAGCGTCTCGCCGTGACGCCGGGCGCGCACTACTCCATCACCTTCAGCGCGGCGCGCACCTGCGCCCAGGCCGAGCAGCTCAACGTGACGGTCGCCCCCGAGTCCGACATCCTCCCGATCCAGACGGTCTACACCAGCAGCGGCTGGGACTCCTACTCCTGGGCCTTCAGGGCCACGGGCAGCGTCGTGTCGCTCATCGTTCACAACCCCGGCGTCGCCGAGGACGCAGCCTGCGGCCCCCTCATCGACTTGTTCGCCATTAAAACCCTACCGACTCCTCACAGCAGCAAGAGTAAGAACTCTAGCTTACACCTTCTTCCAAGTTCCAAATCGAGGACCGCCATGCATGACCACAAAGCGCTCAACCGCGAAATGCCGACACAAATGGCTGAATTCTTGCAGATAATATGCTGAAGAACGGGGACTTTGAGGAGGGCCCGTACATCTTCCCCAACACCAAGTATGGGGTGCTGGTGCCGCCGATGGACGAGGACGACTACTCGCCGCTGTCGCCGTGGATGATCCTGTCGTCCACCAAGTCGGTCAAGTACGTGGACGCGCCGCACCACGTCGTGCCGCACGGTGCCCGCGCCGTGGAGCTGGTGTCCGGCATGGAGACAGCGCTGGTGCAGAACGTGACCACCGTTCCAGGACTTCCCTACAGGCTTCAGTTCTCGGTCGGGGACGCCGGCAACGGCTGCGTGGGCTCCATGTCTGTCCAGGCGTCCGCCGGGGGCGGGAGCGTGAAGGTGCCGTACCAGTCCCAGGGCAAGGGCGGCTACAAGCGCGGCGTGCTGGACTTCACGGCGAGCGCGGACCAGACGACGCGGGTGGTGTTCGTCAGCATGGGATACACCATGAAGCCCGACGGCACGCTCTGCGGACCCGTCATCGACGACGTCTCGCTAGTCTGCACGCGAAACCATCCTGCTCGCCGCTTGCTTCGGTGATAAAGTACTACTTGACAGGATTCATTAATGGGTTAATGTGAATGACTGTGAGTGTGCTCGAATTCGAATGCTCGGGCTTCATTAACCAAATCTGGGTAGATTCCACGGTCATCGTATATGTACTTGCATCTCTGGTTTGCTTTTTCTTAGCCCAATGTACTTGCTTCGTTCTCGTTGTATAAACTATGCTTTGACCCGAAATTCTATTTCGGTGAGCGTTCGCTCAATTTCAATCTAGTGAACGATTTGACTGCTGTGACCTTTTCGGCTTTTTTTTACTTACCTTTTCGGCTTTAATTATGTGGTAGGTTCCATTTCTATTTTGTTCACTTCTCCTTTCTCTTTTATTAGAGCATCTACCTTTAGTATCAAAAAATTCTCCTCAAAACCATTAAAATTTTCAAGCGACTAATTGGGAGCACGAATAAAGATTTTCTCCAACATTTTTATAAAAAAATCACACTTAAAAGACATAAGGTAATTTTACATCATAAATCCCTAATTATTTCTAAATCATCCTAACCATTTTTATCGTCTTGTTCGCTTGAATTTATCAACTCAGCTTATCAGTTATGATACAATATTTTTCTCTCACAATAAATAACATCAGTTGGCTTATCAGCCATAGAAATGACTAGTTGAAGATGCCTATATCTTTTTTTTCTTATACATTTACATCAAGAATCCTAGTCTACTTATTCTTTCTCGTATCCTTTCGTCTTAGATTGGCATCATGAATACACGCGTGTAACTATCTGCGCAACAGGCTTGATTCGTCCAAGCCTCCAAGTGCCAAAAGATTGAGAAGTGAGATTGATAGTGATTGTAGACATAATTTTTTATCAAAACTACAATAGATTGGGATTTTTTTTAAAAACTCTTGAAGACGCTCTTAGTGCCTCCTACTTAACTTTTCTGACGCATTTCTCACACTTTTCATTTTTTCTCTCTCTCTCCCGGCATGTTCAATTTTCTCAGTTTTTTTCCTTTTTTATTTTCTCTATTGCATTTTATTTTCTCACTTCCTTTTGTCACCTTTTTTTCTTGCGTTTTACTTTTCCCTTTTTAGTATTATATGCTGAGAAATTTGGTCACAACAAATTACATAATAATTGTGTTGAATAAATTGTAGGTACAATTTACAACAATAACTTATGTGTATAAGTTATTTTATTTATATAAGTTGTGTTTATAAAAAGTTACGTCAAGAAATTGTTACGGATAATTAAGTTTACCAACTGATAGTTACTCCCTCCGTCCCTAAATAAGTGTCGCCATTGGTGTCCGTGCCACAAATTTAACTGAAGTTATAGAAAATATGTTCAACATTTCTGTCTCTAAATAAATTTGTTAAAAAACTATATTCAAAGATCTTTCCAACGATACTAATTATATATCATAAATATTTATATTATTTAATATATATTTAATCAAAGATGTTTCTTGAGAACCGCAAACGATAGTTATTTAAGGACGGAGAGAGTATGACATAAGTTGTAAATTTAGTATGATAAGTTGTTTATAAAAATATTATTAAAAATATATTGACTAAGTTATGCTAGTAAGTTATATCTCGTAAAATATTATACGTAAAAGTTACATGTACAAGCTTGTAACTTTCTAAAAGTAGAAAGTTGTGGAAACAATTTTTCCTACAAAAGAAAAGTTGCAGGGCTGGTTCATCATTTGTTGATTTAGAAACCAATGGACGTTCACAAAACATTATTATAAAAGTTATGTGTATAACTTTGTAGATTTTTATGCACAACTTTTTTTAAAATTTTAGTTAAATTTGAGATGCTTTGACTTTTTAAAATTTTTAAAATATCTTATAATTTAAAATAGAGGGAATATAGTAAGTTATGTGTGTAGCTTTATTACGCAGTAAGTTTTTTTTTGAGAGTACACAGTATAACGCAGATATTCAACACGTACGCACACTCGCCCCTACGAACACATTCGAAGAACTGAGCCTGCACGAAGTCACCACTTAATGCGCAGCGCCGAAAAATCCTGGATTTGAGAGTACACAGTACAACGCATATACTCAACACGTACGCACACTCGCCCCTACGAACACATTCGAAGAACTGAGCCTGTACGAAGTCACCACTTAATGCGCAGCGCCGAAAAATCCTGAAATAAATCCAGAATAAAGTGTCGTACCCAGGATTTGAACCCTGAGTGGGAGCCCCCAACCAATGGCCTCTGCCATTGCGCTGCGTTTATTATTTGCTTGTTACATGTGAAATGTATATAAAACATGATTGTGATTGATCTCTGCATTGACCACTCAGGACTGTTGGGATTTGGCCATTTGGTAACCCTGAAGCTTTTAAATGGCCATTCACCGTTTTACACTCTACAAAACTAAACTACTACTACTAGGTGGGCAGGTCCATGTGAGCAGACGCAGACGCAGGCTTTGGCCGCTCCATCCCCAGTCACCACCCGTCCAGTGAGTGCACCACCGAACCGCACCTCAGGTCGGAGGATGCCCTGCTATCCACCGCGATCGGGCTTCGTTCAGATGCACACAGGGCAATTTGGCCAATCACTAATCCAGTCTGGACTCTGGAGAGACACTTCACGAGCACGTCTAGAACTCTATAACTATGGCTTTGTGTCACCACACTGGACTGGGGTATGTAGCTAGATTTCGTATTGGTTCTTCCTGTTAGACTATTGTAATTATAGTATGTGTAATTATAGTAGTCTCCTTGATATACGCCCGTGTGGTTGGCATGGGTGTCACCCCGGCCTATAAATATACGACATTCACTTGAGATGATATACAATCAATCATTCACACATTTCATGGTATCAATCGCGGTTCCGATCCGCTACTCTTCCGCAACCCAAACCAGCGCCGCCGCCGATCCAATCGCCACCCGCGTCGCTGACTACATGTCGCCGGGTGTGTCGCCGGTCTCATCGCCCGCGCTGCCGATCCGATCGCCTGCCCCGTAGTTTCCCCTCGTCACCGGGTGTGGCCGCCGATCCGATCCTGCCTTCGCTACGTGTTGTACGTCTCCCGCCGGTCGCCGTCGTCGTCAACGTGTTGTACGTGCATACGTGTTGTACGTCTCCCGCCGGCCGCCGTCGTCGCCTGTACGTGCTTGGAGCTGCACACATCGCCGGGTGTGCTGTTGATCGCGCCACCAGGTGCGGCCGCCGGTCCTGCTCCTCATGGCGGACGACGATGATGTTGCGGCCGCAGCTGCTGCGGCCAAGGCCGCCGAAGAGGCCCGAGCTGAGAAAGCACGCCGCGCCGAGGAAGAGCGCCTCCGTTCCGTCGCACTGGACGAGTACGAGGCCGCCCACGAAGCTATCTTGGCGCAGGCCACTGCCGTCGTCAACGTCGACCAGGCCACCAACACCTACACCAAGTGGCGCGGCATGTTCCTCACCGTCCTCGACAAGTACGCGCTGACTCGCCACGTCCTTGAGGATGAGGCGTTCCCCACGCGCCCGGCGTGGGTGCAGGCCGACTGTGTCGTGCTGACATGGATATACGGCACAGTCTCCGGCGATCTACAACAGTCGCTCATGATGCGGCAGCGACCTGCACGAGCTTGGTGCTACCTTGAGGATGAGTTCCTCGGTCAGCGGGAATCCCGCGCCCTCCTCCTCGAGACGCAATTCCGCAACTTCCGCCAAGACTCCCTGACGATCACAGATTATTGTCGTCGTCTCGAGTCCATGACTGCGTCACTTGCAGAGTTCGGCGACCCCATCGTAATCGTCAAATGGTGCTCACCCTTCTCCGTGGCTTGAGCGGCAAGTTCCGCCACATGGTGTCCATTCTCAAGATGCATCGCCCGTTCCCGACCTTCACAGAGGCTCGGACGCACCTCCTCCTGGAGGAGATGGAGATCGACAAGAGGCCGCCCTCGCCTCCCGCCGCACTTGTCGTCGCACCACGCCCGGCGGCAAACACCAGTGGCCCTGCCGCGCCGCGCTATGGGGCGCCCACTCCTCCTGCGCGCCCCCACGGTGCGCCCTCTGGTGGACAGCAGGGAGCACCCACTGGTGGCCAGCGTTCCGGCCGACGTCACGGCCGCGGCGGACGTGGCGGTCAGCAGCAGCAGCACCCTGCTGCTGGCGCCCCTCCCGGCTTCAGCCATGCATCCCCGGGTGTGCACCCGTCATTTGCACACCCCTGGGCCGGCACTCTCCAGATGTGGCCCTACGGGCGTCCTCCATCGGCGCCACCAGCGTTCACCGCCGTCCCGCAGTACGGCTACGACGTCTCCTTCAGCGGCGTCCCGAGCGGTGGCGCCTATGGCTCCGGCTACACCGCTCCGCCTTCACCGTACGTCTACGGGGGAGCAGCGCCAGCGTTCCAGGGGCCCTCGCCGGCCTACCAAGTGTCACAGCCGGCACCCTGGAACCCCGCACATGGAGGCGCATGGAACCAAGATTCCCTAGTGCAGAACTTCAACACCATGACACTCACTCCACCGGCACCATCAGAGTGGTGCGCCGACTCTGGTGCCGGCTCGCACATGACTGCGGATGCTGGTAAAATTTCTACCATTTCCCTCCCAAATTCATGTACACCTTCATCTATCATTGTGGGTAATGGTGCCTTACTTCTTGTCACTGCCATCGGATCACATACTTTTTCTTTTCCGCATCGGAATTTAGTTCTTAATAATGTTTTGGTCTCCCCACATATTATTAAGAACCTAATTTCCATTTGTCGCTTTACCACCGACAATAACTGTTCCATTGAGTTTGATCCGTTTGGTCTTTCTGTGAAGGATTTGCAAACCAGGAACGTGATCGCCAGGTGCAATAGCTCTGGCGACCTCTACCTGTTCTTTCCACAAGCCACCAGCACCTCTGCACTCCTCGCTGCCCCCACTTCGATTTGGCATCGTCGTCTTGGTCATCTTGGACGTGAAGCTTTGTCCAAACTTATTAGGTCCAGTGTCATCTCGTGTAATAAAGATGATCTTCATCATTTGTCTCATGCTTGTCAGCTCGGACATCACACTCGTCTTCCTTTCGGTTTATCCAGTTCTCAAGCTACAAATAATTTTGATTTAATACACTGTGATCTCTGGACATCTCCTATTGTTAGTGTGTCAGGCTACAAATATTATCTTGTTATTTTAGATGATTGCTCACACTACATTTGGACTTTTCCGCTTCGCCTAAAATCCGACACTTTTCCTACCCTTGCTATTTTTTTTTTGCCTATGCTCGCACACAATTTGACACAGCCATCAAGAGCGTCCAGTGCGACAACGGCCGGGAGTTCAACAATTCCCTAGCCCGCACGTTTTTTCTCTCCCACGGTGTCACCCTTCGCATGTCGTGCCCCTACACATCCCACAAAAATGGCAAAGCCGAACGTTCCATTCGCACTCTTAATAATATTTTGTGCTCTCTCTTATTTCAGGCGAGTCTCCCTCCGGTCTACTGGGTTGAGGCACTTCACACCGCCTCATACCTCGTCAACCGGCTCCCCACCAAAACCCTCGCCTCCTCCACTCCCTACTACCACTTGCATTCGACCCAACCATCCTATGAGCATCTCAAGGTTTTTGGTTGTGCCTGTTACCCCAACATGTCTTCCACAGCACCCCACAAACTTGCACCCCGCTCATCCCGATGTGTCTTTCTTGGCTACTCCTCGGAACACAAAGGCTATCGGTGTCTCGAGCTCGGGTCGAATCGCATCATCACCTCCAGACATGTCGTTTTTTATGAATCTTTCTTTCCTTTCGCCGACATGTCTACCTCACCAATGGCGTCCTCAGCCTTGGACTTTCTTCTTGATGACAGTGACCTCACCGCTCCTATTCTTGGAGCAAGGATTGTGCATGCAGGTACTCCTCCCGACCCTCATGGGGCACCTGAGCCACCGACGCCACCTCCTGCGCCGTTGAGCGTCGGGCCGCGGTCTCCAACGCCGCGTGCTGGACAAGGGGCGCCCAGCTCTCCCGCGACGACCACCGGCGCTGCCACCAGCAGCGCCACCTCGCCGACCACGTCCCAGGCCGGCGCTGCTGCCCCTGTGTCTCGTACACAGGCTGCTGCCATTAGCGCCGCGGCCACCGGACGGACGCTCGCCACCAGGCCGATCTCCATCACCCTCGTCGACAACGCGCACTCCATGCGCACCCGCGGCAAGGCCGGCATAGCACAGCCCGTGGATCGGCTCAACCTCCACGCTGTGCCCATGTCGCCTCTGCCACGTTCCGTTCGTGATGCCCTGTCCGATCCTAATTGGCGCTCCGCTATGCAAGCTGAGTTTGATGCGCTGATCGCCAATGATACCTGGAGCCTGGTACCACGCCCTCTCGGCGTCAATCTTGTTACTGCCAAGTGGATTTTTCGGCACAAACTGCACGCAGATGGGTCTCTTGATCGCTACAAGGCATGTTGGGTCTTTCGAGGTTTCACCCAGCG
The DNA here is from genome assembly GCA_022036555.1 of Microstegium vimineum. Taxonomy (NCBI): domain Eukaryota; kingdom Viridiplantae; phylum Streptophyta; class Magnoliopsida; order Poales; family Poaceae; genus Microstegium; species Microstegium vimineum. The sequence goes on along the minus strand of CM039140.1, from coordinate 309,179 downwards.
CCCTGGTCTGGATTATGATGAGACTTTCAGTCCGGTTGTCAAGCCAGCGACAATTCGGGTTATTCTCTCTCTAGCTCTCTCTCAGAATTGGCCCATCCATCAGTTAGATGTGAAGAATGCATTCGTACATGGGACTCTCACCGAGACAGTGTACTGCGTTCAACCCTTTGGTTTTGTGGATTCCTCCCGTCCGGACATGGTTTGTCGTCTCAACAAGTCTTTGTATGGCTTGAAGCAGGCTCCTCCTGCTTGGCATCACAGGTTCGCTTCATATCTCTTTTCCATTGGATTTGTTAAAACCAAGTCGGACAGTTCGCTATTTATTTATCGTCGAGGGTTAGACACTGTCTATTTGTTGCTTTATGTGGATGATATCGTCCTCACTGTCTCGTCTGCCGAGTTCCTTCGCCATGTTATTGGGGCTCTTCAGCGTGAGTTTGCTATGACGGACATGGATCAGCTACATCATTTTTTGGGTATTTCTGTGACACGCTCTGCAGATGGTCTGTTTCTCTCCCAACGGAAGTACACTCAGGATATTTTGGAGCGCGCCGGGATGAGTGCGTGCAAACCATGCAGCACGCCTGTTGATCTCCACTCCAAATTATCTACAGATGGACCTCCTGTTGGTGACGCTACTCAGTATCGCAGCCTGGCAGGTGCTCTACAGTATCTGACTTTCACCCGTCTAGACATTGCCTTCGCTGTTCAGCAGATTTGTCTCTATATGCATGATCCTCGAAAGCCACACCTTGCAGCTCTCAAGCGCATCTTGCGGTACCTACAGGGCACTATGTCACTTGGACTGACCATGCGTCGGTCTTCCCCTACGGAGCTTGTTGTCTACACGGATGCCGACTGGGCTGGATGTCCCGATACTCGCCGGTCGACCTCTGGCTATGCAGTGTTCCTCGGAGACAACCTGATGTCATGGTCTTCCAAGCGCCAGCACACAGTATCCCGGTCCATCGCTGAGGCCGAATACCGTGCTGTGGCGAACGGTGTTGCCGAAGCTACTTGGTTACGTCAGTTACTCCTTGAGCTTCGCCACCCACCTCGCCGTGCCACCCTGGTATATTGTGACAACGTCAGTGCCGTATATCTCTCCAGCAATCCAGTGCAGCCGGAAGCATGTTGAGATCGATTTCCATTTTGTTCGAGAGAAGGTTGCCCTCGGTCATGTTCGAGTACTTCATGTTCCTACGACATCGCAGTATGCCAACGTCTTCACCAAGGGCCTTCCCAACTCATTGTTTCAGGAGTTTCGATCCAGCCTGACCGTTAGCGATGCTCTCGATTAGACTGCGAGAGAGTGTTAGACTATTGTAATTATAGTATGTGTAATTATAGTAGTCTCCTTGATATACGTCCGTGTGGTTGACATGGATGTCACCCCGGTCTATATATATATACGACGTTCACTTGAGATGATATACAATCAATCATTCCCACATTTCACTTCCATCCAATCCAATGAGAAACGAGTGTCGACAGCACTAGCTTGTTCCGCCGGAGAAGAGAGCTCCTGATGAGAGGGCAGAGGGATATGGTGCAGAACGCTCCCCACGGTGCGCTGTTCTTGCTCGTTGCCTTGGTTGCCCGAGCAGCTTCGGCCATCCCGGACGGTGAGACCTTGGAAAATATGCTAGTATTTATTCCGCTAACTTCTTTTCAGTTTCTGATAAACAAATAGGGTGTCTCATAAGTGTGGTGTGATCAAACATTTCTCTGCCGACGATGCCAGTTTTGCTCATGGCAGGCACGTGACGCCCCCGGCCGTCTCGTGCTGTGACACTGTGTCACACTCGAATGAGTTCTGAACAACTATGCTGCTCCTTTGCTGCTCTGCACTTACAGGCCTGCTGCCGAATGGCAACTTCGAGGAGGCGCCGGCGAAATCGCAGCTGAACGGCACGCGGGTGACGGGGCGCTACGCGATCCCGCGCTGGGAGATCTCCGGGTTCGTGGAGTACATCGGGCCGGGTCAGAAGCAGGGGGACATGATCCTGCCGGTGCCGGAGGGCGCCCACGCCGTGCGTCTTGGAAACGAGGCCTCCATCCGGCAGCGGCTCGCCGTGACGCGGGGCACGCGCTACTCCGTCACCTTCAGCGCGGCGCGGACCTGCGCCCAGGCCGAGGAGCTCAACGTGACGGTGGCCCCCGACTCCGACGTGCTCCCCGTCCAGACCGTCTACACGAGCAGTGGCTGGGACTCCTACTCCTGGGCCTTCATGGCTAGGCGCAGCGCCGTGACGCTCATCGTCCACAACCCCGGCGTCACTGATGACCCGGCCTGCGGCCCCCTCCTCGACGCGTTTGCCATCAAGACTCTCCAGCCTCCTGTGCTCACCAAAAGTAAAAGATTCTAGCATGATGTTCAGTTGTTCATTATTGCTCAACGAAACGAAATGTTGCCCGAAAATATATATGGCGCCCTATGCCCTGCAGATAACATGCTCCGGAACGGGGACTTCGAGGAGGGTCCGTACATCTTCCCCGACGTGCAGTGGGGGGTGCTGGTGCCGCCATTGGACGAGGACGACTACTCGCCGCTGTCTCCATGGATGGTCCTGTCGACGACCAAGTCGGTCAAGTACCTGGACGCGGCGCACTACGCCGTGCCGCACGGTGCGCGCGCCGTGGAGCTGCTGTCCGGCGTGGAGACCGCGCTGGCGCAGGACGTGGCCACCGTGGTCGGGCAGCCGTACCGGCTCGAGTTCTCCACCGGAGACGCCGGGGACGGGTGCGCGGGCTCGTTGTCCGTGCGGGCCTACGCGGGGAGCGGTAGCGTGACGGTGCCGCACGAGTCGCAGCAGGGCAACAAGGGCGCGCACAAGCGCGGCGTGCTCGACTTCACGGCGGTCGCGAACCGGACGCCGGTGGCGTTCGTCAGTATGGCCTACACCACGAAGAAGGACGGGACGCTCTGTGGGCCCGTCCTCGACGATGTCTCGCTCGTCGGCTTGCACGGCCATGCTGCTCGCCGGTTGCTTCTTTGATAATACGACTAGACTATGCTGCTGGGTGCTGTGTTGGTTTGGTGTGTTTAGCACCGTGATCTGATTAACAGCACAGTCCAATCCGGCCGGCTAAAAAAACACATTGACGACGTAGGCCCTGAAAATCAGATCACACGGAATCGCACACCAGCTGTATTCCATGCAGTATGGTACTCCTCTCCCTTCTCGAATGGTTGGTTCGAACCAAACAAAATACGTAATCTCATGCTATGTATGCAACTGGTAGGTCGTGATCTGATTACATTCCCATTTACATTACCTTACCATTTCTTCAACCAAACAGCACCTGAAGTGCTGTATTCAATCGGACTTTAGAATATGGGTAGTTGTAGTTCGGCACTTCGGCTTGACTAAGAACATTTCTAATAGATTAGCTAAATTATTTTTTAAATGTAAATTTGATTATTATAAAAATAAAAACGTCTCCAACAGAATTTGTAAATAACTATCCAAATTTAGTAGATCTTCATTTCACCTCATCTGCTCTCTATCTTTGAATAGTCTATCTTATTAGCTATTTAGACTCTTTATTTTACAAAGTCGGTTGGGGTAATCTAGTATTATCTATTTTAGAGAATAACTAAATTATTAAATTTGACTAATATTTTTTTAAAAAATCTCTTGGAGATGCTCGGTTGGGCAGGATTCTACTCTATTTTCCTTTCCCCCCCGCATGGGATATTGTAATGCGAAAAAAGGCCTACGTGGGCCTACGTGGCATAACCCGCTATTTGGTCAGGCCCAGCGGCCCAGCCCAGTGCCCACCGGCCAACGCCGACGCTTTCTCGCGTGCTGCCCCCGAGCTCCCAGCGCATACAACCGGTCTGGGTACAACCCGAATGGAAGCCGAATCTTCCCACTGACGATGGCGCCTCGTCGGGCAAGAACTCCACGTGACCTTCTTGCAGCGAGATCCGAAGGCCAGGCAGGCCATCCTATCTGTCTCTCCCTCCCTCGCCCCATCAACCGCTAGCCCTAGGGAGTAGGGATGCCTGTGCGTGTGTGTGGTGCCGCTCCGCTCCTCGTGCTCCGCGACTCAGAGTTCCATCCAAACAGACGCGCGCTATAAGTGAAGGAGCAGCGCCATGGCCTGGTCTCTTCACACTGTTCCGTCGACGAGAAGGCTACTAGGCAGGGAGCCCGGCATGGCGGGGAGCGGCAGGAGCTCATGTCGCGGCGTGCTGCTGTTCTTGCTCGTCGGCGTGGCTGCGGCTGGAGTGGCTTCGGCCATCCGTGACGGTGAGATCCGCAAACTGCTACTCCAATGCTGATTACGTACGTGCCTTATTAGATCTTTGCATAATAGCATGATGCACATTGGTGAGAATTAATGAGCTTGCCTTCCATTTAAGAATTCAATTAAGGGCATGTTTGGATCTTTTGCCAAAGAGTAAATGGCAAATGATAAATAAAGTTGGCAAATCTTTTGTTAATTTCTAGTGTTTGGATCCCTTGGTAAATGGCAAATGACAAATAACACATACAAAGACAATTCTACCCCTAATAATTGCATTCTCATTCACATGTCATGCATAGGAGCATAGGAGGGAGGGGTATGAGTGGGAGGATTTTCTATTTGCCACCAAATGACAAATTTTTGCTCTTTTGTCATTTTTTGTCTTGCATGTTTGGATCCATTTGCCAAAAAAACAGTAATTCTTTTGCTCTTTTTTCAATTTACCAATTTATCAAAGGGATCCAAACATGCTCTAACTCTTGGCGCCGTGCATATTTTTTTAAGACCTTCTTCACACACATTGGCATAAGTTTGTTGTCGTTATCTCACTATTTGCACTGACCGCTCCCTCCATCATCTCACAAAGTATATATGTAACTCTAGGTGTTTCCTTAGACCCTGTTTTGATGACCTACAACTAAAGTCTAGGTGGACTAAAATTTAGTTAAGCTTGTGTTTAGAAAGACCACTTTTAATCAAGTACAGTTCAAAACAAAAAAATTAGTCAAGTGGTGTTTGCATATGTAGACTAAAAGTGGACTAAAAGGAAAAAGAACCCTTAGGCATAGACACATGGACACAAGACACCTTTTAATTCGATCACATTAGTCTATATTTGCCGAATAGGAATAGTGAACTAATATCTACTTTGGTGTGGAACTAAAAATTAATTCAATCTTAGTTCATATGTTTGGATACTTTGATCTAAAATTTAGGTGGCTAAAGTTTGATTGCTGGTACCCAAATAGGCTCTTAGTCAAACTAGTTGAAGTGCAACCAAATTTATAGACGGAAACCATTAACACCTACTATTCTAAGTAGTTATATTATGAAAATATGTTCTACGACAACTTTAACTACAATATATATGTAGGTGTTTTTATGGATTAAGTCAAATTTAATATAGTTTAGTTTTGTGCTATGCTAACTAGACTTGTGTCTTTTTTTTTTGGATGGAGATAGTACTCAAGACGTTGCTGTTCCTTTTCTTAGAAGAATTTTGCTGTCTGCCATTGTTCAGGCGCCGTCTAAATTGGGATGAATGAAATAATACGGCCAGAACTGAAGTACCACGGTACCCCTTAAAAAAAGGGGGACATGATTCATTAGAGTTTCGTGGGAAGCGAGCGTTGACCTATGAGAATGGAATAATAGAAGATACTGTATCGATCACGCGATTGAGATAGATTGTCATGAGGTGTAGGATTAGTTAGCAAAGTGGTGCGCGCACATGCAGCTCCAATAGTTAGTACTAGTTCATCCAAACATGTAAACTAGTTGAACCCTTCAGCTAACAATTAGTCCATCAGTTGAGTAAACCTATCTAGTGGGACTAAAGGTGTCTATGGAACTTTTAGTAGAAAGATTCTAAACAACGTCCAACCAAACTTTAGTTGGCTAATCTAATTTTTAGTTTGAACTAGTAACAATTAGTCCTCGGCAATCAAGCTGGCCTCGTCAGTCTAGGAATCAGTAATTTAACTGTCTAAGAAGCCGTAGGCGGATTTGGGCAGAGCAAAGATATACGTAAACAAAATGAAGGTTGTTGCATGATAATTATTCAGTGTTCAGTAATAATATAATATTACTATGCTATGTGCACCTGTACTTCAGCACGTTTGTCGTCCTGAAGGATGTGCATGTACACTATTGAGTTACGACGACGGCTAACTTGTGTCATCCTGGGTGTGTCCAGGGCTACTACCAAACGGTAACTTCGAGCAAGGTCCAGATAAGTCCCAGATGAACGGGACAAGGGTGATTGGTCAAAACTCCATACCCAACTGGGAGACCTCAGGGTTCGTGGAGTACATCGAGCCGGGGCAGCAGCAGAACGACATGGTCCTCGTGGTGCCCGACGGCGCACGGGCTGTGCGGCTGGGCAACGACGCCACCATCCGGCAGCGGCTTACAGGCATGACCCGGCGCACGTACTACTCCATCACCTTCAGCGCGGCGCGCACCTGCGCGCAGGCCGAGCAGCTGAACGTGTCCGTCGCCCCGGAGTCCGGCGTCCTCCCCGTCCAGACCGTGTACACCAGCAGCGGGTGGGACTCCTACTCCTACGCCTTCAAGGCCAGGCACACCGCCGTGTCGCTCACCATCCACAACCCCGGCGTCGACGAGGACCCGGCGTGCGGCCCCGTCATCGATTCCATCGCCATCAAGGCCCTCCACCCTCCCAGCCGCGCAAAGGGTATCACTTATTTTGACCTCAAATCAAATAATAAGCTTGAAAACGTACAGATCGTGAGCATTGTTTCAACCTGATCTCTCTGTACGTGCATGCAGGCAACATGCTGAGAAACGGAGACTTTGAGGAGGGCCCGTACGTGTTCCCGGACTCCCAATGCGGCGTGCTGGTGCCGCCGATGGACGAGGACGACGTGTCTCCGCTGCCAGGGTGGATGGTGATGTCGTACACGAAGGTGGTCAAGTACGTGGACGCGGCGCACCACGCGGTGCCGCACGGCTCGTACGCCGTGGAGCTGGTGGCCGGCACGGAGGCCGCGCTGGTGCAGGAGGTGCGCACAGTGCCCGGGCGGTCGTACAAGCTGTCCTTCTCCGTCGGCGACGCAAAAAACGGGTGCGCGGGCACCCTGCTCGTGGACGCGTACGCGGCGCGGGGCAGGCGGCCGGTTTCGTACCAGTCCCACGGCACGGGCGGGTACGTGCGCAGCGAGTTGGAGTTCTCGGCGGTAGCCAACCTTACCCGTGTCGTCTTCCAGAGCATGGGCCACTACGTGAAGTCCGATGGGACGCTCTGCGGGCCGGTCGTGGACGACGTCGCCCTCGTCAGCCTGCCCAAGCACGCTGCCCGACGGTTGCTTTTGTAGAGACACTCTGCTTTGCACACTGAAAGACAGGGCGGCCAGCGCCAGACAAGAATCAGAGCCCCCACACGTCCAAAATGGAACGTCTAGGAGCTCTTCTGGATCCACTCCAAGCCATTTTGCCTAAGCAAACCCGTAGTCCGCGCCGCGTGGAACCATGTACCGGTATTCATTAGAAAAACTCAAAAGCATGCAACGAAAATCGGAATGTTTAATTGTTCATTTTTTTGTTTACCTTCATCATTCTCAGGTGATGCACCATTGGAGCCTTGCAATCGATGATGGTCATGTCTCCTACTACCAAAAGAATAGCATTGAGTATAGAATTAGCAAAAAAAAAACCTAAATATACAATTGGAAACACACCTTTGCAAGGATTCTGAAAGGAATTTAAGTTTGGTCATTCATAAAAGAGTGACTTAGTTTATCAGTGTTGACACAGTTGGAACGGTGGGTTCACTCCGCACTGGTGTAAGTGACGCACTAAGATCGCCAGAGGCCAGAGGAAAGTGTTTGACGTGGTCTTGCTGTGCAAGAAAGATTTAGAGCAATATCATCTGGCAACAAGACCAAATGTGGAAGTCAAATAATTATAGGTTTTGTTTCTTGTTTCTGTCCGGCTGGGACTGGGAGTTGCCCGCCATGCGAGGGCATTGCTCGTTACACCACCGTTACCACTTGCGCTAAGATCTCTCGCCTCATCTCCGCAACTCGTTTCCCTGCGCGAGGCTCGCGCTAGCTATAAGCTCTCTATAAGTAGAGTCACACGAGACTCGGCGCGGCCTTGCTCGTGAGACTGTTCCATCGAGATATCTGCTCGAGAGCTCAGTCCGCGTCGCCGAAGGTCGAAGGAGGAGGGAGGCATGGAGCTCATGAGAAGGGAACCTCAGTCACGCTGCCCCGTGCTGCTGCTCTTGGTCGTCGGTGTGGCTGCTCGAGTGGCTTCAGGCGTCGTCACCGACGGTGAGATCTAGCAAACTGACGTACTCCAATGTTGACTGCTTGCATATCTTTAGATCCTAGTATGACGACTTGCGCAGAAGTTACCGGTGGTATAGTTCACACAAACAGCAGCTAGATGATCTTCAGTTCCGTTCTAAGCTGCTGCTGAGTGCTGAGGAGCTTGCTTCCTTTTCTTCTTGCTGTTTTCAGTTTCGTCTAGCAATGTCCAGGTGCTGTTTAAATTGGCCGAAATCAAACAATTCGATGGTCGCAAGAACACTCGCAAAATTTCTAATTTCAGAACATAGGTGTGTAGTTGGTTTCAGAGTTCTCAATAATCTAAACCAGTGATATGATCAGTTTGACGACGATTAAATAGTGATGTGGAGTATTAAAGCTCAGCCTTCAAATCCGAAACAAAATCTACAACATGTCATTTCACGCACCAGCTAGCGCCCAGCACCCTTCAGGACATGCTAATTTGTTGGGTGAAGATAGAAGAAGAACCTGAACAGACCAAAAAAACGTATCTGTGATTGTAAAGATTGCTCGACCATTTTACAAAGCCGTACTCATATGAGTCTTTCATTCCTTGTTTTATTGTGTTCAGGCCTATTACCAAATGGCAACTTTGAGCTCGGGCCGGCCAAGTCGGATCTGAACGGCACCAGGGTGATGGGTCAAAACTCCATACCAAACTGGGAGATCTCTGGGTTCGTGGAGTACATCGGGTCCGGGCAGAAGCAGGACGACATGATCCTCCGGGTGCCGGAAGGCGCCTACGCCGTGCGTCTGGGCAACGACGCAACCATCCGGCAGAAGCTAACAGTGAACCGAAAGACGACCTACTCCATCACCTTCTGCGCAGGCCGAGCAGCTGAACGTGTCCGTCGCCGCGGAGTCCGGCGTCCTCCCCATCCAGACGGTGTACACCAGCACCGGCTGGGACTCCTACTCCTACGCCTTCAGAGCCAGGCACACCACCGCGTGGCTCACCATCCACAACCCCGGCCACGACGACGACCCGGCGTGCGGCCCCCTCATCGACTCCGTCGCCATCAAGGCCCTCAGCCCTCCGTATCTTACCAAAGGTTCGTGAAATTCCGAAGTAAGGTTCCAAAGAATGGTTTTGTTTCGGAGGTAATCCTGGCAAACGGTGTAACAACCCAGCGCGGCATATGCACAGGTAACATGCTGAGGAACGGAGACTTCGAGGAGGGTCCGTTCATCTTCCGGGACACGGCGTGGGGCGTGCTGGTGCCGCCGATGGACGAGGACGACGTGTCACCGCTGCCGGGGTGGATGGTGATGTCGGGCACGAAGGTGGTCAAGTACGTGGACGCGGTGCCGCGCGGCGCACGCGCCGTGGAGCTGGTGGCCGGCAGGGAGGCCGCGCTGGTGCAGGAGCTGCGCACCGTGCCCGGCCGGCGCTACCGCCTGTCGTTCTCGGTCGGGGACGCGGGCAACGGGTGCGTGGGGTCCTTGGCCGTGGAGGCGTACGCGGCGCGGGCGACGGCGAGGGCGACGCACGAGTCCCGGGACACGGCGGGAGCGCGCGCGCCGCGGTGCTCGAGTTCACGGCGACCGCGAACCTCACGCGCGTCGTGTTCCAGAGCTACAACCACCACATGAAGCCTGACGGGACGCTCTGCGGGCCGGTCGTGGACGACGTCTCGCTCGTCGGCCTGCGCAAGCACGCCGCGCGCCGGTTTTTGTTGTAGTCTGCAGCGCCGTACACGTACCTGCCCTCTGCTGATGCTTGATGGTTCCGTACATGTGTATGGCCATTGGCCACTAACTGTACCTGCAATGTGCAATGGCAAGCGGCCGTAGAATATATACGGAGTACTATTCGAGAACCAGATGTACCTATACAATATTATGATGGCATGGTGCTGTTATGCACAGGGTTTTTCAAACCGGTCGGTAACCGTCAGTTACCGACAAACTACCCGTGAACGGTTCGGTTTCGGTACTGGTTTGAATTCAAATTTCAAATTTGAATTTCAAAAAAAAATCTAAAAAAATTCCTAAAAATAGTTCACGATTTATAGAGTCGAATGGTGTAAAAAAATTTCAAATTGGAGTTCGTTTGCTATTTTTTTTGGACGTGTTTAAGTTTGAAAAAAAAAATCGGCCGGCCCGTTAAGGGCCCATGCGGCCCATTTGCTCCTGGCGCCTCCTACAAGGGAGCTGTCGGCGTGGGGGGGGGGGGGGGGGCTGTCCGCTCCCCAAACCCTATCCGCCCCCGCCCCCAACATTTCCACCCCTGCGCCGCCCGCAGCCGACCGAGCGCCTCGGTTACCGACCGGACGACGGCGGTTACCGAGGGATTTGGTCGGTAACCGACCCCGCCACCACGCCTCCCTCCCCCCGGCGGTTACCGACCGGGCGCGGGCGGTTACCGACCGGGCGCACGGTAACCGACCGGGTGCTTCGGTAAGCTTTTTTTTGTTTTTTTTATTTCCTTGCATTTGTAGTTGTTTTAGCTGTAGGATTTAGTTATAACAAGATCTAGGATGTAGGATTGATGGAGTATATGATGTAGAAAATATTTATTGTAGGATTTAGGTAGGATTTGACTTAGGATGTATATAGGAGTTAGGTTTATTTGGTTTAGGATTTAAGATTTGCGGTTGGATTTGCTTTAGGATGTATGTAGGATTTAGAATTTAGGATTTTATTGATATAGGATTTAGGATTTAGGTGTATGTTAGGATTTAGGTTTATTTGCGGTATGATTTGATGCATGTGTTCGATTTGTTTGTGTTGTTCATTTGTGCAGGAAGATGCCGAGAGACGTGGTATGAGAGCATGGTGAAAATCTTGCTCCCGGTTGGAGATGCAATTACTGTCGTACACAAAAAGTCGGGGGTGGTGCTTCCCGATTGAAGCAGCATTTGGCTGCGCGCGGGACGGAGGTGATCCACTGCAGCAAGGTGCCCAGAGAAGTCCGGGAGTACTTTCAGCAGGAAATCGACAGAACTAGGCAGGCAACTAGTGACCGCTCTCGGCAGAGGGTTGCACGAGAGGCTGCTGCAGCGGAGGGCAACCACCCCCTTGACGATGACGAGTACGAGGCTCAGTTGCAGGCAACCCTTAATCAGTCCAGAGCAGAATATGAGTACCAAGAGGGGGTGCAGCGGAGAGGAGGCGCTTACGAGCGTGGAGGTGGCAGTGGTAGTGGTATTGCTTCGCAGGGGGGCAATCCTTTGCAGAGGATGTTTCGAAGGTCTGGTTCACAGAGGCAGACCCCTGCGACGGTGGATGACTATAACTTGGCAGCCGGTATGAGGGGTGGACTGAAGCAGACAAGGATTGATACAGGGTCATGGACGCAGAGGGGAAGGAACGCGAAGGACGCAATTGGGAAAGCTTGGGGAAAGTTTTTCCATACTGCAGGAATCCCCGGGAGACAGGCGGACAATCCGTACTTTGTTAGTGCGGTCAGGAAGACGCAGAAGTGGGGTAAGTATATATACTTGGAGACCTATATCATTACGTATATTTCTCTATTCTCATGATTCGCTTACGATTGTAGGTGAAGGCATCGCGTCACCCAGTGGAAAGGATATAGACGGGAAGTACCTCGATCAGAACGAGAAGGACCTGCAGAGCCGGTACGCAAAGTTTTAGGAAGAGTGACCCTTGTTTGGGGTCACGTTGATGTGTGATTCGTGGACGGGCCCGACAAAAATGAATGTCATCAATTTTATGATCTATTGCAATGGCATCATGTGGTTCCGCAAGTCAGTTGATGCGACTGGCAGAAGCCAAGATTCATCTTATTTGTTGGGGGTACGTCCAAAATATTGTGCCAGTTCACATGCACTATGTTTTCTCGGTTCCACTAAATGTTGTGCCTACTTATGCAGCTGATTTGCAAGGTGGTTGAGGAGATAGGTGCTGAGCATATCGTGCATATCATCACGGACAACGGCGCCAACTTCAAGAGAGCATGCCAGAGATTGAACGAGGAGTACGAGCATATTGTTTGGACACCTTTCCTTGCACACACCATCAACTTGATGCTGAAGGACATTGGTCAAAGGCCGGAGCATGCAGGTATGATCTCTGTATGTAAGCGCATTTCAACTTGGCTGCACAACCATGGCCAGTTGAATGCAATGATGAGGGAAGATATTGGTGGTGAGTTGGTCAAATGAAATGCCACTAGGTTTGGGACCAACTACATATTCATGGAGAGCTTCCATCGGAAGCGTGATCGTTTTATGGAGTGGATGGGATCTCCCGAGTTCTTGCATAGTAGGTGGGGAAAATCCAAGGAAGGACATTATGCTCACGCAAGATTGTCTAGTATACAGTGGTGGGAAGGACTCAAATACATCATCGATTCAGTGACACCAATTTACAGGTTCCTTCGGTTCGCTGATCAGGATAGGCGACCTAACCTGTGTGAAGTAGTGTACAACTTCCAAGAGTGCAAAAAGAAGATGGAGACCTTCTTTGGAACAAATGTCCAAACATGGCATAAGTACAAGGCTATCATGGATGGCAGGATTGCGGACGTGTACTATGGCACGCATGTGCGCCCAAGTGCGATCACAACCATTGTTAAAATAGCAGTCTCTACATATTGAGTATTTACCATTTGCTAATTTGTCGTGCATCGTATGTTGCAGCTGTTGTCCTCAACCCAAGGCTTGTATACCGTTACAATCCAACTCCGCAAATGTTTGGTGGCCTCAAGGAAGCATTTGGGAAAATGACGGATGTGCATACCGCTGTCTTGGCATTACAGGAGGCAGAAACATTCCGTCTACACCTTGGGGAGTTTGGCAGTGAGCTGGCCATTAAAATGGCCACGGACCCCAAGACAACCCCATGTAAGAGTACTTTTGAACTCCTTTTTTTGTCTTTTTGAGCGCATACCTAACATAATGGGTTCCACTTGTAGCTCAATGGTGGTTGCTGTTCGGCAGGAGCACTCCAAATCTGCAAAAACTTGCGTTGAGGCTTGTTGCACAATGTCTATCCTCCAGTGGATGCGAGCGCAACTGGAGTACATTTGCCTTAGTGCACACGAAGGTTCGGAATCGCTTGTCCCACAAAAAACTGAACAAGCTAGTGTATGTGAACTACAACCTTTGCCTGCGACTCGCGGATGCCTCCGGACCACCTAGGCGTGAGGAAGAAGACTTCATTGACCAGTTCACGCAGATATCCTTTTACGAAAGGGATAATCCGGTTCGAGACTGGATGGAGTATGGCAGATCCAACCAGGCTCCAGTTCTCGACGAAGAGGATGAAGAAACGGACATCCCTCTTCCGTCCCATATTGTGAGGTACGTTGATGTACTTTGTTAGCCACTTACGAACCATACTTTTAATAATATGATTCATTCTTTGTGATGACAGAGACCAAGTGGACCCCGATGATCTTGGGCCCATCAGTGATTGGGCCCGTAGACATGTGGGTGACACGCATCTTGGCAAAAGAAAATACCATACGAGACCTAGGCAGGAGGACCCCAAAAGCTAAAAACGAAAGGGGAAGCGAGTGCAACAACCTGTCACCAGCGATGATTCCACAGATGATGGCGAGGAGGGCGAGGAAAGTCCACGGAACCAGGAGTCCGATGACAGCAGCTCAGCAAATGACAGTGGAGACGGTCATAGTGGTGACGATGACCCTGGAGCTGCTGGTGGTAGTGTTGTTGTTGTTGGTGGTGGTGGTGGTGGGGCTGGGGGTTCTACAGTTGGTGCTAGTGGTAGTGGTGTTGGTGATGCTGGTGGACTTCGTTTCACATGTATCGATTGCTACAAACATTTTTTATGTCTATGTCTATTCACTAGTACTAATTATGGTCGGCTGCAGGCGAGACGGACTTCACACATGCTACTCAGGACCGCGACCATGGGCAGCCGGAATCGCAGAGGAGAGCTTACGACCCGACTGTCTGCTACGGCACACCACAGTACTCCTCTTCCTCGTACAGTGATACATCGTACGGTGGTGGTTATACCTACCCCGTTCCTGACATCAGCACGCAGCCGACCACTAGATGGGTCTACGAATGGCAAGACCCGGATTTCTACAACATGTTAGTGCAGGAATGAGAGACCACAGCTCATTGGATGGGCCAATCATGGATAGACTACAAGGCTGGGCTCCAGTCGCGCGGTATCGCTCTAATGTCCACCGCGGAGTATGAGGAGGGGTGCCGAAACGAGATCTTCCCTTATATTCAACGCCAGTGACCATGATGTTCGCATGTCTACGACACAAGGTATTTACATGGACGATTTGTTGTTGCAACGGTGAACCACGTTATTTCCGTCGTGAATTTGTGGCTACTGTATCACTATGATATTTCGATGGGTTGGTCATTTGTGTCACACTATTTTTCCATGAATTGTGTGTTCTATTTACATCATTATGTGCAAAGGTCATGCAAAAAAAATTGATTTTTTCAAGCAAAAAAAAAAGACCACCCGGCGGTTAGGATCGGTTACCGACCAAACCGGACGGTAACCGGCCCTAACCGACCGGTTACCGGTCGCAAACCGAATGAACTACGGGGTTTGAATTCAAATTCCAAACCGTTCGGTTTGGGACTGGTTTGGGCGGTTACCGACGGTAACCGGCAAACCGCCGGCGAGCGGTTCCCGGCCACCGGTCGGTAACAAAAACCCTGATGTACAGTATAAAAGATGGACTAAAAGGCAAAAAGATCCCTCAAGGATAGACTCATGGACACATTTAGTTCACATTAGTCTATATTTGTCAACTAATGAACTAATATTCTTAGTTGTAGAACTAAGACTCATGGATTATCTACTTAGGTGTAGCACTAAAAATTAATTCACTCTTAGTTCACATGTTCAGACACTTGGTCTAAAGTTTAGGTGGCTAAAGCTTGGTTGGTGCTACCCAAATAGGCTCTTAGTCAAACCATAGTTTAAGTGCAACCAAATTTATAGAAAAAAAATATTAACACTTACGATTCTAAATAGTTATATATATAAAAAATATATTCTATGACAACTCTAATGATATTTATATGATACCATAAATATATATAGTTGCTTTTATGAATTAAGTAAAAAATAAGATAGTTTAGCTTTGTACTATGCAAACTAGAGCTATGTCTCTCTTTTTTTTTACGGACATATTCTTTTTCAAGAAGAATTTTTCTGTCTGCCAATATTCAGTCGTTGTCTAAATTGAGATAAATGAAATAACACTGCCAGAACGCGTCCGTTGGTCTTCGCTGATCGCTACTATTGCCAGACAATGCGGACTGATTTAGTAAACTTGGTCTCTCTCTCACTCTCTCAAACTTCTATGGGTTGGCTTGAACCCTTAATTATGAACTTTATCTATCAACGTGATGCATCCCTCTTTATAGTACAACATTCCTATAACTCAAAATTAAATGTCAAATGAATTTAAACTTTTTTAAGTTGATCTTTCAATCAATGTCGTGTTGTTCAATCTTCATCAAGTGAGGGTGCTAATATATCAATATTATTGATCATTCCACTTGAGCATTGCCATCTTTAGCGTGACTTGATTGCATTCATTAAATAGAGATAATTCCAAATGTATCAAAAAACTTTCATCAAACACTCCAATATTGATTCCAATATTGATTTGATCCTTCACATTGATATGACCTTCCTAGCTTGATTAGTACTTCAACTAAATGAAGTATTTTTCTTCTTCACCTTAATTAGCTAGGTTCTTAGGCCGTCAAACCAACGCTTGCCCTTCACTTTTGCTTAGTACCTCAAAGTTTTTCTTTGTTATCTTCGCCACCTCAAGCATTCAAGTCACATCTTACGTTGAATCATCTATTAATAAGCCTATAAGACATTCATTCTAACTTAGCAAGCTTCATATATGAGACTATTCCATATGCAATCTGTCATGTCTCATTAACTATTTGTTATTGTTCTTGCTTTCACATAGAACATGGAAATCCCACAATAAATAAGTATTTGCGTGAATTCTATTTGCATTGTTGTCTTGTGCTTTGGCTAGATTGCTTATACAACAATACATTATTTTCGCTTTATACACTTTAATCAAGCACCTATGAGATAACTAATTACATGTTCAACACTGAGAGACTATGTTAGATCTTTAGTCACATTGTCATTCAATCATGTAAAACGACCCACAAAGAGGCTAGATGCACTTTCACTGAGCTCAAAGTTCATTAGTTCACTACGAGTTGGATTTGGAAAGAGCAAAAATAAGTAAACAAAATGAAGTTTGTTGCATAATAATTTTTCAGTGTTCATATAATATTACTATGCTATGTGCACATGTACTTGAGCACATTTGGCCTGAACCATGCCGACGGCTAACTTGTCCATCCCGGTGGCCAGGGCTACTACCAAACAGTAACTTCGAGCAATGTCCGGACAAGTTCCAGATGAACGGGACCAGGGTGATTGGTCAAGAGATCACATGAGCAAGCTGAGGTGAGGTAAGTCCCTCAGCCCCGCCCCGCCGGTGGCCACTCCGGCCCCGGCGTCCACCTCCACGCCAACGTCGGTCGTCACCCGGCCCCGGCGTCCACCCCTCGCCACCCATACCTCTCCTTTCCCCCATCCTCCTCGTGCCGTGCTAGCTCGTGGCCATGGAGCGCGGCTCTCCTTCGCGTCGTTCCTGGGCGGATGAGGCCTCAGATGACGAGTATGCCTCCATGGAGGAAGGAGTCTTCGGGCAGGTGGCCCGAACTTCGAGCCACAACACCCTCAACCCTGACGCGGTGCCCTTCTCCCCATCCCCGGGGAGGTCGGCTTCGAGGCTGCAGATCTCCGACTCGGAGGACTCACTCAGCGACTTTGGGGAGGACGCTCCCGAGCTTCCACTGACGGGTCGCGGTAAGGCTCCAGCGCTCCCTCGCTCCACACGTCACCGTCGTCGTCGCCGTCATGTTGCTGCATCCACCTCCATGGGTGCGGCACGACAGGAGCCCGCTCCCCCGGAGCCGGCGGCCCCTGTCCGTCTGAGATCCATTGTCGTTCACCCCATGCGTATGTCCGCCGCACCGGACCATGATGGCTTCAGGCCAGTGCAGAGTCGTCGACAGTGGAGGCGTGCTGCTCCACAGAAGCAGCCTCGTCCAGTACCGTGTAACCTCGTCGGTCGCTGCTTCAATTGCTTGGCGAAGGATCATGTTTGGGCGGATTGTACATCCCCGTCCAGGTGCTTTACGTGCAAGCAAGTGGGTCACCAGGCACGCCACTGTCCTCTTGCGCCGCCCCCTGGTCAATGGGAAGGGAAGCGCGGTCGCTCTCCGGCACGGGCCTCGGCTTCGGGTCACTGCCGGGAGGTGCGCCATCGTCATTGGCACTCGCCGCGTGTGCAAGGCACGTCGGACTCTACTTCCGCGCGGTCGGCCTCCTCAGGTCGCGCCACGCCAGGCCCGGGCCAGTTCGGCGCACAGCCTATGCTGACTCGCCTCCCTGCTCTGGCATTGGGGGCACAACATGTCGTTGTCAGGCCGTCGGGGTCTCTCCCTGCTGCCGTGGTGGCACGCTCGGCCGCGGAGGCCGGTTCCCCACCTCGTGGGCCAAGAGGACGGCCGGCTGCGCCAGCAGAGCGTGCCGCTGATCCTCTGCTACAGTTGGTTGTCATCCCTCGTTCGCCGGCCTTGCAGGAGGCGGAAGATGCCTTGTCTATGGCCCTGGTCACGCTCGTGGTTGGCACTAGGCCGGAGGTCTCGCCGGCGATGGTACGCGCTTACCTTGCAGAGAACTTTGGTATCGCAGATGACGTTGTGTTCATCCATCGCCATAGACCGAAGGACTTCATCGTCCGGTTTGAGCGTCGTGAGGATTTGGAGATCGTACTTGGGACGCCAGGACCTGCCAATGCCCCTTTCTCTTTATGCTGGAGACGATGGACTCGCCTGTCCATGGCATCAGCGGGGTTTTTCAGGTTCCGGGTGATCGTCGGGCTGTCCGGCATTCCGGCACATGCAAGGTCCAGGGAGATTGCCCAGACCATCCTGGGTTCCTCGTGTGCCATGGTGGAGCTTGCCGGTCCTAATGCGGGGGTTGATCGGGATGATGCGCGCGAGCTGTTCGCTGGTGCTTGGTGCGTTCTCATCCCCGATGCAAAAATCATGGTGATTCCTGAGCCGGCGGTGCCCCATGACGGCGGCCCACCGCTCTTCCTTCGTCCCGAAGAGGTCATACATGTCGAGCTTCCTGCCCTTCGGTACCTGGTGAGGATCAAGCTCGTCGAGATCTAGGATTGGAATACGCCTCTGTCGTCTTCCGACGACGGTGAAGGCGCCGCTGATGATGATGACGACAGTGGAGATAGAAATTACAACGGCTACTGGTCGGGCTTCTCGGAGGGTGGCGGTGGCTCGTCTAGGCCGCGAACGTCGAGGTTCGGCGGTGAGGGGGACCCCTGCCTCGGTAGAGGGTCTGGGCCCACCTTTCGGCCGCGCTCGCACGTGATCATGGTCGGGGTGGTACCGTGCCCGGTCGTGGCCCAGCTGGGTACCACGACCTGCCCCCTCATCTGCGGCAGTGCCCCATCCCGTGACAGCGTGCCGCAGCGCCTTGAAGCTAATGGCGGGATTCCCGCCACCATGGGAACGCGTCGTGTTGACTGGCTGGGTCAGGATGTTGACCTTGCCTTGGGTCCCGTCTGCTCACCCTCTCCTATCAAGATGTCAGGTACAGACCCAATGCTGGCCGAAGCATCCCTCTGCGCCCCGCCGAAAGCTGATGCTCGCGTCGAAAGCAACGTCGCCCAGGGGCCAACCCATGCCCTGTCTCCACAGCTGAAAAGGACAGGGGTGGCTGTGAGGTCATACCGGCCCAAGTCGACCCGAATGGTTATGATGCTTTACCAGCCCAGCTTGTGGCGTCGGTCCAGCTTGCGGCCTCAGGTGATAACTTTGATGGGCCAGTGAATCAGTTCGTCGTGTCTCAAGGTGGCGACCTTGGGGCCGACACTACGTTTGCTGTCGATACTGCTCCAAGCCCGCTCACTCCCGATGCTGCTCCAAGCACGCCCGCTACACCGTTAAACCAGCCCAGCTCCGTGGCTGTGGCCGCGCTAGCACTGCTTGATGAGTTCATCCGCAACATCAAGTGCCCGATGGAGAGGGGCGTTTTGAGTACCCCTCCAAGGAGAAGGACATCAAGGCTCGCCAACAGGGAACACGTCCCTCGTTGTAGCGGGCGGTTGGCCGCCAAGAGCGCGCGGAGGGCATCCAAGCCACACCTCCAGGCACGAAAGGTGCTTCTCATAAAGATGGGTCTTGAAAAGGCTATTGAGTCGGTTGATACGGCGTCTTTTGAGGAGTTCCAAACGACCTTCAAAGAGCCAATCTCAAAAGGTAAACGTAATGCTCTTGATGTGCTGCTCAACAGGGCTGGACCCATGCCCCTGATGCCGGGAATCGAGGTCTGAGCGAACCGCCAATCCATGTCGTTTAAATGTGTCTTTTATGGAACAAGGAAACATTCTAGTTTGGAACGTGCGCGGCTTAAATCGTCGAGCACGTAGATGTTGTGTCCGTGAGTTCCTGGTTCAGGAACAAGTCGCAATTGTATGCATCCAGGAGACAAAAGTCGTTGTATGGTCTGCGGATATGATTTTCGATGTAATGGGAATTGATTTCGATTATTTCGTCTTGCCGGCGGAGGATGCCAGGGGGGGCATTCTTGTGGGATGGCGTCGGGCCAACTGGGTCGGGACTGATATGTCTTCCACCTTGTTCTCGCTCACCGTCAAACTGTCCATGTACGGCGCCACTTCGGTGAGCTGGTGGCTTACTGTTGTCTATGGCCCTCACGATGTGGGGAGAAAAACGACGTTCCTAACTGATGTCCGGGATGCCTACGCTAGAATTACCGGACCTTGGTTGATATGTGGGGACTTCAACATGATATACATGGCGCAAGATAAGAATAACACGAGACTGAATCTTCGCGCTATGCGACGCTTTCGCAGGCTGCTCAATGACACTGAACTGACGGAGCTGTTCTTGCATGGTCGCTTGTACACCTGGAGCAACGAACGCAATCATCCAACTTTGGAACGGATTGACCGGGCGTTTGCTAATGCGGATTGGTTAGAATCTTTCTCGACTCACCATCTACGAAGCTTGTCAACTGATTGTTCGGATCATGCACCTTTACTTCTATCGTTGTCGACAGTACGTTGGGCAAAGCCAAGGTTCCACTTTGAGTCCATCTGGCTCAAATTTGAGGGTTTTGAGGAGGTGGTTAAGCGGGCCTGGGTCTGTCCACTGATCAATGTTGATCCATGCCGCACACTTGACTTCAAACTCAGGAACACTGTAAAGGAGTTGCAAAGCTGGAGTGCAAAATTTGTGGGAAATACTCGCTTGCAGCTGCTTATGGCACGGGAGATTATTCAACAGTTAGAGGTTGCCCAAGAAGGTCGGCAGCTGACGCCGGAGGAGGCTAGTTTGCGCAGGGACCTCAAATTTCGATGCTTGGGGCTAACATCCCTGTCAAGATCAATGCTCAGGCAGCAATCCCGCATTCGGGCATTGGAAGATGGTGATGCAAATACGAGATATTTTCACCTACAAGCGTGTCATAGGAATCGCAAGAACCAGATTCACTCGCTGGATCACGAGGGGGTATGCATTACCAGTGATAGTGACAAGTCTGAAGCTTTGTATCAATACTTCAACCAAATTCTCGTGGAACCTTTCTATAGGGAGCATAGCCTGGACTTGAATCAACTAGCTCTACCACAGTTAGACTTGCACCACCTGTGTTCTTGTTTCACGGAGGAGATCTGGGCAACCATCCATGAAATCCCAGGTGATCGAGCCCCAGGTCCGGATGGGTTTACTGGTGCTTTTTACAAAGCCACCTGGCAGATCATCAAGCAGGATATAGTCGCTGTGTTCAATGCCCTCTGGCCCCTGGATCAAAGAAGCTTCTTTATTCTAAATGGTGCTCTCATGGTGTTGCTACCGAAGAAAAGTAACCCTTCCCGGATCAAGGATTATAGGCCAATAAGCCTAATCCACAGCTTTAGCAAGTTGTTCTCCAAGGCCTTGGCTAATCGCCTAGCTCCCTACCTCTCTGACTTGATCAACAGCAACCAGAGCACCTTCATTAAGGGAAGATGTTTGCATGATAACTTCAGATCGGTCCAACACACCTGCAGATGGCTGCATAAATGTCGAGTTCCCTCCATTCTCATGAAAATCGATATTGCGAAAGCGTTTGACTCGGTAGACTGGACCTTCCTCCTGCAAATTTTGCAACATATGGGCTCTCCACACAGATGGAATGACTGGATGGCAATGCTACTCTCCTCTGCAAGCACCAAGATCTTGGTTAATGGACGGCCGGGTTCAAGAATTGCTCACCAGCGGGGTCTACGCCAGGGTGACCCTCTCTCTCCAATGTTGTTTGTCATCGCAATGGAAGTGTTGAACTCCCTATTCAGAGTTGCAGATCAACGAGGTCTATTCAAAGCACTGCCAGGGCATAGGATCATGCACCAGGCGTTTTTTTATGCCGATGACGTGGTGGTATTCCTGTCACCTTCTCAACAAGATCTGCAAAGCCTAGCTGCAATTCTGGAAGTCTTCGCGGGAACGTCGGGCTTGATCTCCAATCCAGAGAAATGTGTTGCAACGCCGATTCACTATACACCTACACTGATTGATGCAGTGATCAACTCCTTCCCATGCCAGCTAGCGCATCTACCTACTAAATACCTTGGCATCCCACTCTCAGTTTTCAGATTGAGGCGTTCAGAGGAACAGGCTTTGGTGGATGCAGTGGCAGCACGGCTGCCCACTTGGAAGGCCGGGATGCTTACAATTGCAGGTCGAACTACACTCGCAAAAGTGACATTGTCGGCCATCCCGGTGCACACTTCTATTGCCACATGTCTCTCCCCTTGGGCTGTGGCGCAGATTGATAAGTGTAGGAGAGCTTTCATGTGGAAGGGCACCTCTTCATGCGCCGGGGGACACTGCAAGGTTGCCTGGCGAACGGTCTGCAGTCCACTTGAGAATGGTGGCCTAGGTATGTTGGACCTCAGGTTTTTCGGGTATGCTCTTAGATTACGATGGGAATGGCTTAAACGGACCGATACTGGAAGGGGTTGGGAGCTGCTGTCGTCTTCTTCTGAGAAATGTGTTCAACAAATGTTCAAGCTCTCCCTTTCTATCGTCATTGGGGATGGCAGATCAGCGCGGTTCTAGACTGACAAATGGTTATCTTTTGGATCTCTGGATACATTTGCGCCATTTCTATGCAAGGCAATCTCAAGAACAGGAAGGAAACGCTCAGTGGCTGACGCACTAACGAACATGAGATGGGTCAGGGACATTGTTGGAGCTCTTACCACGCAGGTTCTTTGCGATTATGTTAGAGTGTGGGAGCTAGTGCAGGGTACAGTTCTACAACCCATGACCCCGGATCGTTTTGTTTGGAAATGGGCAGCTAATGGCAGTTACTCGGCCTCATCGACTTACCGGGCCTTCTTCCTGGGATCGGGCCAGTTATTGGGGGCGAAAGAACTATGGAAAACTGCTGCACCCGCCAAAGTCAAATTCTTTTTTTGGCTATCGCTCCATGGAAGATTATGGACAGCAAGCCGAAGACGACGACACAATCTGCAAACTGAAAGTGAATGCGCGCTATGCGACCAAGAGGATGAAACTGCTGATCACTTGTTCGTTGCTTGTGTCTATGCCAGGGAATTATGGTCACGGCTATGCCACCGTCTGCGGCTCCAGCTACCGGCGCCTCTCCCCAACGAGCGCTTGGTCTGCTGGTGGTTGAGATGGCGTGATGAATGTCTTACTGATCAGAACCGCAAGGGCATCGACACTTTGATCCTGTTGGTAACTTGGTCTATATGGGGGGAACGAAACCGAAGAGTGTTTAAAAGGGAGGCCATCCAAACAATGGAGCTCCTGAGATTAATCACTGAAGAAGGGGATCAATGGATCCAAGCGGGTTTTAGGTCGCTGGCTATCCTGTTCGCAGTAACAGATGTTTAGTTTTTGGTTGCTTCTTCTAGTCGCGCTATCTGTGTTGGTCTACGCCTTGCAGCACCAAGGCCCTGATGTCTTAATGAAAAGCTTGTGTTTCAGCACATGTTCGCGAAAAAAAGGGTGATTGGTCAAAACTCCATACCCTACTGGGAGACCTCAGGGTTCGTGGAGCACATCGAGCCCGGGCAGCAGCAGAACGACATGGTCCTGGTGCCTGAGGGCGCACGGGCCGTGCGGCTGGGCAACGACGCCACCATCCGGCAGCAGCTAACAGGCATGACCCGGCACAATTACTACTCCATCACCAGAAGCGAGTGGGAGTGGGAGTGGGACTCCTACTCGTGGGCCTTCAAGGCCAGCTGGCACCCTAATCTGGTGGCAGATCTTTCTAATACTGCGCAAGGCAGTTGAGCAAGTGACATTAAATCAGCTACGTACAATGCTTGTCCACCATCCTATCTTTTGGTGGCCTCGCTGCTTCCTTTGGTAGGGCGACTCCCATTCTCATTTGCACAAGAGGATGGTGGTCTTACATAGAACATCATAATGCAGGATGGTGTCTGTTCTTCTCATCTTCTGTGCAGCCTGCACCTTGCAACAACAATCCTAACAAATGTTTCAGCTTCGTCGGGCACTAATAAAGAGAGTCAAAACATTTTAAGTTTGACCAAAGATTATAGAGAGAAACATAAAGATTTATGACATCAAATAGGTATAGTATGGAACTATAACTAATAAAGAATCTAATGATATTTAGTTGATATCAAATATGTTATTATCATATTATATAAATTTGGTCAAACTTTATAAACTTTGTCTCTCCAAGATTCTTGGATTGACTTACAATTTGGGATGGATGGAGTATCACTTAGGTGCTGTTTGGTTGGCTTATTTTGTGACGTGACCTGTTTACAGTGCAAATGGATTTCGATCTGTTTGCACGGGAACAGTTACGAATCTTCAGTATATGGATTACGTCCGATGGTGGTGGGGAAGCACTCGCGCGCGCGTCCTGCAAGCAGCTGCCTATTAACCGTCAGGGAACCAAACAAAATCGGAACCAATCGTTTCCCTTCCCGTTACCCCCTGTGAATGATTAACTTTACGTTGCCGTTGCACTTCTTGAAACCAAACAGCACCTTAGTGGTATTATAGATTTTTGCTCATCAGACATGCTATAACCACCAGCCACATCGTAGAGCTTGCTTCAACGCACACAAGCTTCTACAAGGATCAGCCAAATAAGAAACTCAGCACAACCATGCTTGTGCCCAGAACTGAATTTTGACCTTGTTTCGTTACCTGTCTGGGTGAGGCGGCCGCGCTGTTTGTGGGAGCGTAGCCAGGTCGGCGCGCTTCCTCGTGGACGCATTTGACGACCTGATGATGTGCTGCACTGCGGCGGAACTACTTCTATCGAGACAGGACGCGTGCAATCTTCGCCTCGTCCTCTGACGAGATGCGTGCAATCTCCACGGCGGTAGGCCGGGTCGGTGCGGGATGATCTACTGCTACTTGACTCAGCCGCAAGCCCGCCGTCGCCTCGCCGCCTCCTCTGCCTCCGCCTCTAGGCATCAGGTAGCCTGTACTCAAGGACAAGCCGTGCTCACGCTTGAGCTGAGAAGCCGTGCTGGAGCCTGGTGTGTGCATGCGAGGAGCCGAGGGGAGCCGGCTAGGTGCGCCTCGCATGTTGGCCCTTTGATTACAGCCGGTGACACGGGCGCGTGCATCAGCCGGGGGTGGGTGTGGGTGGGGGGTGTGGGGGGGGGGGGGGGGGGGGGATGCACCCACCCAATTTTTTTTTGGACCAGAAGTGATCATCTAATTCAAACTTGGGCTTCTATTTCTTCTTATTAAT
Organism: Microstegium vimineum; assembly: GCA_022036555.1. Classification (NCBI taxonomy): domain Eukaryota; kingdom Viridiplantae; phylum Streptophyta; class Magnoliopsida; order Poales; family Poaceae; genus Microstegium; species Microstegium vimineum. The sequence continues at coordinate 284,067 of CM039140.1, read as the reverse complement.
TAATAATAAGAAAAAAAAACCTTGATTACTCCGTGGTTGGATCTAGTTTTTTTTTTCTAGTACTATATAAGCCGTTGCTCTTATATTCTCTTGTTTACTTTAGTACTTTAGTCCAATCTCCAATGTTCACTCTATGCCCATATAGTATTGGTTTGTTAGTGGATTAAAAAAAAAGTATTCGCTTGTTAGTTGCATGGTGTTTCTCCCCTAAATAATTAAAGTATTTCATAGCAGAAAAGGTTAAATTCTATAAATTTTGACTAACAATTTTTTTATATATTATATGAAAATCTACAGCTTACATCAACAAACTTATATTCAAAATGCCACTGAGAAGAGATGGTATTGACACTTTAGTTAATGACAATGCTATTGTAAGAATAGTTTGTATAACTTTTTCTTATCAAAATACACATATTATTTCGAAGTGGAGAGAGTAATATGGTATCATAATATGCTAAGGGCTATCCTATACAAGAAACTATGGACGTCGCTAAGACATAATATAAATACGTGCAAATCTTTTAAGTGATCGAAAATAAATTACTCACTTTGTGATTGAACACGACGACACATATGTTGGCCATGAACCGAGCATTTACATTTTCATTGGTTCCTTTTTCTACCCGAAGTGAAAAAAAGCCAAAAAGGTAGAAAACGGAACGTGTCATTTCCATTTCAGGCATGTGTCGTGCCTTTACGGCCTTCTTCGTACACTGTGTGCCCCCTGGGCTGGGCCGGGTGCATGCACTTTTCACTGCAGCCACACAATTCATCTGAGCCAGTAAAATTAGTCAACATGTCCTTTTTTTTTTGTATCGAGGTGCATAGACAAAACCCCAGATTAAACCTCGATTGGGTCCCCACGTTGTATACGTCTCATGTTGCTAGTTGAGTTCACAAATGATCTAGTTGAACTACAGATCAACGGGAAAGTTTCAGTTATACTTTTACAAGGGTGTTATTTCACCTAGAATCTGCTATAGTTAAGGTTACAACATGGCGCAGTTTTTATACGGTTTCTCTTTTTTTGACTACTCAGGCACATTTTTTTTTTGTCAATAGCGCATCATCACATAGGTGTGTAACAGTGAGTCGTCCATTTCATATTGCACAATGCATTTAGATTTTTGAGTGGTGATGCCCGTACTCATCATGACCTAGTGAATTGAAGTAAGTGTTCCACCACCCATGGCCCTGTTCATTTCACTAAAATTTAGATGTTTATGCTAGCTGATTTATTGTGAGAGGAAAAGTCTGTTCGTTCATTGAAAAATAGTGTTAGAGTAGTGCTGATAGATGAACATATATATCGACATCGAAGTGCCATGCTCATCATATTGTGAAAAAAGGAGTGAAGTGTATTATCAGCTGATTTTTGCAACGTGGATTGTCCTAATTGAACCATATATATCTCAATTATATACTTGTATGAATTATCAACAAGATAAAGCCAGTGGACTTCCATATATTCCATAGAAAACAATATGTTCCTTATTGTTAATGATATCTGTAAACTTGCCTGATGTGCAATATTGTTAAGTTTCAATTCTAGTGAAGAAAAAGAAAATCATCATGAACTTTTTTTGAGAGTACGTTCACCAAATTAAAATTATTGCCCATAATAACTAGATAAAAATAAAACTCCAATTTATTTCCACGAAATGTTACACCAGAAAACATATAATATATATATTGTGCCATTATATAAGCTATGATTTCACTCTGTTGCTCCACTTTATTGCTTATTTATTTGATCATAGACACACTGCAGATAGTGCTGGAATTGAAGCAAGTACACATATATATGAGCGATGAACAACTACACATCGCGCGTGGGTCCTAGCTAGAAAAGCTCCGGCCGGGAAGAGAAAATATTAAAATACTTATGAGGTTTTCATTCTCCTGACTAAAGCGTGAAACAAAGCTAGTCGGAAGAATATACTGTCGTGGGGCAACGTACACGTACGTGCAGTGCATGCAGCAGGAGCTGGCTCCATCTGAAGAGACTGAACCTCTTCAGTGTCCAGGGCCTCTAGGGCTCGGCCCTTGGGTAAGCTGCGCTACCCACGCCATGATCAGCGACCTCGCCCTCTCATGCAGCATGCGGTGGCCGGCGTCGTACTGCCCCTCCGTCGGCAGCCGCCTGGCCGCCTCCACGGAAGTAATAAGTAGAGTGGAGGAGAGAGCCACGGCGAGGAGCAAAACGGTCATCAGGACCGCTGCTCTGAACTCGGACATCTTGGACGAGAGGTTGATGAAGAAGCCCTACACCTTTCTTCTTCTATCTAAAGACCTTTACTTGATCAGTGCTAGCTTTTTTTTGTAGCAATACGTAAGTAGCCACAAAGTAACAGGAGTTTGTGGGTTAGAGAGTAGCTATAGCTTTTGTGGCTTTGCATTGGCATGGCTCTCTCTCTATATATATATAAGCCCGTCGCACGAGAGAATAAGTTTGTCTGGCATGTTTGTGTGCAGTTTAAAAACCATTTCTTTCGTTCTCCCCTATAGCTAGCTATACTTCTACGGCTCCATCCTCCGATCCAGCTCCAAGCATATAGAACTGCATTGCTTGCATAAAACGAATCTTTGATCTGTGAGTTTGCCTTAGTTGCGGTAGGAAAAACGAGGGTGATCGCTCGTCTTTTCACGCGCGGACAGTGGACAGTTTTCACTAGCTACTAGTAAGTAGGGTAGGAGTAGATCAACAGACTAGCTAGAGCTGCAGACCGGCCTGCATGCAGTTTGTTGTAAAACTTGGTTTCGCTGGCGTTATAGGAAGGACGACGATCATGTGAGCCATGCAAAGGTAGGAGTACGTTAAACTGCAAGATATATCGCGAGCAGCTATAGACTCACTCCACGCGGTCGCATGCATTTAGAGCTCTCGGAAATTTAGGTGGCGACCGGCGACGGAAGCTGCGTCCGGACGCCTCCCCTGCGCCATTGTTTACCTCCCCCGACGCGCACCGTCGTGGGGTGTTGGGTTGGGTTTCAGGGCCGGCTGGGCAGCGCCAGGCACAAGATCCCGCAATCTCGCGCCTCCTGCCGCTGAATACCATGGCGATGGAGTACCGGAACTAACCGGCCTACTCCTAGTATCCATGGCCTATGGCCTCCTCCATCTCCAGCTAGCCATTGACCCACACGCATTTCTCTATGGGCCACATGCCCGGTCGGTGGTCGAATGGTTGAGAAGAGAAGAAGCATTGCAACGTGCAACGCTGTACTAACTGCTCTAACTACCTGCTGCCACTTGCAGTCCATTGCAGCAAGGAGCCACATCAATAGTACTACTAGTGGTTCTGTTTTTTTCTTCTTCCTTCTCTTTTCAGACCAAGTAGGAAACATGCATAACTGGCCCGGCCCATAAGGAGTCTAGTACAGTAGACCTTCCCGCCCGGCCCACAAAAGAAGTCAGCCCAACATACCAACCGAAGCCTATCCAACTAAAAACAAAATTTTGCCGACCCGGCCAAGTTTTCCGGATAGAAGTCAAGCCTGTTTTGATGAACTGTTTCCAACAAAATGACAAAATGACTTGAGTAAGTAATGAAGTCGGAGAAGCTAGCATTTTGGAGCTTCATCCGGCTCCTGCTTACAGTGCCTCACTAGTGTTGAAGCTAATGCTCTAGAAGCCCTATACCAAAATGCCAGCAAATTCAGGATTGATTTTTTTTTCAGGTTCAGCATTCACTCCCCTCCTCCACTCCGGGCGAACGAACGTAGATGGGCCTCAGCCCCTCCAAGCGCGTGGACGCCACGCTGCGCCGCGAGCCGGCGTTCGCCGCCGCCTGCGACGCCGCCTTCGACCGGTGCCTCGCGGACGCGCAGCGCCGCTTCCCTGGCGTCCGCCGGTACCAGCTCGCCGACGCCGCCGCGCACCTCCACTCGGAGCTCAGCGCGTCCGTCCCGCTGGTCCGGCGCTGGGTGCCCTCGCCGCCGCCCCGCGCCCAGGTCGACGCCGCGCTCCGCGCCGCTGGGCTAGACGACGAGGCGGAGCTCTCGCGGCTCCAGTTCCGGGAGTTTGCCGTCGAGCTGTTCAGGGAGGCCGTGCTGGCTGGAGCTGCGGACCTCCTCCGCGCCCCCGCAGCTGCGGCCGGGGTCGTCGGGATAGGCATGGTGGCTCGAGCCGCTCCCCCGTTGGTCGGGAGGGTCGTCGCCGTCTGCGCCGCCGGCATGGCCACCGCGGTTTACCTCAGCCTGGGCTAGGGTTTTCCCCAAATTCTAGAGACAGAGATTAGAGAACCTGTACAAACTACAAACCACTTCCACAGCTATGCTGTGTTACAGTTGAACCAGAATTCAGCGGCAATTGTTGCAGTAATGCATTTTATGATCGGATTCAGCTCAAATGCCATTGAAGCAGCTGTAAAATGTTTTTCTAGCAAATAAATATGTATTATCTGTTTATCTTCTTTTTTCCATACTACAATCAGGTCATTTTTTGTAAATAGTTCAGAGTTATGCTGACTAAAGGATTTGCTGCTGCACATTTTGTTGCATAGAAGTATTCTTTACAATTTATGTTTGATCCATAAACTTACTTTGTTTTACCTTTTCTCTCGCTCTCTCTCTCTGAATTGATTGAGCAAATGATGTACATGTGACGATATAACAGAACAAAGTAGTTCCGAAATTGCTTGTCAAAGTAATTTGTAAATTAGTACGTATATTTGTTCATTTGCTTTCTTGCTGAATGCTCTAGGCTCTTTTCAACCATCAGTTGAGCATTCTACAAGTGGAGTAATTCTTGGGTTGTATCTATTATTGTAGCATTTAGTTTACTCAACATTGTCTTCCATCAGATCAGGTCAACCACGATGCATGCATAAAGGATACCTATTGTTCATTGTTTTCTCTGAATTTGCTATTGTTACGACGTTCCCTTTCAGTACACCTACAATTTTCAGTGCCTGTGTAACAAATATAGTTTGGCCTTTTGTTGAATTTGATCGTCAGATCGTGTATATAGGATTCAAGAAGCAGAAGGATAAAAAGCAGGGAACGGAGTCAGAGGTCAGTCATTTATGTTATGCTATTTTTTTTCCCTTGGAATTGTTAAGCCAGGGTAGGAAAAATAATTTTTTTTCTGGAGATCGAATAAACAAAATTTTAGCTTCTCAATAGTAGCAGGAACTATCCTCATCACTTCTTCAGCCCAAAGCCATGTTTTATTCGTAAAGTATTGGAAAATCAATGAACTACTGAAAACAAATTGCATAGACAATATTTCTTAAATTTCATTTTGGTCAACAGGTTTTTTTTCCTTTTCTTTCTCTTTCTTTAAAGTCATGCTACAAGAAATAGCCTTGCTTTGCTTTGTAGCTGAATTTTGTTTTTGGCTGAAGCTATAGTCAAACATTATAAAAATAGAATTCTTTGAGGGGTTCCATCAATTGTTTTACTACGTTGCTATCTCTACATTTACTTTCCATTTCTATCAACTTTGATGTACAAAGCCATAGAGGAGTCAAGCTTATTATGAACCAATCACAAATTCAGGCATCTCCAAAGAATTTTTTTTAGTTTTAACACTTTTTAAAAATTATTTTTAAATTTGACACCGAAAGTTTTTTTTATATGTAACACTTTTGACCGCTCTAGAGTATTGGGAGTAGCATATCAATGTTGCCGCTCTATGCATGCCAGAGTGGCAAGAGTTGTGAAGTGGTGCCGCGCTGTACAATGGGGCACGGCTGCTGCTCCGCCGGTCATGGAGCGGCCGACGTCTTACATTACGCGAGCCCGTTTTTTTTTTCCACCCCCCCCCCCCCCCCCCCCCCCCGAGCTGCACAACCACTGCCCCGGGCTCAGCCACAACCTCAGGGAGCGCGGCGAGGCTCTGCCGCCCCGGCCAAGGCCTCGCCGCCCCTTTGGTTTCTGAGCCGCCGCCTGCCACTCCATCCACGTGGGTTGCGGCTCTGTGCAAAGGTAATGTCCTCCTTTTTTTTAGTTTTGATTTACTTGATTGCTAGTTAGGTTAGATTGTATACTTATAGATTATTGTTAGTTACGATAGCCCTATTTGCTTGGCTTGTCAACCGGCTTATCAACCACCAAAACAATATTTTTTCTCTCACAACAAAACAGACGAAAACAACATCAGTTAGCTTATCAGCTACCAAAACGATCACCCGAGCAAGGTGATTGTATACTTATAGATTAGTTAGGTTAGTGTACTTATATAGACTACTGTTAGTTAAGTTAGTGTTCTTATATATATTAGTTACGATATTGTTAGTTAGGTTAATGCACTTATATAGATTATTGTTAGTTAAGTTAGTTAGTATGCTATTGTTAGTTAAACATCATTAGCTAATTACAAAACTAATTACACCATTGTATGTACTTAATGAGATAAATATATTTAGTATAATTAATCAACCATTAACAAATATTAACTATACCACCATATTGTCAAATTATGGACTAATTAGACTTAATAGATTCATCTCGTGAATTAGGGTCTGTTTGGATGACGCCTGGCTGACATTTATCTGCCAGGCAAGACATGCTGGCCACATGCATAGGAAATCGAACGTCTAGTGGCCTTAAGGCCCGGCTTCTAAGCTGCCTGGCAGGCATCAAGCAAACAGGCCTTAGCCTTCAGCTAACAATTTAGTTTTATAATTAGTCTATTAAATTGTGTAAATTAGTGTTTATTTATTCGATTAAATTGTATAAATTAGTGTTTATTTATTCGATGTGATGCGAGTACGCGACTAAAGTTTTGCTAGGAGGAAACGAACACCCTAGCCTGAGGGAACAACTTCTTGATACTGACATACATGCATGAATATGCATTAATGACAGGTTCTAATTATTTTTGTTGTCGCTTGAGCTGGCCTGACTCCTTCCCTGACCGATATCCACATACTGACCGGCCTTAATATCACTGGAGCAATCACCCCATTCAATATTTTGGATAAGCCAAGTTTCAAACTTGGAAACATCAAAACTGGAGGGTGGTCCAATTATATTACTATCCACAATTCTTGAAAAACAAATGTTGATTTGAAGGAACAAGCAGCTTTTCTGATCATGTGGTTGGAGAAATATATATCTCTTATGGATCATCTTGTGGCCCAACATCGAATTATTTGTCTTTGCCTAAAAAATTGGGACATCCCAAGGAAACTATCTGCTTGGGTCTTTGTACAACCTGATGAATCAAGTAGCTCAGAACCTAATTGAAAGGTCTAGATATGGCTAGGGGAGTGAATAACCTATTAAAAATTTATACAACAACACTAAACAAACTTGTTAGAATATAACACGGCGTAAAGCAAGTTTGCACTAGCACTACTAGGGTCGGCAAGCCACTTATCACAATACTAGTTACTAGCAGGATAAATCCTATGTCACACACAAAAGCTAGCTAACTAGAAAGCTCTACCAAAGCTACACATGCTAGAGAACTAAGTTACTCTACTTTGCAAGAATGTAAAGAAAGTAATGCAAAGCTAGAGTTAGAGAGGGTTATACTGCCGCGAAGAGAAGAGTCAATCAACCAATTAATAGATGAATCATCGGTAGAGAGACAATGAAACATAATATTTTTTATCGAGGTTCACTTATTTGCCAACAACGTTGTAGCGATTCATCTACTTGGAGGTTCACGCGCTAATTGACATCACACGCCAAACCAGTCACCGGGTGCCGCAAAACCAACACAAGATAGGGATCCACAAGCTATGCGTAATCCACTAGAGATATCTTTCGCGAACTCCCGCGGGGAAGGTTCAAGAACCCCTCACAATCCACCGATCGGAGCCGCAGACAAACACCTTCCTTCGCTCAACGATCCTCGTCGCACCAAGCCGTCTAGGAGGTGTCAACCTCCAAGAATAACAAGAGCTCCCACAATGACGACGATCACCAAGTGCCACTAGTATGCAATCAAAGAAGCAATGCACTTGGTTCACTCAATCTCTCATGAAATGATTAATTATGTCAAGAGGATGAGTGGGTGGAGCAATCTCAAGCAAGCACAAGTGTAGGAGTGAAGTGAGAGTGCAAGAGAGACCCCTAAGGGCCGGCCATACCACCTTATATAGCTCACACTCACAAACTAGCCGTTTAGCCCCCTCAAAACGCTTCCTGCGCGTCCTTCGGACGCTAGCAACAGTGAGGGTCCGAACCATCAACAGCGTCCGAACACCCCTCATCAGCACAGACAGGGCTTCTGTTTCAACCTCCGGACGCACGCGACGTGCTGTCCGGACCAATGGTTGCGCGTCCGGTCAGCCTGCCGTTCAAACAGCTCTCTTCCCACGCTCGCCTCAGCATGCTACGCGTCTTTGGACACTCTCTACAGTCCGAGTCCGGACCAACGCTCCCAACATCCGGACTCTATGCAGAGAGCTCCCGAGAGCCCATTTTCCTCCGGACGCGTGTCCGGAGTTCGCCGTCCGGACACAGAACTCCATCCGGACCTCCTTCCAAAACCAACAGAGAGCACCAGGTGCTCCGGACACTGTCCGGACCTCCACTCCGGACACCACCTTGCGTCCGGACACACTGCTAACAGAACCCCTAGGGTTTGCTTCCGGACGCGCACGCCATAATCCGGACAGCAGAACCCTAGCGTTCGGACCTCCTTTCACTGCCAAAACACGCCTCCAACTTCTCCCAAGCTTCCAAGGGCTAACACTAAGTGATCTCAACACTTGTGCACGTGTGTTAGCTTTTAGTTCACATTTATCTTGGAATTAGTTGGTTCACTTCACTAGTTCATTTGATTTTAGATGCAATGCAATGAACCTAGTGGCACATGATAACCGTAATCAAACACAATAGGTCCCTCCTTGATAGTATGACTATCTATCCTAAATGTGATCACACCCTTTATGGTGTCTTGATCATCAAACCGAAAATGGTTCCTATATCACCTTTGCCTTGACACCATTTTCTTTTCATTCACCTCCACCATGCTAGAGCCCTTGCAATCACCACCTCGATCCATTAGCTCCATCACATGGCATGTACCAACCTATCTCATCATATGCACTTAGATAGCAAGGTTAATACACTTTGGTAGGTTTCATCAATTACTCAAAACCAAACACATAGGGACTCTCACTAATGCAGAACCAAGGTCGTCTCAAAAAATTTAAGGGCCTTTGTGCAAGTAAGATTGAAAGACCCTTGTAATATAATTTTTAATATAAATTAATCTTCATGTTATTTTCTTGAGCATCTGAGAAATGTTTATTAGGCAACATCTAATATATTAAAAAAATACAATGAATAAATTTAGAAAATTAAAACTCTAACATGAAATAATGTAGTATGAAATTAGTTTAATATTACCTAAAATTGTTATGCTGACTGTACTGGACGTGAATATTTAGACCAAATATATACTAGGAACACTATAGACACATATACTCATGGGCCCGCCAACAACATGGCCTCCGGCCGTCGCACCGACTGCACCCCCTCTAAGACGGGCCTGTGCAAAACAAGCCAATAACAACCCTGAGCGGCCCATGGTGGTTACTTCAGTTGTGTCTTAATCTCTATTTGCACAAGATTACAGTCCAGGACCTCAACACTTTTGAGTTTCCCTGTTTTGACTTATTCAAGAGACATTTACCTCTATGGCCCTGTAAAAAATTCATCTTCTTTATATAACCTCTTTTTTTCGAACTTACCTATATGCGTTAAAACAATTTTTCCTTCCTTCTATGGCCTTTCGTCCGATTCAGGCCCCTAACGGTGTTAAGTGTTGGATAAAATTATCATTTTACTCCTAGCGATAAAAATAAGGTTTTAATAGAGAAAGTATATCTATTTCATACGATTTTTGGATGAGAATGATTTTTATATGAAAATTATAGTTCTCGATGAGATCTACACTTTTTAATTTTGAGTTTTTAAATTTGAGGTCACTAAGTTGCTCAAGAAAGTTAAACAATGTTTTAGCAGGATATCAATCGCATACACATCTTCGAAAAATCATATTTTTCTTACATGGTGTCAAACGGAGATCCTTTATATATGAAAGTTGTAGTTTTCAATGGGATCTATAACTTTGTAGTTGCATGTTTTTTCTTTTGAGATCATTAAGATGCTAAACAAATAACATGAATTTTCAAATACTTCTAAAATATTGTTTATTTTTTTGGGCAACTTAACAATCTCAAATTAAAAACCCAAAACTAGAAAATTGTAGATCTCTTCAAGAGCTATAATTTTCATATAAAAATTGTCCTCATCCGAGGACATATGAAATAGATACATTTTTTCTACTAAAATATTATTTTCTCGACCTGAATCAGACGCAAAACCATAGAAGGAAAGAAATTTTTTTTGAGGGTCATACAAGTAAGTTTTAAAAAAAAGGCTATACAAGAATGATGTATTTTTTATAGGGTCATACAAGTAAATATTTCTATCCAGAAGATGATACTAGACGTTATCGACAAGTCAGGTTGTTTGGGGGTGCATGGAGGAAGGGGTGCATCTGCAGCCCAGGCCTCTAAGACCCAGGCCCTTGTCATTGGCCTATCGACACTATGAGTGTGTTTGGTTAGGTGGCTTAACTCCTGCCCAGGCTCTAGCAATACAAGAATGAAATGTTTGGTTGACTGTACAAGCTTCTAAGTCAGGCCTACCTAGTGCAAAAAGAGCCCTCTAACCAGGCTTGCTGGAAACGCACGAGGTGGGCGTTCTCATGGAGCTAGGCTTGTGCTAGCTAGGTCTGACATTTACAAGGTCATTGCATCCAAGATACAGACAACCAAACAAGATCTAGACAATGCAGACTTAGCTAGTACTAAAAACCAAACACAAGCCTCTTACATTATATACACCAAATTTAAGGAAACCAGACTTAGTTTTACCGGGCACTAGCAAGCCCACCAACCAAACACACCATGTATCCTACGTAATCTCAGCTCAAATACGACGGCCCAGCAAGCAGCAACAAACCTAGTAATCTCTCTGCTCCTGTCCGTCTCCCTCCGTCCCTCACACGAGCGCGGCCGCACCCGCACCGCCGCTTCTAGGTCGCGACTCGAGAGGACGAGGAGCCTACCGGCGCCACAGCTGACCACCGCTGCGCCGCACACAATCCCGTGGCGCAGCAGGTCCTCCCGCCGCGGCGCCCATCCCATCCTGGTCCGGCGGCCCCGGCATCCCGCAGGGCGCAGCTCGCCGCGCCGTACACCCCTGCCCTCCAGGCTTCAGCTCTAGGTGGACCGAGCCTGACGCCGATCCTCACGTCCGGCCGGACGTACTGCTGCTGACTCTGGACCCTCTCTGCTCTTCGGTAAAGCTTGAGGCTGTGTGTCTCTTATTTTTATTTACATCTTTATCTTATCGGGTGGCTATACGAAGCAAATATCCAATAACTATATATATTAATTTTATATTGCTTTATGTTTTCTTATGTTTTTATGTACTAATTTATTTCTAGGCCATAAAAATTGATGTACAAGGCCATAAAAATTGATGTACAAGTATGTGCATTTTATATCTCTAGTTTATCAATATGTGAATCAATCTGCATAGTAATTTACAATACTAAGAATGTTGAGGTTTGTCATAATATCTTGTTAAATTTGACCAAGGTTAACTCATCAAATTGCATTTTAGCTAGTGTAGGAGAATCCTACTACACTTTTTTATAGTCACCGAGATACCGACACATGGGTATGAGTTTATAGAAAAAGAATCTTGCCAGAGTTATGGCTACTAATTTGATCAAACTTGATTAAACTTAAGAGTGACAAAATTTGGCAAGATTTGCCTTCGAACCAAACGTGCCTTAGTCATGGCGAAAACCTGGATCCGCCATTGCACGGAGGTGCGTATTAATATCATAGTGTTTCATAAGCAACTCACTCGAAGGGGTTTGAGGGAATCGAGGCCACAGTTGTCACAGTTCGTCACTGCCTTACATAACGTTTCCATGTTTCAGAGGGTAAACATGTGCATGTCCTCATTTTTTTTTCTTTCTAGGTGTCATGTCACTTCAATTTTGTTTGGTTGTATTATCATACATTAGGAATGCAGTAAACGCTCTTTGTCAACACCAACTACCAATGAGAAAATACGAACTTAAATTCAGATACAGATAGCAAATGCTGAAGAAACTGAAATGTTTAGGAATGAGAAAACCCCAGCACAAAAAATGAAGGCTCAGAAGGAAAAACATAGACCAAAGGTAATCAGAGAGAATAAGGTAACCAAAGTTCAAAAACCTGATTCAAACCCCAAATAGAACATCTCCAAATCAAGAAGTCAAGAGAATTTATGTCCCGAAGAAAAGAAATCTCAACTCTCTAGAGAAGTGCTCTTAGTGACCAATCAATCTCTAGAGCAACAGGAGTTGCAGTTAGAAGCAGCAAAGAACAAGGATTGCAAGGAGGTCATTCGTCAATGATTTTGTACATTGCATCCATGCATGGCTGTGGCAGTCTTGTTGGTGCATATGGAGTATTAATCTCAAAATCCACAATCTAAAAGAAGGAATTTATAGACCGCTTCTTGTTTGTTGCACCAGCTTGAGAAAATGCAAGCATCTTAGGTGCAATCCTCACGACAACCGTTCAAAAAAAAAACACTAAAGTGAATGAAGCCCTCTGACCCACTCTTGCTTCCCACAACCTAGGGAGGCAGCGACCTTTGCTTCTTTTTGCACAAGAAATGAAGCTACCAACACTGTGTTGTATTAAAAAGCAAATTCATACATATCCCTTATTTTTTATTCACCTCCGTCATCTCCGGCTTCATCCTGCTCTCACGGAGGCCTTTGATTGAGATCTAGCTCTAGTCAAGTCCTTTTATTGAGATCCCAATCTCTTTCTCTTGCCGGCTCCGGCTTCTCATTCTGGTCCTGTGTGCCAGGTAGAGAGAGCTGATCTCAATCAAAGGCCTCCGCGAGAGGAGGATGAAGCCGGAGATGACGGGGGTGAATAAAAAAAATAAGAGTGTTGGTAGCTTCATTTCTTGTGCAGGAATAAGCAAGGTCGTCGTCTCAATAGGTTGTGGGGCTTCATTCACTTTAGTGCTTTTTTTGAACTATTGTCTTGAGGATTTCACCTAAGATGCTTGCATTTTCTCAAGCTGGTGCCACAAACAAGAAGCGGTCTAGAAATTCCTTCTTTTATATTGTGGATCTTCAGATTAATACTCCATAAGAACCAACAAGACTGTCACACCCATGCATGGATGCAATGTACAAAATCACTGACGAATGGCCTCCTTGCAATCCCTGTTCTTTGCTGCTTCTAGCTGCAACTCCTGTTGCTCTAGAGATTGATTGGTCACTAAGAGCACTTCTCCAGAGAGCTGAGATTTCTTTTCTTCGGAACATAAATTTTCTTGACTTCTTGATTTGGAGATGTTCCATCTGGTGTTGAATCAGGTTTTAAAACTTTGGTTACCTTATTCTCTCTGATTACCTTTGGTCTATGTTTTTCCTTCTGAGCCTTCATTTTCTATGCTGTGGTTTTCTCAATCCTAAACATTTCAGTTTCCTCAGCATTTGCTATCTATATTTGAATTTAAGTTAGTATTTTCTCATTGGTAGTTGGTGTTGACAAAGAGCGTTTACTGCATTCGTAATGTATGATAATACAACCAAACAAAACTGAAGTGACATGACACATAGAAAGAAAAGAAAAAAATAAGGACATGCACATGCTTACCCTGTGAAACATGGAAACATTAGGTAAGGCAGTGACGGACGGTGGCAACTGTGGCCTCGATTCCCTCAAACCCTTCGAGTTAGCTTCCTATGGAACACTGATATTAATAGGCACCTCCGTGAAGTGGTGGATCTAGGTTTTCGCCATGACTAAGGCACATTTGGTTCGAAGGCAAACCTTGCCACATTTTGCCACTCCTAAGTTTAGTCAAGTTTGATCAAATAGGAGCCATAACTCTGATAATATTCTTTTTCTATCAACTCGTACCCATGTGTCGGTATCTCGGTGACTATAAAAAGTGTAGCAAGATTCTCCTACACTAGCTAAAATGCAATTTGATGAGTTAACCTTAGTCAAATTTGACAAGATATTGTGGCAAACCATGATATTCTTAGTATTGTAAATTACTATGCAGATTGATTCACATATTGATAAACTAGAGATGTAAAATGCACATACTTGAACATCAATTTTTATGACCCAGAAATAAACTAGTACATAAAAACATGAGAAAACATAAACCAATACAAAACCAATATATAATTATTGGATATTTGCTTCATATAGCCACCCGATAAGATAAAGATGTAAATAAAAATAAGAGATACACAGGCTCAAGCATTACCTTCAAGGATTACCGGATTACCTTCAAGGAGTTCATCAAAGTTGAAGCATCTTGATTTGGATACTGAACAGGTGCACAGGACTGAGATGCATTTGTCTCTGACCGCACCTGCTGTTATTTCTTTTGAGGGAACAAGTGGTCCTTCAAATGCTCTCGTCCCATACGGTGGTGCAGTGATGGTTCTGTTAGTTAAACCTGGCGCTACTTTTGCATGTTTTTTCCTTCTTTGTTGCATGCGCGCGAACTCCAGAATGTGGCAGCCGCGCGCCTAGTATTCGTGGCGTGAGACTCGCTCCGCCTCGACCATGTAGGCATGGCCGCTAGAGGCGGTGCATGGGGATGGACGCGCATAAGTCTCGCGTCGTGTGCGCTGCTTTCTGTATTGCATAATAAAAGGAGAACAACGTAACAGAAAACGCTGCCCTTTCAAGCAGCACCAAAATCGTTGGGTTCTTGCTTGATCGTTCCCACTCGCCGCTGTTCGTGTCCATCTCGCCATCGCTCACTATCGTTCGGTCTCTAACAGGTTCCGTATGAGAGGCCCTGGCAGTTAGTAAAAAAGCAGCGGCCTCAAGCTAAGGCTGACCTTGATTTTGTGACGATGAGGGTTTGAAACCTTTTGATGGGAAAATCAGCTGAGCCTGATAGGACTGATGTTGAGAAGGAGAGATGCTGGCAGAAAGAAAGAGAAGTATTTGGAGGCCGTGCGGATTCGTTTATAGCACGCATGCGACTCGTTCAAGGTATTGCTGTAAATAATTTGAACGTCTTTATTAAATGCTAAAATATGTTTCCCTTTCTGCTATTAGCACCTGCCTCAGAGCATGCCAGCTAAAGAACATCTGTTTACATAGTCCTTGAAATGGGGACTGAGCCTATAGCTCGGTGGGTTGGAGGAGTGGCTGTGTTTTGAGTTCTCTTTGATTTAAAATTTGGTTCCTATTTATTCTTAATAGAATGCCACCTGGTTCCTGCTAGGCTGGTCCAGTTTGCATAGTCTTTGAAATGTTCCAGTAGTTTTCCTATTATTGAACAATCTAATTTTTAAAATACCCTGCATGTGATTTACTTTCAAGTTTAGCTTTGGTAATACATTGCGACTTGAGGTGTTAGTTATGTGAAAGTGAAATCATATGATTGCAACATTGTAGACTTGGCTCTTGTTCTCGTTTTGAGCATATAATTATACGTACAGGAAAGAAGTGCGAGAACATGATGTCTACCAGTGACATTCTGGAATTTACCTGAATCTATGGCTGAAGCTTGTGGCTAATTTCTCAATCCCTTGTTTATCAGGGCACAAACGCTTTTCTCCTTGGAAAGGATCTGTAGTCGACTCTATAGTAGGAGTGTTCCTCACTTGTTTAGGCCCCGTTTGGTTCACATGAAGATCGTAGGAAAAACAGAGGAATGCAGTTTCTATAGTTTTTTTTTCACTCGGAAAGGATCTGTAGTCGACTCTATAGTAGGAGTGTTCCTCACTTGTTTAGGCCCCGTTTGGTTCACATGAAGATCGTAGGAAAAACAGAGGAATGCAGTTTCTATAGTTTTTTTTCACTCTAGTAATGTTTGGAGCACGGGAATGAGCATGAAACTTTCCTCTGGAATGGTGAAGAAGCCTGTACTTTTGGAGGAATGAAAAAATTCACTCTCAGCTAATGGAAATTTTCCTGCAGCACTAACATGTGTGTGGGTGCGTGTTCGAGCAGTAATCAGGCTCATAGAGTTGTTCTTCAGAGCTACAGTTCTTCACATGCTAGTTGTGGGGCTCTCTTACTTGCTAACTCTAAAATTCCTATATGAATTATATTCCTGCGTTCCAAAAACCTATTCCTATAAAATTCCTATATTTTTCAATCCTCTGTTTTGCACATTTATTCCTTTTCTATTCTTCTAATTCTCTTCATTCCAGTGTTTTTCGTTCCTTTACTCCAAACAGGCCATTAGAATGTAGCTGATCATCTTTCAAGGTAACTATATCGTTCAATGATATTTGATGCATTGTGTTAATTGTTGTACTCCCTTCGCTCTAAATTATAGTTCACTCTAATTAGTTTTATCTTAACGTAAATTTCTCTAACTTTGATCAAGTTTGTAGAAAATGCATCAACATCTACAATATCAAATTAGCTTCATTACATTCTCTTGAAATATGTCTTGCATTTATTTGGACATATAGATGTTAATATATATTTTTTCTAAAAACTCAGTCAAAATTAGAGAAGTTGAATTAGGAAACAGCTGAAGTGGCCGGTCCATCCAGTAGAGCAGCACTGTGCACTTAGGATGTCCGAATGTCCCCCACGCCAGATGTGCTTTGCCCTCTTCTTTCAGTAAAAACAGACAGGAACGAACCAATATACTATAGAGTAGTTGCAAAACGCAGACGTATTCGGCAATCAATCAATATAATATTAGGCATGTTTCAATTCTTATTACCACTCCAACTGTAGCACCAGGTGAGATGAGCGATCGTACCGTATCGACTACCGCAGCAGTCCTTTGTCGGCTCGGCAGCAGAAACAAACAACTTTTCAGCTAGCCGAAGCACCTTCTTCCAGAGAGAAAAACAAACCTAGGTACTCCAGCTAGGCTACCACTACCACGCCCGCCGGATGGACTCCCAATCGACTGGCAGACAAATGGACCTGCTTAAGTGCTAGCTCAACCAAATGGGGGCACGCAGCGGCACCTAACTCGTGGCCTAGCTTGCGAGTCGCCGCGCCGAGCCAAGCAACGCTGGGTTGGAAGAATATACTATTCCAGCTCACGCGCCGTAGCGCGTAGCAGTTGGTGAGGTGCCGACTGCCGAGACCACGTCGTCACGTCACATGGCCGCCCGCGACGGGGCAAGGCTGTGCCGCGCCCCGCGCCCCACCCGCGGACTTGCCGAGCCGACTCGATCGAGCGAGCGAGCGACGTCGCCCGTCGTTGCGCTGGCAGAGCTCCGGGGCCCTCTCGGTCGAAGCCGCCACTATGGTACGCCTGCCCTCTGGATTTTTTTTAATTTTAACTCTTTTTTTAACTAAATTTAATTCTAACCCCGAATGAATTTTTTTATTACTAGCCTTTTTTGTCGCTCCATCATCCATGAAGCGGTATTTCTCCTTTGCCGTTCCATGCATGATGGAGCGGCAAGAATCTGACTCAGCCAGGATAAGTCAAAGGCGCTCCGGTGGGCCCGCCCTTGCCGCTCCATGATCTGCGGAGCGGCAAGGCTGCCGCTCCCCAGATCATGGAGCGGTAAGGGGGACGCCCGTGAACCGTTAAGTGCTTCTGTTTGCCCCCCCCCCCTCTCTCTCTTGCAGCCGCCCCGAGTCCGAGCCCGAGCAGCCGCCCGCCAGCCCGCCCGCCGGCCCGCCGCCGTCCGCGACCGCCCCAGCCCCGGCCCCGGTCACGCCGCTGTCCGCCGCCTGCCGCGAGCCGGCCCGGGGCCACGCCGGCGTCCTGCCGCCGTCGGCCGCCACCGCCCGGCCCCTCCCCTCCTACCGCGCCCTCCCCTGCTGCCGGCCCCTCCCCCGGTGTGCTAAGGTTTTTTTTATTTTTTTTGCTTTAGAATGTTTATGTGTAGGTTAGTTTTATTAGTTAGGTTAGTTTTGTAGTGACCTTGTGTAGGTTAGTTTTATTAGTTAGGTTAATACTTTAGGGTTTAGTAGCTTATAAATTAGTGTAGTTAGCTAGACAATTTTTATAGACTATTGTTAGTTTACTTATCGGAGATTATTAGTAGTTAGTTAGATAATAGTAATTAGCTAGACTATTGTTACTTATATAGATTGTAGTTATTTAGGATTTTTTGTTAGTTAGCTAAAAATTGTAGACGCTGCAAAATCGACCATTTGATAAATTTCAGTGCAATGATTTTGTAGATGGATTGTTCTGTTCGGGTTTTCTATGGCGGATGTGTTAGGAAACAAGATGGTGTTTTTGAGGATATGGAAGAGGAGTTAGAATGGTTTGATGAACCACCGATCTTCACTGACCTGTGTGCCCGCTTGAGTTTAATGTTTGGTGGTGATTTCACAATTAGGGGCAGATATGACAGTGAGACAAAATCTAACAATTATAGTTTGATGTCCTTGTCTTCCTCTGCTCACTGGACCCGCTACAATAGGATCCTTCAAAGTTGTAATGTACACATGGCTGAGGTGGTTGTTGAGAATGGCTATAGGTTGGAGGATGTTGATGAGGGTGTTGGAGGCGGTGACGAAGAATTTGGTGCACAAAGAGATGAAACTCCGGATAACATGGACATAGACGGTCAGTTGACGCAGGAGCAGTTTCATACCCATGTAGAAGGTCATATAAACAACGACTATGATGTGGGGGAGTTTGAACGTGAAGAGGCTGAGGAAGCTGAAGATGAGAGGGTCCCTGATGTTGTTAGCAGTGATTCTGAGTCTGAGACGAAGGGGATGAAGGGGATGAAGGGGGTACACTTGCTCAGAGGACTCAGGTGCCTCCTAATGCAGTATCGGCTCATGTCACGCCCTCATATGTTCCTGTGTCGGCACTTCACGCAATGCCGACTCATGGCGCGCTGGTCCATGAGTTACCAGAGGGTGGTGCACCCTATTATGATCCATGGGGTAGGGTTAGCGAACCGATTCAGTGTGTTCCACCTTCCCCTTACACACAGAATGAACTAATGCAATTGAGTGAGGGTGGTGTATCTTTTACTGACGTTCCAAACTACAGAGATATCAGCATGACACATATGGCAGTCTGTGACACGAGTTTACAGATGGCAAGGCAGTCGGTGCATAACCATTAGACCCTAATGCTTAGTAAGGGCATGGTCTTCAATACAATGGCAGAAATGAAGCTTTTTCTTCAGGACTATGATGTGTTTCACCACAGACCTTACGTTGTCACTCATTCTGACAAAAAGTTGAGGTATCAAATTATCTGTAAAGCAGGTTATCCATGCATGTGGAAGCTTAGTGTGAGGAAGAAACGTGATGGGAAGTGGAAGATACAATCGGTGGTCCAACCCCACACATGCTTGGATAACAGCGGGAATGAAACACATCCGTAGCTCACTGCACGTTATCTTGGTCGACGTATTCTGGCTATCGTTGACAAGGACAACGATGTCTCAGTGTCAATGTTAAAGGTGAACATATTTAACCTTGTCAGCTACCATGTGAAGTACGACAAGGCTTGACGTGCTAAGCAGATTGCACTTGCGATCCGATGGGGTAGTTGGGTGGAGGCATACAACCGTATACGCCGAATATTGAGTGCAATGAAGTTCTACAACCCAGGCATGAAATGGTTTTTGGATGAGACTCGTCTTAGGCCTCTACACAACCCGATGAGACTTGTACTAGACTGGGTTTTTTGGTCGTTCTCCCAGACGGAGTGGGCTTTCCAGTTCTGTAGGCCTGTGGTATGTATTGATGGCACTTTCCTCACCGGAAAGTACAGGGGCACTTTGATGATGGCTGCTGCTGTTGATCCTGAGAATCAGATAGTTCCCCTTGCCTTTGCTTTGGCCGAGGGAGAGAAGAATTCGTCGTGGTCATGGTTCATGAGGCTTCTACGTACCCAGGTCCTTGGTGTTACTCGCACCATATGTGTGATCTCGGACCGACATGCAGGTATTCTTCATGCTGCCAATGAGCATATCGAAGGATTCCCGCCCATAGTGCATAGATGGTGCATGCGTCATTTCAGCGCTAATTATTGGCGGCGACAGAGGAAGAAGGAGGTATGTGAGAAGGTGAAGGCACTATGTAATGTACGGACAAAGACTCGGTTCGAAGAGACATTGAAAGAGCTAGACAAGGTAATGAATGAAGCCGGCAAATTATGCTTATATGACCAGATGGAACAAAAGGAAAAGTAGGCACTAGCATTTGACGAGGGTGGTTGGAGGTATGGCATCATGACCACCAACGCTCCCCGCTCCCCCAGTCATGGAGCGGCAGCCTTGTCGCTCCCCCAGCCATGGAGCAGCAGCCAGAAACTACCAGAAAACGACTTACAACTATGAGACAACAGTTGACCACAGTTGAACGAGGCAATAATGACCTAGTATGATGAATAAGACAAGGATACACTTAGTATGATGGAATTAAGAGTTTTCTTTAGTGTAATCTAGTTTTGTCCCTAGGGCATGAACATACAAGAGGGAAAAGTTGCCATAGGGTGAAAGGGTATTTTGATTAGAGAAACAAGAATATTAGCAAAGAGTGATGACTTGTAGTACCAACATACCTCCATACTAAATGGTGATAAATGGTAGCAAAGAGTGTCATATGGATGATAAATAGTACAATAGTGACAAATAGTGCTAGTTATGTTGCAATTCAAATAGTACCAACATACAACTCCTTACTAATACAATAACAAATAAAGCGTAGACCTAACACTAGTCTTCTGAGTCTCAATCCTCCACTAGCACGTCTTTGCTCTTGCTAGACTCATCCTCGGCCTTCTGTCGATGGTAAGCGGCCTCTGCATCATCTATGTCACCTAAAGCCTGAGAGAAAAAGTCATCCTCGGCCTCGTCGGCCTTCAAGTCAGCCTCGGCTAGAGCGATGAGTTCACTAAGCCTACGATAAGCGGGGTCATCCTCATCGTTGGTCTCCTCCGCCTGTAACCCAGCCTCGACAAGAGTGATGAGTTCGCTTAGCCTTGCATGAGTAGGGTCCGTAGGGTCATCCTCCTCCTCGACCTCAACATCCACCACAAATGGGACGGTGCACGGTACCACCGGCTCGACTATGTCTCTTTTGATGCTTTCTCTCCACGTGCCTTGCACGAGCAGCGTCTGCTTCGAAATTCCCGGTGCATCCCATCTCTGCAAGTCAAAAGTGCATGAAGTCAGCAAAATAATTGTATTATCGTTCACAGACTTCGACATAAGAAACTAATAATGAACAAGGATTGCAAATACTTACTAGCACATAATGAAGCAATATTGTCGTTCAGAGACTTCATTAATACTCTATCCTCCTCAGCTGCAGCCTTCCTAGCCCTCTCCGTCTCCATTCTCGCATTTCTCTCAACTACCCACTTGTTCCACGCGACACTCTGAGGGCTCGGAATACCTCTGACTCTAGCTTTCTCACGCATATCTCTCTTCCTGTTTTCTATGAAATGCTTGATGTAATTAGACCATATCCCTTTACTTGTCCAAATCTTTTCCTCCCCTGAATCTCCTCGACGAATTTTTTCTTGCCAGCTGAACCTTCCCATATGCATTTTCGAGTACTCTGTTCAAGTAGTTAGATAAATTATTCCAAAACAAATTTACGTACACTTCAATTTACGAAGTGAAATAACGAACCACATCGTAGTCTATCATATGCCCACAGTAGTGGCCAATGCCTAGCTCAGAAGGAAGTAAGTCGTAGTTGGATTGCACACCACATTGGCACATCACAAAGCGGGTTCGTCCGCCGGCCTAACATGCTTCTGCTTTTCCTTCTCCTTTTGCCCTGGCTGCTCTGGCCAAAGATCCTTAGGACCATACAACCATTCCTTGAAACTACACCTAGGCATAGAAAAATTCTACAAAACAATAGATAAAAATGTATTAGTACATGAAAACAGAAAGATATGACATACGCCAACTGATACGAGAGTTTATCACCATACGGCAACTTACCTCATGCTTGAGAGCACAAATGAACTCATTCGAATTGTTAGGGTTGATCACTACTCGCTCTCCGCAATGGCACCGAGGAGGTGACTCCACACGTCTAGCTGCTGCGTAGGTCTTCTCTTCATTAGTCATTGGAGGAGGGTTAGGCGGAGGTGGAACCCACCGCTTGAAGCGATCCGCGGAGTTATGAAAGTTCCAAGTAGAGAAAAGCAAGATCCTAGGATCACACTTTTCTGGACCATCAATCCACTGAAAGAAAAAACACCTAGTATGGTCCTGCAAAACAAAATTGTATGAAATAAAACTGTAACTGAAGAATATAAAATGATGAACTAATTTATGACACAATTACTTACGCAAATGCGGTTGCATGTGTAGAAGCAACGAGCCGCGGTGTCCGGCTGCCTCGACTGTTGGTTATCGGCCGGAAGACCACAGTCACAGTTAGGGACCGGAAGTTCAGGAGGAATGGGGTCATCCTTGCGAGAACTCTCAATGTATAATTCCCTAGATCGACCACGCTTTTTCCAATGCTCCGTACGATACAAGTCTTCCATCTACCAACATCAATTAGAAAGTGGTAAATATGTATTGACAAAATAACATATACAACAAATATAACAACTAACTACAATAACTAAACTAAACAAAGTTTACTAACTAGTTGTCGGGTACAAAGGTAAGGGGTACCCTAATCCCTGGCGATTTAGTGCTTAATATTCAGGCAAAATACAAAAGCCATCCTACCTCCCCATCAAGCATGACCGGTCATGGGCTGACCCATTACTGGAGAGACAATGAGCAGGATCTGCTATGGAAGAGGGATCGATCGAATCCCCCTCTACCTCGACCCCTCGAGTGACGGAAGAGGGGTCGATCGAATCCCCCTCTACCTCGACCCCTCGAGTGACAGAAGAGGGGTCGATCGAATCCCCCTCGACTTCAACCCCTCGAGTGACGGACAGGAGGTCGATCGAATGCCCCACGATCAGGAGGCCCGATCGGCTCACCTACTCCCAGTATGGGGTAAAGGGGATCCCATGTTGTTACCTGCTCTCGCCTAATGCCATGGGCACCCGGTACTTCGGTCAAATCCATCAACTCGTCACCCACGAACGTGCCTCCCATACCGATACGAACTAGGGCTCCTGTACTCTCAAGCCTCCCCTTAGTCTATAAAAGGGGACGCTGGGATAGTAGGACAGAGGAAGAACAACAAGACATCGGTTCACACTTGCTGCCATCCAGACAACACCCACTAGCACTCTCCACAAACCCCTAGCATACGCACAAAGGGTCACCTCCGAGCACAAGACAATCTAGTGATGGCTTGATCAACATCTCAAGCAATCAATCGACTCACCTAGGGTAGCCCAGCTAGTCCTAGGCCTCAGCTCACTCCGAGCACCCCCATGTAAACCTGCTTGTACTCCCCCCTGTACGAGCACTTCGGTGCGAGATAATACAATTCTTCCTTCCCCGCTGGATGTAGGACCTTCTTTGCCCGAACCAGGATAAATATTGTGTTCTTCTTGCATCACATCTGGGGGTGGGAGCACGCAATATACAAATTTACTAGTTGGTGATTGACCCCCTGGGTCGAAACACCGATAGTTGGCGCGCCAGGTAGGGGGGCTTTGTGTGTCGATCAACTCCCAACTTCTCTTTCAGATGGAATCCACCGTCCCATTACTTCCATTCGCCACCATCATCTGGTTTGAGAGCCTAGAGTTCATGTCCCTTGGCCACATCCACGATATGGTTCTACTCTCCACAGGTGGTATGGGTAGCAGAAGCTTCGGTACGCTGGGGCCAAGGAGGACCTCGCGACGGTCCCACCACTCACGCCTTTCGCCCGCAACCAGGAGGAGGCGCGAACGACGCCGCCGCAGCCTTCGCCGCGCGGACGACGTGACACCTGACGCCACTTCCCCGGGCTCAGCTGGTGACACAGTTCCTCCCTTTGGGAGCCTGTTTGACCCACGCTTGGGGGTCGGAGGAGGGCGCCTCGCCGAGTATGACTTTGGCTTCGCCATGCCACCATCTTGGAGGCCCCCATAGCCTCTCCAACGCGCTCGGCCATTCCGCTACGCAACCTACTTCCGCACGGGCTCTACAACAACGCCAGACTCTCTTCTGCCTTCCTAGACTCGCGGATGCGGGCACAATATGGGTCCCCAGGGGATTTGCTATGTGCGACGATGAACCTCATCACCACCCCTCCACCGGGTGAGCGCCCGGAGCCGCGACGAGTCCCGATCCCCGGGTACTACACCTTGGGCACGATACGACAACGACTGGAGGAGGAGCGCAGGGGATCCTTCCCTAACTTTTACCAGAGTCGCCCTGATCCAGATTCCCCCGATGAGGATTACGATCCCATGCGGGAGTGTTTCCACCTCATCGAACCGGTTGGATCCCAGGATGACACCACCGATGCTGCGGCTGCAGGAGGAGGGGGCAACGCTACCCCAGCGTAGGACGTCGTCCCCCCGATTCCAGACGAAGCCGATCCACCTCGGGACGCCCAGATCGCGCAAGTCCGAGAGCTGCTCGCCAAGATCGAGGAGGAGCGCCTACGACTTTAACAGCTCGAGCATGCCCTCAAGCGAGATCGTGGGCGGCCACAGGGTGGAGGAGCCCGCGGCCGGGCCCGGGAAGTCCATCAATAGATCGTCGAGGAAGGAGAAAACGAGCGTCATGTCTACAACCGTGCTAGTCAAAACGTCGTGGCAGCCGCAATGCTGCTCCGTGACATGCCGACACCATCGACGCCCCAAGCGCGACGTATCAGAGATGAAATCCAGGGGCTCCTCCAAACCGTGGCCGTACAACAGGCGGAGAGCTCGGCCTTGAGGCGTAGGGGGGCCGCCTCCGAGCGACAGGACGTGCCCCCTCGATAAAATCAAGAGGTATCTGTCCACTAGGACAAGGCAACCCGGGGCCAAGCAGAGCGGCAACCAGCCCGGGAACGCATCCTCGACAATCGACAGCCGCGTGATGCTCGACACGACATCGACGACAACAAACGACGCCGATGCGGTGATGCGGAGGCTCGCGGTTACAGTGCTCATCGAGGTGGGCGCTACGACAGCGATGAGGATCGACGTCGATCCCTGGAACCACCAGGGCCACAAGTCTTCAGCAAGACGATCCGGCAGACTGCCTTGCCTAGTCATTTCCGTCCCCCCTCTAACCTGGTCAAGTACAACGGCGAGACCAAGCCAGATCTCTGGCTTGCTGATTTCAGGTTGGCATGTCAGCTGGGAGGAGCCAGCGATGACCACATCATCATTCGATAGCTCCCGCTCTTCCTCTCCGACACCGCTCGAGGGTGGCTCGAAGAACTCCCCCCCAGACTTGATCCATGGCCGGTCCGACCTGGTCAGGATCTTCGAGGGGAACTTCAAGGGCACCTACGTGCGGCCGGGAAATTCCTGGAATCTCCGCAGCTACGAGCAGAAGCCAGGGGAGACCCTCCGTGAATTCACCCGACGGTTTTCCAAGCAACGTACCGAGCTACCCCACATCTCCGACCACGACGTCATCATGGCGTTCGTCGTCGGGACGACATGCAAGGAGTTGGTGTGGGAACTGGGGCGCAACACCCCCAAGACCTCCAACGAGCTCATGGACATCGTCGCCAACTACGCGGCCGGTGAAGAGGCCGTTGGTGCGTTCTTTTGTGGATCCCCAGACAACCCGGTGGCTCGAACAATGGGCCCAAGAGGAACAGCAACAACAAGAAGAAGAAGAACCAGCAGGGTTGACACGACGTCGAGCCCGACGATCTTGTAGCTGCGGCTGACCGGAAGAAGCCTCGAGGTCCCCCTCCAGAGGGGGGCGTCTTCGATAATAGGCTGAAGGAGCCCTGCCCTTATCACAAGGGAGTGGCTAACCATAGTCTCGAGGAGTGTCGCATGCTCAAGAAGTACTTCGACTCTCTTGGCCTCAAGAAAGACGATAAGAGGGAGGACCCACGGGACAGGGACGACGGCAAGAAGGAAGGCTTCCCCGAGATTTTCGACTGCTACATGATCTACGGGGGACCCTCGACCCGACTCAGTGCGCGTCAGCGCAAGAGGGAGCGTCGAGAGGTCTTCTCCGTTCGAGCCTAGGCCCCCCGATACCTCGACTGGTCTCACATACCGATCACCCTCGATCGAGACGACCACCCCGAGCACGTCCCCAACGCAGGGGTCTACCCCCTCGTCGTCGACCCCATCATACTCAACACCCGCCTCACCAAGGTAATCATGGATGGAGGCAGCAGCCTCAACATCATCTACGCCGAGACCCTCAACCTCCTGGGGATCCCAAGAACCTTGCTCCTGCCCAGCGCGGGGGGGGGGGGGTCCACGGGATCGTCCCAGGAAAGAAGGCACTCCCGATCGGCCGCGTCGAGTTGCCTGTCTGCTTCGGTACCCCCTCGAACTTCAGGAGGGAATACCTGACCTTTGATGTGGTCGGATTCCACGGCACCTACCACGCCATCATCGGTCGACCTGGATATGCCAAGTTCATGGCGATCCCGAACTACACCTACCTCAAGCTGAAGATGTCAGGGCCCAAGGGTGTCATCACCGTCAACACCTCCTACGAGCACGCCTATGACTGCGACGTCGAGTGCGTGGAAAGCGCCGAGGCGGTCGAGGAATCGGCCATCCTCGCAGCCCTCGACGACTTCTCCAAGGAGATCCCTGACCCTAAACGGCGCGCCGGTAACTTCGAGCCTGCGGAGGACACCAAGACCATCCCGCTCGACCCCAGCCACGCGGATGGGAAGGTGTTGACGATCAGCGCCTCCCTCGAGCCCAAATAGGAAGCCGTGCTCGTCGACTTTCTCCACGCAAATACTGACATGTTTGCGTGGAGTCCCTCGGATATGCCGGGCATTCCGAGGGAAGTTGCCGAGCACTCCTTGAACATCCGAGCCGGATCCAAAGCGGTGAAGCAACGGTTGCGCCTCTTCGACGAGGAGAAGCACAGAATCATCGGGGAGGAGGTCGACAAGCTTTTGAAGGCCAGATTCATCAAGGAGGTTCATCATCCTGAGTGGTTAGCAAATCCTGTGCTTGTTAAGAAAAAGAATGGAAAGGATAGAATGTGTGCAGATTATACTAGTCTAAATAAAGCATGTCCTAAGGTTCCTTTTCCATTACCACGTATCGATCAAATAGTAGATTCCACTGCGGGGTGTGAAACTCTTTGCTTTCTCATTGCATATTCTGGCTATCACCAAATAAAGATGAAGGAGTCCGATCAGCTCGCGACTTCCTTCATCATCCCCTTTGGCATGTTTTGCTACCTCACAATGCCATTTGGTTTGCGAAACACCAGAGCCACATACCAACGATGCATGCTCCATGTCTTTGGAAAGCATATAGGGTCGACCGTCGAGGCCTACGTCAATGACATCGTGGTCAAATCCAAAAAAGTCGGGAACCTGGCCGGGGACCTTGAAATCGTGTTCGGGTGCCTCAGGGCAAATCATATAAAGCTAAATCCTGAGAAGTGTGTCTTCGGGGTCCCTCGATGCATGCTCCTAGGGTACATAGTCTCCCAGCACGGGATCGAGGTCAACCCTGAGAAGGTAACTGCGATCACTAGGATGGGCTCGATCAAGGATCTTAAGGGGGTACAAAGGGTCATAGGGTGCCTTGCTGCCCTCAGCCGGTTCATCTCGCAGCTCGGGGAGAAAGCACTTCCCCTTTATCACCTCCTTAAGAAAACAGAGCACTTCATATGGACCGTCGAGGTCGAGGAGTCGCTCTCCAAGCTCAAAGCCTTGCTCACCTCGCCACCTGTCTTGGTGCTGCCAAGCCCGGCCGAGCCGCTCTTGCTCTATGTCGCTGCAACTACCCAGGTGGTCAACGCGGTTATAGTAGTTGAGAGGGCGGAGGAGGGACACTCCCTGCTAGTGCAGAGGCCCGTCTACTTCATAAGTGAGGTGCTCTCAGAAACCAAAGTGAGATACCCCCACATTCAGAAGCTGTTGTACGCCGTCGTTCTTACTCAGCGAAAACTCAAGCACTATTTCCTAGGCCGCCCGGTAACTGTAGTCTCGTCTTTCCCTCTCGGGGAGATAATCCAAAACCGGGAGACATCAGGGAGAATCGCCAAGTGGCCGGTCGAGCTCATGGGAGAAACTCTCTCCTACGCCCCTCGGAAG
This sequence comes from Microstegium vimineum, assembly GCA_022036555.1. Taxonomy (NCBI): domain Eukaryota; kingdom Viridiplantae; phylum Streptophyta; class Magnoliopsida; order Poales; family Poaceae; genus Microstegium; species Microstegium vimineum. Next base: position 255,994 of record CM039140.1, on the reverse strand, counting down.
GCCATCAAGTCGCAAGTATTGGCAGATTTCATTGCAGAATGGACCGACACCCAATTACCCCCGGCGCAAGTTCAGACGAGCTTTGGACCATGTACTTCGACGGATCGTTGATGAAGATGGGGGCAGGCGCCGGATTGCTGTTCATATCTCCCTCAGGGGTCCACATGCGCTACGTCATCCACATCCACTTCCCCGCCTCCAACAACGTAGCCGAGTACGAGGCCCTCGTCAACGGTCTGCGCATCGCCATCGAGCTTGGGGTTCGACGCCTCGATGCTCGAGGGGACTCGCAGTTGGTAATCGACCAAGTGATGAAAGCCTCGAGCTGCCACGACCCCAAGATGGAAGCCTACTACAAGGAGGTCCGCAAGCTTGAGGAAAAATTTTACAGCCTCAAGCTCAACCATGTCGCCCACCGGCATAACGAAGCCGCTGATGAGCTAGCCAAAATCGCATACACTCGAGGCACGGTCCCTCCCGATGTCTTCTCGAGGGACCTTCACAAGCCGTCTGTCGATCTAGGCTCGGGGGCTCCCGTCCTCGAGCAAGGGGTCGAACCCTCCCCTCAACCGCTCCTCCCTCGAACGGGGAAGAGGTCATGGAGATCGACGAAACAACCGCTACCAAAACCCCCATGACGGACTGGTGCACGCCCTACCTCGAGTATCTTATACGGGCGAGCTCCCACAGGACCGCACCGAAGCCCGACGCATAGCCCGACACGCCAAAACCTACGTCTTGTACGGAGATGGCCACGAGTTGTATCGGCGCAGCCCTACTGGTGTGCTTCAACGATGCCTCACCCTCGAGGAGGGAAGGGCACTGCTAAAAGACTTACACTCGGGGGCTTGTGGCCACCACGCGGCGCTAAGAACTCTGGTAGGAAACGCGTTTCGACAAGGCTTCTACTGGCCGACGGCCGTCGCTGATGCTACCAAACTTGTTCGATCCTACAAGGGATGCCAATTCTACGCCAGGCAGACCTACCTCCCGGCCCAAGCTCTTCAGATGATACTCATAACTTGGCCATTCGCAGTATGGGGGCTCGACATGGTCGGCCCCTGAAGAAAGCAAAAGGCGGCTTCACCCACCTCCTTGTGGCCATAGACAAGTTCTCAAAGTGGATCGAGGCTCGACCCATCACCAACATTCAATCTTGACAAGCCGTGTTGTTCTTCACAGATAGCATCCATCGCTTCGGGGTCCCCAATGTCATCCTTACTGACAATGGCACACAGTTCACCGGCCAAAAGTTCTTGGACTTCTGTGACCACCACAACATCAAGCTGAACTAGTCTGCATTTGCCACCCTCGAACTAACGGCCAGGTCGATCGTGCCAATGGCATGGTTTTGCAGGGCCTCAAGCCAAGGATCTTCGACCGACTAAATAAACACAGCAAGAGATGGGTGGATGAGTTGCCCTCTATCCTATGGAGTCTCAGAATGACACCAAGTCGAGCCACAAGGTTCTCCCCGTTTTTCTTGGTCTATGGGTCCGAGGCCGTCCTCCCCACTGACCTCGAGTACGGGTCCCCTCGATTAAAGGCCTACAACGAGCAAGCCAACACAGCAGCCCGAGAGGACTCCCTCGACCAGCTCGAGGAAGCCCGAGACATGGCCCTCTTCAAGTCGGCAAGGTACCAGCAGACGCTGCGGTGCTACCACGACAAACACGTACGCAAAAGGGACCTCGACGTCGGCGACCTCGTACTGCGCCGCCGACAAAGCAACAAGGGTCGTCACAAGCTGACGCCACCTTGGGAAGGACCCTTCATCGTGGCAGAGGTGCTAAAGCCAGGGGACTTACAAGCTGAAGAACAACAAGGGCGAGATCTTCACCAACGCATGGAACATCGAACAGCTACGCCGCTTTTACCCCTAGGGCCTCGAGGCCTTATACATTCTCTGCATTATGTACATTTATCGCATCATGAATGAATAAAATGTTCTCGAAATACATTTCACGTTCGTTCATGACTCTAAGGTAGCCTCGACTCTGCTCCTCCAAAGTCAATCCTCACTCGGGGGCTGACAGGGGGGACCCCCCTCCCTAAGTCCCTTAAAAACCCGAATGTTTTTTCGAAACTCGGCGCTTCTCTTTCCATCTTTGCCCCGAGTACGCTCCGTAACTAAGTAAAAAATACCTCGAACTCCCTAAGGGTCGAGGGTCGTCGAGCCGGGGGCTCTCCTACGCCTCCGGGCTATGGTACCCCCACTCGCTTCCCCCCTCGAGGGATACGAGTGCGCGTCGAACACTTAGTATAAAAGCAACAACTCAGGCAAAGAGAAATATAGATGGTTCGAGAAAAAAAAACACCCAGATGAACCCCGAATAAAATGCATTAAGGTTTTGAAGCCCCCAGGGGCTCGACATCAAACTGTCACAAAAACTAATCTATTACATGGACCTTCTTGTCCAGATTTGGCTCACAGGCCTCAAATGCTCCCGTCGCCATCGCCGTCCATCGAGGGAAGCACCTCGGGCTCGAAGAGTTTCGTCAGCTCACCACCAGGCACCTCTGCGGCGTCGATAAGCTCGTGGCATCTCGCCATGTTTTCTTCATTGCTCAGCTCCGGGTCGACGACAAAACCACAGGCGACGACGCTGAGGTCGTAGGTGTAGCCCGAGCAGACAACTGCGAGCGCCCGCTTCACGTCTATATGAAGAGCAGTACGAACCTGATCCGTCATATCACGAGTCATGGCGAAGAAGCGGCGCACAAGGGAGTCCCCGCGCACGTCACCCGCAACCGCCAGCTCGGGCTCGACCCCCATGCCATCGCAGTAGGTGGAGATGGTGTCCTCGAGCCTCTTGTTCAGGGTCGCCTCCGCCCAGTGGAGGTTCTGGAGACTAGTCAGATCCTCATGGGCTCGAGCCTTGTCTTCCTCGAGGACTGTCGGAACAAATAGAGAATCCCGTCAAAGCCAAAAAACAGGGGAAGGATCGAGACCAAGCAACCTCAGCAATGTTTCTAAAAAACTCACCATAGGCGTGCGCTTCTAGGGTGGCGTAGGCCTTCTCAACCTCTTGCAGTCTGCGGCCGGCGTCGACAAGGGCCACAGCTTGGTCACTCTTCTCGACCCGGAGCTCCTCGATAAGCTTACCAGTGCCATCAAGGGCCCTCGTCTTGGCAGCCACGTCCTCCACCAGGGTAGTGATCCGGGCCCGATCCCTCTGCCCCGCGACGTTCAGCGCGTCGCGGTCACGGGAGACGGTGTCGATATCCGACTGGAGCTCCCGGACCCGCTCCTCGAGAGAGGCGCGGTCGCTAGCCGCTTGCGCCAGGTCGTCCTCGGCCCGCCGGGCACGATCTGTCGCCTGAGCCAGCTTTTCCCTCAACTTGGTGGCCTCCTTTTCAGCCTTACGCTGGGCCTTACGGGCGGCGTCCCGTTCCTGCCCAGCCTCGGCAGCCTCCTTGAGGGCGGCTTCAGCCCTCGACCGTGCCTGGGAGGCCTCTTCCTGAGCGGCCTTGGCCCCCCTCCCTGCGCGGTGGCCGCCTCGCCCCTCGCCTGGACGGCCTCGGCCTCTGCCTTCTCCAACGACGCGCGGAGGACGGGGAGCTAGCTCCACTGCTCCCGTGACCGAAGGACGAATTGGGACTTGTCGTGTGACCTCGCCCTCAGCGCCTACCAAGGATAAAAGGGAAAGTCACAAAAAGGACGGCGAAACAACCGAGATAAATCAGAAAGAGAGGACGAAACTTACCATCATCCCTTTGTACATATCCTCAGATGCGACTCCCACCGCCACGCGCGTCACGTGGTCGAGCCACGCCCGAAACTCCTCCAGGTGCTCCCACTCTCCGAGCTCGGCTTGATCATCGAGCTTGAAGAAAGTGCGCCCTGGGTCTCTGGGGTTGGGCAGCTCGAGCACCTCCTGCCCCCGGAGATCGCTGGAGCGGTCGACCCTCCCCTTCACCTCGTCCATGATGGACTGACCCATCTCAAGGGTACCCCCGTGGGCCATCACCCACTCTGCGAGGTTGGGGAAGTAGGTCGCCCCCTCGAGCTGGGCGATCCTGGCCTCGAAGCGGTCTTGTAGGGCCGCCATCGACCCCTCCGGGTCATCTCTTCGATGTGGAGGAGGCCCCCACCGCGGGAACAATCCTAGGCGGTAGAGGAAATGCATGTTAGCTTCAAGCGCGGTGGGCTCGCCACAATCCGACAGCACGTCCCCTCCCTCCACCTCAACCAAGCCAGGGGGCGGAGCACCTCGAGAAGACGGCTGCTCAACCTCGAGGCGAGGCCGAGCAGCCGCCTCTGACATGACTACGTCCGGTGCGCCGCTTCCCTCCAACGCCGCAGCGGTCCCTTCCGGCTCGGGTCGGGGGGCCGCCACCATCTCTGTCACCGCCGCTATCTCCGCCGCCGTCTCCGCCGTGGGTGTCGCCTCGAGCCCCTTGGCCCGTCCCTTCTCCTCGACGGGGGTCTCTACCAACGGCGGCACCTCTGGCGCAGCGCCAGCCGCTCCCCCGCCCGGCGAAGAAGCTACGGGGGCCTCGAGGGGTAGGGTCGGGGCGCGACCCTCCTCCTCAGACAACGTCGACTGCGGGGGAGGAGGGCTCGCCCGCGCATCTCCCTCTTGCCGCGCCTTCTCCTCATGCTCGAGCCGCTGGCGCGCCTCCTGCGACACAAGGCACTCGGGCCACCGCAACGGCGCTGGCTGCTCCAGCTTCTCCCCTTCACCGGTGGTGGTCAGGTCGACCACCTCCACCTCTACGGAGGTTTTGGGGTTGACCCCTCCACCATGGCCGCAGCTGATGCCGGCCCCGCGCCTTCCGAGGCCGCAGGCGCGCCTTCCTCCGACCGGGCAGTGGGCACAGCCCCGCCCACCTGGCCGGCAGACCCAGTCGACGCGGCGGATCGACCCGCCTCTTCCGCCGCCCGAGCTCGCTCCGCGACCGACTGCGCCTGCCCGCGCTCCATCACCTCCCGAGCCTTGGCCGCCCATGCCACACCTGGGGTGTGGGTCGAGGGGGACGGGGTAGCAGGGCTGGCTCCGGCCGCCATCTTAGTCGCAGCCTCCACTCTCAGCTTCTTGGCCGGGGTGGGGGACGCATCCTCCAACGAGCGCTTCACCCTGAGGAAGGAACTCATACGCGATGGTAAGCGCAAGTTGTAACAAACACAGAGGAAATTCGGGACCAGAAGGAAAGGAACTTACCCCAGCGGAATCAAGGGGGGCCCGATCAGCGGGCCTCGAGCCGCTCGGGGGCTTCTAGAAGCCACCCCGAGAGCCGCTTCTCCCTCCAGTACTGGCCGCGGTGGGGGCTGGTGGTGCCCCCGGCGTCGTGGTCATGGCAGGGGTCGACGGCGTCCTCGTCGCCGCAGTCCTGGGCTCCTCCAGGGTCGACGGGCCCGAAGCCCGTACACACGTCCGAGTACCCACCAACGGTGTGCTCGACCCACCCCTCGACGGGGCCTGCGACGAACGGCTCCGCGTTCGCCGCACCACTTCACCCTGAGAAGTCGCAGGGCGCTCGCCCCCCGACTCGACCCCGGCGATCGAGGCCGACCTCGATGTCGACCCCCTCTCCCCTCTGCTACCGGCGGCCGCCCTTTGCTGCTCGGGCGCCGCTCTTCCTTCCTCGAGCCCTCGCCACGGCTCGACCTCCTCCTCCTGCTCCTCTCCCTGCATAAGGACGATACCCATCAGGTCGGAAGCGATAGGCCAAACCTGATACCACTACGCCATGCCATTGTTCTTAATAACCTCGTCACTACTCGACCCCTCATCCTCATCCTCCTCTGAGGGGACTCCTCCTTGGGGAGGCCGGCTCGCCTCTGCCGTGACCGGCGTTGGTCACGCGCCTCTTTCTCTCGGGCATTTTTGCCCCTCTCCTCCTTGGCCTTATCTTTGTCTCTTTTGTCTTGCTCGGCCTGAAGGCGTCTCACCTGGGAGTCGTTCCTCTCCTCCTTCACCGGTGGCAGCGACTTCCGGAAGACGACGTTCCCCTGAGGAACGCAAGGCGGTTAGGAGGCAGGCAAAGGAGACAAACAAGACGAACAAGAGGACATTGACGGAGAAAGAGGTGTCATACCAGCCGGACGTGGCCCTTGTCCGGCACCATTGGGACGCGGGAGACGTGCTCCTCCTCGAACGCGCCGACGGAGGCGCGCACTCGATGGACCACCCTCTCGAGGGGCAGTTCGTCCTCCACGAGACGGCACCCCGTGAGATCCACCCCCGGGCGCATCTCGTCAAGGCGTAGCGGGCGAGCCATCAGCGGCACGACTCACCGCCGGTGGAAGGCCGACGCGACGATCGCCGCCATAAGCCCCTCCCGCTTCAGACGGGAGATTGCGCTAGCAGGTGCTTGAGGCGTTTCTGCTGTTTCTGTGGGACGCCGTGCTTCCAGTTGAAGGGTTTCGACTCGATTGTCCTCCCGGTGTAAGGGGGAAGCAAGTCGTCGTCGTTCCTCAGGTAGAACCACCCGGAGTGCCACCCCGAATGGCTTGACTTGATCTTCATCGAGATCCAGTCCTCCGGCCTCTTGAGGCCGATGCTGCAGCACCCCGCCTGGACCATTCTCCGACGGTCGGTCTCGGCCGGAGCATGGAACAGGCCCGCCTCGAACAGGTGGAGCCACAGCTCCCAGTGGGGCTCCATCTCCAGGTACCCCTCGCACACGGCGGTGAAGACCACCGCGTGGGAGACGCCGTTGGGGGAGAGGTGTTGGAGCTCCACGCCGTAATGGTGGAGGATCCCCCGCAAGAGACGGCTAGGGGGAGATCCCAGCTCCGCCCGGTGGAAGGCCTCGAAGCTGACCACGTAGCCCTCCGGTGGGTTGGGCTGGCGATCCGACTCCGGCGGAACCATCCACTCCGGTCGGTCCACCAAAGTGACAGGCCGGAGAAGGCCGCTCTCCACCAGGTCTCCCAGCCGCTCCACGGTCGCCGTCGAAGGGAGCCAAGCGTCGGGGCTGCGCAGGGTGTAGCTGGCCATGGCAGCGGGAAAGCGGATGCGCTCGGAAGCAGGGGTTGAAGGTGTGTTACCGATCTTTCCTCTCCTTACTCGCGCACGCAGAGAACGGGCTCAGAGGGCGAAAAAGGCAATGGCGAGAGAAAGAAGGCTAGGAAGGCAAAGGCAAGCGAAAGGAAGCGGAACCCCTGCCCCCGTATTTATAACCGGAAGCACAACGGGTGGATCCATCGAAAAGGCAGGTAAATCTCAGCATTTAATGCACCTACCTACCGCCCCCTCATATTCCATAGGATAAGGCGCACCTTTCACGTCACCGCACTCCTCGCCGCACCCTACGCCTGCTACGGTTGCAGTCGAACGGACACCTCCTAAAAAGGCGCGCTTACGGCGGACGACGGGCAATGATAGGCGTTGTCTTCGGAGGTAAGCAATGGGCGTCGACCCGTCCGTCGAACTCTCGAGGGAGCGAAGGCTGGCCCTCGAAAGGGTTTCGACAGCCGCTCTCGAGCAGTTCCTTCCTAGGGAAGTAAAACAGACTCCGGTCCACCCCCAAATCTCGAGGGGGCGAAGGCTGGCCCTCGAACAAGGTTCAATAGCCGCCCTCGAGTACCCAAGTCAGGGATGACCCAGGGGGAGCCAGTACGAAGCCCAGCTCGAGAACGAACTCTCGAGTCCTCCCGGGACATATCCAAGTCATAACCAGGGAATACCCAATGATCCCTATGACGGGAGGCATCGAGCCACCGACTCTCATCGAACAGAGTTGGCACCTAGGTAATCCACACGGTTTTGCATAATGAGGACGCCTCAGGGCTTCTGTCGACCCCTGTCGAAGGGGGCACGAGTTCTCACTTGGATCTCCTCGTTACCAGCTCACTGAGGACTTCGAGGCCCGTCCGAACGAGGATAGCACGATGCTCTTCACCCCACAATCCGAGCGCAAGGACCCGTGGAAAGGACGCTATGAGGTAGCAAAAGCCTAGCCACACGAGGCTCGAGGGCTAGACTACGCACGGCACCCCTCGACGAAAGAGGGTCGAAAACACTCGGAGCCTGACAGACAGAGTTGACCCCTCGATGGGGCACTATGACTCCAGTTAATACCAATCTCCCTCGATAAGACACAAATCAAAAGCCCCTAGAGGAATTCTTAATCACTCCTCTGGGGCCTCGGGGGCTACCCCCGCGGGGGACGCTCGCGCGCCCCCCATGGCGAGATAACGTAACAGAACCCTGCGCCTCGAGACTAGGTACTTTAACTCCACTTCATGTTAACAAACCCCACAGATCATCAGCAACAGCCTCTATACGGATTCATCTTATCCGCATAGAGGCTCGGGGGCTACTGTCGGGTACAAAGGTAAGGGGTACCCTAATCCCTGGAGATTTAGTGCTTAATATTCAGGCAAAATCCAAAAGCCATCCTACCACCCCATCAAGCATGACCGGTCATGGGCTGGCCCATTACTGGAGAGACAGTGAGCAGGATCTGCTATGGAAGAGGGATCGATCGAATCCCCCTCTACCTCGACCCCTCGAGTGACGGAAGAGGGGTCGATCGAATCCCCCTCTACCTCGACCCCTCGAGTGATGGAAGAGGGGTCGATCGAATCCCCCTCGACCTCAATCCCTCGAGTGACGGACAGGGGGTCGATCGAATGCCCCACGATCAGGAGGCCCGATCGGCTCACCTACTCCCAGTATGGGGTAAAGGGGATCCCATGCTGTTACCTGCTCCCGCCTAACGCCATGGGCACCCGGTACCTCGGTTAAATCCATCACTCGTCACCCATACCCGGGTTAATCCGTCGATCGTGCGGCCACTGTCTCCACGCCTTGAGTACGGAGGCCGAAAGCACCCCCTCGAATCTTGAATGGGACAGCCCTCGACCGTGTTTTCAGGGATGCGTCAGGATCATGCAGGCCTCGATACTCCTCGATCCGGGAGCTCGATCCTCATCTCCAACCACTACGGCATGGAACCCGTCCACTCCGTCCCGCTCCAACCGCGGAGCTCGCACCCGTTTGCAGGAAACCAATCGTTCCACGCCATGTCGTTCGGCAGCAACCAGTCCGTCATCACCATGCCCCAGAACACCGGAAGGACAGGAAGAGCATGCCGCTACAGCAATCAACGTCCCATCGCAAGCATGGCGCCACGGACGCTCCTCCCATACCGATACGAACTAGGGCTCCTGTACTCTCAAGTCTCCTCTTAGTCTATAAAAGGGGACGCTGGGATAGTAGGACAGATGGAGAACAACAAGACATCGGTTCACACTTGCTGCCATCCAGACAACACCCACTAGCACTCTCCACAAACCCCTAGCATACGCAACAGAGGGTCACCTCCGAGCACAAGACAATCTAGTGATGGCTTGATCAACATCTCAAGCAATCAATCGACTCACCTAGGGTAGCCCAGCTAGTCCTAGGCCTCAGCTCACTCCGAGCACCCCGTGTAAACCAGCTTGTACTCCCCCCTGTACGAGCACTTCGGTGCGATATAATACAATTCTTCCTTCCCCGCTGGACGTAGGGTCTTCTTTGCCCGAATCAGGATAAATAATGTGTTCTTCTTGTATCACATCTGAGAGTGGGAGCACGCAATATACAAATTTACAATTTGTGATTGACCCCCTAGGTCGAAACACCGACACTAGTTTAGTTAAGTAATCAAAATAACTCGAACTAACCTTATTAATCAACTAACTCAACTACATATCTAACCAAATATTCTAACTAACTAAGATAAGCTAAGTGAAGCTAAACACTAAAGTACTAATACTAACTAGACTTAATTAAACTAATGTAAGTTACTAAAAGAAAACTATACTACGCAAGTTAGTAAATCAACTAACTAAACTAACAATGCTACTAACCTTTAAAGCACGTCGGTGCGGAGGGAGGTGGAGCTTGGGAGCCTAGATAGGGGTCAGGCGGGTGGCGCAGGCGTGGGAGTCGCCCTCGGCGGCGCCAGGCCGAGCAGCATCAGCAGCAAAACGAAATAGGGGCGAGAGAGGTAGGGGAAGGAGGACTAACCGGTTTAAAGGGCCCCCCCTTGCCGCTCCATGATCTGGGGAGCGGCAGCCTTGCCGCTCCTCAGATCATGGAGCGGCAAGGTCAGGTCCACCTCTGCGCCTTTGACCAGTCTAGTGCTGAGTCAGCACCTTGCCGCTCCACCATGCATGGAGCGGTAAAGGAGAAATGCCGCTTCATGGATGATGGAGCGGCTAAACGGGTTAGAAATAAAAAAAAATCTTTCGAGGTTAGAATTAAATTTAATTAAAAAAAGAGTTAAAATTAAAAAAAAATCGCCCTCTGCTAGTGTTTATGGGTGGCGATCGAGCAGCCTTTTGGCATCGACGACAGGCACATTTAACGGCTCAGAACGGATGGATTGACGATTCGCCACCATCATTGATGTTGTTTCACGAGCTTGGACAAGAGGATGGGTTAGGTTTCCGTGCTGTACTGCGAACCGCGACACGAGGAGTAATTGTTCTGCCTGCGCCTTCTTCTTCTTCCTCTGCAGCGTGCGTCGCGTTGCTGCCGCTGTCGTTCACTGCAACTCCTGGCAGGGATTGTTTCGACGATTCAGGTTCCTAGCCTGCCTGTCATTCTTTCTTTCTGATCAGGTAGGAAGGAACATTCGACAGTGAAGCAGTAGACCGACTGACTCCGGCGTGTGGCCTGCACAAGCAGGGATGGACCGACAGAGACCATCGGTGATCTGATCTCCTTTTGCTCGCGCACGCCATGGTAGTTTTAATTTCATGCGGCCTTTCAGGCTTTTCTTTTCGCTAGCATCGCAGCTCCTTGCTTCCACAGATCGCATCGCACTCACACCAAACAGGTTGTCTGCCCGTCTTGTCATGTGACCCTCCGCTTTAGACAGGGCATTCATGTGATGTTTTTGGTTACATGATGATTGAACTTTAGCAAGATGCATCAGATATTTTTTTTTGCATCCTAAATACAGAATTAAACGAGAGAGAAAAAAACGCTGAGATGACAGCTTCTAGATGATGGATTATTGATCCAGGAAATCGGGTTATTGATTGACTATAGATCAAATGCACGGCGACGGGCAACAGGCAGCACGGAGTAACATGCATGCGTGTCCTGCGGTTCAACTGAACCCGGCCGGTCTCTCTCTGATCCCTGTTTATCATGTGAGGTTGCACTATTGGTCGTATAATCAGCAGCGTCTCCAAGAATGTCCATGGACTTAACAACGGCATATATATGTCCACACGAGACACACGGTGAGGAGAGAAAAAAAAAAGACGGTTCGCTACCTTGCTTTCGTAATCGGTGTTGACCTAATGATGTGATCGGTGAGCTAAACTGACCATACCAGCTTTGTAGAGAATGCATCGCCAGTACTTTGCTTCTAGTCAGGTGTGCATCCCAAGCCAAACATTAGATGGCATGTTCAACACTCAGCTAGGCAAAACTCATCGATCTATACGGTGCAAGTGCAACCTTTTTCTCAAGCTCAAAATCATGTTTTGCGCTTTAACCAAACAGACCAGTACCCTGCCATCCTCATGTCAAGTAATAAAGGACTGACCGTAAATGTCAAGTACTACCATGGCCCATGGGCAGGAGAAACAAAGAACTGATTGTCATGCTTCCACAAATTCGTCAAGATAAACTGAAACTGAAATTGCTTAGCAAGATGCAGGAAGTTGACTTCAAATTCTGAAGACATATTCCGTAAGAGCGTCTCTAAAGTACCAAAACGCTCTTCTTACCAAAAAAAAATCATCGATCTAAAGTTTAGCAAGTTTGCTTGTCCGTGTTGTCACAGAACCAGTTATGTTGCTTTCTGAGCAGGTTGAAGTGGCCGAGCACGTTGTTGTACGGTCAGGAGTGGAGGTCGTCTTTTAAGTGTGCTGTACTGTAATCTACGACTTCTCTCAGTTCTTATTTCAGTTGTCTTTGTGTTTTTTTTCCCTCCTCTATGATAAGTTCGGCGCTTCTAAATGAGTGGAGTAACCTTTTTCTTATGGTGTATATGAGTCCACCAACCATAGTTACGGTGAAAATGCATTATTATAAAGGCATCTCAACGTTTCTGATAGTTAGATCGCTTGTTGTGAGCAGTAAAAAATCCTACCAACCATAGTAAAAAAAAAACTCATATGTATAATACTAGGTATGTTCACTTATTATAGCACAAAACGGTAAAAACGATCTCTCAATCTAGATCCGCCATAAGGCTATCCACACTCTTCATCCTCTAAAATGAATAATCTGTCTTGGCCAGCGAGATTTTTTCTCTATATATATTTCTTCCGCACTCATCATCCTCTATATCTCATAGTCCATATCAACCGTCAACAATGGGGCCCACATGTTTATAAATAAAATTTATCTAAATATATTCAACGTGAGATTTTTTTAATGATTTATTGAAATAAATTTAGGACCTGTTTGGTATAACTTATAGTAGCTTCATGAAGCTGTTGTGAGCTGTTTTTTTGTCAAACACCTCTTTTCAAAACAACTTTACCTATGAAGCTGTTTTTCTTCCCCCTCACAAAGATATGAAGTAGATGAAGCTGAAAATAGTAGCTTATCATAGGTCTCTCCCTTCTTTCTCTCTCATATCAATGCATAAAGTTGTTGGTGAAGCTGCTTGGCTAAACAATTTTTTCAAAATAGCTTAGCTTCACCTAGAGAGTTGCTCATAAAGTTATTTTCTAAAAAAACAGTTTCACTAGTGAAGCAGAGCCGTACCAAACATGCTCTTAATGGTGTAAACAAAATTTAATTTGATTTTTTAGCTTGTAAGCTATAACATTCTTTAGTTCTTTAAAAAAGTAGTACGCGGAGGCGGATCCTGTTGCATGCCGAGGAGAACGTCAAAAATAGCGTAGCAACTCGAGTCCGTTGGCTTAGCGGGCAGCGGTAGCGTACGCGCTGCGAGGATTTTTTTTTTTTCCTCCAATAGTATTTACAGTACTGCAGTGCAGATAGTCGAATACTATATTTTGCAGTATTTTCTGCAATCTAAAAACAATTTAATTTTTTATGTTGATGTGAAGGTAGAAATATCAAGGATTTAATCCTGTCTCCGCCACTAAACTTCGTGATGCGATAGAATTTTAATTTTTCCTTAAAAAAAGAAAAACGTAAAGAAGGTTAGTGGAAGATCCTGGAAGGTTAGTAGAAGATTCAAGTCAGCCTTCAACGCCGGTAATGGCCTAGAGAGAGAAACCAATGGGATTGATCCGCGGCAGGGCGCATGTGCGGCCGCATCTTTCTTTATCCGTGCAGCTAAACCGTGAGCTGTTCCTGCGCGCAATAATCATCTGGGCCAGCCTTTCATTTCACATCCCCTTCCCATCGCGGACGACACCGCTGGGTGGGGGCCTGCACCACCGCCGGTGGCGAGGTCGCGCGGCCTTTTCCGCCCGACCCCGACCCTTTTCGCTGTTCGGCAGCTCAGCCTCGGCGGCGAACCGCGGAGCGTCATGACTGTGATGAGGCAGGCATGCACGCAGCAGCAGGCACTCCTTGCTGCGTCCCTGTCTCTCCTCCTGTGCTCGCTCTTTGATGCCCTACGGCCAGGGGCGGCCCTACGAGTACGTGACAAGCGACATGTTGGTGCCGTATGTGGTGTACGTATTGGGTTGGATTTGGACCTGATCCCGACTGGTTCTTGTGTGCACTCCCACGCAACGGCTTCCTCCCGGCTGGATCCGGGCGCAGCGCAGGTGCAGGTGTCCCTATTCATCTCTCTGTGCTTGGCAGTATGCTACTGTGCCCTACTGTACTCTAGTAACTGCAGCAAGTTGGGAGCATACTACGGAGTACTCCGTATGTGTCAAAGTGTGGGTCTGTGCCTGGGTAAAGAGCGCGAGAAGACCCTCGTTTTTTCTATATAATAGTACTACCAAGCTGAAGGCCGTCATGACTAGAACTGGCAATTCGTTGATTGCCGCCATGTGCGCGCTCCCCCAGGTGAACCACCCAGCTCCAGCTCGCTCCGGGTGAACAGAGCACGCAGCATCACGGAACCACCAACCGGAGCACACTGCCACATAGTGACACATACACCGTATATATATATATACACACACATACACACGCACAGACGCTTCCGAGGACAGTAGCAGTAGCAGAAGGATACTCCTAGGCGAACGGGAATCGTCGAATCCCAACGGGCGGCAGTCACCGTGTGGCCTGCCAAACTGTCCCCCGGCCGGTCCCGCCCCGCGCCTGCGCCTGCGCCTGCGCGATCTGGCCATCATCCATCCATCCATCCCTTCGCTTCCACGCACCAATCTTGTCCCGGCGCCTGCCAAATCCAGGAAGGCCACGGCCCCGAGACAGGGCAGCAGGAACAGGGAGAGAGCAGAGCAGTTGCGTTGAGCACTAGCAGCAGCAGCCGCTGAGGGACGGACGCACCACGGCAATGGCGGCGGCTCCTTCCGGGACGCGCACGCGCTCCGTGCGCCTGCTGCTGCTCTCCCTGCTCGCGTTCTGCGTCGCGCTGAGCCACCAGGAGCAGGACTCGTGCGCCACGCCCAAGGTCGCCGTCGCCAGCCTCGTGCCCTTCGACTCCACGTCCTTCCGCTGCAGCTCCGCCTGGAAGCAGCAGGACTTCGTCCTCAGGGTATGCCTGCTCAACCATTTGCGATTCTCCCTCCCTTCCTTTCTCATACATCTACATATACATATACATATACATGTCGTCGTGTGTGTTCGTCGTCGCTGGGAATCCTCGGGTTCGTTCTAGGCTAGATCCCACTGCCACTGCATCCCTTCAGAGCTCGGACGGAGCAGCCAGTCGATCTGCGAATCGTGGAGCTCAGTAGTGCGTCGCACACCGTCGCCATCGGGCGCGGTGAGCTAATAACACTCCGATCTGACCCGAATTACGCCTCGTGCGTTGGTCCGTGTGCCGGCAGTACAAGAACACGGGGCCCAGCGAATGGAGCTTCATCCTCTCGGCGCCAGACAAGGGCTCGTACGTGGCGGTGGGCTTCTCGGGGAAGGGAGCCATGGTGGGGAGCAGCGCCGTCGTCGGGTGGGCGTCCAACGGCAAGGGCGCCGTCAAGCAGTACTACCTCGGTGGGAAGAGCCCCGAGGAGTGCACCCCGAACAGGGGCCTCCTCAAGCTCGTCAGGAACAGGTCCGTCGCGGTCTCGCGCTCCGGTCGCCTCCACCTCGCCTTCCAGCTCAGCACCGACTACCCGCAGCCGTACCTCATCTTCGCCATCGGGCCCGACGGTAACCTGCCGCAGTCCGACAACCTGCGCCTGCCCATGCACCAGAACATGGTCTCCCGCGCCTTCAACTACACCTCCGGTATGCATGCATGATGTCCTCCGAATTCAATCACGCAGTTTTTGTTCTTACCTGTGACAGAGGAGGATCTCGTTCTTACCTGTCTGTCTGTTCTCGCTTGCTCAATATCAGGGGTGTCTTACAGCACCGCCGGCTCGTTGTCCGGCGGCGACGCGGCGTTCCCGACGGAGAGGAAGCACGGGCTGCTGGGCATGATGGGGTGGGGGGTGCTGATGCCCATCGGCATGATCACCGCGCGCTACTTCAGGCAGCTGGACCCGTGCTGGTTCTACACACACATGGCCATCCAGGTGTCCGGCTACGCCGTCGGCATCGCGGGCGTCGTCCTCGGCTTCCGTCTCAACGAGGACGGGCTCAAGAACGTGGACGTGCACAAGGCGCTCGGCATCGCCATCTTGGCCATGGCGTCTCTTCAGGTACGCAGCGCAGCGCACCACGGAAAACGAAAACTACTACAGTAGAAAATTGCCTGAGTTCACAGTACTACTCCTAGATAAGAAGATTAACAGCCTATGTCAAAAAAAAAAGGAGAGAGATAGGATTAACAGCCTCTACAATTAACACGGGGAAAATTGAATACAAATCATGATAATTTGTACTGGTATCCACTTTCGGTTCGTTGGGCACATGGGTACGGTGTAGATTGGAATCTGCCACGATGGCCAGGCTGGATAAAACAGCATGGTTTTACTGGGTTTGTTTGTAGTAGTTAACCGTGATTAAGTACAGCATAGGAGTACGGAGTAGTAGGACTGAAGAAGTGAGGACGTTTTCAGTCACATGCCCCGTGAAAACTAGAAAATGATGCAATCAGAATAGAGGCTTCCATTTTTGTTGACAGCAGAGGCTAGACAGACAATGCGCACCGTAGCCTGGCATTGCATGTTTCTTGAGTTGGCAGGTGATGGGCTCCGAGAAAGTGGTTGGAGCAGCTAGCTCTCCCCGCAGCATTCTCAATTGTTTAGGCTTCGAATCTTCAATGGCCGACGAAATATAGTTCAACTCGAGCACCGAAGTTGACCTTGACCCTAGGGAAACTGCAGTAGTCCTGCACATGGTTTTTTTTTTTTTTACTGTCTCGACTCCCTAACGAAGGGCCCAACACCATAAAAGCCTATTTTTATTGGCTGTTTCTTTTGCCTTTTTTCGTCGTGCTGATGATGTATGTATGTGTGCTTTGTGTGATCCACCACCACCAGGTGCTGGCGATCCTGGCGCGGCCGGACAAGACGTCCAAGGTGCGAAGGTTCTGGAACTGGTACCACCACAACATCGGCCGCGCGACGATCCTGCTGGCCATCGGCAACATCTTCCTGGGCCTGTCCATCGCGCAGGAGATCAGCGCCTACATCGTCTCCTACGGCGTGTTCGTCGCCGTGTGGGTGCTCGCCGTCGCCGCCTTCGAGATGAAGCGGTGCTACGCCGACGACGACTGAGGGTATAGTACGTGGACGGCGGTTGGATGCCGAACCGGTGGCAACGGCGATGCATGCGTACAGTCAGTTCGTTCCGGGAACAGCAGCTGGCCGTTGATAGGACGACGAAGTTGATGACGTAAATTGAGCGTTCACACTACCAGTGACGTGACACACACACACACACACACCACCACCACCACCATTCTTGTTCCGTAGCTCGCAGCTCGACAGTGCATTCGGGTTTGGTTGGCTAAAATTTGTTTTTTTTGGGGGGCCGGGTATAGGATGTGAAGAAGGGGGCGGACTGCTTGTTTCTAGCCTAGCTGGACGCTCTGATTCATATATTTTGTACATTGGTACATGGTCATGTTGTGTTGTACCCTTTTGGACGATAGCTTGTTCTTCGCCTTTTTTCTTCTTCTTTTTTTTGTGTTCCATCGGTGCATTGATCAATGATGATACTTTATTCGCTGATTCCTGGACACAGCTGTGCCTTGATTTTATGCGTCGTATCAGAGTGCAGCAACCGGAAGCTGAGGTTGACTGCTGTGGTGTTGAGGTTGACTGCTGTGGTGCGTACCAGCACCGACCACAAATGGAACGATCAAGCCCGTGATTCACCGCTGCCGTGTTGCGGCGGCCGAACGCACGTACGCGCAAGCGGCTCCGTGTCGTGCGGCGTCTCAACGGAACGAAGGGAGGCGAAGTGGATGCGAGGAATCGGTGCGGTTCGCAGATTTTCGCGGTCGTCCGGGGAGCACCGAAGCCCCACGCGGCGCGCACGTCCGAAACCCTCCAGCCGACAGCCGCCGCGGGCTGAGTCCACGGCCGGCCGGCACGTCCGCACGTACGGCGAGGACGCGCGGCTGAACCGCCATGCTCAGCGTCTGAGCGCACGCCGGGTGCAAAAAGTTGCCGACGAGTCACATCGAATCAGAGCCCGGGCTTATCGAGGCTCATCGCCTTCAGAGTCACATCGAATCAGCTGAATGCTAATCGAGGCTGACGGCCTTCGCCTTCGGAGTCACATCGAATCAGCTAACGCTTATCGGCGATCATCGCCTTCAGATGGTGGTGACTAGGATCCGACGACACCTCACCACGAGTCGTAGGCGTTGTCACCACAAACGGAGTGCCGCAGTTTAAGCCACGATTTCAACCAGACAGCTAGCACCATCAACAGGGTAAGGTGGTCCAGACCAGCATGTTTACTTACAGGTCAAGCGGACAGCAACGTTTTCGTCCATGACACTTTGCTGAAGCTGGGACATGCATAAACCTGGTTGCCATCTTGATCTTGGATTCTTGGGTAACGGACACGAGGTTTTAGATCCTCAAGGTGAACTATTGCAAAGACCCCTTGTCATTCTGCTCTAGCACAGATGCGCGAACGGCTCCAGCCTCCAGCCTCAAAGTCATGGCTAGTTACAAGCATCCGGCACGGTAAATGACTCAGCTTGGTCCATCAGCACTAAAGCTTACAACCAAATTGGAGCTACAGGCTGCACAGAAACTAAGTGCCTCAAAACAATTTGAAGTTTACCTAGACACCACGCTAACTGGTGCATGAATCGCTCAGTCAGACAGAGCAACATTATTCCTAACAACTGACCATGCTAAATCTCAGGGTTCACTCTTGACGGCATGGCTGTCTGAGGCGCCTGCATTTTGAGCATGTGATGGCATGCCAAATCCTCTCATCTTTAGGTCCACCGGGTATGGATGCGCCTCCTGCAGCAACTGGTGGTGGTGCTGCTGCTGCAAATGGGTCTGCTGTTGCTGATGTTGGGAGTGGATCTGGAGCTGCTGCAGCTGCTGAGCAGCCAGAAGAGACTGTATATGGCTGCGCTGGTAACTTTGTGGGTTGCCTCCAAGTGACGACATACCAAAGTTTCCCATTTTTCCAATGTTGGCATTTACTTGTCCTGTTGCAACCTTCAGTTGCTGAATGTCGTCTCTTAGCCTGTCGTTCAGAGCTGCAGGTAGACAAGGACTAGTTACAATACTAGAGATGGAAAGGGGATCTTTGGAGGCAAGCTTTTGTGGTAACTTCCCAAAATAGCAAAAAAATGATATAAATTACTGCCTACATTCCAAACTACAAGTCGTTCTGGGTTTTTTTACATACATAGCTTTTACTATGTATCTAGATATAATATATATAGATGCATATCAAAAGCTATGTATCTAGAAAAGCAAGAACAACTTATAATTTGGAACGGAGGGAGTAGATTTTATTATAAGTCTCAAATGACAATGAACTAATGTTAATATTCTTAAATGAATGTTTACCATGCTTCACATTTTCCTTAACTTTATAGTATAGACAAAACAGCAACTTCAGGACAATCCTTTCAATTGAAAATATCGCAAGTTATACATTCTTTTCACGTTTCTGTGTTTTTTTTTTGTTGGGAGGGATCATCAAATATACATCACACAATTGTGGCGTTTCATTTCTAAAACATAACTTATTCACTTTGAACACAAAGAAAATTATATAAAAGCCTTACCATCCTGCCGCCGGACCTGCTGCTCCATTGTCTGCACACGTATCTTCAGATCACTATTCTCGCTTGTCAAACCAGTGGTATCTCGCTGTATCATACAGATAATGACCAATTATAAAGTTGTCGGAAAAGGGAAAACATGTATTCTGAAAACCTAAAACTACACAAGTGTCATATATGTTCTACAAGTAGGTGGTATGAGCATGAAGAGATGGAGGATGTGGCCGGTGGCTACAGAACTGAGAGGCAAAAGAGGGGGGGGGGGGGGGGGGGGGGGGGGGGAGGAGGCTGAAAGGGCTGAAAGGTTGAATAACAGAAGGTTATTAGCCCTTTGCTTCTATTTTCCAACCATGATACATCTTCTCACTTTATATAGATGGAGGTTCCTTGACCCTTAAGGCTCTGTTTGTACAGCTCAAGTTCGGAGCTCCATCTCTGATCTGAAGTTTGTATGCTAAACTCAGGAATCCTGAGACTACCTTTTGTCTAGTAGAATAGAAAGAAAACAGCTTAACCAAACAACTCAAGTATACCGACAGCTCTAGATCCATAGATTTCCAGAGCTAAGAATACCCATCTCCAAGAAATCCACAAACTTCCAGGAGCTAGAACTCTGCCAAACAATGCTGAAGGAAACTATAAATGGGATTTTATAGATATGATCTGACTTCCAAACTGAACAAAGATGAACTTTCTAAATAAACAATGACTAGGTTTGGACGACAAGCTGGCAACGGCAGGGGCAGCCTCCTGGTAGCAGCGTGGGGGCTTCTGGCGACTGTAGGGCATGTTGCCACCCTCTTGGGCTGCTTGCTGGCCATGGGCTTTCCCACCCATAACAGTCAGATCAGAGTTACCAAACATAAAGCAAAGACACCTTATGATTATTTGCAGAAGAAGCTTCAGAAGTAAAGCATGATCTTCATTTTTTAAGAAAGATATCTAGTACTATACCCAAGTCTGGAAAACTAATACCCATATGCAGACACAAATATTGTAGGGTTGAAGAACCAAAGCCACAAATATCTAATGTAGAACTGTTAATAGATGCTCAAAAGATTGTGAAAGTAATCCATGTATCAAACTGCCTATATATTCAAAATCCTTGTTGACTGTTCATGAGACTAAGCAACTGTGACTTTGAGTAGCAACCAAATTGCAGATTATAATGTAGACATTTATCTAACACGTCTCCGTATTAAAATAATTCGGGAAAAAGTAAGAACTGTACAAGTGAAGAACCTGTAACATGGCCAGCTGAGCTGATAGTGTAGTTGCTTCTGACTGGAGAGTCTGCACTTTCCTTTCAAGCTCTGCAATGTAGCGCATCTTTCTTTCTTTTGACCTAGCAGCTGACTGGCGGTTTGCCAAAATCCTAAAATGTGCCATGAAAGTAATTACTTGGTCACTGGAGCAAGTAATTTAATTACCATAACCAAAATACACATCTAGACTGCTGAGATGTGTTATCATTCAACCACTCATACAGTAAAAAAAAACTCCAGAATTCACATGATTTGAATATACTAAGTTACATGGAGCATAAGCTTGTAACAAATTACATCTCACAAAATGCTATTGCCCCTGCTCCAAATATAAGTGTTATATATTATGACAGTATATTATGCTCCATGATAAAATTAAATAAAAAGTCTGAACTTAGAACAAATCTAAATAGGCATACAATTGAGATCAACAGTACTAAACTACAGTGATACATTACATGATCATTCCCATATATTTTAGAATATACAGTCCCAGTGCCTTCCCACAAGATAGAGAATGAATACCTACTGACAATGACATCACATGGTCTGCTACTCGGGTATAGTGGTATAAAGATATACATGCGACTAGCGGACCAATTACAAGGGCTAATCCATTCATAGGACTGGAAATTGAAGTGCTCAATTATACTCTCATCAAGTCAACAGAATAGAGGGCTACTACAATTCGTTGCCAATCAAGACCAGTGATGTTATACTTTTGTCTAATTTGATGTACCACAACTTAATGGACCTATCAGTGGGTCAATGATGAACCAATATTGCCTTTCATCTATGATATCGACTGTCCATAGTTGTATATATTCTGCTGGATCACAATCAGGCCAAAAGTTCTAGTAGATCTCATTTCAATCTATGTTCCAGATTCCACAACTTTCCTCCCTTTCACACTCAGTTCCTGGGACTCTTTTGCAGGAACCGCGCACTTTAAAATTAGCAGTAACAGTATCCTCGGGTGATCAGTCCTTGTCAAACGCCGCCACAATCAATATCATATTATTCGCCCGATTCCTATTACCAACCGGAAATACTACAAAGGTGACAGACGACAACCATAGTCGCAAATAGAACAGGGGGCAGCTCTCCTCCTCCATAGGATGCAGTTAGATTCTCACCTCTTGGCGCGCTTGGGGTCAACGAGAGCGAGCTCGGCGAGCTTAGCATCGGAGATGGCCTTCTTGGCGTCAGCGCCCGCCCTCCCAGGCATCCCCGCGGCGGCGGATCCAAGCAGGGACGTGGAGCCATCCATCGACATGCTGTGCTGGTGCCGTGGCCGCGGCGGCGCCGGATGCGGGTGCGCCGAGGGCTCCGACGGCCCGGGGAGCGTGCCACCGTTCTCGAGAAACATCTCGAACATCCGGCTGCCGCCAGCGCCGCCGCCCGCTTCCTCGTCCTCGTCGTCGTCCTCCTCGTCCTCGTCGCCGGCGACGCAGGCCTCCCCGACGACGCCGAGGTCGGCGTCGAAGGTGAGGTCATCGGGGAGCGCGGCGCCCCGAGGAGGATCTCCGACTGCGCGCGGCGGTGCCCCACCCCGCGCCGCGGCGGCGAGTCCGGCAGCATCGCGGCGACGTCCCCCGACGCCGCCGCCGCCGCAGAGGCGGAGGCCGAGCAGGAGGCGGCCGAGTCCTTGGGCGGGGCCGGGTCCATGGAGATCTGGGGAATGCGGTGGGATGGGGCGGCGTGAGGACAAGGGAGCAGGAGCAAGGAGGGAGTTGGAGCAGCAAGCACTAGGAGGAGGGGCAGGAGGAAGACATGCTCGCGCTGGGATTTGACCGAGGCATTGACTCCTCGGAGAAAAGGAAAAACAGTGAGAGCCATCCGCACCGTGGGCATGTGGGATGCAAGTGGTGTGGCCGTCGCCGCTGCTGCATTGGGCCTGCGGATCTGCTGCCGATCTGGCCGAGATGTACGCCGAGCTGGGGCCAGCTGCGGCCTGCGGGCTCGACTGGCTGCTGGTACGAAACCAGGAGGCCTACTGGGCTTGAGACCTCCGAAGCTTCCAGACTCTGGCTCCCTGGTGCAGCAGCGGTGGCAGCACCGAGGGAGGGAGGGCCGCATGCCCCTGTTTGTTTTCGGCTTGCCAGGAGTTTTTGGTGCAGCCAGCGTGCTTCTGGATGGCAAACGTCTATAAGCACTTTTGAGAAGGTTTTGGACATTTGTTAAGGAGCTTCTGGCTTTTAGTATTTGAAAGGTTTCAAAGCCACCATCCGTTAAAGCTCCCAGAAAGTTGAAAAAATTGAAAACAACAGGCAAAAGAGTGCTTAGTCTAGTTGACACTCGAGCGATACCCGGTCCTCAGTTCAATCACTAGTGGAAGTGAATTTCAGATTGTGGTTTCATGGATTTATTTCAGGATTTACTAGCGCTATGCATTCAGTGGTAGGGAATGTTTCTGTCGACAGCGAGGCGTCTGTGGTCCTGTGGTGACTTCGTAAAGCTCGAGATCTGTCGGCTCAATCCTTCGGAGGTGCTCATAGAAGTAGGGTTTACGTACATGTATTACTGTGTAATTTCTAAAAAAAACAATAAGGTCTCTATCTAACCAAGTAACCAGGCTATTTTGTTGTGATGAATAAACTTATCAACCGACGTATCAGTTATGGTATTGTTTTTCTTTCTCGTAACAGCGGGTTTATATCAGTCCGGAGGAGATTTTCTGCATGTAGTAGGTTGTAGGCAGCACCAGAAAAACTCTTCAATTAGGATTTAGCTCAATGCTCATACATCTCATCCTTTCAAGTATTTTAAAAGCATGAGGTCGTTGTGGCTAGGATTGCGTCGCGGTGGCATCCCTGATGAGCAGAGTATCTCACAATCCCGGCTGCGTTCTTGGTCGATGAAACAATGGCAGCGGGTAGGTGGCTGCTGGAGTGGCGAATATGCCATAGGAGAAGAGAAGAGTGTGTAATGGTGCTGCTCATAAGCTTGTACAGCTCGCAAAAATGGAAAAACATTCAGCGGTTCGGCGTTTCTCCTTCCCAGCTTGTATCGAGCAGATTATTGCTCAGGATTCAGGAATGTAACTCTATCTCTGAGTAATATACAAATTCTTTTCATCTAGAAAAAAGCATGTTCATCAGGACCGGAGTGGAGCTAAAGATTGCTTGAAAGCTGAAATCTCAAGTGGAATGGGACGGGTGGTAAGTCAATCGATCGTTGCTGCCCTGCGGTGGCAGCTTCAGCTAGGACTCGAGTCACTTGTTCCAGAGAGGCATAAAGCGTAAGGATTCGTTACGCACGGTTGTTCTGTGCACCATTTTTTTTTTTTTGGAGCGGACTCTCCTGCGCACAATTGTAAAATCCACGCATTTCGAACAGGTTGCAGGCCCCAGAGCCCAGAGTACCTAAGCTGTAATGTCCAGGCTCCAGAGAGTTAAATAACAACCTGCACCCGTGGGCGCCCAGACTCTATAGCAGAACAATTCCAGCTAAAGGCTACCCTGATTCCATGACATTACACAAACAGCTATAGATTACAAAACAGAGTCAGGGCCTGATACTGATTTAAAAGCAGCCCTTGGTAACTCGGTACACGTTCCAACAGCTATAGATTACAAAACACTTGGGAAAGGTTGGAACATAAGCATCCAGACGAAACATACAGTAGAGATGGAGCTATAGAACGAACGAACAAGTACCAGGGCTGCCCCCTTTTTTTTTATTTCATCTGCCTATCTAAAGATCTCTCGGGACTACAGAGGATACAGTCATTTTGCTATCACTACTGCATAGGTACAGTTGGTCTGGGGAGCAACGAGTTGACGAGATCCTCGTTTATCTTCACAGGTAACGGGGGCATCTGCTTCATGATCTCTGGTGCATCGTTTATCCTGCAAACATTTTGGATGGGGTCAGAACTTACATATCACAGCTGTTCAGTTTGGACAGAATAAAATATTTTGTGTAGAGAAAAGAAGTTCCAGTGATGTATTTTAGTAAGGGTGCGCATTTGTGTTTTTGGGCCTTTCAAGCGCAGTGAACTTCCTGTAAGATTTTCAAATTCCTGACACATAGCTAAAAACCTAAGGTGCCGTTTGGATCCTTTCATTTGGTGGAATTGAAATCTACTTAATTAATTATGTCATTTGGCTTGGAATGTGACATTCCACCACTTTCCAAAGTTCACATATAAGCCTACCTCAAATTTATAGGGTGAAGGATAGAATTTGATTGTATAGATCACCATGTTATGATTCTATTTTGTAACTTATAGCACACTCTTCAACTCACTCCCCTACGGTAGAAATACAACACATGACTATTTTTCTCATATAGCCAACAATAATATACAAATATAATCCATATACAACCATATTAGCTTAATTAATATGTGTCTAAATTATGATTATTAAAATGAATTCAATTCCAAGGATCCAAACGGGCCCTAAAGGAACTTATTCATGGTAGTAAGTAGCAGCAAGCAGCACTCCTGCGTATTCTGGGAGATAAAACTAGTACTCCTAGAAAGGAAAGGACTAGCAGATTGGAATCTACATAGAACATCCTACTGCTGTCAAGAGTCAAAGACCAGATTATGGATAGCAAGAATGGAAAACTTAAAAGTGATCTCAGTTTAACAGTCTCTTTAACACTGCCAAAAGGAGTATCTTGCCGAACTGCGACAGGCATATATGATGCATTGCCACGGTGAAGGAAACATAGTGTTTGGATCCCACGAATTAAAACCAATATCTAGAAAGTGCTTCTCATTTCATAATTAGATTACTTTCAAATTCCTCTCAAATCCTGGGAACCAAACAAGGCCTTGTGTGTTATGAAAAAAGTATGCATCTAATAACAAATGGAACTGAACATGTTAGATGAATATATCACTTCAAAAGATTTTGAAATAAACACAATAGCCATTCAAAACATACTCTTTCAAGACCCTGAGTATATTATCTCGAGTTTGGCACAGCAGAGAGATGTTGTCCTGTATCTGCGGGAAGAATTTTACCACGCATAAACAAAATAACAAGACAAAACAAAGAGCTTGTTGATTAGAAAGTCAACAGGAAAATACAAGTAATTCGCACCCACACACCCCACCTAGAAATAAAAGGATACCTGCATGTTGCTAAGATTTGTCGAAATTTGACTCAAAACCTGGGCATTAGTTTCAAGGATTTCGCCCGTTGGACCTCCAATGGCTGCAGAAGACAAAAAATGAAGTCAGTATCTATTGCATTGCCCGTGATTCAAGCGGCTCAAGAACTTCCATCAAATTTTAAAATGCATAGTAGACAAAAACAGCTCAAATATGCCAAAGCAATTATCTGTAAATTCCCACAATGTATTGCCAGATAAAGACTTGTAAAAAGCAGAGAAGCCGTGCAACTGTAAATAGTCATTGTCATCTAGTATGCACTGTCCATATATCCAAAAAAGAGTATGATCTACTAGTCCTATCAAGAATATAAAATTATCCTCTGAGGATTTTAATACAAAATTATAATTTAAATTAATTGATTTGTGTCTAATGTGAGAGAAACTTATATGAAAAAGATCACAGCAGCAAATGATGATTTAATGCAGCAAATTGTCAATCTCAACCACAAGTTAGGCGTGAAAGGGGGACTGCGTCTACCAACACACTTCCCCTTTTGTAGCAGTAACATTGCCCAGAATCAGACTCTACATGACAGGTCAGCTATATTTTTAAACACCAAGTCAGTTGGTTTTTGGTTTCAATGCCTCAGATGTACTGCAGAAACCAATACATAATGGATGCCATTGCTATAAACAAGTATATGATAATAGCAAGTAGCAATCACAACATCACTTTAGAGTGATAGAAGTAGAACTATCCAAAACGAAACAGAATGTTAAATCATGCAAACACCAATTCTTACACTGACATGCGAATAATGGAGTGAATATCAATCTGAATTACCTTTGGATGAGATTTCATCATCGTCCATTGGAAGAACTGGAAGAGGATATGCAGGAACATTAGGCCTACCAGCCATATGGACAGGTGGTTTTGATGAAGAATCTGAAACTTTCTCCTGCATCAATGGGTAGTTGTCAGTGCAAATCTCTTATTTAAGGAGTGTGTAGTAGGAACACACAACACAGACACACACACACATTGTGACACTGTCCAACCAGATATCTGTTATGTGTGGAAACTACTGCAACAATTGATATTCTAGGCTGCATTTAAATGGAGTACAATCAAACCTTTTTGTCCTTGCTTTTCTTAGATGAGTTGTGATCCTCTTTCTTTCTTTTGGAACTCTCCTTTTTCTGAAGGATCAACAAATTCCCTCGAATCATTTCTGAAACCTAAAGACTAAAGAGGCCAGGCATCATGACACTATGAATGCTAAGTCTTATCTTACTTACATTCATCCATCTGCAGCGCAAGGCTACATCCCGAACTGTTTTCTCTGGCAACTTCATCGCAATTTTTGCATAACGAACGACAGGTAAATCGGATGCATACCTGAGAGCAAATGCTAAAAAACATTAATGGAACCATAAGTAAAAAAATAAGGAACTCACTGTTAACAGGCCTTCGTGACGTTATCCAAACATCATACTTGCAACATCAAAATGCAAGCCTGTACACCTGATGCTACAGTAATTTTGAGCGCTGTCTTGCACGTAAGGTTTGTGTTATATAACTAACAGGAGTTCACATGCTTCGCGGTATACTATAGCAGAATAAAGCAAGTATTAAGAGAGAACAAAGGGCAAACATTATCCACTTGCATCAAAAAGTCAAAGTTGAATTAACTAGGATTACATTGCAAGGAGAAGCATTGGCATGAGGAATTGACTAGGGATAAGTTTCCTCCGACTCAATTTAAAAGGAGGCCATCGAGTGTTGCGATCTACGCCTATGCAGGTACAATCTCACTGAATTGCTAATCCCATATCACAAACGTTGCTTAATTGCTCAAATTACCAGCCAATTATATCCAATAGTTAGAATTCAGAAACGAAAGCAACCGTCTACTCGAATTGCGGGGCTCCCAAACCCGCAAAACCCAGAAATTCGGCGGACTCACTTGAGCAGCAGCTCGTCGAGGATGGCCTGCTCCTCCGGCGACCACTCCCGCGCCAGGCCAGGGTCGTGCCGAAGCGCCGCCGCGGTGCCGCCGTTGCTAGGGTTAGCCCCCCCTCCTCCTCCCCCTCCTCCTCCGCCACCGAAGTGGGAACCGTTCTGCGCGGCGGTGCTCGCCGGCGGCGGGTGGCCGTTGGCGCCCATGGCCCCCACAATTGGCGCGAGAATGTTTCGCGGCTCGCTTCGAGAAGCTGCTGCTCCGGCCCGAGTAGGTGGTGGGGAACGGGAGCCGCTCTCCTCTTCGTTGTGCGGCGAGTGGATGAGGAATAAAAAAGGGGTTTCCGTGTCTTTTGGGGGGGGGGGGGGGGGGGGGGGGGGTTCGTTTTGATCGAAGGATTTTGTAGCTTCTGCAGCTTGTTTGTTCGCAAGGTACGACGTACCGTTTTAGTTTTCCCTATATTTGGATTTTTACTTTAAAAATACAGTACAAGAAAATTTTCAATTTATTGTAAAGTTACCTAGAAACTTATAAGTTAGCGAAGTTACCATATAATCCCTTCGTCCCATAGCGTTTTGGACTCCATACCATCGTATTTTATCGTTCATCTTATTTAATTCTTTTATAAATATTATTTATTATTAGAAGATATTTTAATAATGATTGATGTATTTATAATTTATAAAAAATAAATAAAATAAATGATTAAACAAGGTGTATAAAAGTTAAAAACATCACTTTAAATGAGACGAAAGAAGGGCATACGTTGCAATATAACTTTAAGTTTATTATATAGTTGACTAGACGACTTATGGCTTGAAGATCATATATCCTATATACCTATATATATAGTTGCCACTAACAATTATTATTGCTATAAAGCTGAATTCACAACAAGCGATATTCTCATAATTTCACACGCATAAGATAGCGACTTAGTTCCTTGATCGTTCACCTAATCGATATAGTCAGTCTCCCTACCTTGCAGTATGTCCCTTCAATTTGTTGGTCAAGCAATCCCCCTCTCCTCCTAGGGCGGATGCAACATTTCTACCACTTCTGCTTCTTTACAAGCTAGCCCTTCATCACCACCATAATGAGTGGCAGTGAAACTACCTCCACCATCGGATATCAAAAGAACTGTCACTTTTGCTTCAAGAATGTTTTTTTTAATAGAAATACTCCAATCCAAAAGCACATTGATGTCGAGAGAATCTTTGGAACCGGTGGAGAGGCTATTTTGATTGAAGGCTAGACAAATAACATGACCGAGGTATGCAAATCAAACTAGTAAGATAGCTTTCTAATATTAGATAGATATAGAATACCAAAAGCAAAAGTCTGATAATGGGTTTCAAAAGAAGAAGAAGAAAACATTTTATCACTAACCTGCATCCAAAGAGCAGCTTTATCACTAAGGAAGAAATGCCAAAGGAGAAAATTCTATACATATAGTATAAAAAACTTTGCTCCTATAAGGAACTAAAGATTGCAAATTGTACAGCCAACGCTTGTAAGAGCACTGGACAAAATATCAGAAGTGTATAGCAGGGATCAATAATGCAGGATCCATTGCAATAAGACAAATGGGAAGGGAAAGCCAGAAGCTCACTATCTCTGGTTTGACATCAAATCCATAATGATTCAGAAGCATTTTCAATCCTAGACTCATCTGGAGGCGGTCCTCCTTAGCCAGCTTCGTTTTTTCCTCAGGCACCAAAATATGCATGAGATTCTTGATGCTCCACATCACCTCCATCACAAGTTCATCATACAGGCATGGTATTCCCTGAAATGCACTAGCACAAGTGGTACTCAGAAACTTTCAGAGATAAAACAAAAGAAGTAAGCTTTACACCAACCAATTGGACTTCAATAATCGTTTTATACTCAGGTTTTCCAACTGCTAGTTTATACTCAGCCTTTTCAACAGCTAGTTTCTGCTCATCAGGGTGACACCAAAGTTGGAGCATCTTACTAAGCTTATCGCAAATACCAGTATCATGGTTAATAGCGCCAGACTTGTCCCCAAAAACTTGAAAATCTCTCAGCCAAACCTGATAAAGAAATGATCAAGCATGCTGAAGTTAGAAAGAGACAATTAGCTCAAATAATGCCCCTCAAATCATGAGAGGAAGAGATAAACATCCATGTTTAAGTCCTTGTTGAATTATTGCAGTTCAATTCAGAATGCAGTTCATGTGCTAAGGTCATGCAATGTATTTTAAAAATAAATCATAGAGAACCTTTTGATTTCGGTAGCAAAAGGAACCATGCGAGGAGTTATTACATGGATGAGTAAAATTCTCCCATAGACTTTCAAGTTTCAACCTGGGCCCATTCAGTATTGCTCAAATGGTGTTGTCTTTTCAAGAGAGTATAAGCAGTGACTACATGCTTTACTAGGGTACTAGTAGCAACCAAATCAGTAGTTGGAAGACTAGTACAAGATCAGACCCTTGGAATTCATCATAATTTATTACAAATTCCCTGCTTCCAAAACCATGAAACAAACTGAGGAATAGAACCCTCCACTGAGAATTTTCTCGTTTAACTCTGATAACAAATTGGTTAGAAACTGGTGCATAACTCCCTAGGCTTTCAACCTGTGCAAATCCATTAAATAGATTCCCTTTCGCTACAAACTGTAACTTTTCAGGAGATTAGTTTTCCGTGTGTGCATGCATACACGTACAAACATCCCATTATATGTTTTCCAAATGTGTCAGTTTTTTTTTTTTTTGACAATTCCAAATGTGTCAGATTGACTATAAGCCACACAAGGAAACAACACTCAGAAAGAAAGAATGAATGAAAAGAAGGCGAATACTAACACAATGTGTCCTGTATAGCCTACCAAATTTTGCCCAAATATCCTGCACGAGGGAAATCAAAAAAATTAGGTCAACTATAGAGTGTAGCAAGTACATCAGTAACTCAGGACAACAGAATAGAGCAGGTACCTCCATAGCACCTGGTAGCAGAAGGGTCAGCCCGTCAAGAGAGAAAATCGCGAAGCCAGAGGGTGTCTCAAACAACACACGGACTATCCCATGATGATCAAACTAGCATCTGCGATTACAGAGAAAAAAAACTAAGTAAAACAGTAGCCTATTCCGATGTTATCATGTTAAGGGTTAAATCTGAGGCTAAACACACTCGCATCAGCCGCAGACTAAACCCTAACCGGCCCTCGACTAACCCCGCAACCCCACCACTGGATCCAGAGCAAGTCACGTTGCCCTGTCAAATACACCGTTCATCTGAGTTTTTTCCGGGCAGAGCATGCGATGCGAGGATGAGCGTCCCAGGTAGCTTGTGCGGCCTACTTCCACCAAGCAGGCCCGGCCCTGAGGCGGCGCGAGAGGGGCGAGCGTCCCAGGCC
The DNA here is from genome assembly GCA_022036555.1 of Microstegium vimineum. Taxonomy (NCBI): domain Eukaryota; kingdom Viridiplantae; phylum Streptophyta; class Magnoliopsida; order Poales; family Poaceae; genus Microstegium; species Microstegium vimineum. Next base: position 225,134 of record CM039140.1, on the reverse strand, counting down.
TACTATTTGGATGGCCCCCAGGTATGAATAGATTAGTATTGTACTTAGTATAGTTAGTATAATACGGAGTAGGCAATACGGCCTGACAACCGCGCAGGCTCCCGTCCACTAGTACATAAATCATTTTGCGTAGCGGGCAATTTCGGTTTCCCACAGCGGGCAAAGCTGTCCGCTGCGGTAAATCGTGGCTTCCCCGCAGCGGGCCGTTTTGCCCGCTACGGGGCACATTAGAACGCTCATCGCGGTAAATCGAAATAAAAAAAACGATGAGCCCAAAGCAAGCCCATCCAGGCCCGGCGTCGAGCCCATCCGCCGCTGCACCGTCGTCCGCGCGCATCCGCCGGCGCATCCGTTGCCGCAGCCCCACGCTGTCGCCTCGCGCGGCCCGCGCGTCCGCCGCCACGGCTGTGGCCTCGCGCGGCTGGCGCGTCCCCGCGCGTCCGCCGCCACGGACGTGGCCTCGCGCGGCCCTGCGCGTCCGCCGCCGCGGCCCCGCGTAGCCTTCGACCGCCGCTGTGGCTTGCTGTGGCTTGGGAGAGGGAGAGGGAGAGGGAGAGCCGGGGGAGCGCCGCTCGCCGCCGTGGGAGGGGAGGGGGAGGGTCGTCATCCCGCGCGCCGCCGTCCCGGCCGTCGTGCGCCAGCGCTGCCGTCCTGCGCGACGCGAGCCCGCGCCGTCGTCCCGTGCGCCGCGGGCCCGTATCGTCGTCCCGTGCGCCGCTCCGAGCTCCAAGCCCCGCATCTCCTAGACCACCACCGAGAGGGAGAGAGAGAAGAGAGGGAGAGAAGGAGGGTGTTGTCTCTACGGCGGCGGAGGGAGGGAGGGAGAGAGGCAGGCGGCAGAGAAACCCTAGCATATATATATAATTGAAAGGACCTAATTGGTCTAGAGGGGGGGTGAATAGGCGTATCTAAAAACTTATTGCAAAGGCTAACCGAAATAAATGCGGAATTAAAAACTATCGGTCTAGCCAAAGCAACACCCCTCTACTTAAAACACTAGCACCTAGCACATTATGAAAAGAAAGCTTACTAAGGTGTCGGGCTAGAAAGTTCACCTAACAAGTCTAGATTGCAAGGTCACACAAACCTAAGCAAACCGGGAGCTCCTACACATGCTAGTGAAGGCAAAGCGCACAAAGCCTAAGCTCACTAGTAATACTCAATAGCAAGGCTACACAAGCCAAACTAGAGAGCTCAAAAGCTTAGCTACACAAGCTAAGAAATGTGACTAACAAGGCTACACAAGCCAATTAGTCACTCAAGAGCTACTTCTATGCTACACAAGCAAGAAGGTAACTAGCAAGATACAAAAGTTATACTAGTTACTAAAGCAACCACTAAACACTAGCACAAGTATGAAATAATAAGTATAAGCTAGTGAATAGAGAGTGCAAACCACTGATTTGTACTACGTACTACCGGCAGTAGGACCGGTACTACCGATGAAGTCAGACCGGTACTACCGGTGACACGCTGTAGCTCCGAGATCCAAGGAAGATGAGCTTTGAATCCGGATCCGAGCTTTTCCCCACACTCCTTGAGGTAGAGGGTGATGATGTTGAGCTTTGCTTGGATTGGTTCCTCTCCAATTTGTAGATCGGGCCTTCCCAACCTATGAACTTTGAGGGAGAGAGGAAGAACACGAAGAACACAAGAACAAAGGATAGTCGAAGCTATCTCCACAACATCAAGCACGCGAGACTCAAGATTTATACCGAGGTTCGGCCCCCACAAAGGAGTTCCTACTCCTCGTTGTTGAGGTGACCACAAAGGTCGGAGTCTCTTCCACCTCCTTGCCTCCCTCAAGCAACTACAAAGGTTAGCCCGAGGTTTTCACTAAGGATTTTCACTAAGGATTGAAGGGGTAATACAAACGATTCGGGGTGCCCTCACAAATGAATCAACACGGGCAACCACGAAGAACAACTAGCCGGCTAGGATTCCAAGAATCTAAGAGTAACAAATGCAAAGCAAACCGGCAAGAAGAGGAAATCGAATGCTCAAGTCGTAGATCGATCCTCTCCACACTCAAATCTCACTTCTCTCTCACAAATCCACCATGGATTGAAGCAAAGGAGCATAGGGGGAGAGAGAGAGACACTTGGGACCCTTTTTCTCAGGTGTAGGAGTGGAATAATGGGGGTTGTGGCCGCCCCACGGGAAGGGGCGGCCTATTTATTCCCGCGGCTCCAAATGCACTACCGGTACTAGCGGTTCAAGATTTCCAACCGTTGGAGCCTTCCAACCGTTGCACAAAGTTAGCCAACCGGTACTACCGGTCTTTCACCGGTACTACCGGTCACCATCGGTACTACCGGTGAGGAACCGGTACTACCGCTAGTTCAAAATCTCGCAACTTGAGATGCTCAGGAATTTTGCCTATCGGTACTACCGGTGGAACCACCGGTACTACCGGTAGTTCATTTTTCAGCACACTAGATCTGGGCGGGGAAATGACTTACCGGTACTACCGGTCTTCCACCGGTACTACCGGTAGTTCATTTTTCAGCACAACTTCAGCACCCAGCTAAGTCTTTGCACCCTGGCAGAAAACACATCTTCTAAGTGCCCGTGAGTGTAAGGTATCTCTCGAACGCATAAAGACTTATGACATGAGCACTCTTATCCTCATCAAGCTAGTCTACTATGCATCCCTCTTGATAGTACGACTTTTCCTATAACTCAACCCTGTCAAACACTTCTCTACACAACTATGACCGGTGAAATGAAATGCTCTAAGTTATACCTTTGCCTTGTGCATTCCTTTTCATCTCCTTCTCCAATGTTGATGCAACCCATGCACCAACCTATCACAAATGATATGATCCACTTTATATCATCACGTGACATATTGGTTCATCGATCTTGACTTCACTTGCCCTTCACAGTTGCCTTTCGTCCATCGGTGCCAAGTCTTGCTCAAGCCTCCCGCCACGCGGTCAAACGCTTTAAGCCTCCAACTTGTCCTTCACGCTTGCAACTGGTCCACCAAACTAAGTCATGCCTTGACCTTCTCCACCTTGTCACATGACTCCATGTCATGTTTCATATGCAATGAGCTCCTTCATCATCAAGTTGAGCACCATCAATATGCACAAGCCATCGCTCCATGACTTTATTGGTTGCTCACACTTGTGTACCTAAGGACTAAATCACCTGTGTGTCTCACATTAAACACATATTAGTCCACCTAAGTTGTCACTCAATTACCAAAACCAAACATGCACTTTCAATCTCCCCCTTTTTGGTAATTGATGACAACTCTACAAAGATATGGAAATTAAGATCTTTTTGGACATTATGTCATTTATCCAACATTTAAGCTCTATACCAAGATTTGGATAAATGCCACAAAATCCGACTTGGTAGTGATAGCTCCCCCTACATGTGTGCTCACAAAGGTTTGAATCAAGCTTTGCACACATGCATGAATACTCATTTTGGGAGTGCTAGCACTACTAAGTGATGCTAAGGGATATAGGATAAACCTTTGAAGATATCCATGTAGTTCCACTTTGAAGTTCATCCTTGGTACCATGGTTAGCTAGATACCACAAAAACAACACTAGAAACCCCGTGAGATCAACATTAGAAGCAAGGTTTCTAGATACCAATTGAAGGAACATATATCTAGCTTACCAACCTATGCATGCTAGTTTATAAAATCATCATACAAGTCCTATAACTAGCATACACTACATAAGAATGCATATAAAGATAAGACTTATGCAATATGCAAGCAAGCACATGAATATGCACATATCAAATACAATCAATCAAGTTCATGAGCTTGCTCCCCCTACTTATGTGCATCACTTAGTCCAAGACTTTGATCCTTTCAATCTTGTTCCCTTATGTCCATGTCCATGTCTTCTCTCCCTTAGTGCATGTCCATTCACTAATATATCTTTGTTCACTAATCTCTCCCCCTTTGTCATCAATTTTCATAAAAGGTATGCTTCTTATTGATGCAAAGGTTGCACTAGGGTAGATGGTTGATACTTGTTTCTTCTCATTTTTGATGGACATCAACACATATGTATTGGAATGACTCTTCATATAAGATCATTGACCATTATACCATTGAGTAGGGAAACTCCCTTGTGGTCAAAGCAATTGTCATTCAAATACGTTTTGCAAGTAAGAGAACTTTTGTTTTGATCACTTAAGGTTGAGGATCACTTTTGTGCTTGAACTAGATTCATTGTCATGAGCGTCTATTGGTGACTTGAACTAAAGTGAATAGCATAAGCTTTCAAGTCCGATTTAAACCCTCTCTAAGCTTGTTCACACATATTAAACGGTTATCTTATAGAGGTTGTACTTGTCACTTGATTGCAATCCAAAATAGATCAAGTACTTGGGTTTACTAGCTCATGATCAAACTCATATACTACCACTAGATACAAACAATCAATCAAGCAATAGTGGTAGGCTATGAGCATGAAATTCATTTGATTTTCAATGAATGATCACTATGTATGACTATATGCACTAAAACATGTCTAAGCAATGATGTATGCATATATCAAACAATTTCACCTTTGCTATGTTGGAGTAGAGGATAGTCAAATAAAATCATCTCCAATTAGTAATGTGAAGTCCAATTAAGAGCTTGGTGAAGACCAATGATAACCTATTAGAATACCAATCTTCACCCATATGATTTGAGAACCACTAATGATCAAATGCACTTTCTTGTTGTGGTTGACTTGCTTCTTTTCTTGATCTTTGCTTGCATGAGAGAATACCAAATGATGTACCACTTGTAAATCATGACACTACTTGCATGTAAGTTCATGAAACTCTCTCTTTTTGGGTGTTGCTTGCTTTCTTTTGATCAACCCTATTGATACCTTCAACTAAGTATCTCAAAATGATCCCTAGATCACCACCTCCATATTAGCCTTCCAAGAACCACACTTGGTTTACCTACAAAAGGCGGCAAGCCCCTACACAAGGGAGAAGTGACCTATCTCCAAGAACCATCCTTAATACTCACTTGAACTAGCTTTGTTTGATTGACTCAAGTGTTGAACTCTTCTTGATGAATGACTATGAATCCACTATGAGATCAACCTAATCTTGTTTAAGTCCTTTTCTTTCTATCCATTGATCTCCAATCATCACTAGAACTTAAACTTCACCTTCATCTTGAGTTTGATCTTGATCTTCAATTTGAGTGTCAAATATGTGCCAAATATACTTCACAATCAAATGGCCTTGTACTCATTTCTTGTCATGCTTCTATCTCAAACCAAAAACAAACATATGTGCCTCAAATACTTATAAACATGATTCCAACTTGAGGACCTTTCAATCTAAGTGACTTTAAGATCAATCCAATAATTGTCACTTTTCTGGCAGATTCTATACTCTTCAAGGAATATATCATAACTCCAAAAGTATATATCCAATGATCATGAAATTTGGTGGAGATGTGCTTTACTAAGTCATATAGCAGCCATAAAAATTTGAGCTTCAATGGACTTCTAGATTGTTACCAGATTTCACATCTTTCTATATAGGTACATGCTGAAAACTGCTGCATATGTGTTGACAAGATCCACTCCAACCAAAGTATCCCTTATCCAATAATCATGAAATTTGAACATCAACTAATATCATAAGTGTAGAGCATGCACACTAAATTTCAAGCCAATCCGAATATATTTGATCTCTCAAACATGGCTATGATCACAGCTAGCTCAGATTTGAATAAAAGGCAGATTTGAGCATCATGAGCTAAACTTCTTCAAATTGAACCAAATTTGAATCCAACTTGTTTGAACATTCTCACAAGACATATATCCATTCAATTCACTAACTAAAGGTAGCCTCATGATCACATCCATTCAAATAAACTCAATTTTGATCACTAAGCATTTGATCCATTCAATCAACTTATAGCAAGCAACATATGCATAATATATCTAATTCAATCAACTCGTATGCACTATGTGTATATCCAATTCAAGCAACTTATACATACCCAAATGTATTTTGATCAACAAGATTTATACCTTTATAGCTTATGATCAATCCATTAGCAAGCTTCAACTCAACTTATTTGCAAGCCTTCAATTATTTTCAATGAATCACCACAACTTGAATGTGACACTTGTATATTGTAGCACTTGGACTTTACTCTATTGACTTGGCATTGGGATTAGGATAGCACTAAGCTTCAATATTTGATTCAATATATGATGAAAAATATGAAACAATTTAATCAAGCCTCCAATGTCGATGGTACCTACAAACATTCATCCACTTGTTGATGGTACCCAAACTAGTTTGGGTCCTCTCAAGTTAGAAGCAACATACTTAGGAAATGCCTTAGTATGAATAGCGAGATGTTTTGCAATAGCAACCATAGAGGTACCATTTTCATCCTTTCTAGGCATATGATCATTATTAATTGAAATGGGCTTAGAAGTCATACCTAGGGGACATGAATTAGCCATGTGTCCTCTTTCCCGACATGAGTAGCACACTCTCTTTGATTGAGCCTTTTCTTCCTTGCTCATGTTGTGCTTCTCATTTCCTTGCCTTTCTTCTTTTGCTTGAATCTTTATCTCAAACTTGATAGGACACTTCAAGGCAAAGTGTCCTATATCATCACACTTGTAGCACTTAATGTGAGCCAAATGATTCTTCTCTTGATCTTTGTTCATCGTCATCTTGACATCTTGAATAGGAGTTGGATGCCTTGTTCTTACTTTGCCACTTCTTCTAGTCTTCTTCTCCATCCCCAAGTCACCATATTGATGGTTGATCTTGTCTTTGATATTGCTCTTGTTGAATCCAATTCCATTCTTGTCACCATAACTTCTCTTGTTTGTCAACATATGCTCAAAGGTGACTTTGGAGTTGTATCACCTCTCTAATTTGTTGCTCAAGTTCTTCACTTGCTCATTAAGATCATTGTTCTCCTTCAAAAGGTTAGTCTCACAAGACATAGAAGTAGAACAAGCATCTATATGTGAAGAGCATGGCATATCAAGTAAATTATCACAAGAGGTGGATACATGCTTCTTCTTTACATCACAAGGGTTAGCAATAATATGTGGTTGATCATTTGACCCAAGTGATGAGCTCTCATCATTCTTAAGTTTCTTGAAAAATACTTTGATGAGAGAACCATGTTTCTTAACTAGATCTTCATGAGATACACAAAGTTGCTCATGTTCAATTTTTATCTCTTCATGTGAAGTTTTAAGAACATCAAGTAAGTGCTTATGTTCTTCACATGAATTCTTTAGAAATGAGTTTTCATTTTCTAATTTTATAGTTTTATTTTTCTCATTTTCTAAATACATGGCCATGCTAGCAAGTCTATTTACAAGGTCATCATATGAATCAACATGATCAACTACATTGCAATTTGATACCTTTGTGTCACCTTGTGACATGAAGCAATGTGGTGATGTAGATGGGCTTGTAGTAGCATCATGATCATTGCCCAAGCATGGACCATCATCATTACCATCAAGAGTGCATGGAGTGACATTATCAATAACAACACTTGAGGCATCATCATCCATCTTGTCAAGTGAGCTTGTAGTTGATCTATCATCATCATCACTTGACCATGAGGTAGAGCAGTCTTTCACAACCACCAAGTTGTGATTATGCTCAACACCCTCATGTGCCTCCATCTCTATGTGATCCTCCTCCTTCTTGAATTTGTGATCATCCCAAGTAGAGACATCACCATAGAGATGCTTGAGTGCCATCCACATATCATGGGCACTCTCTGAAGTCATCACCCTATCAAATATCTCATTTTTCAAAGCATTGATTAGAAAACATTGGGCTTGTGCATCAAGTGTTAGGCACTCCTTTTGCGCTTGGGTTAGATTACTCTTATCCAAGGTATGAGTAAACCCAACAACAATGATCCACCAAAACTTTGAGCCAAGAGCACGAATATGATCAAGCATATGGTGTTTCCACCGTGCATAGTGTGTGCCATCAAAAATGTGTGTATCACACTCCGGTGACTTGTCTCCACCATCTTTACCTTCTACTTTATTATCAACCATACTTGCCATATGTTTTAACTTTTCAAGCTCTTCTTGCATCTTGTTCATTTTCTCTCTTTGTTGCTCTTGCAACTTGGCGGAGATCTTGGCGGTGAGTTGCTCAACTAGTTGGTTGATTTGAACTTCATCCATATTGGCCAATATATCTCCTCACGCCGTAAAGCATATGATATGAGGAACCAAGCTCTAATACCAATTGAAAGGACCTAATTGGCCTAGAGGGGTGAATAGGCGTATCTAAAACCTTATCGCAAAGGCTAACCGAAATAAATGCGGAATTAAAAACTATCGGTCTAGCCAAAGCAACACCCCTCTACTTAAAACACTAGCACCTAGCAAATTATGAAAAGAAAGCTTACTAAGGTGCCGAGCTAGAAAGCTCACCTAACAAGTCTAGGTTGCAAGGTCACACAAACCTAAGCAACTAGTACTCTAAGCAAACCGGGAGCTCCTACACATGCTAGTGAAGGCAAAGCGCACAAAGCCTAAGCTCACTAGTAATGCTCAATAGCAAGGCTACACAAGACAAACTAGAGAGCTCAAAAGCTTAGCTACACAAGCTAAGAAATGTGACTAACAAGGCTACACAAGCCAATTAGTCACTCAAGAGCTACTTCTATGCTACACAAGCAAGAAGGTAACTAGCAAGATACAAAAGCTATACTAGTTACTAAAGCAACCACTAAACACTAGCACAAGTATGAAATAATAAGTATAAGCTAGTGAATAGAGAGTGCAAACCACTGATTTGTACTACCCGGCAGTAGGACCGGTACTATCGGTGAAGTCAGACCGGTACTACCGGTGACACACTGTAGCTCCGAGATCCAAGGAAGATGAGCTTTGAATCCGGATCCGAGCTTTTCCCCACACTCCTTGAGGTAGAGGGTGATGATGTTGAGCTTTGCTTGGATTGGTTCCTCTCCAATTTGTAGATCGGGCCTTCCCAACCTATGAACTTTGAGGGAGAGAGGAAGAACACGAAGAACACAAGAACAAAGGATAGTCGAAGCTATCTCCACAACATCAAGCACGCGAGACTCAAGATTTATACCGAGGTTCGGCCCCCACAAAGGAGTTCCTACTCCTCGTTGTTGAGGTGACCACAAAGGTCGGAGTCTCTTCCACCTCCTTGCCTCCCTCAAGCAACCACAAAGGTTAGCCCGAGGTTTCCACTAAGGATTTCCACTAAGGATTGAAGGGGTAATACAAACGATTCGGGGTGCCCTCACAAATGAATCAACACGGGCAACCACGAAGAACAACTAGCCGGCTAGGATTCCAAGAATCCAAGAGTAACAAATGCAAAGCAAACCGGCAAGAAGAGGAAATCAAATGCTCAAGTCGTAGATCGATCCTCTCCACACTCAAATCTCACTTCTCTCTCACAAATCCACCATGGATTGAAGCAAAGGAGCATAGGGGGAGAGAGAGACACTTGGGACCCTTTTTCTCAGGTGTAGGAGTGGAATAATGGGGGTTGTGGCCGCCCCACGGGAAGGGGCGGCCTATTTATTCCCGCAGCTCCAAATGCACTACCGGTACTACCGGTGGTGTCCCACCGGTACTACCGGTTCAAGATTTCTGACCGTTGGAGCCTTCCAACCGTTGCACAAAGTTAGCCAACCGGTACTACCGGTCACCATCGGTACTACCGGTGAGGAACCGGTACTACAGCTAGTTCAAAATCTCGCAACTTGAGACGCTCAGGAATTTTGCCTACCGGTACTACCGGTAGTTCATTTTTCAGCACACTAGATCTGGGCGGGAAAATGACTTACAGGTACTACCGGTAGTTCATTTTTCAACACAACTTCAGCACCCAGCTAAGCCTTTGCACCCTAGCAGAAACACATCTTCTAAGTGCCCGTGAGTGCAAGGTATCTCTCGAACGCATAAAGACTTATGACATGAGCACTCTCATCCTCATCAAGCTAGTCTACTATGCATCCTTCTTGATAGTACGGCTTTTCCTATAACTCAACCCTGTCAAACACTTCTCTACACAACTATGACCGGTGAAATGAAATGCTCTAAGTTATACCTTTGCCTTGTGCATTCCTTTTCATCTCCTTCTCCAATGTTGATGCAACCCATGCACCAACCTATCACAAATGATATGATCCACTTTATATCATCACGTGACATATTGGTTCATCGATCTTGACTTCACTTGCCCTTCACAGTTGCCTTTCGTCCATCGGTGCCAAGTCTTGCTCAAGCCTCCCGCCACGCGGTCAAACGCTTTAAGCCTCTAACTTGTCCTTCACGCTTGCAACTGGTCCACCAAACTAAGTCATGTCTTGACCTTCTCCACCTTGTCACATGACTCCATGTCATGTTTCATATGCAATGAGCTCCTTCATCATCAAGTTGAGCACCATCAATATGCACAAGCCATCGCTCCATGACTTTATTGGTTGCTCACACTTGTGTACCTAAGGACTAAATCACCTGTGTGTCTCACATTAAACACATATTAGTCCACCTAAGTTGTCACTCAATTACCAAAACCAAACATGCACTTTCAATAACGACGGAAATTGGGTCTCGCTTTGGGCCTATTGGGTCTTGTATTTATCGCAGCGGACATCTTAAGGAGCCCGCTGCGGTAAATCCGCTGCGGTAAATCGATTTACCGCAGCGGGCAAAAATGACCGCCACAGTAAATAAGAAATACTCGTTGTGATAAATCATGAGATTTTTTCCACAGCGGGTAAAATAAGTGTCCGCCACGGAGGACTTTTAAGCAATGCTGCGGAATTTCGATTTTGAGTAGTGGTCATTGCGTGCATGATCAACGTGAGCTGCAGTTTGCGACGCTTTCCTTCGTCCGTGTGCGTCTAGGCGTGGGCATGTGACAGCGTACTTGAGGATCTCAGGGGCCCGACTGTGTGCGTTCACTCCGTTCAGGAGAGTAGAGAAGCTGAGGGCCGTGGAGACGGCAGGCTGCAGGTGCCCGGCGGAAGCCAGCAGCAAAGGCCCTTAATTCTCTATCCTGATCTAATCAGTAAGGATGGTAGCGGGTCGGGTTCCGGGCGGGTATCCGCGGGTTTCGGTCCCGCGGGTTCGGGTTTGGGGATGATTTTTCACCCACGGTTTTCGGGTTCGGGTACCTGAAACCTATCGGGTTTAGTTTTGGGTTCGGTTTTTTACCCTTGGATATCCAATGGATATCCGAAATATGTGTATATACATGTGAATATGTGTATATATATGTGAATATGTGTGTATATATATATATGTGAATATGTGTGTGTATATATATATATGTGAATATGTGAATATGTGTATATATATGTGTGAATATGTGTATATATATCCGTGGGTTTCGGGTATTCATTCGGGTTTCGGGTATCCGTTCGGGTTTCGGGTATCCGCGGGTTTGGTTTTGGTGATGAATTTCCACCCGAATCGGTTTCGGGTTCGGGTTCGGGTTTTGACTTCGGGTTTCGGGTTCGGGTGCACGGAGACTCCACCCGATCCGAACCCGACCCGTTGCCATCCTTACTAATTAGCTGACTCCCTGTTCGGCTCGGGGGTTCCTCTTCGAGCAGGCAGGTAAGAATTTGAAATTTAATTACTAATTGTTTCTCGTGTGATCACTATTTAAAAAAATATTTACTAATTGTTTCTCTAAATTTTAACAATGACATGTCATCGAGAAAGTATCCTTCTCAATAAGAAAAAGCAAATAGATTATTTGTTACTGAAGGTGATTGTTATCCTAGTATTTCTATTGCTTATCGCATCTTATTTACTACGCCAGTGATTGTGGCATCAATTGAAAAAAGCTTCTCAAAGTTAAAATTGTTGAAGAACTATTTCAGATCTACAATGTCGCAAGAGAGGATAAATGATTTGGCAACATTATATATTGAGAAGTATTGAATAAGATTGATATTGAAATCATCATCGATGACTTTACATCAAGGAATGTTGGAAGAAAATTTTTAGGTAATTTATGTATACAAATTATTTCATATAAATATTAATTTTACATTAAATATAACTGCTTAGTAGTAATATTTTGTAAATATATGTGTGTATACTATCAATGTGTAGTATTACCATGTTCATATAAAAAAGCCGAAAATTTTAGCTAGGTTGAAAAAATTCAGGACCGACACTGCCACCAAGACATCATGCAAATTGTTCGTCCATTCAACCGCTTTAGCATTTGGCAAGTCACGTTGTGACTTTTGCAGGGGCTCACCTAATCCGGCGAGTGACGTCGGCGAAGGAGGAGCTCGTGCTCGGCGCCGCCCCATCGAGGACGGTGAGAAGCGAGAAGTTTGCAACAGCGTGGGGCAACTTTGACGGGGTGGATATATAGAAATATATACATATCTACGACAAGACGGCAACCGGTCACGGGCTGCGGTCCAGCATTCGGCCCATTAACAGCCCAATCACGCTGGATTTGTTTTCTTTTAAATATTCATTTTTTTTTCGGGAGTGATTACCTGATATTATACATAGCTAAATTCGTTTGGGTTTCAGTCAATTTTTTCTCCAACGGTCCAATCACCAGGGAAATGCCCTTTTAATATATATAACTCAAGTTTCTGTTGCACTAGTCGCTCATCTCGTATGTTTGTTAGTTACTGACGGACTACTAGTCTATTCAATCTTCTCCTTGTTGATTTTAATTTTTAATAACTTGCCCCGTCCAAAGACTCGCGACGAGAGTACGAGACATGAGTGAGGAAATCAAAAGGCTGCTTTGCATCTTGGCCGGGTGGGTACTATCGCTGTAAGTACTGCAAAAACCACATGCTATACCATAATTCCCATGCTATGCTAACAAAGACAAAAGTAGTTCTCATTCTCATCAGGATTGGTGGACGTCCTAGTCCTAGGAACAGACAGATAAACCAGGTCGTGACCACATGTGTTCCGCCGATATTCCACGGTTCCGCGATCCTGTTCGTCGGCCGGCCGGCGTCATCGTCACGGTGGCTGTGCGCATCACGTAGCGCGAGGCGACGACGGTGGGTGTGAGCACGACGGGCCCGGGACCCTGTTCGTCTCGCCTTTTGCTGTGAGCGGGCTGATAACCGAGACAGACAGACACACTAATTGCACAGTTTACGTACAGGTAATCTTCTGGTAGAACGTAGCAGCGCGGTGGTGGGGGATGGATCTCTGGGCAGGCCCCAGATCGAGTGCGAGCCCAGGCGGCCGTCACCGAGGGCGAGGTGGTGAAAAAGAGATTGGAGATGCCCTCCGCGACGTCGACCCGACGCCGACGGTGGCAACCGGCCGGTGAGTGGCGTGCGGACCGCGGAACGCACCGTGCGTGCGAATTGCAGCCAAGCGTACGTGTATCCGTAATCGCTTGGTCGCAATTAAGATTAGTGGCCTGTCAAAAGTTGCACGAGACGTCTGAGATTCTCAATGCTCTTTCCCCCCCTAGCTTACTTATTCTGTGAGATATATGCTCGGATGGATTCTCTAGTCAGAGAAAGCCTAGGATACATACACGAACACGAGAGTCGTCTTCAAAGTACATACGCCACGGAAGGATGACAGCTCATTTATATATCATCGGATTGATCTCGAAACTGAGCACAAATCAAGATAGCAAGCTGAATGAAAAGGATAAACAGCCAGACTTACCATGTGTTTTTTTTCTATGTGGAGAGATTGTCTTGTATGCAATGACATCATGCATGAAGTTTGACCAAATGAACTAGCGGACAAATCATACACAGCTCATGTACGGTGTACCTTGGTTTGTACTTCGCCCCAGTTTTGTGGAGGTTGAGTGTTCTATATTTATTTTCTTTTTCGAGGGAACGGTTTTCAGTGTTCGATGTTCATGCTAAAAGGAATATATATTTTTTTGGAAAAAAATATGAAAGACAAGTGTTTGTCTTTATCTCGTGTGGTTCTCCGTTGATTTTGAAAGCACAACAAAAATACTTGAACTACTCGAATACCAACCTCCCTTTTTTTTTTTTGATTCTTCTCTTTGTTGCTACTATAAACAAAAGCCTACTAGGTAAATTCCGCATAAAATAAAAGAAAGAATAAAGAAAAGAACTAGTGGCAAGAGGATGGAATCACACGGAAACTTTCTACGGAGACCGTGATTAGTCATCCCTGCGACGCCAAGAAAAAAACAGCCACTAGCACGGCGCCAGTGCCACTAATCACAAAATCTAATGCGCGCACTAACCTCATCTCATAAACTAATCCCCCCGGAAGCGATACGCGCCAAAGCTTTCACCGCCGGCGCCGAGACCCCGGGACCGGGAGTTTGTTCCGTCTCGCGCTGTCCCTCTTCTCTCCCAGCGACCCCTCTGAAGAGAGGAGAGATTTTTGCGGGAGGAATCCATCCGGCTGCGGCCTGCGGGCGGGGGAGTTAAAAAAAAAAAGAGGGTGCGCACTGGATGGCCTTGGGAATTCCACGGCCTGGAATCTTCTGCCGTCTCGCCCTCCCTCTCTCCCTCCCTCACTCACCCCACGGTGGCGGTGTGGGTGTCCCAGTCGCCTTTGATTCCTTCTCCCGTCTTCCCCCCGCCCCTCAGATCTGCGATCCTTATCCCCAAGTTGCCCGTCCTCACCTCGGCGGCTCGGCCCCAGTCCAGGAGACGCCGCTGCGGCTTTCGTCTCCTGTTCCAATGATTTCGTAGGTGAGAGAGAGTCTGTAGGGCTGCCAGCTGGTTTGGTGGCTCGGCCAAGCCGGGCGGACGCCGTTCTTGCCGCCTGGTGCGGCCGTAGTTTCTGTGTTTGAAGGCTGTGTTCGGAGTTTCTGTGTTGTGCTGATTGGAAAAAGTGGTTTGGTGCAGATGTTTGATGCCGCGTTGGTTCTAGGGACCGGGAGCTTGGTGCTGCTGTCAATTTGACTTTCCTTTGGTCCAATTGGTGCTTAATTTTAGCCTGTGGAGGTTTCTTGGGATCAGATGGAGTTGGTCACCGTCGAAGGAGACTGCTAGCTTGCAGGCTCATCGCCATTGGCGCCGAACTTGCCTGTCGTACGGTCTTTCCTGTGTCAGAGTTGAATTTGGCGGAGAAATTTGCTGCTGTGAAGCCGCTTTAAGCTATAACCTTTGCTGACTTTCTATCCAAAGGCTTGACCTTTTGGGTTCTCGGAGCTGATTGGTGAACAGCGTTATCAGGACATTTCTGCAGAAGAAAAGTTGTCTGCTGTGCAGATAGCCAAATATTGCTTTGCTAGTATTGCTTATTGTGTTTGAACAAAGATTCTGTTCAGCCAGAAGACACTGCTCTTCTTTATATCCTATCGGGAGCTCAATACAGTGCTCCAAATCCATATCGGCATACTAGGAGTGGATAAGGATCTTTGGCTCGACAAGTGGAGCGAAGCCATGGATGTGCCTACGCCTCCCAACCGTGCCGGCTGCAACAGTAACATCGGCAGCCCCATGCAATCTTTCGATGATCCCTTTGGTGTTGCTGCCATGACGAGCTTTGATGGATACTCGGAGCTCTGTAGCCCATCGGTTGCTGATCACATATTCTCGCTGCTGAATGACCCCTCGGCTGCGCAACAGATGTTTGCCATGTGGCCATCCTTGGGATCATCTCCGCGTGCTTCTGCTGCGAGAGAGGACATGCCTTTTGACACCTATCCTGAACCTGTGGACACAACAGCATCACTTGCTCAAAGGATGAACTCAGCATCAGCATTGAATCCAACTGGAGTGGACAGAGGGCTAAAAGAGTCAGATGGGCTTGTTCCAAATGATGGTTCACAGCAAGGCAGTAGCATCATTCCGAGGTCTGTTGGCAACATTCTTGCAGAGAGGATGCTCATGGCACTATCTTTGTTCAGGAAGTCATTGAGCGATGGTGTTCTTGCCCAAGTCTGGATGCCTGTTGAGCACAATGGTCGTGTCGTGTTGAGTACATCTGAGCAGCCCTATTTACTTGACCAGGATCTTGCAGGCTACAGAGAAGTTTCTAGAAGTTTCCTGTTTTCAGTTAAGGAGGAGCCTGGTCTGCACCTAGGGCTTCCAGGGAGGGTCTTCATATCCGGGGTGCCAGAGTGGACCTCAAGTGTTATGTATTACAGTAAGCCAGAATATTTGAGAATGGAGCATGCTCTTATTCATGAAATACGAGGGTCACTTGCTATGCCAGTTTATGATCCCAGCAAGGGCTCTTGTTGCGCAGTTCTTGAACTTGTCACAAACAAGGAGAAACCTGATTTTGATGCAGAGATGGACATTGTTTGCGATGCCTTGCAGGCAAGTTCTAATTTGTTTTAGACTCGGGATATTTATTTAGTGACATCAATGCTTAATGTTAAGTTGAAGTATTCATAAGTAGTCCAAGCTGCTCTGGTATTTTTATATAACATTTACTCTCAGCCTGAGATTTGTTCATTTGGCACTACTTTGTAACTTCATCCATCCAAAATATATGGATTTCTGGTTTTGTCCTAAGTCAAACTATTCTAAGTTTCACCAAAATGATAGAGAAGAGTATTAGCATTTACCACATCAAAGAATTGACTACGAAAATATATTTCATATTGGACCTAATAATGCTCATTTGATATCGTAATTCATAAATATTGCTGTTCTTTTCTATGGACTTGGTCAAACTTAGTATAGTTTGACTTAGGATAAAAGCTGAAACCCTTGTATTTTGGGATGGAGCGAGTATATAAGCAATTAGTTCTGTCAAAATTTTAGTTCAGTTGTATAAAAGCAATCCATATATTTGATACTTATCCCATTGCTCTTCTATAGGCTGTGAACTTGCAGACAACAACAGATCGCGGCAATCAGAAGGTACCACTCTTCACTTCTAAAATGCTCCATGTGACATCTCTCTTGGTCTTGTCCTTACTCTTTACCTACTCATGATCAATGCATGCACTGTCTTTTCATTTGCAGGTTTACTCTGAAAATCAGAAATCTGCTTTTACCGAGATTTTGGATGTTCTAAGAGCTATTTGTCATGCACATATGCTTCCTTTGGCCCTTACATGGGTCCCTACATCAAACGGCATCACTAATGGTTTTTGTGTTGGAAAGAATATCGGGGTTGATTCGCAACCAGGAAAAGCAGCACTTCGTATCCATGAATCAGCTTGTTATGTTAACGACACAAAGATGCAGGGGTTTCTTCATGCATGTGCTGAACGTCATCTTGAGAAAGGGCAGGGTATTGCAGGCCGAGCCCTTAAATCCAATCTTCCATTCTTTTCACCTGATATAAGAGATTACAGTATCGAAGACTACCCGCTTGCACACCATGCTCGTAAGTTTGGTCTGCATGCTGCTGTAGCCATCCGGCTGAGGAGTACATACACCGGTAACGATGACTACATACTAGAATTCTTTCTCCCAGTCAACTGCAAGGGCTGTGGTGAGCAGCAGATGTTATTAAACAACCTTTCTAGCACAATGCAAAGAATATGCAAAAGCTTGCGAACAGTTTCTGAAACAGAGATCGAAATTGTTAGTGCGACTGCACCAATGTGTGAGATGACTAATGGAAGTTGTTTACCAACTGGTAACTCTGAAAGTTCCTCACATGATGACCAGCCAATCACAGAATCTGCGTTCCAGGATCTATCTTTGGGTGACAAACAAGGAGACGGAGAACCTGACAAGGTGCCGCGCTATCATGAATATATCATTTTATCCAGTTTTGGTCATTCAAATTTGTTAATGGAGATATGTAACCTTTTAGACACCTAGTCAGTAGTATCTAAACCACTTAGATGTCTTGTGCCATGTATTGCAATTCTTCTCAAGATGGACTATATTTAGTTTTCATTATAGTAGATTCTGATGTGTGCATTTTTTATTTAAAATATGGAACTTTTGTTATTGCACCCTATTGATGAGAAAGCTTGTCATCTGCAGGCACGGAGTCGCTCAATGCGAGTTGCAGAGAAAAAACGCAGTACATCTGAAAAGAATTTTAGTCTGGATGTTCTTCGCAAATACTTCTCTGGGAGCCTCAGGGATGCTGCAATGAGCCTTGGTGGTGAGCCCTACTATATTGTTATGAAGTATCAGTTACATCAATCTCGGAAAAAAAAGTCTCAGTTAAATCTATTTTTTTGCTGTGACATTCACAGTACTGAAGATAATGCCATCATTGTAGCAGAATTTCTTAGGTTAGGAGATTATGAAATGAACTACTTCTGACACTTGCCTATAAACACCATTGCAGTTTGTCCAACGACTTTGAAACGAATATGCAGACAACATGGAATTTCCCGATGGCCGTCTCGAAAGATAAACAAGGTCAATCGTTCATTGAAGAAGATCGAGAAGGTCATTAAATCAGTTCATGGTGTGGATAGATCCTTGCAGTACGATCCTGCTACGGGGTCTCTTGTTCCAGCAACTTCTCTTCCAGATAAGATGTCATTCTCTGATTGTGATACATTGCCTACCTCATCTGTTGGGAAAACAGTGGAGGAAAAATCTAGCCCAAAATTAGAACAAGATTTCCCTTCACCTGATGGATGGCAAAGAGAAACAAGCCAATTTCATGTCTCCAGTATACCAAAAAGGGAAGGTGAAGAAGTTCAAATGATGGCAAACAACAACAAAGGCAGCAGAAACTATGCTTCTGGTATTGCAAACATCACACAGCATTCAAACTCTGAAGACACACAAAACCCTTTATATCCCATTGGTGTTGTCAATTCTCTGCACACTGAAGAAACAGGCTACATCAATTCCCCGACCTCCCTCCACCCAAGCATGGATAGCATTGAAGGCCAAACAATGGTAAGGAACTCACCATTTGTACAACAAGCAGATGTCACTATGGTCGATGGTCATGACACCAAGGAGCAGATCCACCCTTCCACTTCTGGCATGACTGATTCTTCAAGTGGCAGCGCCTCAAGCGAGCCTACTTTCAAGGGGAACCCAGGACACACCCTCAAAGATAAAAGCAGCCCCGCACTGACAGTGAAAGCTACCTACAATGGTGACACCGTGCGATTCAAGTTCCTGCCAGCAATGGGGTGGTACCACTTACTGGAAGAGGTAGCGAAGAGGTTTAAGCTGACGACAGGAGCATTCCAGCTCAAGTACAAGGACGACGAGGACGAGTGGGTGATCCTGGCGAGCGACGCCGACCTCCAGGAGTGCATGGACGTCCTGGACTCGATCAGCTCACGCAACATGAAGCTGCAGGTGCGCGACCTCCCCTGCCTCATCAGCAGCTCGGGCAGCAGCAGCTGCTTGCAGGTGGAAGCACACAGCTCATGACAGGACAGAAGCCTTAGGTTATCAGTATCACCCATAGCTTGTTGTAGACTGTAGTAGGTAGTATTCTGTTGTTTCCATAGTGGATCCAAGCTTATGTTCACCCGATGTCGCCGTATGGAATGTACATATGGCGACTGTAAAAAAAAAGGGAGTGTAATGCTCGTCGCACGGTTGAAACAATGCCGAGAAGGACCTGCCATAATCTGTTACTGGTTTCGCAAGTCCTGGCAATAATCTGTTTCCATGAAGATGAAGGTTTATTAAGATGCAACACCAAGTTTCTGAACTTGCTGCTGTGTTCCAAAGTTTCAGTCTTGTTCTACCGGGGACCCCTTTGGTATGTATTATTGATGATGGTTTGCCGGTATTCCCCCAGTGTTACGGAACCATGTGGACGTGATGCAGTTCTGAGTCGATTTCGAGAAATCTTTTCTCGGATCTCCTAACAAGTGACAACCTGACATCCTGACATTTTTGTCTTTGATTGCCCGGGGTGGAGGTTGCTTTCCAGAATTCCAGTCCAGCACAACTGCACAAGTCGCAGTAGCGCCTGGGGGTGCCACTGAAGACGTGGTGCAGCTCGTGAGTCTGGACGGGGAGAGCTACTGTTTGTATCCAGACATCACTGATCACAAGTCGTCCAATTGGGAAGAATAACAAACAGTTCGCTCTCGCCGTCAGGGGAGGGAGAGCAAGCTCGGCATCGAGTGGTATCATTCAGGCTTATCTGCTACCAACGGCGCGACTTGCAGAATGTTTCCGTGGAAGGGAACGGCTGGACTGTCAATTCAGGTGAAAGTGAAACCGGGGAAGCTTTTACTATGTGTGAAGGTGGTTTAATCGTGGTGGAGAAGAACTCGGCTGATGAGGGAGCTGCAGTGGCTTACAGCGCAGTTTGGATCACTTGTGCGCGATAATACGGTATTTTGAGAGTGATTGGACTTCCAAATCACACTGTGCACCACTCGTCTCACTAGTCACTACGCATGGCTCTCCTTGCGTGCAGTTTTTTTTTTCTTTTTTCTTTTGAAAAAGTCTCCTTACGTGCAGGTTTGTACTGCTCTGATGTCTCTTTTCAGAACATGACTCAAAAGAATGCAGTGGATGCTGGGCCTTAGTTCGCAAATGGCCGGCCACCGACCAACAGCTAAGCACAAGTCGAGAGTCAGACAAGTAACATGAAGGCCCACTAAGCGCTTGGGCCGACGAAATCAGAAAACCAACAAGGAACGGTAACCACGAGGAAAGGCAGCTGAATTGCTGGACCAGCAGGAATCCAGGACACGTCATCACAGTCAAACCGCGGCCGCGCGGCGGTGTCTTCTTCTTCGCTGCTGTAGTGCTGTCCCCCTTCCACGCATGCAGCTTCGCCTACCAATACGACCGCCGGTACCGCGAGACTGCGAGAGGCGGCGCGACATGGAGATTGGACTAGAGTCCTAGAGAGATAGCGAGCCCTCGATTGCGTGGACCTCTACTGCGCGTTCGGGTTTGCCCCCAGCTGCGTGCCTGTGCCTGCTTGTCCCATGTCCATGACACCGGCGCCGGACCGCCGGTACGGCCAGTCTGAGACACATGAGGTCTGCGCTGCGAGGAGGACCAGCAACCAGGACCCATGATCCGGCAGGCGGGCTCGGTCCCGTCCGGCCGGTGCCGGACAAAGCGCTCGCCTCGCTTTGCTCTGCATGGCAGGCCATGGCGGACGATCTTTTGACCAGACCGATGCCAACGCCATGCTAAAGTGGTGGTGGTTCTCTTCTCTCTGCACGATCTCACGGGTTCTGAGCAGAGTCGGACGGCGAGCTGCGGTCGCCATCGGCAGTTCGTAATCGATCGGGGACCTGACGCAGGTACCGGCGCTCTCCTGGTTTCCTGGACTAGGAGGAGCGCAAAGCCGCATAGTGTGTGTGCATATGCTTAATGCTTGCAAAACTGAGTCAGAATTCATTTGCAGGGCCTGAGGTGAACAGCACGTCTTGCCGCCATTGCATTTTATCCCAGAACTCCAGATAATCAGCATTATCTGCCTGCTAGCTGCCTGTAATCAGCATTATGGCAGTAGGCAGTACGAAAAACGACTTCAAGCGCGTGGAATCGGATGAGCAGAGCTCCATCGAAACTAAAGACCAGCCAAATCCAACTGCCGGCGGGCTGTCTCTCCGTCCAGCCTGAGCCTACAGAGAATGTCACCGGATGATGGTTGGGCCCTCACCGGTGGAACGATAGATCGGCCGGCGGCATCCATCGATTCCACGCTGTGTGTGCCGACTGCTTTCGCGACATGCTTAGACGAGCCTGCATCAACATGGTTAGCTAGCGTGACAGTGCAGCGCGGCAGGGGATCGGCTAAAGCTAAAAGCCCATACGCCGCATGACATGTTGAGCCTTTCTTTACTCTTGCTAGCGGTAGCGGCCTAAATAAAGCACTCGCGGCATGCATCAAGCGTTCGAACCAGCCATCATGGCTCCTTTCGCCTCTGCCTTTCCCGGCCCCCGTTCTACACCTCCAATCGATCCACCATGGCTCTGGCTAATGGCTGTCATCATGAGTGGGTCTGCCCACTGGCGATTATCAAATTTCAAGTATGTTCTCTGCACGCACGCACGCATGCATATATGTAGCTAGCTTAACTGCCGCTAATTGTTTCCATTCTAATAGCCTCACCGAACCTGCAAAAAAACAACACTCAAGATGTGTACATATGTACGAGTGCCCAATGTATAGCTACAAACATTTCTCCTTTTTATAATTTTATATTTAGTTAAGATTGCTTAGAACGAAATAGATAGATTGGAGTATAGTACTGTTATAAAAAAAAAAAAGGAAATGAGAGCGAATCATTGACGGCGGTTTCAATCTTTGTTGCCTTTTGGCTGAAGATGATAGCAAGAGATAGACACGTCTATGGAGTACTTTCTCCATCTCAAATTATAAGATGTTTTGGTATTTTTATATACATATCTTCTACTATATATATAGACATAATATATATAGAAAAAGTTATGAACCTATAAGGCTAAAACGTCTTATAATTTGAAATAGAGGGAGTACGTACGAACCTACTAAAACAGAGGGGGCATTTTCTATTCTCTTCATGTCCCCCCTTACATCACCAACCATAGACATGCTATCTTATTATAAATCAAAATCACTAACCCTTTTTTATCTTTAATGAGCTTGGTTATACTAATAGTCAATAGAGTATAAAGTCTAAACCCATCGAGTGCGCACCTATCTTTTTCTGTAGTGGGATATTGCAAAAACTACCTATGTTACTTGGATTTAATTTGATATTAACACCGCATAAGTTTATGTAGAATTTGCTTATGCACTGTAGCAAATGGGCACGACCCCTAGTCATTTTCTAGGCCTTCAGAACTAACATGAACATCTAATGATTATATGGCCACGAGTATCGCCATGATCGGCATCTGTAACCCTAATGCTATATGAGGTGGAGGAAGGAGACCCCTTGATCGGCATCTTAGAAACCTTAGCATCACTTTAGCAACCCGAACATCCTCAGCATACTATGCACAAGCAATACAACATAACCACCATCATACATTGGATGTATAGCACAATTTTCCTAAACCAATATAAATTTATGTCTTGTGTGCTATCATCTTAATCGGCTACACATAATGTTGCACATAATCACAACCAACTGAAGAAACACCATCACCAACTCCTCTCACGTTGAGAGAAAGTCAACTTCAAGAGGCCACCTCACAAAATGGCTTCGTCTCTAGCAACACAGTCTAGAGGACTCAGATGGCACTATTATTAAGCAATTACATCCTAATCTCGATGTCTCAACATGTCCCTTTATGTGGAAAATATGTGTTTTTATTTGTAGCTTCATACGCTTTTGAGGCTATCGTGCCTGATCGAGAGGCAATAAGAATGAATGTAGTATGTTTGGCACTAAATGGTGGCTTTGATTCATAAAAAAAAACTATTTTTTACATGCAACAATAAGTATGTAGTATTCTTTTTGAAAGTACGTGATCAGCTTCATATTTTTTTTATAATGGCATATATGGTATGATGAAATAGGTATAAAGGTATTGTGTGCTGTTTTTTCTTTTTACATAATGATAATATTTGGCAATTTATGAACATTCATATGGACAATTTGATTTTATTTTTTGTGGTTAATGTAGTAGTTCCTAGGAGAATCCTAAAATAACAGATATGCCCATTTAACTCCACGTTGAAAATAAAATATTTTCTTGAAGCCACGTTGAAAATAAAATATATTTAGGAATGATTAGAGCTATGTCAAACAAACCTATAGTTAAGTTTTTTTTTGTAATTTTTCAATGGTATTTTGGGTCCTTTTGGCAATTACAGGCCAGGATCGCCTCGCCTGGTTACCGTTGGGTATCCAAACACGAATTGTAAGGTAGTACCACAACACAACAATATGAGGACATTAAAATGGCTTAGATCCTATTTAGCTTCATTAATGCTAACAAATGCATTGCACGTCCTGATGCAAGACTATATATGTGCGTGGAAAGCTAGAGAGCATCAAACAAGGACTAGAAATTTATCCCTTGAAGATGCAGGCTACAGTACAGCATCAAAGGTGTAGCCCGTGGTACTACGTACCTGATCGGCGATCGACACGGCAGAATATAATATCGCTTGCGAGCCCTAACTACCTCCAATATCAGTATTTTTTTTTAATTACACAGTACAACGCAGATGCTCAACACGCACGCATACTCACCTATGAACACACGTACGCAAACTCTACCCCTATGAGCACCTTCGAAGGACTGAGCCTGCAAATCTTGAAGTTCACAAGTCACCACAGGCGCCTCGCTATCGACGGGAACGTCGCCTACCACTTAATGTAAAGCGCTGAAAAATTCTAGATTAAATCCAGAATAAAGTGTCACACCCAGGATTTGAACCCTAGATGGGAGCCCCTAACCAATGGTCTTTGTCATTGCGCCGTGAACCCCTTGACTCTAATATTAGTATCAGTAGAGTAGAGTGCAGTGGTAGGCCTGTACTTTTATGGTGGCTCATATCATGCTCCGAGCGAAAAAGCGCTAGCTGCATAGCTTTGTAGCCATTGGAATTTAAGTTTAGGTTTATTAATTTAGCTTCATTTGTTGAGACTCTTCAAAGGAATCATGGCTGAAGAAAAAAAAAGCATGTGCATCAGTACATGCTAACATGCATCAAAGAGGAGGAGGACAGCGAAAAGCACTAAGCAAGCTTGTTACGACGGATGGATATCTTTTTTTAGGAATTCTCATGGGCATCTTTTGATGTGATGCAGGAATTCTGCAATATTGGTCAGTCTCTCGATCCTGAAATCATGGACATTCAACAATATATTATAAGTATAGCCCTGTGGTACTAGTACATGTTGCTAAAAGGGGTGTGAATTCTAAAATTAAAGTAGCTCTCCCGTGTGAAAATAAGTCGATAATTAACAGAAAAGGTGGCACACGGCGATGTTTCTTCATGTGCATTTAGTATGATTTGGAATTGGCAATATTCAAAACGACATACTTCGACACTGCCACGAACATTCGTCCCTGTAAGAGCAACTCTAACCGTCTTCGTATAATTCTCCTTAAAACCCGATTTAGTTATTATTGGCCAAAAAACACGTCCAACAGCTCTTGTGTCCCATTCCCCCCCCCCCCCCCCCCCCCCCCCCGAATGCTAGCTATTCCGGATATCTCGCTCGTCATCTTTTGCGAGCCGTCCCTGCTCGCCATCTGCAGTTTCCGCGCATGGCTCTCTCCCAACTCCCAAGTGCCTACCTCTCCTGTGATTGGTTGGCACATGCATGTGATCTGATCCTATTTCTAGCGCCAGGAATAAATCAAGCAAGTGAAAATTGATGACGTGGCCAACTTTTCCGTTAGAGAAGATGAAAATAGTTGTGCTCTTGTAGGTCTCTTTTCGTTTGAGGAGTTTTGATTTTTACATAATGGTTAAACTATAGAATTTAGCTATTAAATTTCGGTAATGCTCCCAACCGAGCGTCCGCACGGACGGACACGTGGCCCGACTCACGGTCCGACGCGTGGTCGTGGGCGACTCAGCCCCTCCCCCGGCTTTAGCACGGGCACAGGCGCGGACGCCTCGCACACTCCGCCCACTCGCGACGCCTCGCACACTCCGCCCGCTCGCACCTACCCCGTTCAGTCGCATGGCTTACGCGCTTCCTCTCAAGCGTTCCTCCGCCGCTTCCCACCAGGCCGCTCCCCACCAGGTTGCGCCGCTCATGCTCCGCCTTCCGTCCGCACTCCTCCGTCGCGCGGACTTCGTGCCTCGGTCTCCCTCGCGCGCGCACCCTAGGGGCACCCAAAGCCCCCTGCCATGGGGATCCGGCGTAAGCAGGCGCAGCTCGACCGGATCCGGCGACAGCAGGCGCAGATCCACCAGATCCACCGACAGCAGACATGGATCCACCAGATCCGCCACTGGCTGCTGTTGTTGTGCAACGAAATCCCGGCGTCGGTGGTCGTGGGGATCCCCTGGGGCGGTGGTGCTCTCTGCCACTCCCTCCTCCGCGTTCGTGATGTCCATGCCCCCGTCGTGGTAGGTCATGAGGACCCTGCATCCTATCCCTCCTCTCCCCTCTCCTCTTGGTGCTCCATCTCTGCTAGTTGTGTGTTTTTGTTTTGTTTTGATCCCTTGTTGTTTTTATTCTCATCATGTTTTGTTTCAAAAGTCGGATTCATGTTGTTTCAAAAGTTGGATCCATGTTATTTCAATAACAGATCCATGTGTTTCAATAACAGGATCCATGTTGTTTCAAATCCCCAAAGCATTTCGTCCATGTTGTCACAACAATATGCTTTTTCAGTTTCTTTGTTTCAGTAAAACACCATTGTTGTTTCATATGCTTGAACATCTTGTTTCATTAGAACAATTTTGAAATATATGTTTTGCTGCTGTTTCACTTGTTCCCTTTGATTTGTTGCAATAGGGGTTTGCGGGTTGTTTCATCTGGTTTGTTTTTTTGTTTCACTGCGGCGGCTTTGTCAGGGGGCGACCAGGCGAGGGCGGTTGTAGATACATGACCACGCCAGGCAAGGGCACCTTGGTGGGAGAGGATCGGGTGGCCAGCGAGGTGGCCGTTACCCCCCGACGCGGTGTCTAGTCGCGTGGAGGTGACCACGACGTGACCCGAGGTTACCGGGTGTCCCTCGCACTCGCCATCTCCACGTCAGACGTGCGAGGCTCGTCGGGGCGGAGCCAGGGGCAGGGCCCGAGGCGGGTGCGGAAGAAGCGGCTTCGGGGAAGGGGAGACCGAGACGGGTGCGGAAGAAGCGGCTTCGGCGGAAGAACCGTATGGGCCCGAGGTGTGTCCGGACGCTGGCGGGCGCCGGACGTCCGGGCGCTAGTGGTGCCCATTAAATTTAGATGAACTCTCGAAGTTGCTCTAAGACGCTATTTAATAGGACTTCTCTCTACCTCTGACTTAAGCTCCTCTAAAGTAGCTCAGTTAAACGGTGTAGTAAGAGCAGCTAGTTTTTACTAGAAAAAAGGACCGAGGAATCCTCCTAAACACACTCTAAAACAAGACTCGGTCCTAAACACCTTAAAAAAGTAGCAAATTTATTGCAACTTCAAGAGTCTTTAATATCAATATCTCTATTTATTCTCTTTGTATATATCTCCCGTATCTCCAACGAACTCTTTAAATTTTATTCTCTATACTTAATTCCCTTTGTATATATCTCCCGTATCTCCAACGAACTCTTCAAATTTTATTCTCTATATACTTAAATAGTTTATTATATTTTTAGAGTTTGTCTATATCATATTTAGTTGTTTCAGGGGCTGACAACATATGAATATCACTTATGTACGATGTAAACATCACAAAATACACCATAGAACATCAACATCAATATACTATTTTTAGTACTCAGACATAGTCGGTTGTTTTACACGTCTCTAACACTAACACGTGATTTCTATAGAATATCACTTGTCTATCATGCAAACATTCCAAAATACATCATATAACATCACATTTATATTATACGTAAGTCTATCAGATCGAGATAAAACACTCTGTTGTCATACAATATTTCTATAAATTTTATATGAAAAAAATTCTTAACTAAACTACCATACACTACATTAGAGAGTCATGTAGCCTCTCAAAAAAACAGAGCGAGAAAGGTGATTTTGCAGAGGGGAAAAGATAGAAAATAGTATGGAAAGTACATTGGAGCAATTTTTTTTGTTTTCTAAATTTCTTGATATAACGAATCACGTGAGATGTGGATCGCCTGTTCGTGGGCTGACTACTTCTCTCATGTTTCTCTTCTTCCTTTTTTTTGTTCGCCCCTAAAATTGATAACTGATACTCCAACTACTTGTAAATTGTAAATTAAAAATTTCAAACTCCTTGTAAATTAAAAATTCAAGCGTTGGTCTCCCTATAGCTAGAACTCTGGGTTCAGTACAAAACAAGATGAAAACTACGCGGTCTCCCTATAACTAGAACACTCTTGGTTTAGTACAAAAATAGGATGAAAAATACGCTGCATATCTCAAAACTAAATAAAATAAAATAGGGATTTGCTAAATTTCAGGTGCCTGAATTTTAATTTTCTTTCAGGCAACAGTTATTGCATATATTTTATACTAAAATTGTAGTTTTAGTTCATTGCAATTTATGTAGACACAGTCTGTAATTTTTTATTTTAAAAATAAAAAACTTGTTAACAAAACTACAAACCTGACAAAATCTTATATATGTTGACAGAAAGACAGTTTAACAATTACAATTATTTCTATAGTAGGACAATGATACAAATTTCATATGTTATAACACAAAGACAAATAACAAAATATAAAATTAACAAGTAATTTATACTAGTTGATGGTATATTAGTGTTGCTTGAAATGATTTTAAATTTCAGACACTTGAACTATAGGAAAAATCTAAGAAGATCAGACATAGGTTGTCCTTAAAATTGCAACGTGCTATATAGTCACATAGAAGCTTCCGAAATTTTACGTCTTCCATGTGACTATGCAATGCAGTGCAATGATGAGTGAGAAGACTGCAAGTCTGCAATTGTGTCCTTGCTCATACGCCTTCTACAGTTCTACTGTCATGTTTAGACCCATGCATCAAGCCTTATACACTGCCAAACATGAATGAAACATATATGCAGCACGTACACACGCGAGCGGTACTTGGTGGTGCCCTGTCTTTGATGCTCTCGCATGATTCAGCTTTCGAAGGGTCCCCAAAAAAGCCTTCCTTGTTGGGTCATGCACGCAGCCTTATTCCCGCTTTGACACCCACCCTGCGTGTTCATGGAGAGCAGCAACATGACCAAACTGCCCTCTTCCTATCCAGGCTCCACCCTCCAGAGTCCGGACCTCCCCCTCCTTTAACTAACTCCCTGTGCCTCCATGCCGTGGAATTGAAGCTCCGCACTCACTTCAGTTCAGTTCTTCCCCAAAGCCATAGCCATAGGGCAGGGAATGTAGTAACATCTTGATGTGACCTCACCTCACTCTCCTCGCAGCCCTGACTCCTGTCTCAGTCCGCGCCAGCCCAGAGATGTTTCTCCACTCCCTGTTGATGCAAAAAATGGCAAAGAACACGCAGCAGCCAAGGTACATTCCCTGTTCATGCATGACATTGCCATGGGCTCGTCGTCGTCACGCACAGAATTTCGTATCGACTGACCACGACTGACGTGACAGATGCTTGCCGTGCATGCAGAAAAGATGGCGGCGCGAGATTGTCGTCCAAGAAGTCCCGGTGGTACCAGCGCGCGGTGGAGGTGCTCCTCCTCATCTGGAAGCAGCCGGCAGCGGGGGCGTCGCCGACGAAGGCCGCAGCGGCATCGGGGGTGACGGCAGCGGCCTCCGGCAAGGGCGCGGCGGCGTCGGCAGCGGGGCCCGGGAAGCTGCGCAAGTCATCGTCGCTGAACGTGGCGGCGTCGTTCACGCGGGTGTGCCTGTGCGCGCCCATCTCCTCGTACAACAGCGAGTCGCTCTACTGCTTCCAGGCCGACGCGGCGCCGCGCCGGAGCTACAGCTACCCGCGCGCGTCGTCGGCGTCGGCGTCGGCGTCCGGCTGCGCCGGCGTGAGCCCGCTGGTGGCGCCGCCGCCGGCCGAGCTGCATCACGCCGCGGCTGGGCGGGGGAGGCCGCTGGTAGCCGCCGCGGGGGGCAAGGGCGGCGGCGAGCGCCGCGTGTTCCGCGGCAAGTCGCTGACGGACGACATCCTGATGCGGCGGTTCGTGGTGGACGAGGAGGCCACGCGGCGGCGCAACGAGATGGAGGTGATCCGGCGGCGCCACGCGGCGGCGTCCAAGCGCCGGCGCCTTGGACCCAGCCCGCTCCGCCGGATGGCGCTGTCGGAGTCGGAGGCCGAGGCCGAGGAGGAGGCGCCGGAAGCGCCTGCAGCCACAGCAGCTGGAACCGGGACCGGGAGGGGAACGGACAATCGCGTGGCAGCTGCAGTAGCGTAGCGGTGTAGGATGGCGGAGGAGCCTTTTCCTGTCCTGTGTCTGTGTGCTTTCGACCGGCTCGCCGTCGCCTCTCTGTTTTTTCCTCTGTCGTTTTCCTCCTCTTCTGCTGCTGTTGCTGTGTGTCTGTCATGACTCATGCGCCGCGACGTCCGCACAGTTTTACTAAACAGAATAGTAGTAGCCTCTGGCAACCGCAGCTAGCTAGCGCGTCGGATGCCCTGTGACCGCCACCACGTCCGCTTCCGCTCCTGCGAGCGCCGGTTGGTGCGTCCGCCGATCGAAGCCGACGGCGACGGGGTTTCGGTCGGCGCCATTTCGCCGTGCGGCACCAGACGATCGGCGGAGTAAATGAGTGGGCAGCTTGCCAGCAAACCGGCGCAACGGCTAGCCGCGCCAGCGAGCGGGACCAGCGCCGCAGGCAGGTAGGCGGGCCCGCGAGCCAGTGGGCGGATCCGGGGCCTTCTAGTGGCCTTTGGGGCCGGTGGTAAATGCGCGACGCGGTCGGTGTCGCTCGTCTGAGCCGAGACGATCCGTTGGGTACGGTACGGCAGGTGGCCGGAGTAGACGGGCACAAACGGTCGATCCAAATCAAACGAACGTCGCGTGCAGCCCGGTGGCGCGTCGTCACGTTATTCCTCTCGCGAGTTGCGAGTGCCCGAGGGTGGCACGCCCCGCCGTCGCGGTTCGTTTCCTCGGCTGCTCTCCGTGCGTCCGCCACCCACGACAAGTCAAGAGAGCGTCGGCGGCAGCTGCCCGCTTGTCATGTTTCTTTGTCGATCAATAGGATGCCATATAGTACGGGCACGCGCAGCGCGTGTCTTCTTTCTTTCGTCCCTCCGCCGCGGCTTGTGACATCCCGTCACGCACCAACGCTGAAGGGCATGTTGGCAGCAAATGGCATGCACGGTGCATGCGACGCTGCGCGTGTGCGTAAGCGAGCGCGCACGGCAACGCATATACCAGCGTACGTAGCGCCGTTTCCGAAGGCAAGCTCATCGCTGGGGTCTTAACAGAAACGAAGCGTCAGAATATATCAGTCTCCGGTGCTTATTATTATCCACTACTACAGTACTTAAATTAAATTATTTCATTTCTTAGTCGGACCGTTAGGCGGTTCTCGGTAGAAGATAGCGAAAAAAAGTTATCCCTAATCGAAACTAAAAGGAACATTACTGCTCTGTAGTTCAT
Organism: Microstegium vimineum; assembly: GCA_022036555.1. NCBI lineage: Eukaryota > Viridiplantae > Streptophyta > Magnoliopsida > Poales > Poaceae > Microstegium > Microstegium vimineum. The sequence continues at coordinate 194,188 of CM039140.1, read as the reverse complement.
CTCTGCACAACCATGCCAGGGCCTCTCAGGTTGTATTCTTCACTGGCGGATATCAGGAACAGCGCCACTATAGCGCGTCCGGCAACACGGATGTACTAGCACAGGAAACACATCAAATACACGGAAAAAAGAATATCGCGTTCGCGTGCACACTTGTCACTTCTTCTGTAGTTATGTCTCCACGCTTACACGAAGCAACCATCTGGTACGTACCGTCACGGTACCAGTCCGCTCCCATCTCGGTACGTTTGGCCGTCGCCATCGCTCCCGCCTCCCGGACACGAGAGTTTGGAATTTTGGATGCTCCGAATTCTGGCAGCGTGCATTGCGGACGGCGGCCCCTACGGAAAAGCATCAAACAGGCCTACTGCTGCAGTGCTGCTCCATGCAGATAATAACTGTAATCTGAGTACAAGGTGGCGTTCATGACCCGTCTTTTGGGCTGGAAAAGCGAAAGGAAGCTCTCTCTTTCTCTCTCTGATTCTCTGACGGGCAGCAGCAGCAGCAGCAGACTGTCACTGTGGCATGGATCGCCACACCGACATGGCCCACAAAGCTTTGCCGTCCAGCCTGACCTGCGCCACCTCGAGTGGGCCCTCCGGTGAGCTAGTGTACCTTTTGGGAATTATACGTGGTGGTGGCGGTGTGGTAGGCGCAGGAATCAGGATCGTACTCCTACTACAGCGCGGCGGCCGCCGCAGCAGCGGGCCCTCCCCAACTTGCCCGTGGGCTTATTTTTTATTGAGCCCGGAATCAGGGCGTCCTGCACCCGCTGCTCGACAAATCTCGATTGGCAGTTGCGGCCGCGGGCTACGCAGACGCAGCCGCAGCCGGACTAGCGAAAGATTTGAGGCCGAACGGGTGGTGATGCTACCGGACATTGTTAAATGTGTGTGAGATGAGCGGGTTATTATCAGAATAAGCAAAAGCATCTTCTGATGACACTATGTCAGATCAGTATATGTCACTACCAAACAAACTACTAACATTGGCCTAGTAATAGCAACAATTAACAATCCCTACAGCCCCTGCCAGAAAAAAAATACAATGTCTATACAGTATTCTACTCCTATATCCCCCTTATTAGTTGCACCCCTTTTTTGTTTTTTTGTTTTTTTAAGAGAGGATTTTTGTAAAGTTTGCTACTTGTGGATCAAGGAGAAGACCAGGCCCAGATCGCCCCAACCTCCAAGTTTGGGCCGATACTACACTGGGTCTTCGCATGGCCTCCGCCTGCACCCCATTTTTCTTTATCTGACTGATCTGATGATATTCTTGCTCCAGTTTGGAAGGAACAGGCCTTTAATTTGAACAGACAAAGCGGTGAGAGAAGCAGAGGCAAACAAGCCATTGAACCAGTGCTCGGAAGTTGACCTAAATCTTAGACAACTACTACGTACATAGTACATTGCTGAGAGTCACAAACGAGCTGAGCTGTGCGCCTGTGCTCAAACATACCCCCTCTGTCCCTAAATATCTGTCTCTAGAAAACCGTATTTTCCTCACAGACACGCTTTCCGGACGACAAATATAGAGGGACGGAGAGATTAGCACCTTGGCAGATCGTCGGAAGTTCGACACTCCCGTATCTGACTTAGTTCTCTGCACACGTTGATACTTGATACTCCGTACGTACTAGTAGTCAGCAGGAGCAGGAGCAGCTACACCGAGAACCGAAATGCTATATACTCCAGCCGTGAGCCTTCACGGGCCGGGCGCCCGGCCGACGACGTAGGCACGTATCTATTAGCCACAGTCGTCACAGCTTGGAGTAGAGCTGCGGCGTGCACCACTTGAAGAAGGTCCCCGTGGGTAGCTCGGCGGGCGGCAGCAGCGCGAGCCTTGCGCCGACGTCGGCCACCTCCTCGGCGGTGCGCTTCCCCCAGCCCTTGGTCATGTCGGTGCGCGTGAACCCGGGGCAGAAGCAGTTGACGCTCACGCGCGCCCCGCGCGCCTTGAGCCGCCGCGCCAGCAGCCGGGAGTAGGCGTTCAGGGCCAGCTTGGACACCGAGTAGTCCGTCCACACCTTGGGCCACCCCTGCTCGCCCCACGTCCCGTCCTTCACCTGCGCCAGGAACCGCGACACCATCGCCTCTATCGCCGCCTCCGTCAGCCGCTCCTCGTCCAGCAGCAGCGCCTTCAGCGACGGGTCGCTCACCTTCTGCACGCAGACAGACATCCGTGAAACCAAAAGTTCAGGCAAATGTAACACTAGACACTATTCATGGAGTATAGTATATGTTGTTCTAAAGCTTCATCCTTTATCTGACGTGCACACTACTATGGCAGTAAAATCTAAATGGGAGTCGCCGCGTCCTCCTGTGACAAATTTTCTGCTCTTATCGTCACCATGTCCTCTGTTTCAAATGCCTTACCGTTTCAAGCCTGTACCGAATGACCACATCCTTTTCCTTTACAGGCCGGGTCGTCTTTAACGACTTTATTAATACATGCATGACAAAAGATAGCGGTGCTGGGTTTTTTTTCTTCTGAATTTGAAATGGCATTAGACGAACATGTCGTCATCTGGAGTAGGGACTATGGAGCATGGACAATGTAAAGACAGTAAGAGCAGCTAGTGGCAGGGTAATGCATTCCGATGCGATAAGATACGCTTCAAGATGATTCTACAGTCTAGTCCACACCAAGGTTGCCTCGTGGATTCACACTTCAAGGTCATCCTTTGTCATCTGCTATTGTTTTTTCTCATCTGTATTCGTGTGTGCTATACTATAAATACAGATAATCGGGTTCAGTCCAATAACAGTGAAAAGTTGACTACGAGCAACCCTTATCTCTGAGTCTTTTTTTTTCTTTCTAAGAATGATCCCTTAAAAACTTTGGTTCGGGATAAGAACAGAGTATGAAAATGTGTTAGTGTCAGTATCTTCAATTAGTTTTACCTAGTGCCAGTATGAAAATGTATTTATCTCTCTATCAAGTTCACATCAACTTTCAAATTTCGCAACTATTCAAGCAGTGTTTACACCACTTAGTAGTACTATTTTAACGTTGTTATAAATAGCAAGGTGTGTCAAACTCACAAATCACAATACACCGGTTTGGGGGTCGCTACCCCATCTGAAGAAATACTGTAAACAGTTGGGGGGTGCACTTACGTTGAGAAGGCCAAGCTGCGAGCTGATGTTGAGGATCCTGCTGGTCGCCGACGACTGCCGGAACAGCGGCAGGAGCGCTTCGGTGAGCATCTTGGACCCGTAGAAGTTGGTCCTGAGGACAGTCTCGGCGTGCTCCACCGAGTTGGTGTCGATCTCGTTAAACGACACGGCAGCGTTGTTCACCTGCAGCAGCAACGAACAAGAAAAAGACGAAACCTGATTTCAGCGACACCAGAAAGTCCACGCACCCACCTCTAAAGAGCAAAGCGGAGCTGTTGGAGGGGGGCTCCAACTGCCAAAGAAAAAAAAAAAGGAACTCTTTCGTTCCTTTCAAGTGCCTGAGCAAACAATTGGCTACAGCACTGCCGGCCACTGACTGGGGTTGTATGATAATGCACGACGGCTTTTCCCTCTCGACCGGAGCGTCGAGTCTGAACTGGACTCGTGAAAAGGCTCTCTGATCATATCGGCTGATGACTCGATGGGCTACCACTACCAGCTAAGCTAACGGATAGATCCCGATTGGACTGAACCTTGACAAGCGGCCACTCGCTGGAGTGGACTGTGAGTGGAACCAGTAGTATCATTAGTCAGTCATTCAGGAATGGACCGCCACCTGATTGCCGCTGGCACACTAGCCTGGCACTGTTCATGCCAATATCTAATACTACATGGCTCAGACAACCCGATCGTGCTTTTGCCTCCAATGATTTCGGTTACTTTTCTCGGAAAGACATGATTTCGGCTTCATCTTAATTTGTTCTATCCTCTCTTTTTTCAGGTAACATCTTAATTTAGGCTCGCTAGAACTAGAATTATCGTCGCTATCACTCCAATAATGGACGTCCGGCAGCCAGAGCCAGCCGAAAGCTACTTGAACCTGAATGCCGAACAGTAAACCTATACGAGGGAATGGAAACCCTGTACGGTTTCTCCAAATCTGTCGTGGTTGAGTACCCAGTTTGGTCTCCGGAGCCAATCGCAAGCAACTATAGGCGTGTAGTACTGCTCCAACTACCTTAATGACGGCCCAACTGACCTCCTCGTCAGTCGTCGCGGTCCAGGTATCCCCGCCGCCGTCGCTGTCCGGCCGGAGGCGACCGACGAGTGTCCTTGCGCGGGCCACACAATGGTAACCCGCGGTGGAGGCGGCGGCGTTCTGGCTGCGCGTACCGCTTGACCCGGCGCGGTTGCCGGCCACGCGCTCTGCCTTGCCTTCCGACGCGACGCGACAAGCAACACGACGCTTTGATTCGTCTGGTCGCCGGCGTGCGCGGCGGGCCAGGAGAGCGTGCGTGGGGGCGGGCGGTCGTCACTGCTGCTGCTGGGAGGCGCAGGCAATAATGCTAATGCGGTGTGCGTGACATGAAGTGGGGGAGCGCGGCCGGCGGTATCCTGATCCGAAGCAGAGCAACTAGCAGCGTACGTACTGCCCCATCTATTAATGGCCCGGGAGGCCGGGACACGTATCGACAGGTCAATGGATGTGGGTGCCTGGTGTACGGCGAACACGAATGAAACCGTACCGGAGAGCGGAGCGGGGAGACTGGAGAAATTTTCAGAAAAAAAGGTATCGCGGAATTCCTGCGTTCCATTCCATTTGCTGAACATAGAGAAATCAGCGGGGGCACGGAGGGTGGGTGGCTTACGTACCAGGATGTCGAGGCCGCCGACGGCGTCGCGGATCCACGCGGCGAACTCGGCGACGGAGGCGGGGTCGGAGACGTCGAGCCTGCGGAAGACGACGGCGAGCCCGCGCGCGAGGAGCGGCGCCGCGGCGGCCTCCCCGCGCTCGCCGTCCCGCGCGGTGAGCACCACGGTGAGGCCGTGCTCGGCCAGGCGCGCCGCGAGCGCGTGGCCGATGCCTCTGTTCGCGCCGGTCACCACGGCCACCGTCTCCCTCGACCACCAAGCCCTGCAAGCGCGCAGGCAGCCATGCGAAAGCAGAACCCCGTCCCGTTAGGCGCTGCCGCGCCGCGCTGCCACACACCGAGACGCTGTGGGCGAAAGACGAGGGGAGAAGAAGAAGGTTACCCGGTGCGAGGAGACTCCTTGGTGGTGCCCGAGTAGTCCATCGCCACGCAGAGCTCGGGCGCTGCTGACCTGCAGGCTGCAGCTGAGGAGGAGACGAGACGGTCGCGGGTCGGCGGGGAGTATAGTATGGGGGTGGCCAGCCGGTAGCGGGAGGTGGAGACCGTGCAGGACAGCAGTGAGACGCAGGTATTTATACACGCGCGCCTCCGAGTCAGAATTCAGCGGGGACGGAACTGGCCACTGGCTGCTATTGGCAGCCGGCAGCCGCAGCCTACAGGAGTTGGACTTTAGACTCGAGAGTTTGGAGGGGACCTCGGCTCACCAGACTAGTCCACCGCTTCTCTGTCTCTCTCTCTCTCAAAAAAAAAAAAAACCTAGTCGACCTGTTCAGAGCACATGAGAAGCACATGCAGCGCGAGCGTACCTGCTCCGGCACCGTTCTTTTTTATTGCCGAACCGAACGCCGAGCGACAAAGCACGCAGGATTATTCAACAGTACGCCCGCGGCCGCGCGCCAGCCACGCAGTCCGCCGATGAGCTCATCGTGCCTGCCTGCCCCGACCGTCTTGTCATGCCTGCAACTGCAAACAAACCAAAGATAAGGCGTGGTGGATGAGGTGCGGGTGCGGGGATTTGTCAGGTCAGTGACGATGACAAGGCGGCCGCTGCTTAACTCGCTGCAGAGCTCCTTCTCCTCGCCGAGGAGATCGGCAGACGGCACAGCATCTTCTGCCCGGCCCATTGTTCATACAGAGTTAAAAGAGTTTAGTGGAAGAAAAAAAAGGAGTTAAGGCCACTCCCAACGCTTCATGGTAAATGTTGGCTTCGTCAGGCCACGTAGGATTGGACGAGAAAAGATGCGAAGATGTTAGCTTCGCAGAGTCGCATATACCCCGTCTGACACAACACAGAAGCAACAATGAGAGATAGCGATGGGAGGAAGAGAAGTTTGCACCCGTTTACTTTTTTATCCGATAAAGCTAAAGGTTATGATGAAAGAGCGAGCTCTGTCTATAGTTTGCGATGGTAGTAGCATTGGGAGGTGTTGGCTTCACCTACTCCACTCCTACGTGTAGGTTAGCTTTTTACTGAGGCTAATGATGCTAGCTGTCTGTGCTACTTGCTCTAATTGGGACGGCGTGAGAGTCCAAACAACAATAGCTTTTGCTCAATTTATACAATCTCGCGCTCTATACTTAGGACGATCATTTTTTCTAGAGGTACGCAGGGAAATCTCCTCTAAACAAAGCCTTCAAAGTAGAGGGTCAAATGTGGTTCACATGTCTATTCATAATGGTTTATCAATTAGTGCCCCACCTCAAATCAGAGTACACAAATACCGAAACAAATGGTAGTCATATCTGAGCAAGTATAATACTATGATGTAAGCACACGTAGAAGATAACATAGATTTATATTGAGGTGAAAAAAAAGAAGATATATAAGTGAGTTATAAACATGGAGCTATCGTGGGGCAATACAAGCAATCCCTATAATTGTCCAATCATGTAACCGCACATAGAAAACACGTTTCTAAAGGATGGTTTCTTGGAAATAATTTGTTGCCCAATCTTTTTTATCATCTACTACCTCCGTTTCTTAAAAAAAAGAAGAGAGAAATGAGTTGTAAACTTGGAGCCATTGTCGGGTAATCAAGCAATCCCTATATCTTGACTCGTATATCACATTTCTAGATGGAGGAGAAATTTGTCCACGATGGATAACCAGATCCTTTTTACCTCCAAAAGGTTGATCTCCAAGACGACCTTTATTTCGTGACACTTCTGATCTAAGACAACTGAACTCTACGCCCTCACAGGCGTTAGGCGCGCCTACGACCGCCGGCCTCCTGCGATCCAGTGACTCAAAGCGAGCTAACCACTAGGGCACAGTAGTTAATCTTGCTTGATCGGCAAGTGCGGTTCACCGTCACGCGCCACCATTAGGACGTTAGGTGGTGGCCATTATTCTGTACTACGTTTTTTTCCCCCTATCGATTAGCTAGTAGCTCTGCACTACTGGCCGTCGAGGATGGACGGAGATGGCATAGTTTTAGAGAAAAACGGAGATGGCATAGTTTAGTGACAACACCGTGCTTGGCGATCTCGGCATACAAAAATACAAAAAAAAAAACGCCCATCATGGAGCAGCTCAACGACACCTGGCCTGACCTGATCGACTCATCACCTGAAAAGCCTTTGCCTAACCACTAAAGGCACAGCTTTCTGCTTGTGTCAAGAACCATCCGTTTAGAGCAACTCCACCCCAGCCCCCAAACAAGCCTCTATTTTAATTTTTAGGAGTTTAAGCTAAAAAAACAACTCCAATGGGTCTCCTATTTGGACTCTCATTTTAGGAGCACTCCCAAAATTTAGATTGTAGCCCCCAAGAATCGGATCCTCCTATCCCCGTTCTGCCCGCACGCGGACGCGGCTCCTCCACCGCCCTCCCGCCGCCGCCGCTGCGGCTCCTCCACCGCGGCTCCTCTTCCTGCACAAGGCCGCTACTCCTCCACCGCCGCTCCTCTTCCTGCACGCGGCCGCCGCTCCTCCAGCGCCCTCGCGCCGCTGCGGCCGCTGCTCCTCCAACGCCCTCCCGCCGCCGCTCCTCCACCGCGCGCTCCTCCCGCCGGTTTCCCGTTGTTGCAGCTACTCGCGGATCCCTCTTCCTCTTCCTCTTCTCCCGCCGGTTTCCCTCCTCTTTCTCTTCTCCCGCCGATTCTGCTCCTATGGACGGCAGCGCGTCAGGAGGATTCTCCGGAGGTGGGCTGCCTCCCCGTCTGTCGGTGTCTACCACGCGACGTCGTCCTCTATTCGTCGCGCCGCATTCCCGTCCTGCCACGTCGTCTTCTCTCGACGCCAATATGCCTCGTCGCCAAGAACATCCTACTCCCGGCAGCGGTAGCAGGATGTCTTCTCCCGGCGACGTCCACAACTGTGGCAAGATGCCTTCTCCGAGCGGCGGCGACTTACCTCCTCGCTTCCCTAGCGCCCCAGCTCCACTCGGCCCTCGCGCGTTGAGCTTCACAGAGCCTCACGCCACCAGCTGGGATGCCGACAGAATCACAACATCACCAGCAAAAGTCTACGAGGTCGCCGACGACGACTTCAGCCCCAACCATTGGACGCCTGACTACTCGGTGAGTTGAGCTAATTGATCAAGCATGATGAATCATTCACTTCGATAGTCACTGTATAGTCGCTACTGATAGTCACTGTGCTAGGATTGTGTCTGAGCTACTAAATTTTCAGTAGACTTTATCATTAATGAAGTAGTGCTATCATATGAATACAAATCAAATTAAAGAATGAGTTGATAGCACATATCAGAAATTGTGAACGACATCTCTTCAAACCCATTTCAGTCTCAATTCAACATATGAGTGAAAAAATACTTACATAATTATAAGTCTCAATTCAGCTCAAGAGTGGCAAAGCACATCACAAAAACTAGAGGAATAGGTAAAAGAAAGCATTAGAAACTGAGCAGTAGATAAAAAATCAGAAACTGGGAACGACATCTGCAAATTCATTTCAATACAGTACCATGAATTGAACACAATCATGATCAGGAGCTTTTTGTTACATACATATGGCTAAGAATTACTAATGTGCATTTACATTATGCTAACTCGGTTCCTTTTGCTCTCTCGGTAACAGATGTACAGAAGTTCAGGACATGAGATTAGAAAGAGAGGTGAGAGAGATACTGCCTTTTTCTTTGCCTTTTTCTTTATTTACAGGTGAAAGGAAATAATTCAGAACATATATAGACAACCATATACACAGGACTACGCAATAATAAACAGATCGACAATGCATGGAAGTTACAGGTGAAAGAAAATAATTCAGAACATATATGAACATGACAGGCAAATTCAGAACATATCAGGACATACCATTACTAGTTAATTAGGCATGTTGTACGTTTGCTATTGAAAAAAATTTCAGCTGCAGTATCAAGCATCATCAGATTGAGAGAGCAAGTTAATGCACTGTTCTTCCCATCCAAATTGCAGCAAGGAGATTGTAAGTTGTAACGTCTGAGCAAGGCCTTTCTAGATCTGATTGGGAGAGCAACAAGGAGGAGAGGAGATGCTCACATACGTCGGCTTTGTGACAAGGAGTGGGCGGTGGTCAGAGGTAGAGGCCGGCCGGACTCGTCTGCCGCAGCAACGTCGGAGGCGGAGCAGGTTCGTGTGCTGGTCAGGAGGTGCACCCGAAGCTGGCGTTCCCGACGAGGGAGCTCACGGCGGTGTACTCGTGCGGGCCCGGGCAGCAGGCCGTGGCCGTCTCCGGCGGCGACGGCCGCGGCGCGGGAGTGAGCGTGCGTCTAGGCGACGAGGACACGGGCGGCGCGCGGGAGGACGAGGGCGGGCGGGGAGCCGGCGCCGGAGACGTTCTTGGGCTGGAGATAGTAGGGTCTTGGGCTGGAGTTGAGATCAAATTTGGGTCCCTATTTTTTACAGGCTAGCATGGAAATAGAAAAAATAGGGGTTGAATTTACATGTTAGGCTGGAGTTGCTCTTAGGGGCTCTTCCGGTTCCTGCCGGCTGCCGTTGCCAAGTCCCAGTCGGGAACTGCACTGGAGCCCTGGCATGTGGCAAGTGGCTGCTGCATCAGTTGCCGGTTTCAGCGGGGGACACATGAGGGGGTGTTGATGCGTGCGTGTGATCGATCCGGTTAGCTTTCCTTTCATCTTCATTCAGGTCTGAAAGGAAACGACAGATGAAGGCGACCGCGCGCGTTCGGTGATCCCAAACAAGTCGCGGTCTCGGGTGCCCGTGGGCCTCGGCCCATCTCCGAGCTCCCAGAGAAGCCGTCTGCAAGGCTAGTGGCCCGGCCACTTGGCGTCATGCCCCCACACGTAACGTAACCCGCCGTAAATAGTCAAAGCTGGCATAAATAATTGGGGTTAGATTTCCTTGAGGAAGCGCGTCGAAATCAGTGGAATTTTCGGTACTCCAATACAGATGTTTCGGCGCAGTCTCATTGAAATCGCTACCCTCCTTTTGCGGGAAAAAAAAAGTTGAGTACGGACCCCTTTTGCGTTTCATCAGACTGAAAGGTTGGATTTATTTGCCTCCATAAAAGAGGAAACTTCGGCTCGGAGTGAACTTTGCCTCGTTGTCACGTCAAGAAGCAGATTTTTGAGTTATCCAAGCCGACTAGCCGAGCAAGGCCATCGGTCTCCAAGTGCCACCGCAGAAAACCAAAGTCTGTGTACTCTTACCTCGACTCAAGGGCAGGGGCAGACAAATGCCCCGCACACACGGGAACACTGAGTCTTGTCACTGTCAAAACCTTAATCATGATAGCTCAGTGGTCACGGAGTTAAGCTGATGTGTATGTTTGTTCTTTATTAGAAAAAAAAAGATTTTTCTGATTCCGTCATTCCGATGCTATCTTTCTCAAAAAAAAAATTCTTTTGACAGAGGTTCCAACTCAATTTGAGGAAAGAAAATCGAATTTAAGGCCCATGTAGCGTAGTCGCTTCCGTTCGCTCTTCAGTCGTTTATGCCCCAGATTAAAAGGTCTACCTGGTTTTTTGTGTTTTTTGTGTTCCCACATATAATGGTGGGTTCAACTGACATTCCGTTCCGAACATGATCATATCAAATATGCCACTCAAAGCTCTTTTCTCGGTAGAAATTCAGGCTAACGTGCAGCCTAACTATTCGCTGTTTTGTTCAGATCTCGTCAGAAATTCAGACTACTCGATCAAAAGAGTACGACTTGAGCGACATACTATAATGAAGATTGGACTGCAATTTCACATACATAATAAGTATATGATATGATAGGCTTACAAATATGACATTACAGAGCGACAAATAATAAACCAATAAACGAATCACAACATCTCATCCCATCCCCACACACACAGTTCACAGTTCTATCAGTAGAACAGCACTCGACGCTCGATTTCCCTTCCAGAAACCCATGGTTCCCAGTTCAATGTGTCGCAGGCAGGCCGATGACACCAGTCTTCAGACCTGGAACGGCCAGGGCCAAGTGCCGGCGCCGGCGTCCTCGCCGCCGACCTTGGCGCTGCGGCGCATCGGGTTGCCGCCGCAGTCCCTGTCGACGTAGACGTAGTACCTGAGCACGAAGGCGAGCGCGAGCGCGACCCACTCGAGGCAGAAGATGGCGACGCCGAGGCCGCCGACCATGCGGAGGATGACGGCGCCGTCCTCCTCGCGGACGTACGACTTGAGCCCGTCGGAGAGGAACTCGGAGGTGCGGGAGAAGGCGAGCACGGCGGCGGCTCCCTGCAGGATGGAGACGACGACGGTGGCGGACATGTGGACGGTGTAGCAACGGCCGCGCGGCGGGTCGGGCGCCGCGATCACGGCGCACCCGGCTACGGCGGCGGCCACGGTCAGCGCGTGGAGCAGGATGAGGAGGAAGCCGTCCACGGAGGGGACGAGGCGGAGCGAGAGCGTCAGGAAGCCGCACCCGGACGCGGCACCCAGGATGAGGTAGTTGGAGACGAGGAACGCGCGGCGCGCGCGGCGGTGCTGCGGGGACGCCGAGTCCCGCGCCGGGGGCGCGATCACCGAGAGGCCGCCCATGGTGCCGGGGATCGGAGAGGAAATGAGAGATGGGAGGGCGCGGCGAGTCGCGTGGGGCTTTGTTTGCTGGTGCGGGGAGAGGAGAGTGGAGTGAGGCGAGGAGGAATGGCGTGGCGGAGAGGTTTAAATGGGGGTTGGGGCATTGGATTCGACCGTTTGAGGAGGAGACGGGGACGAGGGCGGCCGAGCAAGCAAGGAGACGCGCGCAACGGCTAGTTTGGAAAAGCGAGGGACTAGCTGGCCGTTGGAGGCGCGCGGCCAGGCTGGCTTTTAGCGTGGAGTGGACTGGAGCGTGCCGGGCCCACTTGTCGGTCGTGGTGCCTCGCAGCAGGGATCTTCCCGTTGCTTGCTCTCTGGCATCTGCACATCGACAGCTTCCCGTGGGCCCGCTTCGGAATTCGGAAAAGAGAAGCTTCTCGTGAACATTTTATACTGTGTATTGCTACTTGAGCCAACTCAGACGCCGTTCCATTCAAAGCCGACGACACTTCACTAGCTTCCATGAGTCACCCTGCCGCAACGCCGATGCGGCCGCGCCCTATCCCCGACTCGCCGTCTTTGGGTGTGCCGCAGCTGCTCCCGGTCCCTGTTCGATGAAGAACAAACACGAAATACCTATCACGAGAAGTGGTTGCCGAATGGAGCTAAAAATACTAACTCCCTTCTCTCTTCCTCTATCTAATATGAGAAAATATCTTACTAAATCTTTTTTCCCTAATAGCTTCAAGTCTACTATGATCTATTAAACGTTAGTCATTAGCTTCCCGACACCGCAGAGGGGGGATACATGTAATGTAACATGTAGTGCAACAAACCCACTAATCTAGCATCATTTGTTTTGGACTACCAGACCAGCTCAGGGAGCCCATAGAAGTGATGACTGATGAGTAATGAATGCTACAGTGCTACTAGCCCCAGAACATGAACGAACAAAAAAAATGCGGTCTCCACAAAAACAAATAAAAGTGATGACCGATGAATGCTATCCCAGAAGAGGTGAAAAGAAAGAACTAATGGAAACAGAACAGAAGTGGTGACTGATGACAGAACAATAACAAAAATAAATTATGTCTGAGCCCAGGTTCGAACTGGGGACCTTTAGTGTGTGAGACTAACGTGATAACCAACTACACCACCCAGACGCTTGTGCTTTGAGCAATATATATCAGTATTTAAAAGATGTTTATTACCCCAATCTGAAATACAGATTTCCTCCTCGAGATTCTGGTGAGTTCTGTTTGATTCGGAAAGATTTAATATGGAGGATTTTGCAGCTAGGGAGTTCTATGTAGCAGCGTGATAAAAGGCTTATTGAACTGTCTCAATATATATATTAAGATTCAAAACACGAAGTTTGTGGGGGAAATAGAAATAGTGACATGTTTCATTTAATCATAAATATACGTCATTTTCCAGACTAGTGGGAAATACACGTGGAGTAATAATCAAGCTGAGCCATCTCTTGAAAAAAAAATCACACATTGTGAGGAAGATGAATTTATTAGCCATTTAATCCTTCGGCTGCTCAATGTCTATTTTGGAGCCTTGCGTTGGTTGTGGTTGGAGCTAATGGTAAACCAAAATCTTTTGATCGGTTATAGGTGTGTTGGTTAGAGATCTAGATTCTTTTGGTAGTCTTAGTGGGTAGTTTTATGGTGTTGTTTTCAAGACAATAAAACTTGGATGAAACATCCACTCTTAATGTATAGTTTTATTTTACAATTTCATAGCATTTAAGACCTTAGATAGTTGGTAGTCACGCAAGAGAGTTCCATCTGTGATGTCATAAAAAATACTTATGTGGTAACTTATTTATTGCAAATGAAATTCATATAAAACTCTCATTAAGACTGGCCTAGGGCACGTTTGGATTTTTGGAATTAAATTCATTTTAATAGTTATAATTGGACACAAATTAATTAAGCTAATACGGTTCTATATGAAATATATTTGTCAATTATTGTTAATCATACAAGAGAGATACTTCTATGTTGCATTTCTACTTTAAGGAAGCTTGTTGAAAAATATGATATAAGTTGGAGAGTAGAAATATTCTATAGAATCAAATTCCATCTTTCACCCTACGAATTTGAGACAGGCTCATACGTGAACTTGAAAAAAATTGTGGAATGTCAAATTCCAAGCCAAATAGCCTAATCTACTGAGTAGATTTCAATTCCTCCAAAATGAAATGATCCAAACGGCCCATTATAGGCATTTTAGATCCAGATTATCCTTGAAACGTTCTCTGTCGGATCAGAACCACTTTATGAAACCATTTGGCTAATTTGCTAGATTTTTGAAATTAGAATTAGAGTCTAGATAAATTAGTTTTGGGTGTTTCTCTAGATTAGTACAAAAATGAGAATCGATTCCAAGTGATTCCAGTGAGACTGTGAGAGTCTATGAAACCATTTGGCTAATTTGCTAGATATTTGAAATTAGAATTAGAGTCAAGAGAAACCAGTTTTGGGTGTTTCTCTAGATAGTACAAAAATGAGAATCGTTTCCAAGTGATTCTAGTGAAAGTCTGAAGGTCGGTTTGGTTCAACTGCAGACTGCGAAAAAACTATTGTGTGCTATGAAAAAAAAAAAGTTGACTTATGAGCCGTTAACAGCTATCAAACGTCTTTTTACGTCCCTTGATAGCTATCAAACATCTCTATTTCCACCCTTTTTTTATAGGAATCTATCTCCACCTATTTGGAAAAGTTGAAAGAGAAAAGCAGGTGTAATGTATTGTGAAAATTATACTACACGAAACAGCATAAAAGCAACATTAAGTTCTACATATATATTTAGTTGACTTTTTACCTTTTGGTTAACTTTCTGCCTTTTGGCATTAGAAGCACTTTCCAGAAGCTGAACCAAGCACAACCAACGGTTTTCGCTCCCAAACACACCCTAAGTATGGTGTAAAATGTATTTGCCCAAGGGAAAGCATGTTCATTTCTCTCTTATATCGAGCACTTACACAAGGATCAGGCAACGGCGTTGTTCCATTTTCCATGCACAAGACGAAGGTGATAAACTGATAAAAGCCAACACAGCCTTCCTCACCATGTCAGGTGCTGGAAGGTTTACAATTCGAAACGAAATAGCCCCATATCAAAAGAGCATAGCCAAAACGCACAGAAACCACTGACTGGGCATGATAAGTCTTAAGATAAATATAGCAGTTCAATTTCTCAAATCCTCTAAGGTACAGCAATTTAACAATGACTTAATAGTTGCTTACAAAGTTTTAGGAAGACACACAACTTAACCAGACCCTCTTAACTGTTGAGCACTCTATTGAGAACAACGTCATGGTAACTGGTTCGCTCAACCCTCAGAACATCTGTACTGAATGATACATCCAAACCCACCAATCTATGGTTCAAAATGAAAATGCATCTTGGGTACAGTATCTACTCCTTACTTCCCGAAGAATTTAGAGAGGCGAACTGGACCTTCCTCCTCACTTTCACAGTCTCCGCGCTTGGACTTTGATCGGTGCTTCTTTTCCTTTTTTGTTCTCTTCGATCTCGACCGTGATCTGGACTTCCTTGAACCCCTATCCTCATCATCGCTGCTTGAAGATTCCGACGATGAGCTGGAACTTGACTCTGATGAACTTCTGTGCTGTTAAAGATTTAAATGTGAGTATACCAAACAAATTTAAATGTTACTGTTGAGACTAATTTTAGTAGGATCTTTTGTTTTTCAAGCTCTTCTGGTAGGGAAGTATTCAGTTCATGCTATCTCAAAATGAAAACTGATGCACCTAGAACAGAATTGAATATATTTCCATTAGGCAAATCGCAACAATTCCACAAGTAGGTAGGTCATAAGCTATTGTATACCTTTCTCCTCTTTTTACTTCTTTTCTTTGCATCCTTATCCTTCCTCTCTGTTTTCAAAATTCTTTTGTCAGAAGAGCCACAGAAGCAATATATTTTTTTGAGGAATGGTAAGTGATGGAAATACTAAGATTCTAAAATTACAGGTATTATCATTTGACAGGTTACTGTAGAGTGTAGGCCATTACCTTTCTTGGAAGATGATGATTTTGAGTTTGACCTCGAGTGATTTCTTCCGTTTGCTAGCTTCTGAGCTCTTTCAGCATCCAGTTGAGCTCTATACTCTCTCATCATTTTATCTTTGTCTGCCTCCAGCTCACCCCTTTTCAGTTCATCTTCCTGACAGTGAACAAGAATACCATCAATAACTACAGAACTACTTATGAGAAAACCCTTTGGCAATTAGGATACATCTTGGAGTAACAACAAATGTTGCCAGCATTAAAAGGTGCATTATGCTTAACCAAATAGTGGTATTGAGCACTAGAAACCTAGAATCTGTTGCAAATAAAACTGAGAACCTGAAAAATGCTGAAAAGGCCTTGTTTGGAATTACTAAGGTTCATCTATAAAGACACCACGGTTGAGACTTACTAATTACGGGTGACTCAACAGTCAACATATGAATCACCCAAGACAAAACATCGAACCCAAGATAGAAAACTGTCATTTTGAGCGATGGCAAGTGAAAGATGTGAATGTTTTGTATAATGGCATCTGACATGTTAAATTATGGCGACGTGACCGAAGTGGACGGCACATGAAATGAGCATGTAGTAGACTGCCAGGGCAAAACTTCAGGACGCTAAATGTCAGTTGCATTTTCATCTAAAGTAACTTACTACATGATCTAGAAAGGCAATAAACATTATCAGAACATAACTAACATGAGCAAATTTGGTTATAACTTTTGATGAGCAAGTTAATATCACGAGCAGAACACAAAGGTGACTCTGTAGTCGGTACTGCGGGAGCATGTTAATAGACATATTGAAGTGCAAGAACGCAAGCTGTAGATGTAAACATGAGCAAGAGACAGATTACTAAAGCTCAAGCAAAATAACGTGCGGGGTGTACCTTCTGCTTCTTCTTGAACTCCTCCCAGGTGACGGTGTGCGTCTTGTTAAGGCTGGCCAGGCGCGCTGCATGCCACTCTGGAGAATGAAATGAACCGTCCGTCTGCGACGGCCCTCGTTAGCCAAAGTTCGTTTTCTCTATTTTTCACCCAAACTGAAAGTGAGATGATAGCCAAAATTCCTCAACAGCCGGAATCCTACTCTACCATATATAATCAGCATACTAGTAGGGCTGCGGAAATAATCAGATCAGGATGGATTGCGAGCCTGGAACTCGGAAGCGCAGATGGGAATCAGAGATCTGCTAGGGAAGAGGAAGGGGACCGACCATGCCGTCTTCGGGGGCGTCGGGGGCGCCGGGCGCGCCGGACGAGGAGCCCAGCCTCGACCGCTGCATCGCCTTGTACGCCTGGTTCTTCCCCATCTCTTCCTCACCGTCAGGCCCGGCGAGACCAGATTGGAATCGGAAGGGGAGGAGCCGGGGACCGGAGATCCCCTTCGTGCTGCTGGTCCGGTGCGCGTCTCTGGCTGCCGTGAGTTATGACTGGATGGTTGGTGATAAGGAGGGGAGGGACAGTGGAGATGGGGAAAGGGCTTTATCTTTATTGTCGTCAGGCGATTTAATCTCAGCCGCTGATGCTGCTCTGCTGCAATAACGCTGTCGTCTTTCAAATTTACATGACACAATCATAGGCTTCTAGCACATACTACTCCCTCCGTCTCTAAATAACTATCTTTCTCACTTTCCAAAAAATAACTTAGATAATTTTATATAAAAAACTATTAATATTTATGATACATAATTGACATCAAATAGATTTTTTAGTCTAATTTTTAATAAATTTATTTGAGACGTAAATGTTACATGTATTTTATATAAATCTAGCTTCATGTAACACCTTCTTGTAATTGTAAAATATATGTATGAAACTAGTTCTTTTTTAAGATTTTTTTATTTTTTATTAAAATATAAGGTAAATATCTCTAGGGAAACTTATAAGGATAGGACCAACTCCTCAAGGTGGATGTTAGCCTTGTCAGGCCATGTAAGCTCGAACAATAAAAAGTAAGGAGATGGTGGTCTTGTAGTCGGTAACTCTAACGTGCAGAGGTAACCAACGCCCCATCCGACAAAAGTGTTGAGGCAGTCATTGGGTACTACATTGTATCAAAACATCTTTCCTTGGATACATGTTTTTTCTGAGCCAAAGTGAGGGTTATGTGTCTATAGGAAAAAAATGACATAGCTATCTTGTGTTAGGTAAATAGAGGTGTCGACTGCTCTGATTTTAGGTGGAGCTTAACTTTATGTTGAGGCTAATATTGATATATGCTTGCATTGATGGTGCTCTAAGTTTACCTTTGGAGCTGCCCTACCAGCTCCAAGAAATTCATAGCATCTTTTGAAGTTGGAGTAACACAAAAGGAGATCTAAGGGTATGTACGGCCGATGTGCTCTTAAGGAAAGAGAATAATCAAGCAATTGTATAACAGTCTTACAATGGGAAACACTAGTTTTAACTGCTAATCTACCTATCCATCCTTGAATTAATGACTTTTTTAACTACAAATTTTTTCTAGCACCGGCTGCTTAGGCCATGTACAGTGCACATAGGCACTTCGAGGGTGAAAGAGAAAAATACGTCAGCAAGCATCTCTCGGTTAGCTAAACATTACAATAGAAAAATAAATAAAGACGCTTAGCTCGGCATCTAGCACGGAAGGTTTTGTGCGGCATCCGTCACCGCGGGATACGTAAGAGCTACTGCTAGGGATGCTGCTGGCCTCAAGCGCTTATGCTGAAGTACACGCTGGTAAAAAAACAGACCAACGGCCCATAACTGCTCCTAAGCGTCGACCATTGTACAGGCCCATGTGAGCAGCGACGCTTGTGCCCAGAGCCTGCCGAGACGTATAGGGTGACAAAATTTGCAGAAACTACTTTTAAAGCGCCGCGCCAAGCGCCCGTATTGTACTGGCCTGTGGTGAAGTGTTTTTCTTCCTATTACAGGTCAAAAATAGTATATACTAAATTGCAGCATAGGTCAATTTTCATTTTTCAAAAAAAGTATCAGAATAGTTCCTAGGTACAGTACAGATATTCTAGGATAAACATTTACTAAGATGAGCACTTTCGTCCCAAGATCACCATTAATAAGCAGGTTTGGAGAGAAAACAAATCGAGCTGATTCTTATTCAAACAGCATGAAATTTATCCAGACTAACTTATTTGATGCCTGTACTTTTGTTCAGACTATAGATGGAAAATTTGTACAGCCCGACTAACTTATTCTCATTTTCATGGCAACCATTTGAAATTTAAGTTGCCATTTCGGACAGGATTCCTAACCTAACGATCGGTGGTACTGGGACTAACTGTATAAATGAATCTCTTTCAACAGCAGGCTATGTAGCTACAGGATACAACTTTCTTCGCAGCCACCAGTCAGAACAAAAAGAATGACAATCCTGCTTAGTGATTTTTGCATGAGACTGCCAGGAACTAACTTTATTATGTGCGGTTCCGTTGAAAAAAAAATGGACCGCTGAGTTTTAACAGCCAAGAATGTGGCTGCTATTCCAAATCATCGTGCCGTTTCTTCATGTTCATTGTTTTCCTCTGTTTGTGACGCCAGCTTCACAATGTCTTCCACAAGGATATTCCCTTCTGTTAGGCATATAAAAAGGGCTTAGTGATATAGCAGAGTAGAAGAAATAATACATGCTTTTCATCAATATTTTTTTTGAACCGTTGCTTTTCATCAATATGATAGACAGGGATGTTGAATGTAAGCACCGTTGTCTTTAGAAAGATTGCTGATAAGCTCCTGGACGCCTTCTGCTCCTATGGTGTCTTTGAGATAATTTGCAGCTGCAGCTACCTCTTCAGGAGTCACCTTGCCATCACGGTCCCTTAAAATAGAACATATTGATGGCCAAGGGTAGCAAAACATTATGAAAGGAACAATGCACGAGCGTGACAACGAAATTTAAGCGTGTTGCACTATAACTATAACATGGATATATGACTGCAATCAACTAATAGGTCTTTAAGGCTAACCATCTAAATCAAATTCTAACCTAGGTGTGTGCATCAACAAGGCCAAATGTTAGTTTCTCATCATCTCCCAAAGCCAGTCCTGCCATATGGTTTATATTTCCTCTTATTTGAATTTTTAGCACCTTTTTTATTAGAAAACCGCTAGGCCCCGTTTGGATCCTTTGAATTGAATTCATTTTAATAATCATAATTTAAACACTAATTAATTAAGCTAATATGGTTATATATGAAATATATTTGAATATTATTGTCGGCCAAACGGGAGAGATACTTATATGTTGCATTCCTACCGTAGGGGAGTGAGTTGAAGAGTGTGTTATAAGTTGAAGTAGAAACATGATATGGTGATATATAAAATCAATTCCCATCTCCTGTTCTATGAATTTGAGATAGGCTTATATCTTAACTTTGAAAATTGTGGAATGTCAAATTTCAAGCCAAATAGCCTAATCTGTTAAGTGGATTCCAATTCCTCTACAATGAAGGGATCCAAATGGCCCCTTAAAGAAATATAACCAAGAAACTTCACTAGCAACAAAGCATATCTAAATGATTCGAAATAAAAGCATGCACAAAAGCTTACCTATCCAGCAGCTGCCAACGATTGCCAATTCGAGCATCAACATCATCAATCTCCTTTTCTAACTTTTGAAGCATAGCATCAACCTGAAATGCAGAAAAAGGAAAATCACCAAAAAAAAGCCTCACTACTAACCAATATAAAATACTCGAAGGATAATATCAGAACAGTGTGTGCATATTTTCATCATACACTTGTCTAGGAAACAAATGAAGTTGACTAAATAGTCAGAACTCAGAAGGTGACTAGTACATAGCCCATATCTTCTATAGAAGCATATAATATTCTCTTGTTTTCCACTTGTCTAGGAAGTTATCAACAACTACTTGCTGCTGATGTCCCTTAGTGTTTATTAACTTGGTTTCATTATCCATTAATGATTTAATTTGATAGTTGAAACATACATCTTAAGGTGCTGAACAATGGACCTGATTGATTACAAGTATCTGGTGACAAACCTCCATGGTTCTACCTATCTGAAAAGTTTGTTACAATTCATATTCTAATAAATGGAGCTCACAGCTACCAGACAAATTTCTACCAATGTAATGGAATTCTCCATGCAAGGCAAAAGTTCCTATACTTTCAAGATTTTCTGATATATGGATACACCTATTACAGGTGTTAATACATGTTTCTTCTTAAGATAAAGGATGTTTCAAAGTATAAGTTCTAAGACCAATTTATAAAGCTTTAGATGAAGAATACAATTCCTTACCCTATCAATCAAAGCTGAAGAAACCTTTTCTCCCACAGCTGCCTCTGCAGCATGGTCTGATTCCTCCCTAGCAGCCTTGTATGCTCTCCTGGCTTCTTCTTCACCATCTGTACCCTCCTTTGCGAGCATGTTGTTATATAGTTCTATCTGTATTCCACATGAGTGGGGATCCAACATTAACTTATGCAAACAGACCACCCATATTCAGTATGACTTTTTTTTTGTGTGATGAAAGATATTCAATATGACTTTGAAGCATACCTCCTTGTTGACAAGGCTTAAAAACTCTTGTCGCTCCTTGGTAACAGACTACAAGATAGGAGAAGGTAGGGTTGAATGTTAATGTAATTTCTTTTCTCTAGGAATGCAGGATTAGAACAGTGGTAACAAAATGAAGGGACTTTGATCATACAGAAGCAGATGCAAGCACAGCCAATGCTTCACTGATACTACAAAGCTGCTCTTTCTTATCATGCGTTTTCGCTTTCTTTAGTTCCTCTCCCTCCCTAACAGTAGGCTCAGTCATTTCCTTCAAAGCCAAATCTTCTTCAGTAGCCTTTAGCTCCTCCAGTTTTGCCTTGTCTTCTTTCTCTTGCTTTTTCTCCTCTTCCTGGTCATTATTTGGTGTGCAAAAATATCAATAACTATTTATCATTGACAAAATTATAGTGGGATTCAGAAAAGTAGTAGACTGACAGACTGCTGATTCTTTTTTTTTTTCTCGCCACAGGAGAGCTGTGTGTCATTTCATTAAGAAGAGGAACAGAATAAATGGGAGAGGTACCTCCCAGAAAAGTTGTATGACTCTGCTAATTCGTCAGTGAAAGAATATATAAAGAAGGATAGGTAATGTACATATTAAACTAGGCAACTGAAGGACATAAATCACACACAAAAAGGAAATATACAACTTCAAGTTTTGCAAATAAATATGGTGAACAAAAACTTATATTATTATTACTAAACAATATGACTAAGAATTTACGCGGTCAGTGGCAACAGTGGCAATATACTGTAATTCATGCTAAACTTCAATTCGAGACATATTTTACTCAAAAGGTCTTTCAATCTTTCAAACAAATAACAGGGTCAATATTCATGGAGCAGGGAGTTTGGTGATACAGACAAGAAAGTGCAACAGGTCTATTTTAAGTCATGCCTACTAAAGAACAGTTTTCATGTTTCCCCTAAAATATTTGCCATAAAGAATTATGAATTGCATCATTTACAAAATTTGCCCTGGTTAAGAGTTGAGACATGGAGCTTCCTCATGTAAATATGGATTTGATTGACTCATGCTTATATTACCTTGATAAGTTCTTCCTGCATCTCCAGAAATTCCAATTTTCTCTTTCTCTCTGAAACAGAATCTTCAGAAGGCAGTACAGTCCCAACTGTATCGACAACTTCATCTGGCAGGGAAGATAAGGTTGCTACAACGGCCTCCTCAGGTTTCATTTTACCAGATACAGTAAAAGCTCTGAGGATTTCGAACACAAATGAGAATCCTAATGGAAGTAATATGCCAGGCAGACATTTATTACCGAAAATACCTTGAGAGTATTAGAAGGGACGATGGCACAGAATGACTGAGTGATAGATCCAGCCAGTCTCTGAGCTGAATAAAATCAAGTGTTTAGAAAAGTTAACTGAAGCAGATCCAATTCTTGCAAAGTAATACCCAGAGAATTACATAGCCTAAAGATGCCTTCTACCTTATCTCAAGGATTTATGTCATTTTCTAGACTAAAGTTTTCAATGCACTATAACAGAGTTTTACCAAAAGAGCACGATATACCTTTTACCATTATCATGATAGCATCAGTTAGTTGTACAAACAAAACTTACAGGACATGGCAACAATTTGTGTATAAAACTAATGAATGGGACAGGACATCACAGAGACTTCAAGTCCTGCTATTCAAGGTAATTAACAAAATAAACTACTCCCTCCATTCCAAACTATAAGCCGCTCTGACTTTTTTGGTACATAGATTTTGCTATGTATCTAGACATACATTATATCTAGATACACAGTGAAATTAATGTACCAAAAAAGTCAAAGCGACTTATAATTTGGAACGGAGGGAGTACTAAAGTGTGAATGCATGAACATCTGTTGAACCACCAAAGCACCAAAAATAATCACCAGACATGTTTTATTATTTATTTAAGACCCTCCCCTACATCAATATTATGTCTCAAATAATCCAAAGCAGGCAAAACTAGAGTTATTTGGACACAAGCAAGCATGGGCGATGGAATTCAACTTGGACTGGGTGCCCAACTTGGCAGGTTTCTTTTGGGCATGGCAAATAGCATTTGGGATCTGACATGGGTGTCAAATGTCCGACTTGGCGCCAAAAAAGATGCGAATGTCCAAGTAGAAGTAGCACTGAACAAACCTGTTGGCGCATCTCCTCTGTTGACAACAAACCAAGATGCCCACGCTCACGACATGCTTGTCGAAGCTCATATTCAGAAAGAGACTCCACACCCTCAGCCTGAATCATCTTATCATCATTCTTAATGCTGCAGAATAGATATAAATTGGTAAACATAGGTGTCTACTACACAAAAATTGAATAATAAGATGTGTACAAAAACGTGCCCCTCCCCACCCACCCACCCACCCTCTCTCTCTCTCTCTCTCTCTCTCTCTCTCTCTCTCTCTCTCTCTCTCTCTCTCTCTCTCTCTCTCTGCCTATGCTGCTTTGGTAGGTACTGATAGCCATGGGAATTGAAGAGGAAAGGCAGGTTGAGACTTGATAGGCAGTTAGTATTTCCTTTCCTGAAAACAAATACTAATCCTAGTAAGAGAAAATAGATATAAACATAAGTTTGCACTACACTTAAATTGAATAATAAGATGTTGAAAGAGTTTTGGGGTCTGTGCGAGAACTAAATTCTCCAGTTGATTTTAATGCAAGAGGCTCACATCAGTAGTAACTAAGTGCAGTACCAGCGTACTACAGTAGAAAGACTCAAAGACATGCCAATACACTGGTGGAGCCTCATGGAGGCGAGCCTCCCTCCCCCTCCCCCCTTCCCCAAGGCTCTGCCTATGCTGCTTTCGTAGGTATGGGAATTGAAGAGGAAAAGCAGGTCCACATGAGTAGGTAATTGGAAGACATACTCTTGTAGTTTCTTTCGAAGCATGAATCGCAAGTAGTGGTCTGTGCCAAAAGGTTGGATCCCCATGTATTTACACATATTAACAAGTCGTGGTCTGCAGAACAAGTTTGATCAGGCAAATGGTATGATCAAGGGATTTAGTATATGAAGCGCAAACCTGCTCATGTTATCCAAAGTCAGCTCGTCATTAAATAGCTTTGCAAAGCTCAAAATTTCGTCATTGGAGGCATGTCCACCTTTCCTAACCTAGTTGAAAATTGGTGTATATCACCAATAGGCAAAAATGTAAAGTCTTTAGTTGTATTTGTTCTAAACTTGAAGCTACATACTAAGCATGCAAGAAGATGAGACCTTATTCAAGAACTCATCCAGATCTTCAGCAGTCTGTTTCATTTCTCCACTACGTGATGTTTGAACTTCCTTTGCCATTTCTTTAGCAGTGTCTTGTAAAAACTTTGCATATTCCATCCTTGCTTTCAGTTTCCTTTTTAGGGCCTCCTGTATAGAGGAAAATGAATGCAGTATGAGCCATGTTAGCATTTTGTAATTCTGTTGACAAGACAGCTTCATTGTTCTAGGTCAAACCTCTTCTTTCATCTTGTCCTGGAAAGTGGATGGCAACATGTTTGGGAACAACTTGAGGAACACTGGCAGCAATAATTCCATGAATGGAACGATAATAAAAACTGCAACAGGTACTAGCCTGAATAGATCTGCTGTTGTGCGTGTGAGCTGCTGCCTCTCTCGTCTTGTGAGGCTCTTTCCACTAGCAAGTTTCACTAACAGCCTTGATGAGATTCTAACATCTGCCCAGAGTAGCTTAGTGCCCAACCAATAATGCTGCAGTGTAGATATAAATTCATCCTTCCAATGCTTCAACTTTGCAGCCCAATCAGCTCTTAAACCCACAAAAATAAATAAATATCAAACACTGAATATCTAGACAAAAACTATCGATCAAAAAAGAATGGTACAGCAGTGCTTTGATTTCATGAGGGAAGCAAAGACCTGCTCATTGAAGCAATAAGCCGTAAAGCAGGGCCAATACCCAGAAGCTTAGCCCAGAATTTCTGTACCACTGATTGGTCAGATTTTTGCACTTCCTCCAGCTTAGCTTTTGCTTTTGCTTTTGCAGTGCTTAATCCTTCCACTGCCTGATCACATTCTTCGGGGGATGCCTCCTTTTTTTGTTCCTTCTTCTCATCCTCACTCTGCTTGTCCATAATATTAACTTGACCCTGTCCAGTTGTGTTTGATGTGTTGCGGACTGCCTGCAGGAAACACCTGACTCCCAATGGAAATACAAAGTTCTGTGCTCTAGAACCATAAGTAGGAAGAAAAACCTCACAAGTTGGATGCCATGTGAAACCACTACTGAGGCGACAAAGCTTTCGCTTATTTAAAGTATAATGTGCCATAGCATGATTAGAATCTTCTAAACTATCCTTTGAAAAGTAACATGCAGATCTTTGATGATCAACCTCACAACCAAATTGTCCTTGTCCAATTGTGCTAGTGAATGAAGGGGACAAAATAGGCACATTGGTGTGCCGTAGAATGTCCTTCCTCCTCCTGACAATAGCCCTTGAGGCCATCCTTGATCACTTACTCCCTTTCTCAAGAAAACACTAGGATCATGCCTTTCCAGGTAGAACCCTGAAATACAGTAAAATTCCAGTTATGGCATCATCACATATAAATATGCAAACATGTGCAGCAAAAAGAAACTAAAATTCTAACATAAAGTATGGCATTGAAAATTATAGCACTCATGGCCTTGCGCAACAGAAATAATAATTCTAATTCCTTCCATATAGCTTAGGGAATGTTTGGTTCCCAGGCAAGATTGCTTCACATTATCGGCCAGGGTTCCAAAAAGCGCCACTCTTCAGCGCACTGAAGCCCTAAGCGGACAGGCAACGCTACGCTTTGGGGCATAAGCGCTCCCAAAGCGATGCAACCGCCATGGTGGAGCAGCGGCTACTGGCTCCAGCCTTCGCGAGGGCGCGAGGCGACTGGCGAGAAGCGGGAAGGGGAGCCGCCGATGCCGAGCCTGGGACTGCCCCGCCGCCGTCGCCTGCGTGCCGAGCGCGGGTGGAGGGGAGGAGGAGACGGAGGATGGAGCGCCGGCGCTGCGAGGAAGATCGGCCCCGTTGGGTTCACAGCAACCAGCTCCACCGATGAATCTCCGCAAAACGCGCTGAGAGAGAGCTGCGAGAGATGGAGGAGCTGAAAAAAAGTAGATCTCACCGGCTCCTTCTCCCTTCTCACGCGGGACGGATGCCGCTGCCCCTGAACCCACGCGCTGCGGCTCCTCCTCCCTCCTCACGCGCGTAGCCGGCGACGGAGAAGAAGCCCAGGCGGCTTGGAACGACGGAGGGAGGTGGGCGGCGATGAGAGGCGAGACGGCGCGGGAGGCGGGGCAGCGATGAGAGGCGAGACGGCGCGGGAGGCGGGGCAGCGATGAGAGGCGAGACGGCGCGGGAGGCAGGGCGGTAGAGGCGGATGCGCGTCGTCGCTCGTCGGCGCGACGGGAGCAGTGGGACGATGGAGAAGGAAGTTCTTGGTACTGGTGCGCGAGCCGCGGGATCCGTAGTGTCCTCTCCGAGAGTGATTAAAGAACAAAAATAAATACAAAGAACAAAAAAAGTTATATTTAGACAATGTTCAGATGAAAAACTTTTGAAAAATACAGATCGCAGTATTTTCGTATTTTCGTATTTTCGTTTGTATTTGACAATTATTATTTAATCATGTAACAAGAGCATCTTCCAGAAACTCTTCTAAACACTAGAAATAGAGATTTTGTTGAAAACATATACTCTAACAACTTTTCTAAACGGAATATCTTCTATTTCGGGTTTTTTTAGCCAAATATAGAAGACGAAAATGACTATTTAAACTATGCATAAAGTATAGAAAAAATTGTGAGTATAAAGATATAGAATAAGATTTGTACTTAAATGACTCTCTAAATGATGATTTAGAAAGTATATTTTACAAAAGCTCTTGGAGATGCTCTAACTAGGCTCAAAAGATTTTTCTCACAAATTACACGTAAAATGTATAATTAGTTATTTTTACCTATAATTAATGTTCCATACATGAGTCCAAAGATTCGATATGACGAGAAATCTCGCAAAGTTTCGAATTTTGAAGGGATCTAAACAAGGCCTTAATCCTCTCGTCTATCTAGCGTAGTCTACCTCGCTCCCTCAACCATAAAAACTATTTATTCTAACCCCTAAATTTTTCAAAACCAATTAAATTATCTCTTGTCTTCTTCTTTTTAATCTATTTCCGCTGAACCTTTACAAAATCATAGTAAATCACATAAAAATTATAAAATGTAAAATATAATTTTTTTTAACTCTATATAAGTAGATCTATACAATATACAATAAATATATAATATGATATGTTCTAATATAAAATTTTAATTATAGCTTTAAATTAATTATAAATCCAATTTTGTCCATAAGGAACCACAGATAGGCCCGAGCCCGTGGCTCCTCGCGCAGCCTCTCATTCATACCAGACGTCCAGACCGCAAGGTAGGGCCCAAATAGGATCCATTAAGAGGGACAACACATACAACAGTCGCTTTTAGAGTACGAAGAGATATTTCATCCGTTTTGTTTAAAGGGGACTCCAAATTTACGTGAAAATGTATGATTGTGCTCTTCTTGCAAGGCTAATTTCAGCGTTGGGTTATCTCGTTTCCTACTGCAAAGAGAATTTTGGGAACATACTCAGAGATTTTTTTTCTTTAATCGTTTTGAATTATTGTTTTGAATATAATTTGAATGAGAACTATGTTTGAATCTTGTGGTCTAAGCAACCGCGGGTGACAAAAATATTCTATCACACCACATACGTTGGTGTGGTAGTATACATATGATTAGTTTAGGCTTTGTTTGATTTTTGTCAGGTTCAACTCAATCTACATGTGTTAGGGGTGAATTGATTTTAGTTCGATCAAGGTTCACTCTATTCCACCTAAAACATGTTAATTGATACGAATACGAATACTTGCAAACAAGAGCTTACTTTTGTTGGAAAGCATACTCAAAACAATGTGGAAAGATTATCGCAATATATTCCCGTTGGAAAGCTTACTCAAGTTGAAGTCACATTATTTTCCTAAGTCCCTGTTTGGATCTTTGAGATTGAATCTATATATTCTAATAATTATAATTTAGACATAGATAAACTAATGAATGGTTGTGTAATATATTTGAATACTATTGTTAGTCATACGGGAGATAATTATAGTTGTAGAGTAAAAACATATCATGATGATTTATAGAATCAATTACTATCTTACTCTATGAATTGGATTTGAGATAGACTTATACCTTATATGTGAACATGCAAGAGTTCTAGAATATCAAATTTCAAACAAAATAGTCTAATTCATTAAAGAGATCTCAATTCTTTCAAAATAAAAGGATCGGATCCAAACGGCCCCTAACTTTATTTTGCACGAGACCTGCAATCTGAGATGCACCTACATACGTAGAACGTACTATAGTACTAACCTATAGAACTCAACTATAGTACTAGTAGGATTAGGGCTCAAATTCGGTGTTGTCAGGGCAGAAGGTGACGGTGTAGCTGTTGTCGACGACGGGGCAGCTAGAGCCGGTGGAGGCCAGCGGGCACGCGATAGTCCCTGACGGCTTGCACGCCACGACACGGCCGTCGGACGCCTTCACCTGCTGGTCGGCGGGGCACGCGCCGTTGAGGTCCACGACGCACTGAGTCGGGCCGCAGTCGCCGCCACGGCTCGTCTCGTAGGGCGCCACGAGCACGGGCACGTTGTAGCCGTCGTTGACGCTGATGTGGTAGTTGTCCGTGCCGCCTCTGCCGCCGAGAGCGAGCACGGCGATCGTGGCCGCCGTCGCGGGCCTGGCGCCCTGGGGCACGCCAGCTGGCCGGAGCCGCAGTCGCCCGTGAACCTGCCGCCGTTTTTGCCGTCGGTGGAGCAGCCGGTGGCGCGCCCAGATGAGACCCGACCACCCGTGTGGCAACGCGATGTTCATCGTACCCCATGAACTGGTAGGGAGTGAAGTCTAGCCACGGCGAGCCCGGTTTTGCGACGATCACCGGCGACACGCTGTAGCTGCAGTTGTTCTTTATGTTCAGGATATCGTGTTGCGCATCTGAATCCGGAGACCAAAGCACAGACATCAGTATTAGCACACCATTGCATACCGACCAACACAAAGAACGAAACTAATATAATCAGTTTTTTTTTATGAGTGAACAATCGGATTCTATAAGTCCTCCAGCTGACACGCATGAAGGGACACAGGATTTCTTGGCTGCTTACCGCTAGCGGACACGGCGAGGACGACCAAGAATGCAAACAATGCGCGAGTAGCTGCCCCTGTCGCCATAGCGGACGTCTGAAATCTGGACGAGATGGGACGTCTGGAATCTGGTGCAGCAGGGAGCCTGACACGAGCATTTATATAAGAGAGCTCCACTTTTACCAGGAAGGGAATTATCACGGAGATATCATCCTTTCCTTTTTCTCTTGCGAAATAGATACCGTTCTTTATTCTTGTATCCATATACTTTCTTTAATGGTTTATAGTAAATTTAGTAATGATGTAGATAGAAAAACAATAATGAAATGGTTGTGTGATTTATGGATCAGCCTCTTCGAAAATAAGTATGAGTTGTTTCAATGCCATTCCATGCATGGCAATACTCCGGTATGAGTTTCAATTTCACTTTATTGCATGCCAAATGTACTCCGTATATAATTCACATGCTTCATGCTATGTGGCCATATATATGGTATCCATAGAGTTTTCAATGCTTTGAATTAAACATGATCGAGGGGCATACGAGAAAGAGGTAACATGTATGTTTACCATTTTATTCTCTCCATATCCTAATTTTAGATGATGTTTTGGACAAACTTTTGGATCAAACATTAAAAATATAAATAGAGCACGGCCGCACGTCGCGGATCACACCTGCGGGTGAGTGAGCAGGTGGCTGCTTCCTGCTGGTCAGTTCAGTCTGTCTGAGGAAGAAAGCTAGAGAAGACAGGGAAGAAACGAGACGATCGCGCCGGGCGTCATTACTTTCTTTTGCGTGGGAGAAGGCCATGAGTCCATGACGAGGTTCGTCTTCTTGATCCGCAGCACGATCTCGCCGCACTTGTTCGACGCCGCTGACAGAGCTTCCACTTCCCTGCGACGCGACGTGCAAAGAGAACCGTTCAGTTTTCGCATGCAAAGCGACGATGTGCAGATTGTATGGAGCATCATCGACAACGCGGCGGCCGGCACTCACCGTCCAGCACCGCGACGAACATCTCGTCACCCTTGGCCAGCGCCGCCCTCTCGTTCTGGCCGTGCCGCCGCTGCGCGGTCCTCTCAGCGTCGCAGCGCCACGCAGTGCTGAGACATGCAAGACAGGCAAATAAGTACTCCGTGTCACGGGATATGTATGCCAAACGAATTGTGAACGACCCATCCATGTGGCGGCAGCCGCGGTGAGCGTGATGACGCTGCTGGCGTCCGTGGATGCCCTGTCGGCGTCGACGGCCGCCGCGACGAGGGCAGCCGCGGAGGGCACCGCACGCCGTCTCCCTCATGCCGTGTGCGCCAGGCGGCGCGGCGTTCTCCGCGGCGATGGCGGCGAGCCCGGCCTCGACGCCGGCCACGGACACGGCGGCGTGGACCATGGCCCTCTGCAGTAGCGCTTCCTCCTTGCGCTTTTGCTCGCCATCTTGCGCGCAAGTTTAGAAATTGAGATTTTTTACTTGGAATTAATGTGAACCGTCTGTTTCCTTAAATCTGACGGTCTAAAAATAAGTAGAACTAGATGGGAGAAACCTAAGCTGTGGGCTGGAACCAGAGAATTTATAGGTCCGGAACTAATTGTGAAGGGTACAATCGTATTTCAACCTTCTAAGAACCGCCATCTCTTCTCCAGCGGTCGCGCCCCCTTTTTGCTCGCTCCGCCCTCTGCCCGGTGCCAGCGCGCCCCTCTCGCTCGACTCTGTCGTGGTCCCGTCGCAAGGCCGCGCCGTTGCCGCGCCACCTTCTCCCAGCCCCGCCCTCCCCTACTACGCTGCAGAAGAAGTGGCCGCCAATATGCCCGCGCGGAGCCCTTCCGACGATGCGTTTCCCGGCACCAAGGCCGCGCCGGCCGGCTGCAAGGCCACGTGGGCCGCCGCCATGGCTGCGCGAGGCGCCTCCATTACCTCGCACCGCGCGGAAGACGACGCCCGCCGCCGTCCCCAGCACCAACATCGACGATGCCATCACCCACGCTGCCCAGAGGAGGACACCTGCTTCTCCTCCGACGGTGATGACTCTGTCCGCCAACGATGGTGCGTCACCTTGTGTCACCATCCCACCGTCGCACTAGACGCTCAGGACTCCGCCGATGCCGGTTTGCGTTGCTACTACCGCACGCCAGAAACTTGAGTCTTCATTGGTACCTTCGTCGGATCTTCATCGCGCCGCCAGGAAGAGGACCTTCTGTCCCACAGCTAACACCTTATTCACGTGAATCCCCCATCCCCATTTTCCTGGCTCTTTGTTTTCACTGGAGGCGGATCTCTCTCCAACACCACTTCGATTGTTTAGCTGCGAGCCACTCGTCACCCATTGATTTAGGTTGATTCCATTTTGTTGCAGTGCATTTCCGTGGTTCACTGGGTCAGATCCTCAACACTAGCGTTCCTCTTCACCTTATTACCTGGTTGTTTCTTCATGCAGAAATTGAGAAGGTAGTGGACCAAATCTTGGGGATGTTCCAAAAGTTGAGTGGGATTTCGAAGGAATTCACTACTTTGACAATGGGCCTCTCATGGTCCAGTACCTTCTCGTCTTGGATGCACTAGCGTTCAGTGGGTGTTTCTTCAAAATAAATGAACAATTCACGAAACAACCAGTGCATTTCCATGGTTCACTGGGTGAAGAGGAACGCCCCAATAGCTCATACGCACACACACTTCCACCTCCTTGTTTGTAGGACAAATTAGTTTTGCTTGATAGTGGATCACTAATGTTCATGCCTACATCTGTAATTCTGCACTGCCTGAATGGCTGAATGAAAACTGAAAAGATGGAATGTTAGTCTGAAATTTTATCCCTGACAACACACACTTTAAAGGGATATGAAACATTGACTTAGGGTTGTGTCCTGATGCATTACAGTGAGTGGAAAATTTCTTTTCTTTGAGCAATTTTACCTTTCTTTGTTCACGTGACACACTCCATTTGACTTAAATTTGATCGTTAATTGTTTATTTATTTTGATCGAACGGTTACAATCACCTATAATATATTTTGTCTTTAGATTTAGTTAGAGGTGGCATCCAATTTTTATTCTTTGTATAGACAGTTCGATTGTTCTGCATTTTCTTTCCAAAGAAAATTATATGAGGTTTGCAGCCGTTATCTACTACCTGTCAATCTGTAGTTTTTGATAACCATGGATTATAAACCCCAAATATTTTTCTATATATAAAAAAGATCTTTGAGAGTCTACATACTTCAAGTTAAGTGTACAATGCTAATATATCTTCAGGTTAGTATTGGACAATCCAACCACTGAGTCACTGACACCAATAGCATCTCTAATGTAGTGTTTGATGTAAACAGAAGGGTGGTAGAGTGTGATGTGTTCGTTTTTTAATTTAGAGGATTACCAGAGCATACACGCATAGGCATAAAGGGTTTGAGTATTTTTTAGCTGAACATAGTTTAGCATATATGCCAGCTAAATCACACTGAAATTGAATTTACAAGTTCGGTGCATGTCTTACATCAAGGATTGAATTGTTCGCTAAAGTGGAAGGAATCACATAAATCAAATCTAGGCAAAAAAAATGCTTCACGACTTGCAAATATAGGAATGTAGCAATCTTCAGTGGGCTCGAAGTCCTCCATAGCTCCAGGAATCACGTAGCCTGGACTCGAAGGCCTGGTACAACTGAAAAGAAAACGGAAAGTCTGAGAAATCCAAGTCATTACTATTTGTCAGTGATGAAGAGTAGATTTTAAGGAAACAAATCTGAGTAAGAAAAATTTAAGATAAACTTGCATACCCTTTGATAATCATGTTTCATGAAACATGTTGAAAGTGTCGAGTGTCTGATACGTACACTGTTCTTACATTTTAAAACTGGCCAAAGGTGATCTAAGCGAGAACGAACCAACAAGGAACTGTCTAGGAAAGTTGTAACTAGATTAACCAAGAAGGGAACAAACAATCTTGATCTATCATTTCATGGTTAGTAGAAAGTGCTCACCAGATGGTTCATTTATTTTGCAGGCACGCACGTATGGGAATCGACCTGCTGCTCGTCCGATGAGGTCCCGCACCTGGGCAAGTGGATCCTACAGCACCACCGAAGGAGATTCTGCACAACCATCATGCAGAACCGCCCAAGGATGTCCTACAACACGAGCTGTTCTGAACTGAACCTGTAGCTGCAGATTTATAAAACACAAGTGTACATGATGTGTAATGTGTGGTTGTTCTGGGAATGAATACAAGGGGCAGTTTGTGCAGATCGGGCATGTAGTATAGTGTAGGGTGTTCTGTATGACAAATAAACTCATCCTATGTTGTTATGTTCCAATGATGGTTTTCCCGTCTGAGTATGTTGTTAATAGATAATGTCTGTTGCCTGATGGCTAATACACGGTGGCCTATGGTCTAGAATTAATGTGTAGTAAGTCTATACAAATTGGTGTGTATTAAGTGCTTCTAGTTGTGTTCCTTATGATGCATCAGGTGTGAGCATGTGTGCATCTTAACAGTGTGCAGTAGTGCTTTGTCGAAATCATTTCAAAATTTTATGCAATGATTCTCTATCAAAATCATGTAGTCCCATAAGTTTATACATTTTTTGAACGAATTCTGGATATTATTACATTTGTTACATGAAATTTCAACAAATCATTTCTAATAATAACTAAATTTGGTCAGATAATTCTGAAAATTGACACAACAATATACTTTTGGTCCATAAGCATACCATAAAAGTTTCAAGCATTTTCAGTAAAGTGGGACTATACACCCATTTAAAAATAGAAACATCTCTCACAAATGAATTGAAGATATTATTACAATTGAACTTGAATATATGAAAACTTCTAACATAATTTAAGATGAATATGTAAAACTATAAAATAGAATCATATCATTTCAAAATATAAAAGGAATTTGTCGGTGTTTCGACCCAGGGGTCAATCACCAACTAGTAAATTTGTATATTGCGTGCTCCCACTCCCAGATGTGATGCAAGAAGAACACAATATTTATCCTGGTTCGGGCAAAAAAGTCTCTACGTCCAGCGAGGAAGGAAGAATTGTATTATCTCGCACCGAAGTGCTCGTAAGGGGGGAGTACAAGCTGGTTTACACGGGGGTGCTCGAAGTGAGCTGAGGCTTAGGACTAGCTGGGCTACCCTAGGTGAGTCGATTGATTGCTTGAGATGTTGATCAAGCCATCACTAGATTATCTTGGGCTCGGAGGTGGCCCTCTGTTGCGTATGCTAGGGGGTTTGTGGAGAGTGCTAGTGGGTATTGTTTGGATGGCAGCAAATGTGAACCGATATCTTGTTGTTCTTTTTCTGTCCTACTATCCCAGCGTCCCCTTTTATAAACTAAGGGGAGGCTTGAGAGTACAGGAGCCCTAGTTCGTATCGGTATGGGAGGTGCGTCCGTGGCGCCATGCTTGCGATGGGACGTTGATTGCTGTAGCGGCATGCTCTTCCTGTCCTTCCGGTGCTCCGGGGCATGGTGATGGCGGACTGGTCGCAGCCGAACGGCATGGCGTGGAACGATTGGTTTTCTGCAGACGGGTGCGAGCTCTGCGGTTGGAGTGGGACGGAGTGTTCCATGCCGTAGTGGTTGGAGATGAGGGTCAAGCTCCCGGATCGAGGAGTATCGAGGCATGCATGATCCTGACGCATCCCTGAAAACACGGTCGAGGGCTGTCCCATTCAAGATTCGAGGGGTGCTTTCGGCCTCCGTACTCAAGGCGTGGCTACAGTGGTCGCACGATCGACGGATTAACCCGGGTATGGGTGACGAGTTGATGGATTTGACCGAGGTACCGGGTGCCCATGGCGTTAGGCGGGAGCAGGTAACAGCATGAGATCCCCTTTACCCCATACTGGGAGTAGGTGAGCCGATCGGGCCTCCTGATCGTGGGGCATTCGATCGACCCCCTGTCCG
This sequence comes from Microstegium vimineum, assembly GCA_022036555.1. Classification (NCBI taxonomy): domain Eukaryota; kingdom Viridiplantae; phylum Streptophyta; class Magnoliopsida; order Poales; family Poaceae; genus Microstegium; species Microstegium vimineum. The sequence goes on along the minus strand of CM039140.1, from coordinate 158,827 downwards.
TCACTCGAGGGGTTGAGGTCGAGGGGGATTCGATCGACCCCTCTTCCGTCACTAGAGGGGTCGAGGTAGAGGGGGATTCGATCGATCCCTCTTCCGTCACTCGAGGGGTCGAGGTAGAGGGGGATTCGATCGATCCCTCTTCCGTAGCAAATCCTGCTCACTGTTTCTCCAGTAATGGGCCGGCTCATGTCCGGTCATGCTTGATGGGGAGGTAGGATGACTTTTAGATTTTGCCTGAATATTAAGCACTAAATCGTCAGGGATTAGGGTACCCCTTACCTTTGTACCCGACATAATTGATCACAACTTTCGATTTACATGCGCCTGCAGACATTTGTCTAGACACGGGAAGATTACAGCAAGAAGCAGGAGAAGAAGAAAAAACCACACCAATGCTCAAACATGACCACAAACAAGGGTCATCAACACGTCCAGCATCAACTAACCACCTGCACAGGTGTGCAGGTGCTACACTGGGCACTTGAGCCACATCAGGAAGAATTCAGTAAGCAGCTGGAACTACTGCTTGGCCTTCTAGTCTAGCATGTCGCATCCCTGAAGAATTCGATGTGGATTTGTGGTGGGCACTGCTTCTTTGCAACAATTTTGTACTGGACAAGGAAAAGGAGAGGGTGACATTAGTACTAACATACCAGTTAGTCGTTAACTGGAGAAATTAAGGACCAGGTCCAGTTACCTTATGTTGACTGTACTTCTCTCTGATTGTTGGAAGGTTGCTCCCAGGACCAACGCTGAAAAGGCGGTGCAGTGCCTTTACGCAGGCGCTCAATTCCAACGGCTTGTACTGCGTGTAAGCACACAACCCTTCGTTCATTTATCTCCTTCATCTAAGCAAAAATGTTTTTCAAAGAGTCTCGTGCGTGGCGTCAACTGGGCGCCAGACTCCGAAGATGAAGCAGACGATCCTTCCGCGACGAAGAATTAGTATGGTACAACACTGAAACTTGTATGAAAAAAGTGCTTGGATAGCTACAAGAAAGTGCAGGAAATCTATTGCAGCTTATTGAATGATGTAGGGAATCAGCTGATCCTTCACCAGCAGCCCCTGAAGCCACATGGTCACCATCTCTAGCGCCTTTTACTGGAAAAAAGAAAGCTGAAAAAAATTACTGAAAAGAAGACTTAACTAGAATGGTAACTATAGGCTATCCGACAACACAGACTCGCTGCTAGCTGAACTCTGAACTGTAAACCTGAACTGAACTCTGAACCTTCAACTGAAAGCAAGTATGACAACATATACTATAGGTTGTCTGTCAATACAATGAAATAGACTAAATAATCATACCTGAAGCTTGCACACCGCCTTCATTTGTTGATGCAACTTGCACACCATCGAGTTCAGGTTCAGGTAACTGCACTCCATCAGCATCACCTTGGTCTCCTTGGTCGACAAATTATGCGACACAGAAAATAAAAAATAAGTTCATGGACACAAGTAACAGAAGGCAAAACAAAGATCTTGGTAGATTTGCACCTTGGTTTCCATCTTCCCAAACAAGTCCTCCGATGCATAACACATGTTTTACAGAAACTAATGATGAAACTATAAGATGACCACTTCAAGTACATATATAACTACAATTAATTAAGGCATACAAAAACAGAATACAACCAATAAAATCAAACAGATTTTAAATTCCATAGCGACAAGAGCAGACTGCAAAGGGAGATGGCGTACAAGTGGAGAGGGAGATGGCAGCTCCCTTCTTTGGATCTAGCCGTGCAGAGAGAGACAGAGGGAGCTCTAGTTGTGGCCGGCAGTCGGAGGAAAGAACCGGAGGGGGTGGAGCCTGAGGTGGGCGAAGGGAACAGCGACCTACCTGAAGATGTGTACCAGTGGGAACCGAGCAAGGCGAGGTCGCCGCCGGGAGGGGAAGAGATGCGTAGAGGAGGCTTGGGAGTACCGTGAGCAGAGGAGGCCGAGGTCACCGGTTAGGGCGGCTGGCGGCCGGTGGGATGTCCGCTCACGCGTGCTCGCGGCGGCGGAGAGACGACGACGCAGTTGATGGGGAAGGGCGGCAATGGATCGGCGGCGTGGCGGGGAAGGGCACGATGATGGGGGAGGAGGAGAAGGAACGGCGGCGCAGCTCACATCGGGGTCGCGGTGATGCAGTGATGGAGGTGAGCAGTTTTTGATTGGAGCAGTGCATGGAGCGGGATTAGAAGCTGAGAAGCTATTCCATAGAAGTACTAAACTACCCTTATGTATAATTAGGGGGAGGAACCGGCTCTAAATAAGATTAACGGGAGGACTCGAGGTTCCACCCAAGCACCGTAAAAATTCTCTTAGAAATTTTATAAAGGCCTGACCTGGCAAGCCAGCACAAAATAGTAAAAAAAATATCTTGCCATTTCCTTGATCCCAATTCAAGCATATCTCCCCATTAAACGTTTCTTTTTTATTGAACTCATTTAATTTTTCCTAATTATCAACGAGGGAGGAGATTGCAAACGAGATACGGCCATACGGGCATACCAGGGGCCGTGACGGCATACTAGCAGCATGTGATACATAGTGTAGATTTTTTCTATTAAAGAAAAGAGAAACAGCAGCTTATTAGCTGCAACTCCTACGCGGTACGCTTGATGCCTCGATGGCTTCCGCTTCTGGGCACGCGGCGTAACTCCTAGACCTCCGATACACCACGCGCACGCGGCGGCCGAACCGTCGAAATCCCCACGCGTGGCAAACCCTGCCGTCCCACGCGACGTGCGACGTCGGCCAGATCGCCACTGCTCGTCGGAGCGAGTTACTACCCCGGCGGTCGGCCTTCGACAGCCCGTTGGCGCCGAGGGCCCGAGGCAGAGGCAGGTCGACGCCGGAGTTCCGGACGCCCGACGTCGACGGGACGGGCAAGGGCTAACGGCAACTGGCCACTGGCCGGAGGCCACGACAGTTTGCTTCCAGGTTTTTTGTTTTCTTATTTTCTAAAAGACTTGTGTACTTAACAATTCTTTAAATACTCTTATTTAGTTATTTTTGAGTAATTTGTCTGTATTTTAGTTACTGAGTCCGTCTAAAAGACCAGCGATTAGCATCAGACCATCAGTCCATCAACGTTCGTATCTGTGACTTGTGAGTTTTCTAACCAAAATATGATTATATCATGGCATCAGACCATCAGTCTCTTTTAGTCTATGTTCAAAGTATTTGCTTCATTTGAACTATTTCTATCATATTTTTTTTCATTGTTTCTAGCTTCATCTTTAAATTTAAGGCTTGTCACCGTTATTTATTTAATCCAAGCCAAGGGGCCGGCCGGCGCACCGGTGGACCGGCAGCCATGTACTCGGCGAATCACTGGGGCGGGTCATTCGACATCACCACCGACGGGGCATCGGAGGACGACGACAGCCGTGACCTCGACGCTGGCGCGCTGTCGGCGCGGCAGCACCACGAGCTGGACGAGACGCAGCAGGGCTGGCTGCTCGGCCCGCCGGAGGCCAAGAAGAAGAGTAGGTACGTCGACCTCGGCTGCCTAGTCGTCAAGGGCAAGGTCCTGTGGTGGGCATTCTGGGGGCTCGTTGCCGGCTTCGTACTCATCGGCCTCCCCATCATCGTCTACAAGTCCATCCCCCACAAGGCGCCCAGCCCGCCGCCGCCGGACCAGTACGCCGAGGCGCTGCACAAGGCACTTCTCTTCTTCAACGCCCAGAAATGTAAGCACTGTTGTGCCCCCGTCTTTTGCTTATGTTCTATCGTACACCCGCATGAATGGCGATTTCTCTGATCAATTTTTTTTTCAATCTTCGATTCTTTAAAGAATTATTTAGGGATGATTCATCATTAGGATTGTCAATCCGATCTGAATGTTAACAAAGTCTCTTTATCAAAAGATATCGACATAAATAGCTCGTACCCTTATAATAAAGGGACAATTGGAAATTTGTCATTATCATTTTGTAAAGTTAGAGATATGTCACTGGTATCACACTGATATTAACATAGTCTAGTTACAACGCCTATTGTGTCTATGGAAGACTCCCTTTTGGTACCTCCTATATCAAACTTGCAAAGATTTTGCCGCCGCTGTGTTAGAATTTGGGAATTTGGATCGCAATTTGCTTGCAGACGTCTCTTCAATAATAGAATTGAACCATGTTGCCTTCGCTTGCTATTTTTGTAGTCATTTGTGCACAATACATATACACAGAGACAGAGGGGAGGGGGAAGGGGGGCAGCAGGGGCCATGGCCTCCCTATGCCAAAAAAAAACTTCCTAAAGTAAGGCTTAAATAAAAAAAATCTTTTTTATAAAAAAATCAATTTTATGTATATATGATAGGTTTTATATTTGTTTGGTCACATTAGCCTTCTCTTTCCTATTTTAGGAGTCCCGTCACTACAACTGTATGCAGTGCAATTTTAACCAAATCAACATTTTTAATTTTTTTAGAGGGGGGCATTTGCACCCCTATCAATAGTTTAGCTTCGTTCTTGGTAACCTACCCTACGGATGGAATGTTGCAGTAGGCAGCTACTTGTGCACATTGATGTATTGGCTGGTTCTTGGATCGATTTTCGGGAAAAGAATTTGCAATCTTCGATTCTGTTTATGCTATACAGCCGCATGAACGGCGAGTTCTTGGACCGATTTTCGGGAAAAGAATTTGCAATCTTCGATTCTGCTTATGCTATACAGCCGCATGAACGGCGAGTTCTTGGATCGAATTTCTGAGTGAAAAAATGTGATCTTGGATTCGTTGAACCTGTGCACAGCACGGCTGTATGCAGCTGCAACAAATGGAATATTTGCCAATCTGGCTTTCACTAGTAGGAGTACTCATGTTCACTGTGACCGGCATTGTTACCCTACAAATGGATTATGGAAGGTCGCAGCAGGCAGCAGCTTGTCTGCTTGTGCACATTGATTGTATTGGCTGGTGCCTGGTGTATGCCCGTTGATCATCTTGCCACGTCCCTCGTCTGACAACATTTGTAACTGAAACTGTGCCGCCTCTTCTTGGTGACTGCCAGCCGGCCGGATACCGAGGAACAATAGCATCCCGTGGCGCGGGAACTCTGGTCTCGAGGACGGCTCCGACGCCAAGGACGTGAAGGGCAGTCTCGTCGGCGGCTACTACGACGCCGGCGACAACATCAAGTTCCACTTCCCGATGGCGTTCTCCATGACGCTGCTGAGCTGGTCAGTGATCGAGTACAGCGCCAAGTACAAGGCCGTGGAGGAGTACGACCATGTCAGGGAGCTCATCAAGTGGGGCACCGACTATCTGCTACACACTTTCAACTCATCTGCTTCCACAATCGACCACGTCTATGCTCAGGTAACTAATACAGTAGTTTAAATTTTCCAATGCTGACTTTAGAATTTCGATCGCACCGTAAAAGTTGGACTATTACTACGAGCAGTAGTAAATTTATGTCGTCACAATCCTCTCTGACACGTGTTGATCTGGTTCGTGCTTTTGCTGCATAGGTGGGTGCGGCAAAGATCAAGAGCAGGACGCCGGACGACCACTACTGCTGGAACCGGCCGGAGGACATGGCGTACCCTCGTCCGTCCCTGCCGGTGAGCTCGGCTCCCGACCTCGGCGGGGAGATCGCCGCGGCGCTGGCGGCCGCCTCCATCGCGTTCCGCGACGACGCCGCCTACTCAAAGAAGCTCATCCACGGCGCGGCCACCATGTTCGAGTTCGCCACCGGCGGCGACTGGTCCCCCAACAACAACGAGCGCGCCACCTACTCGAGGCACCAGCCGGAGATCGAGCCCTTCTACAACTCCACCAGCTACTGGGACGAGTACGTCTGGGGCGCCGCGTGGATGTACTACGCCACGGGCAACAAAAGCTACGCGAGCCTCGCCACTGACCCTCGTCTCGCCGAGCGCGCCAAGGCCTTCGACGGCGCCCTCGACCTCTCCGTGTTCAGCTGGGACAACAAGCTCCCCGGCGCCGGCCTGCTCCTGTCGCGGCTGCGCATGTTCCTCGACCCCGGCTACCCCGACGAGCAGTCCCTCACCGGCTACCACGAGGAGACTAAGCTCGACATGTGCAAGTACTTCCGGCGCTTCAGGGCCTTCAACTTCACCAAGGGCGGGCTGGCGCTCTTCAACCACGGCAGGGGCCAGCCGCTGCAGTACGTGCTCGCCAACTCCTTCCTCGCCGCTCTCTTCGCCGACTACATGGAGGCGACCAGCGTCCCCGGGTGGAACTGCGGACCCAACTTCATGTCCGTCGAGGACCTCCGTGCGTTCGCCAAGTCTCAGGTGCGTAATTGACGTCAGTCAGCCGGGAAGTTGCATGACTTCATTCATGTTCTATGATTCTGACAATGGCGGCGTCGAGCAGCTCAACTACATTCTTGGGGACAACCCGAGGAAGATGAGCTACGTGGTGGGCTTCGGCAACAGGTACCCGCGGCGCGTGCACCACCGGGGCGCGTCGACGCCGCACAACGGCGTCAGGTACTCGTGCACCGGCGGGTACAAGTGGCGCGACACCAAGAAGGCGGACCCGAACGTGATCACGGGCGCGATGGTGGGCGGGCCGGACCGCAACGACAGGTTCAACGACTCGCGCATGGCCTTCGGGCAGACCGAGCCGACGCTGGTGGGCAACGCCGGCCTCGTGGCGGCGCTGGTGGCCATCACCAGCAGTGGCCGTAGCGTCGGCGCCGGCGCCGTCGACAGGAACAGCATGTTCTCCGCCGTGCCGCCCCAGTTCCCGGCCACGCCACCTCCGCCATCCGCGTGGAAGCCTTGAGAGATCTCGTCGGGTCGGACCTTTGGGTATAGGCGTATAGCCCGATTGGTGACGAATGATCGAGAGCTTACCCTAAGTTCCGAACATCTCTCAAGTCAATTCTAGATAACTTCTTGCTTTATTGGCTCAAAGAGCAGGATTAAATTACTCTACAACGAACGGGACAACAGTGCAATTATATAGGCAAGATCAGACAGCACATGTTTATTTACAGTCACTTTGCTAAGCCTGGGCCGCGCATAGCGCAATGCACGTATCTGACTCTCATTACGGTAATCTACTTTTGGGCTTTAAATTGACCCAATGCTGCAGGCAGGCCTGGAAGGCTGGAACCGGGTGGGGAACGGAGACGTCGAGCTTTATATACCCCCTATATCTTACAGCATCTCCAGGAGAGAAGCTATTTTTGTATAGGAGTCAAATTTTAGAAAATTTTAGGAAAACAGCTTTTGTATCCCGTAAGCCAAAATAAGAAGTTTTGTATCCCGTGCTTCTCGCTGGCTAGATTATAGCACGCCGCGGCCGCTGGCTATCGGCCTTCCTCGCGCGAATTGGTGTGCGCCCCTCCCGTTTCCGCACGGGCGGGTTGTTTCCCGCGTGCAGGCAGTACCAGTCTTCTTCTTTCCCCGTTCGACACCTCCCATATCCATGGCTCGCTTTGGACGTCCATTGCCTCGTCCCTGCGCCGGCCCTTCCCTGCCGGCGAGACGAGAATCCTTGGGACACGATCCTTCCCCGTTGGTGCGGCTGCCTTGGACAACACTTCCCTGTTCGTGCTGCAGCGATCTCACGTCCTCGTCCTCCTCGTGGACACCTGTTCCCGGTAGCCACGGCAGCCAGCCGTCCCTTCTCTCCGTCCTTGACTGAAGATACTTGAACTGCAGGATGTCACAGCATCTCCAGCCAGGGGCGGAGCTACCTGAACGACAGTGGGTGCTGCACCCACAAAAAAATTAAAAAACAGTGATATACCCTAAATTTTCACTATATTTACACCCACAAATTATATATTCTCGCACCCATAAGGTAAGTGCACCCCTCAAATTTACTCTAGCTCGGTCGCTGTCTCCAGGCAACCATCGCTTTTGCACCGAGCGCCCAAGGGTCAGCTGCTACAATACCAAGCAGTTGCGTGCCTGCGTGGCCATTGGCAATGGCCGGACGCTGGTTGGCCTCGCGCAGACGCCTGCTTTGGCTTTCAGCTGACCGGAGATGCCACAGATTGGATGCCCCTTCATGCGATGCTGAGAGCTCGTTTGGCAGCGGACGAGTACCGGACGATCTAATCTTTAAAAACCTGATGGCGTGGCAGGTTCAAATATAGACAATGAAAAAATTACCAAGACTGTTGCAGAACTTATGTTTTTAAGATGGTTTTCTATTTTACATAATGGCTAAATCAAAGAATTTAGCATCTATTTTTACCTCATCTCTTGGAGATGCTTTGATCTCATTGTTAGCTTGCGAGTCCCTCCGAGAAACATACCAAAGACATAATGGATTTCGTTAAACACAAGTATTGTTTCATGCCCGAGGGTGTCCAACAGAAACACTAGCAGATTGAATGAAAGTAGTATATAATCATCGCAACAATTACACAATAGCAGGTGTAACCAGTGTCAGAAATATTCAAACACAAGTAGCTGAGAACTTTCTCTTTCAATTGTCATACATACTGAAAGTGAAAAAAGGTGGAGAAACTTAAGTTGCAATGAAGCTCATTAAGGATTTTCAATCCCACTGCCTGGACAATCATGGATAAAAGGGTGAAGAAACTATAAGCTGGCGTGAAGCTCAAGAGGGATTTTCAGTCCTACTGCCTGGCCAACCACAGATAACCATGCCGGTAAATATTGCAGCGAGTGGTCTTTATCTGTCGCTTTAGTTTCTTTGAGAAGTAGCTTCATCCAATCACTGGTTGCACAGGGGTGCAGGGTCAACCAAGGCTTGCTTAAATGGGGGTGCTCCTGCAGGATTCCAAGTACAGGTAGAACATAGTCCTTGCACAATTAGTGAACAACACACCAGAGTTCATTTTATGTGTCACTGTCAAGACTAAAGAGCCAAATTATGTTTCAATAGAAATCAAGAATAATGTATGAAGCAGTCATACCTCTTGAGTAATAAAGGTCCACTTCGATTCACTTAATACTTTCTGTGAGTGAGAAGGAAGACCCTCTTTTACCTCATCTAGAGTTAGTAGCTGCCCACCTAAGTACAGATTTCAGATGTTTCCTGTTATAAGGAGAAACCAATACAAGGTAATTAAATTTACTTGTGTTCTCAATTATACTTACTAATGTGATAACCCCGAAAGTATAGCACTGGGACTTTGTAGGAGAAGCTGTAGACAACATGGAAATCATAAACATGAACATTGTCACTAGAGTTCTCGACCTGCAAAAAGAGTGAATCATGAACATGACTGACTTCAGAGCTCGAATTGTGCGCAGTAAGTGTGCTAATACTAGATCAATAAGAGTCTGAGTCTTGTCCCCAGAATTCAGTACAAGACCCTATGTCCCAGAATCATCACTCAGTTAGAGTTGCTGCCTTTATAAAGACTCTAATTGTTGTGCAGGGGTGAGATGAAGATATGACAACGGCAGAATATCGTACTTTGCTAATTTATCAATAAGCAGGTCACAAAAACATTTACCCAAGCTACATCCTCGACAATTTTTGCATCATCGACCTTTTCACTCTCCTCAATGTGCTCCTGGAGTAACATTCTAGTTAAATACAAGCATCATATCAACTATTGCAACCACCATATCACTTATCATGTATATATACAGATACAGGACAGGAAACTGCCCACCTGGCTTCTTCCACAACTGTGGTACACTCTTTCCAGTGCCAGATACCCCTCTACCTGCAAGACAAACAAGCATATATTCATCTGCCCAATCAAGAAAAAACAAGGCGAATCAGGAGACAGGAAAATAATACGGGACAAAAATAAATCATTGAGTACAAACCTCCAACGGCACCCCTGGTTTGCTGCAGGGCTTCCATGTCCATTCAGGAAGGGAATCATCGACCTCGATCTCATTCCACCTCTTAACCAGAGCTGCCGCAGACGCGTTAAAGCTGCCTAGAGATAGAGTCCCATCCCATACAGGGGAGCCTCCCATCGCAAAGCAGGGACAGATGCAGCGCGGGCAAAGCCAAATGCCGCAGCCACTCTACCTGACTTGCCCACGGCTCGGCGAGACTACCTTCCCAGCTCTCTCCCAGCACCGGCAACCAAAAGCTGCAGCCACTCTTCCTGATTTGCCCAACGGGCCAAGGATTTTTCCTTGTGTATTCAAAATATAAAGAGGTGTCAATTTTTTTTTTCTTTTGACAACCTAAAATTTTAAATTTTAATATTTGGCATGTACAATACATATAGTTCTAACAATATATTGCAAATATATAACAATTACTCCCTCCGTCCCTAAATAAGTGGGGAGTAACATATAATTCTAACTATGTATCTCGCACTTTAGGAAGTCAAACAAACTTAAATTTAACCATATATATATGAAAAAAATACTAAGATTATAATTTAAAATAATCACCGTTGAATTTATCACATCATATATTTTTATGCTATATAATGCTATTAAGAGATACAAATATTATTATTTTCTACAGATCTAGTCATTGTTTAACACCTTGAAGTATGAGTTGTGCACTTGTTTTCCAACGGAGGGAGTAACAGAGCATGATTTTACAAATTTATAGAATTTGATAATAACTTGAAATTGTTTAACAATTAACATAAACAAGTGGCAATAGTTCAACATACCAAGGTAGCAACACCCCAGATATATGAGAACAATGAAACAACAACAAAAATTGGATCAAGAGACTAAGTAATTTGGGGACAAACTATCCGCATCCTAACAAAATATTAAACAGAAAACTGGAAAGTCAAGCCAAGAAATAGAACCTGCGTTTGGACTTACAAGAGTATAGATTAGTGAACGAGAGAACACAGGCGCTCGGTGGTTGCTCGGGCTTGGAAGCACGGACTTGGCGTCGATTTGCGCCCCGTGACTGCCGGCGTGCCGCGTGGGGGCGCCGCCGGTCGCTGCTCTGTACTTCTGTCCTAGTGCCCCGTCGGGCGTCAGCGCCGTCTCAGCTTCCGGCTGCCCTGAGTCCCGAGTCCGAGCCTCGGTCCGCCGTGCGCGATCTTGCGGTCTTGATGGCGTGCCGCCGCCCGCCGCCCGCCCACGGCCTGCCGCACAAAAAGTGCACGGCGGTTTGCCTCTGGGTAGTGTAGATGAAAAGGCTCTCTTTCGGCAGCCGGTACGGCGATTGGGTTGGGCCATGAGCCCGGTTTGGGTCATATGCATATCTACATCGGCCTTGTATAGTTGTATCTAGTACTTGTATCTGACTAACCTGAGCCTCCTCTCAAAAAATAAAAAACATGTATCTGAGCCAGTACGTATCCGCGTTCTACAGTATGCCGTGCATACGTATATAAAGTATCTATACAGTACTGTATATGGTTTTATCGAATGAACAAGGACGGAATGAGTCTGATATAACTTTTACGGAGTATATACATGCAAAGGGAAGGCTACGTAACCAAATTCCCCTCACTATACGATAGGTCAGGAAAGAAAAATGTTTTCCGCCTTCTCCAACCACGACGCCCCCCGTCCCGACCTGACCCGGCCGCCTCCACCGCCGCCGGGGCCCCTAAACCACCCGGTCATCGTCCCCACCGCCTGGCCTACCTGACTTCTCAGGTGGGCCCCTAAACCACCCGGTCATCGTCCCCACCGCCTGGCCTACCTGACATCTCCGGACGGTCAGACCTTCTACACCCCACCGGAATCAGACAAGATGAAGAGAGCACGCGTGAGAGCGTCATCTCAACGATTTCACCCATTGAGACGACTAGAATGTAGGAAATGTGGATAATATAATAACATTTGTAATACTAACTATGCATAATTTTTTAGGGGCGTGTTTGGTTGGTCGCCATGGCCGGCCACGGTGAAGGCCGCCACAAGCTGCCACACTTGCTAGGCTAGTGTTTGGTTGACCATTTATGTTTGTCAAGACATGTAGTTTTATAGAGAAACTAGTACTCCCTCCGTCCGGATATGAATGCAATCCCTGTCAAAAAAGACTAGTATAGTAGTAGTCATTTCATCTGTTCTAACAACAGTACGGGAGAGAGGAAGTTATATGCAAAAGTGTTGTAAAGTTTCACCCGACACTGATCTAACCGATGACAGATAGGGGTACGTGAGACTTGCTTTCATTCCCAGACGGAGGTAGTATATTTGGCTATAGTTGTGACGGTCATTCTGCTCGCCACAAGAAGTCTACCGCTACCAGTCTGCAGCACATGACGTGGCTGTCTGTGGCCAGCATCAAAACGGACCCTAAATCCTTCAATCAATTATATTTTTATAGAATATCTATTTAATTTTATAAATCTTTATAAATTTTTTTATAATTTAGTCAAATTTGAGATGTTGACTCTTCAAAAATTTTAAAATGTCTATATACCAGGTGTTGAGATGTTATCATTATTAATAGTCACAAGCATGGCGTCAGGCACTCAGACTCAGACACAACAAGCACAGCAGCTTAGAAAAAACTAGTGTATTGAGATATTATTATAAACGAACAGGACCATAGTAACACAGCAACTGATACATCACCTTGCATCATTCAGAACACTAATTACCTCTACTGCTAGCACGCAAGAACAAGCACAATAATGTTACGGTCACAAACGTCACTCAGAAGTCCTCGTCGATGCTGAAGATATGGTTGGCAGCAGCTCCGCCGCTGAGGCTGGACATGACGGACGCCTTCTGGTACTCCCCGACGCGCTTCTCAAAGAAGTTGGTCTTGCCCTGCAGCGAGATGAGCTCCATCCAGTCGAAGGGGTTGGCGACGTTGTACATCTTCTTGTGGCCCAGCGCCATGAGCAGGCGGTCGGCGACGAACTCGATGTACTGGCTCATGAGCGCGCCGTTCATTCCGACGAGCGCGACGGGGAGCGCGTCGCAGACGAACTCTCGCTCGATGTCGACGGCGTCGGCGACGATCTCGCGGACGCGGGACTCGTCGAGCTTGCCGCGGAGGAGGTCGTAGAGGAGGCAGGCGAAGTCGCAGTGCAGGCCCTCGTCGCGGGAGATGAGCTCGTTGGAGAAGGTGAGTCCCGGCATGAGGCCGCGCTTCTTGAGCCAGAAGATGGCGCAGAAGGAGCCCGAGAAGAAGATGCCCTCGACGCAGGCGAAGGCGACGACGCGCTCGGCGAAGCGCTCCCCGCCGTCGATCCAGCGCATGGCCCAGTCGGCCTTGCGGCGCACGGCGGGGACGGTGTCGATGGCGCGGAACAGGCGGTCCTTCTCGGCGCCGTCGCGGATGTACGTCTCCAGCAGCAGCGAGTACATCTCCGAGTGGATGTTCTCGATGGCGATCTGGAAGCCGTAGAAGGCGCGCGCCTCGGCGACCTGCACGTCCGACATGAATCGGGACGCGAGGTTCTCGAGCACGATGCCGTCGGAGGCGGCGAAGAAGGCCAGCACGTGGGAGATGAAGTGCCGCTCGTCGGGGGAGAGCGCCGCGTCCCAGTGCCGCGCGTCCGCGGACAGGTCCACCTCCTCCGCGGTCCAGAAGGACGCCACCGCCTTCTTGTAGAACTCCCAGATCTGCGGGTACCGGATCGGGAACATGGAGAAGCGGTCCGACGACTCCGCCAGCAACGGCTCCTCCAGGTCGCACGCGGGAACCAGCGCCGCCGCGGAAGGCATCGTCGGAGAGGTTGGTAAGGTTGGAGGGGCGGGGAATTGGAGGATTTCGGTGGGGATTGTGTGAGTGGGGAATGGACGGCGGCGGTGGGATTGATTTATAGGGGAGTGAAAGGGAATTGGGGGAGATTTTGAATCCGAAATTCGGGATGGGATTGGCGCGCTGCCCTGGCTTCCTGGCTTTGGCTTGCGAGTTGCGAGGGAAGGAGAAGACGGCGGAGGCCGCGCCGTGCCACGGAAGAGAGATGATTTGAAAATTTCCGGGAAAAATTTTGGCGGCGAGGCGAGAGGAGCGGCGGGAGCGGGAGATAGGTGGGGGACGGCACCTGCCGGCTGGCGCCGTTCGTGGTAGCGCCCGCGCCTCCTCACTCACGGATGAGACGCGAGAGGGTTTCATTCATCACATATTCACATGGGGTGGCAACTAGTAGGCTGAATGCAGTTGGGCTCTCGTGGGCTGCTGAATTTCGACCTTCTTTTGCGGACTGTGGACTATTAACCGAATTTTTCGAGCAGCGCCAATAAAATGCTGGGTAACTGTTAAAATCCAAGCCACTAAAAAAAATCACTCAAAAAAAACTGTAAAAAACCAACAGAAAATACGAAAGGTAGATTGGAATACTTCGCAAACTGTACCACAGCCCAATGGTGTACAGGAAGAATTTTGTAGGAATCGTGCAGTGATTTTTTAGAAAACAGTTCAATTTCACGAGAAAAATACAGGAATGGAGAAAATCTCCTGCATCCCAAACACGCCCTGATTATATGGTTGTCCTAACGTGTTTCGTCCAAACGTGGTACATTGATCATAGTCCAAAGGTACTATTTCGCAGACGGTAAAACAATTGGTCAATGCATTTCGTCGATGGTAAAACATACGCACAATGCTGAAACTATCCTCTCAGATTAGAGAATTTCGAGTCCCTATCAAAATTAGACCATCAGAAGGTACTGTACCGAATCCACTAAAATCTAAAACACAGAAATAGTAGACTTGCATGCAAAAAAGATTTTGGGAAATACAACGCATGCTCAAAGCCTCAAACACCAAGCGAGATCAGAAGCAACCCAGTGAGAAAAGCACAGACCGTGACATCCATCATATCTCAAGAAAAAAACAAAGGCCACAGACGGTGTTTCTCCTACCAGGTACCACCGTAACCAGCATCAGAGTTCTTGCAGTCGTCGATTTGTACACGGCCCTTCCGGGTCACCGTTATATTATTTTGCCCCCCAAAAAAGTATCAGAGCTCTGTAGCTTATAAACTTTAAAAAAGGACCTCCTTTTTCTTCCCACTCTCCGTCTAGCAAATTTTCGTCTACTCAATTCTCATTATTATCAGCATGTCTCATGGTTCATATCCAACATTCACAAAAAGCAAATAAATATAACAAAACAAATGCCGCTTCCCCGGATGCAGACAGAAGCAGCGCAGAATATATATATATGTTTTCCTCATTATATAGAGACTAAATCTATCTTGCATCTAAACTTTTTGAGCTTTATTGGAGGCCCTGTCACGGGAGTCAAAGTGGCGCCCCCGCTTCCCACCACCAAACTGCTTTCCACCTCTGTTATTCTTCCAGTCTCTGGAAAGTTAGCACAAAACAAACCACTTCATTATTTTCGGACAACTGTTTGACAAACATGGCACTGGAGAATAAATCGACAAAAACAAATGCAGCATGGTGTATCCTACTCCCTCCATTTCAAAATGCAAGTACTTAACGTTTTGTTAAGTCAAACTTTTTTACCTTTGAGTGAGTTCATAAAATCAGTTTCGTTTCTTTAAATCCACAATGAAATGTCTTGATAGTATATTTTATTTGGTATTGTAGATGTTAATATATTTTTCCATAAAGTTGGTCAAGGTTAGAGAAATATGACTTAAGACAAAACTAAAACGACCCAAGTTTTGGAAAGGAGGGAGTACTTTGCACTGTATGACAAGCAAGTTTTCCTCAGTACAGTTTCCAACAGATCAAGATTGTACAGAAGAATATTTCTAGTATGCAAATTATACAAGATCAGTTCTGATGGTGGGAGTCAATATTTAGCAAATTCAGTTCCATGATATAACATTATTGAAGACAAAGCGGAGAACATCTAGGTTGGTCACGTTTTTTATTCAAGCGAAAAAAGTCCAGACAGTTTCAAGTAAAATACAAGTCTTCTCTTCTCTTTAAAACTTGAATGTGCATGAGATAAAAAAAAATACTAGCTGAGGGAGAACAGAACTGGGAACAATCCAACAAAGAAATATGGAAAATAGATCATACCGTCCTCTGTTGTTTCGGCTATCTTTATATTTCTCCTGACCGCCTCGAATAGCACTCCAATAATCCTTTTCGGCTTGACCTGCATGATTGGAAAGTTAGCTATCATTCAAGTGATTGAGTATAGCATATTTGGATATGGTGAGCTCATAACACATAACCAAAACGATAAATGCCTAAATGTATATAAAAAGTACAGAGGAATATCAACAGAACTAATTTCAAGGTATTTTACAATCAGAGTCAGCGTAGCACTCATATTTGGATCGAAAATTCAAAATAATTCTATTTCAGATTCATGCTGTCACACATTTAACTACAAAACCAGATGAGAGAAGTTATCAGATCGGAAACTAAGAAAACTAGTGTCAACTGAGAGAAGCTGCAGTTTCTTTACCAGACACTGGTTCCAAAGTGACTATGTGGCCTTTCATAGTCAAACCACCTTCATCTGCAATAGCTGCAAATGCACGGGCCTTGTCAGCTGCTGTGGGATCCTCGAACCGAATGAATCCAGATTTTTCCCCAATGCTGAAGTCCACATACTTCAGAAGAGAAAAAAAAAGGCCAATAAGACAGTCTGGTATCAAGTATGCTATGTGATAAAAGAAATTCTATTTAAAGAACTTCAAGATGCTACACTACAGAGATACAAAATTGCATATGCATGGATAATGCCCTACAATATGCAGCATTATGTTCCTTTTGTGAAAACAAATGTGCATAAAAACGGCAGTTTAAAGTAAGAATTCAAATCATCCCAAATTGAACTGTCTCTGCATAGTTAAATACCTAAATCAAATTCAATTTTGATCTATACTTATTATTGTCTAGGTCACAGGTTACGTGCTCCATTTAACTGAAATGAACTGAAGTAGATAATATAATATTTGCAAAGCCAACAATAATCTCAATCAAACAAAATCATAACATGATTCATGGCTGACAGTTAGATGAACTGGATATTGTGATTTATAAAACTACGATCCTACCACTTCAGCCTATGAGTACTTCAATAGAAGCTGTCAAGCAAAAATGAACAGGACAACATTCTCACAATATTTCCTATAGAAGATATGTAAAATAAACCAAACTCGAACTTATGATTGGTCGATAGTTTCACAAAACGAACTACAGTAGGTGATTGCTTATTGCAAATGATGAAAGGAAACATGAAATATGCCTGTTCTTTTTTTATTAAGAAAATAGAAACAGAAATCTGTATGTTCTGGTATTTCTTAAGGTTGTGAAGGTGTTACAAAATGAATGTGAAAGGCAGATGTAACTATTAACACAATATTAATATTAATAAATCATAAAGTTTGAACTTCCTCATTTATCTGGTTGTTTTATCATGATGTTTACTATTGAAAGTATGGTGACGCAGCAATCTCACAAGAAAAGGGTATCTTGCAGTTACCATATAGTTTCATAATGCAAATAAAAAGTTTGAAAGATCAACAGATCACTAATGGTATAGAGAGAAAAAAAAAAGGTAAATATATATTACCCGCACTGTGCCAAATTTAGTGAATTCTTCTTTTAAATCCTCCCTCGAGATTGTATCTTGATCATTATCTGAAGGGCTTTTATCATCCTTGTCAACAGATTGTGAAGTTTCCCCAGCAGATACCCCTTTCAATTCCTCAACGGCATCTGACTGCTCCTCATTCACATTGCCTTTATTCTCAGGGATCTTCTCTTCATTCTCGGCACTAGATTTCTCTGTAGCATCAGAAGCTCCTTCATTCTTGGTAAGGTCAGTGTCATCTACTTTGCCCCCACCACTTTTTTCTGTCTCACTATCATCTGCAATTTTCTTCAGCTTGAAGGCCAGAATCAAACCTTTTGTATAGCTATAACCAATATTGATGTATCATGATGTTAATTGAAACTCGAAGAAATTATAAATAAGAAACATATTAGATAAAGAGTGTTTACCCTTCACCATGACCACTCTTATTAGGATGTGACTTTTCATATGCTTCTTTCTTTGCATCTCTTTCAATATCAAATTCTTTCCTACATTATTTCATAATGGGATACACAGATAAGTGTAAAAAGACACAAAAGTCACTGAAGTCCAAATTCTGAAAATAATAGGAGCTGATTTCAAAATCATTCAACTAGAACAAACAGCTTAACATTTGTAGCATAAAGAAATGCAACCATAAAAGAAAGATTCCCATCAAAACCAAACAATAGAACAACCAGGAGAATATTTTTGGGGAGTGCGCCAGTGGCCTGTGAATGAGAACCTGCTCAAACTATCCATTCCTTTAGTGAGCAGCGGAGGGGCATTTTCAAGATAAAAAGAACAAGTTCATTGTCGAAACTCAAAAGCATGAACACAACATTTTGTAATTAACAGATGACACCTCATAGAAAATAAATTGAACTAGTAGTTGGTTTACTTTGGTCTTATTTGCAGGTCTGCCCCAGCAAAAACGAGATTTTTCTCGAATACACCTTTTGCTTCATCTTCATCTGAAAATTCAACTAAAGCAGTGCCACAGAAATGTCTTTTGTCAGAAACATGTCGAGGTAGCCTCACACTATTTACCTGTAATGCAAATAGTACACATACAAATAGTATTAGCAATATTTACTATTCACATTGCAATATTAATGAACATATCTACTATTAGAATGATAATGGCCTAATACACCAATTTATCATAATGACCTCTGATGCATAACCTCAAGGGTGTGAGTTCATACAGTACATTTCCAGCTCAAAGAATTATTCTCTACAATACTGTTATGGAAAGATATAAGTTAGTTAGGTAATCTATCTAGTCAGTTCGTAATAGAAAAGTCTAGAGGTCAGTTTCCTAGTTCTCTGAGTTGGCTTAGATGGCCTCTTCTATAAACACAGCCTAATCTTTGTTTAAGGATCAAGCAAGAATAGATCAAAGTTCTCAAAATGACCAGCATGGTCAAAGCCTGCTGCCACAAAAACAACCGCTGGTTCATGAGGGAACCTAGCGCTATTATCAATCATAATTCATAACAATATTGAATGTCTAATCACCTAGCAATGGGAAACATTGTCTATCTTATGTATCAGTTACCTATTTGCATATAAGTTCTGCTGACACCTGTGATGATTACAGCCTTTTACCCCTCTTACTTTAGGTGCAACATTCAGTGTTAACAGACATATAGCATACCTTGCTACACTGAGCAAAAAATGATTCGACTTCCTCCAGTTTTACATTGTAAGGAAGCGGTGATGCAGCAACTGTCCTAGAGTCCACTTGCACTATAACCTCATCTGGCTTCAACAGCTCCTTAGACCTACCAACTTTCTTCCCTGTGGTAAATGTAAATACAAGATTGAACTTTAATAATACAGGATATAAGCACCAAATTACTGGTGTCATACTACAATCCAACTAAAGTGAGCATTTTTTTTTTTCATTTCAAGAGTGCAGCAAATGTCCATATTAGTACGTGAACAGGTGATTCAATGATAGTTCATAATGTAAGGCTAGGTCTAACATTCATCAGAATTCAGGAAAGGGACATTGTACTGAACATAGCTAGAAATTGAAATGGAACATTGCCATATTCTTCTGAAGGAAATTAAGCTTCTACACCATCTAAATACAAAAAACAATTTTAACTAAATACCACATAATTTCGCATAACACTTATGGTCGAAAAGGGAGAGATAAAACAAGCTTACCATCCTCTGATACACGGATGGCTGTGGAACGGCGCAAGACGTCAGCAACTGCAAGCACGGTCTCCTCTGGCACAGTATCCGGTTTCACATCCCCTTCGAGACCTAGGTGTGACCTCATCCGCGAGAAGGAACATATGAGAGCCAAGCTTACCACTGCCCAATCAGACCCGTGCACAAAAGGAGACAGCAGAAAATTAGCACCAGAGCGACATGAACCAGCAGGATCATCGGAGATAAAGACGAGAGCATTCTTACACCCATCCTCGCTTTCCTCGACGGTCCTACGTAGGAACCCGTCGCGGGGGAGGTTGCTGTCGCTAAAATAGAACTCCACCTGAGACGAAAGAGGGAAAAATAATTGATTTGGGATTATAGACATCGCTACAGATTGGAGGAGGGAACGGCACGAATCGGAGACTGTGTGAGATGTCAAACCTGGCGGATAACATTTTTGGCCTTGGCGTCGTCAAGCGGGGCGGCGGCGGCGGTTGCCATAGCTAGCTTGCTTGGGAACGAAAGCGCTAGGGTTTTAGGAGGATGGCGGGTACAGTTTTTTTGGGGGTTTTTAATAAGGGTACCCTTTTAAGTACGAGCTCTGGGAGGGGGCGGAATTCAATTATACCATAGTTTGAGTAAAACGTAGAGGCGGTTTTCAAATTTAAATTTGGAAACTTTTTTTTCTTATACCCGTGTTTGCCTAAACGGACGTTTAAACGGCTGCTATATGGTAAACAGTGGCAAACTATTTTGTTTAGAAGCTATTCGAAAATTAAGGGTGTGTCTGGTTGGGTGGCTAAATCTCAACCAAGCTTCACAGAGCCACCTTGCTATTGTTTGGTTGTCTATTTTGAATCTGAAGTCAGGCTCTAGAAGCCACCCACCAACCTTTAGCCAAACTCCACAAGAACACAGGGGTGGTCGTTTTCTCGGAGCCAGGCTAGGCTTAGCCCCGGTGGCCCGTTCTCGTCACCTCCCTCACCCGCGACGGAACCACCGGCGGCCTCTCCTGCTCGCGCTCCTCGTCTACCTCCGCTCCTCCTGCTCAACATCGTGACTCGCGAGTGCACCGACGAGAGCAAGGGCGGTGGCGACGGCGACGACACCGAGCCGCCGCGGTGGAAGCGGCGAGACCCGTTCGAGGGTTGCCCCGAGCGCCGCCCCCCGGGCTCCACGGGCGGCGGCGTGGTGTTGTACATGACGACGCCGCAACTGTTCGTGATGGGTCGCTGCGTGGGCGGCGTCGAGGAGTGCTGGCGGATGCTCCTCGTGCTGGCCCTGGCCTCCGTCGCCATCGCACTCCACCAGGACGCGCTCGTCGCCGTCCGTCGCCATGCTCGCCGCCTTCTGGTTCATGCTGCTGCCCGAGTGGACCACCTGGGTGCTACTCGTTGCCATGACCGTCTATGCCCCGCCACTGCTGCTCCCTGGTGACCCTTTGAGGGTGCTACTTGAGCTAGCTATGTAGAGGAATGGGGAGGGTGGTACTTAAGCTAGCCATGGTAATGAAGCTGTCGGAGGTAGTGGGCAGAGTTGCTCGTCCTTCTCTCTCTTCCACCCACCACCTATTTGACACAGTGCCTGAGAGGAGTTAACTTACCCGTCCGAAAAAAGATAATATTATTCAGAACAAACCAGGCAACCAAACATGCCATTTGCTAGCCAGACTTAGTTAATACATCGAACCAAACAACTAGAGTTTGGCTTGTTGGGGATAGCTAAAGTTAACCAGGCTTGGAAGCTAGCCAGGCTAAAAATAGACCAGGAAATCAAACACACCTTAAATGGTTGACCATTTAAATGGTAAAAAAATAGGTGTACAGAACAGAGGTAAATGGGATAAACGACTGCTTTGGAGAACACCGAGCAAACACAGTTCGTTTTATACGAATAAATTTATACACTTAATTTCTTACATGTATTGTATATTTGATTTCTTACATGTATAATATCAGTTCGTTTTATACGAATAAATTTATACACTTAATTTCTTACATGTATTGTATATTTGATTTCTTACATGTATAATATGTATAAATATGTACTTGATTTGTTACATGTATAAATATATATATTTGATTCCTTTTACATCCATAAATATATATACATACTAAATAATTGATTTTTTAATTGCATAAATACATATAAATGCTAGAATAATTAATTTATATCAATAAATATGCACATTCTTGTAATATTGTGTGAACCTGTTTAAACTGTTTAACTCTGTTTAAATGTCATGTAGACAGCCTAAACGCTAACCAAAGGGGAACAAATGTTTATCATTTAGCGTTTAGGATATTGTCTAATACTAGCTACGTATGTCGGCGTGGCATGCTGACTCGACGTTGAGCGAAAATGACATGTTGCACTTAATACTTAAACTTGCATATTGTTGTAATCTAGATCTCTAAATTATAAATTACAAATTTAGATCTTCAAACTTACTTATGAAAACACATGACTAAGGACTCATTTGGTAGAGATATAGATTCTCATAGAAATGTTTCAAATCTAAATTCTCTTTAGAAGTGTTTTGGATGATGAATAAAAAACAATAGATCGTTTGGCTACAAAATTAGAATCATTGTGAAACCATGTTTTCAATGATTCACATTAGTAGAAAAAAAACACAAATCGCTTGGAACTGTTTCTGCATGAAACATTTCACTTGTTAGTCATTTGGTACATATTCTATAGTTCTAGAAAGTTGTAGATCTCGACGAGAGATACAATTTTCATATAAAAACTATTTTTATTCGAGATCATATGAAAAATATAGATTTTTCTGATTTTCATATCATTTGCTTGGGAGCAGATTTTGATAGAAATGGCAATGAGAAAAATGTGAATTATTCCGATGTTATTGAGGAAGTTCGAGAAATTCAATGGCGATAGGGGAAAAGGTAAAATTTACAATGGCAGTAAGGAAATTAGCTCTTTGTTTTTAACACGTCTTAGAATTGAACTTCGTAGCATGGTTAGCCACACGTTCAAAATAAGGTCCTCTAGATTGGAAAAACATGCCCCACATTGAATTGGATGTAAAACGTGGGGACGACAAGAGTTGTATACGAATGGGAAAGTATGTGATGCAACGGGATGGAATGACAGAACAACAAGTGGGGTAGAGAATTTTTCTTTTAAGTCTAGAAATATGGACACGGTTACCACATGATGTGTTATGCAGTGACCCCGTTAGTTACCACATGATGTGTTATGCAGTGACCCCGCTAGCC